>OU892282.1:29677936-30302936 GCA_917834065.1 Ceutorhynchus assimilis | reverse complement strand
TTATTTATGTATCAAGGGTACTAAGTAGATGATTATGCCCTGATGGCGACAGTCTTACAAAGCCGAGGGCCTCTGGCCCGAGGGTTCGTAAGTCGCCCGAGGGTATATATCTATTAGTACCCGTGGTGCATACAAACTTTTATGTCATACCAGTTGGTTTTGAATAATAAATATATATTTTTTAAATTTAATTTGATATACCAATTTTTTATTTTTACCTGCGACATTACCTTGACGTTATTATTGCCTGCGTTCTTCTTGCTAGGAAGTATTAATAGCTATTTATGTACCAAGGGGAATATGTAGATTATAATGCCCGAAGGCGAAACTAGCCCGAGGGCCTATGGCCCGAGGGATATATTTCGCCTGAAGGGCATTATAATCTTGAAATCCCCGTGGTGCATACAATGCTTTATTTTCTACTCAACACAATGTTTTTTCATCAATTTGTTATTAACAAAATCAGTTCAACTTGTGTGACAGAATATTGTTTTGTATTTTGACATGTACCTGTACCTGTGACCTGTACCTGTACCTGCGACCTGTACATAGAAACGAAATAAATTAATATATCTATAAACATCTCATAAGGCAAGGCAACGGTGGTGGTCCTGTGGGTTAACGCGCTGGACTACATGGGAAACATTGATGGTAGACCGGGTTCGAATCCTGGCTAGACCGAAAATTATTTTCGGTCAGACATTTAGTGGCTGCCTAGGGTAAAGTGCAAATTAATAGAACAACGACAACAAAAACACCTTAAGGTATTATAAGCGGGCGTTATGGATCAGGTTGTTATAGGTGTGTTAACGTATTTCGTTTGCTAGGTATTATGGATCTATAATAGTAAAGTAGAAAATAAAATATTTAATGTGTCAAAGTCAAAAATCGAAAATGGAACAAGCTTTTGAAATTCCTGACGAAATTGCAAAGAAAGCTGAAAAGGCAACGCAAAACCTGTTACCGAGAAAATCCAGAGACTCATACGACAAAGAATATGACCAATTTTTGAAGTGGATGTCAGAAAATGCTGTAGAAAACATTAACGAAACTGTGCTGTTGGGGTACTTTCATGATCTATCTAAAAAATTTTCCTCAAGCTCTCTGTGGGCTAAATATTCGATGATAAAGAAGACTTTAATGGTAAATAAGAATACGAATATTTGTAATTTTCACAAATTATGCGAGTATTTGAAGCAAACGTCAAAAGGATACCAACCGAAAAAATCCAGTGTTTTAACTAGAGAAAATGTCCTAAAATTTATTCATGAGGCACCAAATGAAACGTTTTTAATGAATAAGGTCGCATTATTATTTGGTGTATTTGGTGGATGTCGGCGACAAGAACTTGTTAATATGTTAGTCACACATGTAGAAGATAGAAAGTCAGTCTTTGTTGTAACGGTTCCAGAAACCAAAACTGACAAAAAAAGAGTTTTCACCATTGTTGATGAAGACGAAATGAAGAGTTTGAAACTTATAAGAAATTATATTTCTTTGCGACCACATGGCTGCTCAGAAAAAAGACAATTTTTAAGCTACAGACAAGGCCGCTGTACTATACAACCTGTTGGAAAAAACACATTTGGAAAAATTCCTTGTATTATTGCAAAATATTTGGGTTTGAACAACCCTGAAAAGTACACTGGCCATTGTTTACGTCGTACGTCAGCAACTCTTTTAGCAGAAGCTGGAGCAAGTATGACTACGCTGAAGCGCCATGGTGGATGGAAGAGCACCACAGTTGCTGAAGGATATTTAGAGGACAGCATATCCTCAAAAAATGAGCTTTCAAGGATGCTAGCAGGCGTACCATCTGGATCTCGCATTTCCTCACAGAAACTAGAGACCCAGACAATGAATCATGAGTCAACCTCTGGTGCTATCAGCGGAACCTTCCAAAATTGCCAATTTTATGTAAATACAACTAAATAATTTATAAAATTTATATTTTGTTAATAAAGAATAAGTTAATCGAAAACTGTTTTTTGCGTCTTTATGCCCGCGCGGGCCATAAAGTGTACTTTATGCCCGCATGTCCAGAGGGGCTTTCCCAACGAGAGGTAATTGCACTGGACAACGATAAGGCTGAAGATACCCAGAGGGGCTTTCCCAACGAGAGGTACTTGCACTGGGGAGACTTAATTCCAGAGGAACTTTTCCAACGAGAGGTACTTGCACTGGTTGCACATATTGTCTTTTACCTTCCTCAGATTCAGTATGTCAGTGTACAATTTGTTTATTGTTAATACATTCTTTTGTATTTTTCCATGAAGGTCAGCAATCATGTTTTCTAGTTCTTGGATACTGCTTAACAAATTGGAGTTTCCATCTAAGGAGATTATATTGGTATCAGTGGGAGGTGATTTGTCTGTTTATATTCCAATATGTTTGAATGAGAAACCAACAGCGACGTCTTCTTTCCTGTGCTTATCGATCATTTTCTGCTGCTCTTTAAGTTTTTAGCGTCCTAGATAGGAAGCTATGGTGATAGCCCGATTTTGACCATGTCAAAATTTCACTAAATCTTGACGTTTTGGATCATTTTAAGCCTTTTTGGCAAGGTGGCACATTTCCGTCCGCGTGTGTGTATGTGTGTGTTGGCATTATTCTGAGAAAACGGGTCGATGGAATTTGATGAAATTTTGGAAATAGGTGTAAGAAGACGTGTAGGAAAAAGTTACACAGAGATATAGGAAAAAAAATCCTCTCAAAGATATGACGTCATTGATCTTTTTTTTTTAAATGGGAACGCCATCTTTTTTTTCATCGATTGAATAGAGCTCATTTTGCTTTATATAATCTCAAAAATCTCAATAGGTTTCATTGGGACATTTTTGAAAAAAACCAGATGTCAAATTTTTGACATAACGTTTCCTAGAATCGTGAAAAATTATCCGTAATTTTGAAGCTCTCGCGGTATTATGTGGTATTATCCCCGAAAAATGATATTAAAACCTGAAAAAATGTCAAGATTTATTAAAATGAATTCATGGTTTGAAATGACAATTAATGACAATGACAATCATTAATTAGGTAGTTATTTATCTAGGAAGCGTTATGTCAAAAATTTGACATCTGGTTTTTTCTAGTGATTCAATTTTACTGTCCTTCGCCGCTATATCCATTAAAAACTTCTCGTCATATTATCTCGAAGCATCTTCGAGCATAGATGTTTAAGCTTTTGACTATAGGCATCCTTTTGTTGTTTTCTACTTTTAAATCACTGATGATGGCATTCAAAAAATGTCAAAGGTTTCTGGATCTTGCTCTGTTGCTTCCTCTTTATAGTTTCTGCGGCATACAATAAAGCCTTCTTTTCGAAAGAGAGTTCTCACTCTTTTTGATCTGTGCAGCAAACAGCTTAATGAGCAATAACCCCAGAAGCAAATACTCTTGCTAAGATTTGACTCAATTAAATTAAATTACACCATTCTAGCAACTGATTCCTCCAGCTCAGCCTTGACAGTTTTCAATGTGTTTATCACTTAGGTTTATGTAATATCGCCAATATTACACTAAAAATTCATGATGGATGTCTTTTAAATATTAAATGACAACCGATTGGAGCCGTACTACATTTTGATTGTTGCTAACTTGTCGCTCACCACAGCAGTTAGCATGCCAGTGTCTTCATGATGCCAAACCATTGTGGTATCATCGGAAAATGAAATGCACTAAAAACAACAATGGCCTCAAGACAGCCCCTGTGGAACGCCAGCACCAACAGTCAAGCTTCCTGAAAAACTATCCTGAAAGACAACAGTCTGACTTCTCTGTGATAAGTAAGAACTAAATCACCTCAAGACAACATCCCCGAAACCCTAGATTTCAAGCTTGCGCAGCAGATTTCGTGGTTGACACAGTTAAAAGTCTTGGCCAAGTCACAAAACACTGCCGTAGCCTTCTCACCAACATTAAGTTTGAAGTAAACCCGTTCCAGGACACTAAAAATGGCATCGTTCATATTTTTTGAGAATTGGAATAGGAACTGATTGGAAGACAATAGCCCATTTCTCTGTTCCTGATATTTCCCGAAAAAACGAAAGATCTGACAACTATGTAAATACTACCATATTATCGTCCATATCATACATACGGGCTTTGTACATACATATTGTGCTCTTTCAAATCATAATTCATAAACAGCGTGCGAGCCGTTTTCGAGATAATTGAGACGTTCCATACTTAAAACTCACTCTGTATATCTCTATAATACCTAATACAAAATATTTGTTTAGGCTTATGTAATGTTGTTTTTTATCTTATTTTTTATACTTATTTGTGTTACCTACCTACTTATTATTCCACATCTTTATTATTGCGAGTACCTACACTTTTAAATCTTCTTTGTAAAAATGCATGGCCGTAAACGAAGAATTTATTTATTTTATTTATTTTTTATTTTTATAACTTGTAAAGGAACTTTTTGGATTTAGTCATATTGTAGTAAATAGGTATCTACTCGTTATGTTGTATACAATGGTACCAATATCTCGTTTTTGGAAATAGTACCCTTTTGCATTACCTTTGGTTTTAGAATCTCCAAAATACAACTTTTTAATACATTAACAATTTAGCTTGTGACATTTTGCCCCCACAGAATTTATTTCGAAAGCAATTTTATCACAATAAGCACCCTACTATAAGACTGAAGGGCAACTCAAAATGCAAAGAAACCACTGTACTAGTTTGCAGAGCAAGAGCAAATTCATTCAATGTGAGCATTTAGTCGACTCTTATTTATTTTTTTTGAAATACTCTTAGATTCAGTATTGTGCCCCTGTAGCCATGATTCCATGGTTGGTTGTTGGTTGATGTATGTAAAGATGTTTTAGGCTTTAAACGGATTGTTTTCAAATATCATTATGTATATTTTTTTAGGCTTAAAACAAATAATTTCAATTCTACACAAAGATCTTATTGAAGGCGACGCCCAAAAAGTAGTTCAATATTTCAATAATCTAACAACGTTAACCGTAAATATGGAAGCCACATTTCTACCATCAGACAATCCACGTTTGCAATACGATTACAAAAAATCGGGCGGTAAAATAATTGCAGAAATCGAAGAATACAGATTCGAGAAAGACCAATTGATAACAAGTAAAATATTGAAACTGGATCCCAAAAAGTTATTGGAGAAAGCCACACCTAAAGAAGTAAATCCTGAGGAATTGTCTACTTTTAAAATAGGATTGACTGAGCAAGAAAAATTGTTGAGGGACAACATTGTTTTGCCTTATTTACCAGAGTAAGGACCAGTTTTTTCAATAACTGTTGAAGTTTTATCTTTATTTAAAATTAGGAATAATCAAACTCAAACACGAATCAATTTTTTTTCTAGGGCAAATGAACCTAAACCGCAAGAAGGAGGTGGTAAAATAATTTACGAATACGACGCTGTAGATGATTGGGATGAGGAAGATCCGGATGACGATTTAGATATTTAACAAAAGTCTGATTAATTTGACCAATTAGTGTTCAATTTTGTTACGTTTAATTTTAATAATACTAAAAATATTGTATATAATAAATAGCATAATTATTCTAGAGAAATTTTAAAAATACCGGATGACAGTGGTATTCTTCACAAGTTTTTTCAGACATAGTTTCTTCAATTGCTCGTATATCCTTAAGTGTTAATCCTCTAAATTTATCGAGCACTTTTTGAAGTCTGTTTTGGATTATAACAGTTCTTGCTGCCCAAATAAATTTATTTAAAATCAGGTGTCTTTTGAACCAGGCTTCTGTTGAACATATTTTGACTGTGGGCTCTTCAACCTATAAATTAATTTTAAGAGAAAAAATTTATAACGAGTAAATAAATAATCACTTCTTCTATATGTCGAAGTGTTCTTCGCCTCAAAACTCTTCCAGCTCCAGGAATACGATTTGGGCAGCAACAAAATGAATCGCAGTCCTCTTCCACTGGTTCTTTTTCTTTTAAAAAATCCAAATTCAACCTACTTTCATAATCGCTATTCAACTGTACTTTGGGGCACATTGAAGTCTCAACGTTCATTCTATTGTAGGCTTTAGCACAATCCAAAAATTTATTTTTCTTTTCGTTGTAGAGCGCAAGGCGTTGGTCTCTGTTTAGACCGTCTTTGTCGAGCCATTCTTTAGTATATATTTTTTTCGGTTTCAACATTATTTTTTTAGATATTTCGCCTGGAGTCAGGAGTTTTGGTGTAGGTTTTTTTGACATTTTAGTGATATTTGGCAGATTTCAATTGGCATGATCCACCAGTAATTGTTATAAAAATTAGGGGACATAAGGGGGACATATGAAATTTTTCAAAAAAATTATTGTCTAGAAGATGGCAAATCACAACATCCAATTCTGTCCAGAAGTTTATTTCCTAAATATTTCAGCTGTCTACAGATTTTTAGACTGTATTAGTAGTTTCACAAAAGCATTTAGCCAAAGGCTTTTTCTAGTCCTTTCCTTTCTATCTCAGTTTTTTTGTCTTCTACAACTTCTAAGGGCTATTTATATGGACTATTTTGTTTCTAAAGTCTCATTTTAGGGTTTCTCATTCAAATCTCATTTCTTTTTCCAGAATTATTATAAACTTGACCTCCTTAAGGCAAGACAGTCAGGCAGTCTCGCAAATGACGCCGATATGTGTTCTTTCTCCTTCTTTTCGTCACCTTCAACATTTCGTAAAAGATTGTTGGAATGGAATGTTCATAAACTGTTAACTAATAGGTACTGGCGTCCACAGTGCGTATTTTTAGCTGAAGAATTTCATTATGGCTTTGGTGTGCGGATATTTACTTGTGATATTTGAATGTCAAGGAAATTGTGAAATGTGAAGTTGTTTAAGGATAATTATTTTTACCAACAATTGGAAAATGACTATGTGAGTGCTTTTAAATTTCCACAATTTGTTACATTCAAGATCCATGCTTACAATAAAAACATCCTCATTTTTTTAATACTGTGCACATTGCAAAATCGTTAGGTAATTTATTTTGATATAATTTTTTTTTCTTCTAGTTCATTTCAGTAATAATTCTTAATGTTTATTCTATAGAGATGTGAAAGTGGAACATTTTAGGCAACAAATAACTTTTCAAGATTACTAATGACTGATTCTTATAAATATACAGGGTGTCCCGGATAAGGATGCACTCTACAAGGATCTCGTTAACCATAAGAAATACAGGGTTGGTTTATGTTTTGATATGCCGAAGATATCGATAAAAAACCGAATTTTGCTGAAATCGTTTTTATTTTTGTCCGACTTTATTCGAAATGATATCGCAAAATAAACCTCACATTCTCTTGCCACTTTTTCTCCACTACATGATAATAATGTTATTCAGATTTTTAATCAGACGTTTCGTTTCTTCGCGATCATCATCAACTTTGTTTTTTCCAATGGTCGAAGTTTTTTATTTAATGCCTAATAAACTTTAACTGACTTCAAAATCCATTAGTGTAATGATGTAATGTCTGGCGATCGTGGAGGCCCGTTAGTTAATGGAACCACTAATGGTAATTAATATTCCTGGAATTATGAGCTTGATATGTTGTTGGATTTAGAATAAAAAGTACAGTTTATTAGGCATAAAATAAAAAATTTCGACCATTTGAAAAAAAACAAAGTTGATGATGATCGCGAAGAAACGAAACGTCTGATCAAAAATCTAATAATATTGTCATGTAGTGGAGAAAAAGTGGCAATAAGAATGTGATGTTTATTTTGCGATATCATTTCAAATAAATTCGATTTTTTCATGGATATCTTCAAAAGCATTCGGAATATCCGAAATATCGAAACATCATCACGCACTGAGCTCAGTAATACAATAACTTTTTCCAAATTTAACCAGCCCTGTATCTCTTATGGTTACCAAGATCCCTGTAGAGTGCATCCTTATCCAGGACACCCTGTATACTCAATTACTTCTTTTAAGTAATTAATATATGCGCATAAATTAACGCTTTAGAATCTGTTGGCCAATGCTAAAGAGGTAGGTACTTAATTTTTGCTTGTTTAAATATAAGTTTTTAGGTATGTATTAAAATTTTTATATGTAGAATCGTGTTACATAAAAAATTCATAGTGAAAGTAGGCAATTATAATATTGTGCTCGCATCCCATGAAACGTCGCATAACAGAAAACTTTCGTTTCTTTTATTATAAGATGCATACGATAATTACAAAAATATTGTAAATTATTTTATATTTTCCGTTCTGTAAACTTTATTAACATTGTTTTTTTTTACAAATAATATTATCAAAAATAACAATATCAATACTCTTTTATTTTCAGAATCGACTTATTTTCGGTGCTGAAAAGCTGTACATCGAAAAACAAGCAAAATAATGACGAGAAAGTCGATGAAAATAAGCAGTTTTCGGCATGTTTGAAGCAGGTAATGAGAATTTCGAATTTATTTATTTTTATTTATCATTAATGTCAACGGGCAACAGCCCAATTTTTACAAAGATTGTAATAATAATTATAAATAAAAAGTGAAAAAATCTATTTCTTAATTTAAAACAAAAAAAAACAGATTATATAGAAAATAACAATAAAATTTAAAACGGAAACTTAAAATAATTCCATGATTGTGATCTTTTCTCTGTTAGTTTGGTATCTGTTAAGAGGATGTTGAGAGATTTGCAATTTGCCTTTTCTGTAGGGAGTGGTTGACTGTGCCACTTCGTTATGTCCTTTGTTGGTTGTGAATCTTTGTTTTTGTTTTTTATCTTTGTACCATTTAGAATATTTTATTCTGTAGTGTATTGAACTTGTAAATAAATAAATAAATAAATGAATATAGGTACCTACATAAGCAAGATCACAGTGACCGCCTAATCCAATGATAAATTATTTAAAAGATGATCATAATTAATAAACCTGTGATGGTTTTCCCAATTTGTGAGTTTGTAACCTATATATCTGAAGATTTTTTTTTTTGTACTCATTCACCTAACTCAATATAGGTACCTACCTAAATTTTCTAATGTAGTGACCATATAGGGACGCAGATATTATTTTCTTGATGGGAATGCACTAATGATACATAAGCACTTTAGAGCAGAAAGATATTTAACACGTTCGCTGCCAAGTACGAGTTAACTCGTAGTAGACATGTTGCATTGTGTCGTTCAAAGTCAAGTACGAGTATATTCGTTGTAAATACAGGTTAATGGGGGTGCCTGGCCTACGGGACATGTATAAGAATATCACGCAGGCATAGTTGAACAAAAAAAATTTTTTTCTACTACCGTGCGTAAAGTACTCACTTTACGCACTATTCAGAAGACGTGAAATTTCTCTTCACGCACTAATGCGTGAAGTAGTTCACTTCACACACTAGTGCGTAAAGTAATGTCAATGACAGATGTCGACCTGTCAAATTACTATTTTTCTGGTAAATTACTTCACGCACTAGTGCGTAAAGTGAAAATACTTTACGCACTAGTGCGTGAAGAATTTGTCTAAATTTATTTTTTTATACATTTGATTGGTAGTAGAAAAAATTTTGTATGCAATACGTGCGTAAAGCACCTTTTTTCACTCATGTGATTGTCGCACTCGCATAAATAACTATTTTTTATCAAACAACAAAAAATTTTTTTTTTTTCAAACATGGTAGTCCTTGGTATGGTATGGTATTTTTTTGCAAAAATATGGGTCAGGTACTACTTTGGGTGAATATTTTATGTTATTTAGACCTATTTCGATGATAAAATATAGTTTTTCAACATTGGCATTTTGGACCCGATCAACCGAAATCTCTCTGGCAGCGAACGTGTTAAAATCCTAAACATTTTCAATGGTTATTTATTACGAAATGCATAAATATCTTCAGAATATGACAATTTTGCATCGAACATCGAATATAACACCTATGTCACGAATACTTGAAACATTTTTAATAACATCATCATTTATATAATAGTTATTTAGTTTGGGAGAATTTTTCCTCAGGAACTGAATACATTTGCATTTTTTACTATTTAATGTCATCTCGTTCTCAACACACCACTCCTGGAACCTCAGAAGATCATTTTGCATTCCCCTGACTAAGACTTTTTGATTTATACCTACTCTTGAAAATGTCATCGGCATATATATAATTAAAATTTGACATGATGAAAGCAATACCCTATGTCATTAAAAACTTTCCACATTTGCCGCCTCTTCTATGGAGGGAAGTACTACTTAGTACCTACTGATGTAGACTCTGTACACTTGTAATATTTTGAATGAAGTTGGGTTTTGAGACAGATCCAGTAGGGCGTTTCCCAATAAAGGTAGTTTGCACTCGGAGGAGACCTAACTTTAACTAGAGGGGCTTTTCCCAATCGAGGCACTTCGCACTAGCCTTAGTCTGCTGTTAATGATCTACATTACAGCTGAATCTCATAGATATAGCTGTATGGTATGGTGAACACTTTTACTCAAAATCATATTGGTGGTTCTGTCAATCTCAACAGTGCCCAAAAATATCCCTATATATTTTGTTCAGCTCTATAATGAATTTCAAATGCTTGATATTTCTTATTTGCCTGAGAATTATTTGATATAAAGTTAGAGATTGTAGTACTATAATCCATTTGTGCGAGAACAATAATAATGTGTTTAGATAAGAATATAATAAAATTCAAGTCTGCTTAAATTTGTTGTAGTATCAGACATCAAACATCGTGTATGTGATTCAGTGGTCTCTTAAATAATGACATGCTACAGAGAGGTCACGATTTTATTTTATAATTATTGATGATTTTTGCAGTTTTATTTTTTTTTGTAGAGTTTGGCATCCCTTGGTCCCCTAATCCTAACTGTGGTGGTTGGTATGACCCTCGGCTATTCAGCTGTACTTTTACCTCAGCTTCAAGCTCACACTAATGTTGCTATCACAATTAATAAGGAAGAGGCATCGTGGGTAGGTAAGATATTACTTTTTTATTTATTTGTAAGTTTCAATCAAAGCCGCGAGAAACCTTCATTAAAGTTTACAGGCAGAAAACATAGAAAAAAAGAGTTTCTCAGTTTCTCATACGATATATTCCTATAACATCAAACGACTGTATTCTTCAGTCTTCATTATCTGTCTCAGTTCTGATAAATGTATAAACAGGTTTTGGTTTTAAAAATAAACAAGTCAGTCACCAGTATGACTTTATACTGATAAAATAGGTCTTTACAAGAGATTTTACACAACACATAAAAATTCGCGTTCTTAAAACATTTCCGCAGAATTGTATTACCTCAGATTCAGATTTCAGAATAACATAATTGTATCTAAGAACATATTTAACATGTAGGTAATAACATATTATATAACATCAATGATTATTGGTTTGTTAGTAATACCTCTTATTATTCTTCTTTAACCCTCGTTAACATGTATCCTCTCATCCAAGATCCTCTCCATCTAAAAGAGAAAGAAGGTATTTTCTCTTGCCCCAAAGTGCTTTTTTGATAGAAAATCACTTTCTCGTCTTCCCAGCATAACTTTTCTTTACTAGAGCATTGCGAGTTTCTAGTTCAAGATCAAGTGTATTCTGAAAACTGATGCTTACTTACAACTGACAAAAAAATTTCGGATGTCCTGTATGATAAAATTTTTCTTTTTTCAGCTTCCTTGGCAGTGATCCCAATGGCAGCAGGAGCCCTAATTGGCGGAGTCCTAATTCAAAAATACGGCCGCAAAATGACCCACATTATCATCTGCTTTCCCTACTGTGCCGGCTGGATTTTGATGTATTTTTCCTTCAATCTTCAAATGCTCCTAACAGGAAGATTCCTCACAGGCCTTTGTTCTGGCATCATCACTCCAGCTACTGGGGTTTACATCGGAGAAACTACTGATCCAAAAAACAGAGGCATGCTACTAGGTGGAATACCTCTGAGTGTATCCGTAGGGCTTTTAGGTAGTCACCTTTTAGGGACTTTTTTAACATGGCAAGTAACAGCTTTAGTTGTGGCTGTATTTCCTTTTATTGCTTGGCTATTGATGACGTTTACTCCAGAATCTCCTGCTTGGCTAGCTCAGAAAGGGTTAAGTGATGAGGCTCAGGAATCGTTTTATTGGCTAAGAAACGCTTCAGAGGAAAATAGGCAGGAATTTGAACAAATGATTGCTAGAGTTAAGGCCACCAATAATAATACTAACAAAATAGATGAAAAAAATCGTTTGAAGGAGCTTTTAGAGCCAGAATTTTGGAAACCAATGGCAATTTTACTAGTTTTCTTTATATCTAGTCAATGGGCTGGTGTAAACGCTGTAACATTTTACTCAATAAATATTATGAAGCAAACTTTGGGCGAATCCATAAATGAATATTTGGCCACATTTATTATAGATTGCATCAGAGTCATTGCCTCAATAGCTCAATGTATATTAATAAGAAATATTGGAAGAAGGCCTCTGGCCTTAACAGGTGGTTTTGGCACATTTATACCACTATTCATCCTCAGTGGCTTTATTTATTCACAAAAAGTCTTCAACATCCAAAATCCAAATTTAGTTGCTGTGCCCATCACTTGCCTTTTAGCCTACGTGTTTTTTGTGACAGCAGGTTTTGTCAGTCTTCCTTGGAATTTAATTGGCGAGCTCCTGCCAATGGCAAAACGAAGTACAGGAAGTGGCATAGCCTCATTCGTAGCCTATATGTCTATTTTTAGTGTAGTCAAAACTATGCCTGCACTGTTTGAGAATTTAGGTACAGACGGATCGTTTTTAGTTTATGGTTTTATGGCGCTGTTAGGGACTGCGTTTGTTTATAGGTGTCTTCCGGAAACTAAAGGGAAAACTCTGCACGAGATTGAAGAGTATTTCAAAGATAGCAAAGAGGACAACAGTAAGGGTCCCTTGGATACTAGGCTTTAAATTATTTGTTTTCGTTTTGCATTTAGTCTGTGATTTTTATTTTAATAAAAGATTGAAACAAAAAGGCATTTTATTATTGGGCTGTATTGTTAGTTGGAATTGTCAAGCTGTAGTCACAACGGATTATGATCCAACGATACTCTCGACACAATGACAAAGTATGTATATTCAAAATAATACAAAGGAATACTTAAAGAAAAAAATTATTATTTGGTTCCCAAAAAATTAATCACATACATTGTTTGAAACACGAAATATAATAATTATTATAAAACTATCACAGAAAAATTTAGCCAAAAACTTTTAATAAACGATAGTATACAAATTCAATAATTTTGATTTTTATGTTTTTTCACAATTTAAAACTGCGAATGATCCATGACCAAAAAAATTACGTAAAAACCTTGAATCGATTTCCATTATCAAATTCCGAGAGGAACTTAGGTTTTCATAGTGGTTTATTCCACATTTACAGTTTGTTATTCTTTTACATAAATCGATTCAATGTGCACTGATTCAAAAATGGAAACCGCTCAAAATATACAAATACAGAGCGTTTCAAATTTTTATATTTAAAAAAGAAAAAAAATTGCGGGAACTTTTGAGGAACATCCTGTACAATTATTCCCATAAAAATTATCATTTATTGCAAATTACATACTCTAATGCTAATCTAAGTTATAACAATATGATGTATAGGGTCATAATGCTTTATTCTTGATTTTCACATAACGTTTGTTCCAACGAGAAACAGTTTATGTTTACATTTGTCGATTTCTTTATGAAAAACTACATTAAATCTAGAGAAAATCAACCGATTTGAAATCATTTTCCGAACGTCATTATTTGTGACTATTGATCTGATCATGGCTTTTGTGAACCTTTATAATGACTATTTAACGACTCAATCACACACAAAAAAAAACAGAAATAAAAAACTATATGAAGTAACAAAATCGTTTGGCAAAAAAAGTTGGCACAATTGAAATGTTTGCATATTCTTACTAAAAAATAATTATGTTGATTTGGTAAAGTGAATCCACAAATAAATCCATATCCGTACACAATAATGTAACAATTTGATGGGCAATTTTCAACCAATGATTAATGAAATATTTGTTTCTCCTTGGAACAAACCCAATAAAAAAAGGATCAATAAGAGCAAATTATTGGTCTTTAAATTCGAGGAACTCGAACTCGTTCAGTCTTAATTTTTGTTGAAAATGCCAAAATTAATAAATGCTGCCTTTTTCAGTCTTGAAAAATAAAACCAATTTTGCTCCCTACAATCCTCGCTGTCTTCGAACCGTCGTCAATCTCCTCTTTCGAACACATGATTAGGGACAGCTATGGCACACGCACCAGCTCTGTCCGTTTTTAAAGGACACAATATCTGCCATTCATTTGCAATCGGATCATACGCTTCAACGTTTTTAAGATACATATTACCATCGTAACCTCCAACTGAGTATAATTTGTCTCCAAACAGTGTACAAGCTATTGCGTCCCTTTTACTCGTTAAAGTACTAACTGTAGTCCAAGTATCTGTAGTAGGATCGTATCTCTCGACACAATCAAACCTGGACGCTGTGGGATTATTAGCCGGAGCATCTTGACCACCCATTACATACAAATATCCATCGGCTGTAGCTACACCAACACACCCTTTACGCCTTGCCAAAGGTGCGGCCAAAGTCCATTTATTAGTGTAAGGATCGTAACACTCGACAGTCCGTAAACAACTTGCCCCATCTCTGCCACCTACAGCATACAACCTACCTTTGAGTACAGCCACACCTGCTGAGCAACGTTGATTTTGCATTGGAGCTACGTATTGCCAGGTGCGTGTAGCTGGATCCCATCTTTCTACAGTGTTCAGGTAACTCCAGCCGTCGTGACCACCGACTGCATATAGAGTGCCACCTAAAACGGCCACGCCTAATCCGTGACGATGGGTGTTCATTGGTGGCAGCTGACTCCAGGATCCGCTTTCTAGGTCTAGACACTCCATGGTGTTAAGGGTTTTGAGACCGTCACGACCTGAAAAAAGTAAAACAATTTGAAATTTAAATACTTAACACTTCGATACTTAGAGGAAATTCAAAATTGTTTGAGTTAAATTTCAATTCAATCTCAATGTATTTTTAGATAGGATGGATCTCTATGCAAAGATATCAATGAATCGAATTAAGTTTGCTTACCTCCTACTACTAACAGTTTGTCGTACATCAAAGCTATGCCAAATTGTAACCGTCTGCCGCTCATATGGTGCGCTACAGTCCAAGTGTCAGATCTGGGGTCGTAGCTTTCAATGGTGGTAGCACCTTTGTTGTTGTCCATGCCACCTAAAATATAAAATGACTGTGTTTACATGGAACATAAAATAGACGTAGAGTGGAATAATTATTGACAGTAATGCTGATTAAATAACAAAAAGAAAATCCACTTACCAACTATCAAAAGTCGTCCGATAGTCGCTTTCCTAGGTTTTGTTCTAGAACATGACATTTGAAGGCGCCTTTCTGGAAGCAAGTGCCACTTCATTGCCTCCATAATTAATTTTTGACAGGTAGGATCTCCAGCTATGGCAGGCTCGACTTGGTCTGATAAAAAGGCCGGACTTAAAAATGAAAGTTTGACTAAAGCTAGAAGCTGCCCAATGTGTTTTTTCCTACAAAAAAAAAAAATCACAATAGTGGAAATTTATTTCAAGTTTTATAAGCATACCTTGTAGTAGGATCATGTTGTATCCAACTCATAAGAGCATTAAATACTTGTTCTTCACAACTAACATTGAGATCATCACTGCTCAGTAAACTGCACATTTGATCCACATTTAATTGAAGAAATTCTTGATTCAAAATCACCTACAGCAAAAATGATTCCTTACAATACTAACCTTTTCTCAAATTAATATCTAACAACAAATTACCTGCATAAAATGCTGATTAGTATAAGAATTAGCCTCATTTAATAAACTTGTACAAGACTGATGTTCAGCAAAAATAGCAATCCCCAAACAATTACTTGGGTGCAATTGGTGGCCCAAAAATCTCGAGCAAGCCTCGACAACTTCGTGTAAAAGCATCAAACAGGCTGTTGCCAATAAGGTTTCGACATTGTCTTCACGAATTTCAATGGTACCGGTGTAACAGTAATTTACAACTGCTTGTAGAACATCACCATTGATATCCCCCAATGTAATTTCTCTTTGCTCGTCATTGCTCAAGCTTCCAGTGAACATTGTGGCGAAGTATTCGCTGGCGGCTGACAGAACCAACCTGGATTTGGACAAAAAATCAAAATCAATATTTAATAATATTGTTAAAAATACATGTTTAAAATTTAAATTGAAACAAGGGAAAATATGATATTTCTGTGAGGTTTTCAAATTCGCCTATTTCAATTTCGTTAGAATCGACATATTAATGATGTACCTATCGTCTACTACCTTGGTCCTTGGTCTATGATTAGTGGCAAATCTAAATTAATGCAGTCATTTTTATCAGGAATAATTCCTAATATGATAGTATCATTGAGAACATCTTTAGAGCTGCATTCACGCATGATTCTACGTTTATGGACAAAATTTCTCCTGAGGTTACAATAGCAGATTGCTTGGAATTTAAACGAGGAGTTTTTTTTCCTGTTGGGAAAAACAGAACTCTTCGTGTAGGTATATCAGACACAATATCATCTATTGTTCGAATTCTATCAAGCCATTTCATAAAATTGTTGATGCTCAAATTGACGACTGAAGAGAACGTTGAAGTTATAGATCTGGCCATTCTGAACAATTTTTCTCAAGGCTGACCGCCTATGTTTAGCATATGAAGTTCATAGGTGGGTGATTGTTCAGGAACGCTGAGAATAACTTGTTCCCGACATGTCATGTAACTGTGTCGGTTTTCAAAGACAGTACATGCACTCTGTAAAATGTACTGGTTTAGGACCGTAAGTATACTTTCGGCCTTGAAAGTTTGGCGCGACAGGACTCTCCAAATGGTAGTCGAAACATTGTCCTCATTATTTTTTTTTTGAAAAATCAGGACTTGGCAATATCTGTGGAGTTACCCCACCCAAGAAGACCGTACGACAGAATAGAGTTTATTGCATCGTAATAAAAAGTTTTTAGAGTATTGTGATCCACATGATCTGTAATATGGCAAAGTTCTTGGCTGACAATCTCTTACAAATGGTGTCAACTTGATCATGCCAAAACAGATGGTGGTCCAATGAAATTCCAAGGAATTTAACAGAATCCCGCTGGTCAAGACTGTTAGATCCATCTCTGATAAGCAGACCTCTATCTTGGGGGACTCTTATGGGTGCAAATAACACAGAACTTGTTCTGGTGCCATTCAGACAGAGCCCGTTTGCCCTGAACCAATCAGAAACTCTGCGGACACATTCATTTACCCTCCGACATAGCCCTTCATACCCTACATCTTCGACAAGGATAGATGTGTCGTCTGCGAACAGCGTAACAAAACACTAATTCGCATACAGTGGCAAGTCATTTATAAATAATAGGAACAAGATAGGCCCCAACACACTACCCTGCGGTACACCAAATCTTACATTATTTGCCAGTCTCCCCCAATCAATAATTTAACACAATGAGTTCTATCACTTAGATAAGTCGCAACCCAGTCGTACGCCGGTCCTTGTATGCCATAGTAAGATATTTTATTCAAGAGTTTGTTGTGGTCTATAGTGTCGAAGGCCTTAGTAAAATCATAAAATATAACCACTGACTTCAAATTTTTGTTGAAGTTGTCTAATATTTTTTATTAGAAGGACAAGATAGCATCGGTCGTTGAGCAACCAACCCTAAATCCGAACTGGCGACATGTTAGAATGTTGAACTTATCCAAAAAATATGTTTTTCAGTCTTATTTTAATTCATATTTATGGAAAGGCATGATCTCCATAAATTTAAATTAAAATAAGACTGAAAAACAAATTAAATGTTCCATAATGCATGTTCCCAAATAGTGTTGTTCAATATACGTTTATAGTTTTTGAATTCATTTTGTATTTTAATCTACGTCGGTGTCATTATGACACATTTAGCATTGTCATTTGAATGTCATTAGGTCCTTCATAATAGCACTAGTGCGTTTAAGAATTCATAATAACACCCAAATTTTGAAATGAAAAATATACAAAAAGAAAGTTAGTTGCCAGAAGAACCTTTTCAATAATGCTGTCTCTATATTCGAAGAGACACTTTCGAACTCAGAATCACCAATAATAATATTATTTTCCACTATAAAATTGAATTTATGGCACAAAAATGGACTCCAATATTGAAGCTGCCAAAGTCAAAATTCTAAAAACCAACAAGCAGGTTCTCGACTAGTACGGGCACCTGCTAAATTTCAAATTTTAATTTGAGAAGTTTTTGCTATTTCAAGGCAAATCAAATCTATTTGGACCATTGTAGATTAAATTTTGAATGATACACGTTCGATATGAACTTTATTAATGAAACTTGTGTAACTAAACGTTACACTAAACGTTACACGCGTTTCATTATGGCGTTCATATCGAACTTGTATCATTAATAACTATAATGTGTTTTTTAAATATTTTTGACTCCTTTTTTTTATTCTCCTCCACCTGAGGGTAATTTTTTCGAATTTTATACTTTTGGGACTAAATTTTCAATCATCTCCTGTATCTGCCAGTTCGCTCAAGTAGGCTTTTCTTTACAGCTAATCCAGCGACCTCATTTTAAATTCATCAAATGATGATGTTTTAAAAGCACTCATTTCCGACCATACTTGCCCCTGATAATGGAACTTCCTAGTTTTGAAACATAAGATAATTAAAGTTAATTTGTGGAGGAAGATTTGGTGTTTTTCTTTGAAAATTAAATTTCAACTCCACTTTGAGTCATGGACTACTTCTTCAATTTAAAATCAAAATTTCTAGTTTCAAAGTCCCCTTTGAGAGATGAAACACCATCCATTGACTGTGCCTGCCTGTAGAATTTCTGGTGCACAAACAGTGCGACACCCCCAGCTCTAGCTGGAGTCTCTCCTGGAGAAGGTGGTTACTGAAGTTTAGTTGCTAAGTATAAATGGAGAGGCCTCGTCGTGTGTGAGCCAAGTTTTGATGATACACAGAATTTCCGGGTATTTCTGATTGTGTAGAAAAAATTCAAGAGATTTGCGGCGGAGGCTACTTTTTACAACCAACAGATTCCATGGTCAAAATAATAAATATTTTTGATAAAAATCACTGATGATGAGTTCTTAGAGCAGAAATGTTGATTATTTATACTGATGCTGCGTATTGTTAAACAGCTACTGGATAGCACTTTAGAAAAAAATAAAAGAATTCCAGGTCCGTACATAAAAAATTAAATTTGATGATGGTTTTTTGAAAACGAAACGTTGTATGTAAAATTTGAGAACGCCACGTTGGATTAACTTGAATAACATGGGGATTGATTATGGAAACCATTGAATACACATGGTGGACCTAACGAGGAAAACGTTGCGCAATCAAGTGTCTACAGATATTCTGTCATCAGTTTCTTTGAACTTGGAATAGCAAAGGATATACAGGGCATGTACACAACACAAACATGAACAAACACACTTTATTTTTTGCCCTGTATATCCGTTGCTATTTCAAGTTGAGAGAAGCTGATAGCAGATTATTTTTGGGCACTTGATTGCGGATTCCGGACACTCAGTATAGCTTTTCTAATTTAAAGTGCTGTCAATCAAGCACTCAAAGAGCCCACGCGAGTTTCAATTATCAACATTAATCAATATCATAGCTGTGACGAACTCTGTTTCTCTACTTGAATGTGGAACTGCTGATCTTCTCAATCTGACTGATCACAGATTGGCCATCTGTAGGTTGGAATATGTAATGAAATCCATAAAACCGCGAAAAGTAACATTCAGGAATTTTCGATATGATATAATTCCTGATTTGTCAGAAAAAGAACAATACCTCACCAATGCCGTAAACTTTCTTTTCGATATGCATGCTCCATTTAAGTCGACCATTGCCTGTAGAAATCCAGCACGTCCTTATATAACTTCCACTATTAAGGAAATGGGCAAACTCGAAAGAGAGGCTTACAAAGAATATTCGAGAACTAACAATCAGATACAGCTTGATTATTACAAAGACTTGCCCAACTATCTCTCTAATGCTGTACAACATGAGAAAAACTCATGTGATTGGCAACAAATCGTGTGCTCGGAAGATGTGGAGAGAACTGGATACTTGCCATATTCATAGAAAGTCTGTTCGTGAACTGGGTCCAGAAATAAATTGCTCCAACAATATAAATTATTTCCTTGTTAATGGGGTTAGAAATATACCTAGATATCAAAATGAATATCTGCAGTCACTTTCACGAAAATAGTTTCAGGCTTGGACTGAACTTCAATTTCACTCCTGTGACCGCCGACATGATAGAAGAGCAAGTTTCTGATATACAATCGAATGCCTCGGGTCTGGATGGAGTAACTCTGAAGATGCTGAGGATTGTTTTACCATACTGCACGGATGCTCTTTGTCATATAATTAACTTTTCATTAGGGACGGGAGACATTCCTCCTACATGGAAACAGGCTCTAGTGATTCCCATTTCAAAGGTTCCAGTGGCGTCAAAATACGAAGATGTAAGACCTATCAGCCTAATTTCAATCATCATGAAAATTCACGAAAAGATCGTCGCATCGCAGCTCACTGAATATTTTGAGGCAAACAAAATAATACCCTTACTTCAGTCAGGCTTTCGTAAGAGACATGACACCTCAAGCTCAAGTGCTCTGACTAAAATCGTGGATGATATATCCAGATCAACTGATCAAGGTCAGTTTACTTTTTTGGTCGCCCTGGATTACTCGAAGGCCTTCGACCTCGTGAATTACTCCCTCCCGGCCTCAAAGCTTAACTACTATGGAATCCACGGGGCAGCACTTGACTGGTTTATGTCCTATTTTAGCAACAGGTCTCAGAAAGTCTCTCTGAATGGAGATGTGTCTCAGGAGCTAACAGTAATTGAGGACGTACCGCAGTGAAGTCCACTTGGTCCTTTACTTTCTTCTATTTATGTGACATTAATTACTCTGGAAATGATATGTGCAAAATCCATCAATATGCTGACGATACACAAGTGTATGTCTCTGGTGATCCTGAGAATCCCGGTCCTACAGTGAATGTTCTCAATATGACTTTGCAAAGAAATCACGAATGGTCTCTTCCTCAACCCTAATAAAACTATGGCTATGTGTATGGGAAGTAAAAGTGCTCATGGAAAAGTGCTAAATAATCATGGGACGATTAGGTTACATGACAAAGATATTCCAATGACTGAACAGATAAAAAATCTAGGTGTTTTGTTAGATTTCTTTTTAAATTTTGAGGCTCATGTTAATGAAAAAATAGGTTTAGCTTACTCAAAATTAAAATCACTGTATAAATTTAAGTACTGTCTCCCATCTGATACCAAATGGCAACTAGTCAATTCATTGGTGTCTGTTTACTATATTTTTTTGTCTTGTGAATTTATGAATAAAATTCAACGGCTACAGAACTCCTGCTTTAGATTTAGCTTTGGTACACCATATCGTGATCATATCACTCCCTATTATAATGACTCTAGGATATTAAAAATAGAATATAGGTTTGCACTATATTTCTGGAAACAATTGATCAACTATGTAGTAAGGCTCCTCAGTACTTGTTTGATGCACTGACGAGAAAAAACGAGTTACAGGCTGCAAATCTGAGAAACACGAATAATTAGCCCAGCAAAAAACAACAAAATCTACTGGCTGTTTTTCTTATACAGTTCCCAAGATAAACAAGTACATTCTTGAAGTTGATATGTCAACATCTTTGTTGAGGTTCAGCAACGACCTTCAAAAACGTTTTCTAGAGATGCAGCGTCATGGGAGCTTGGTGTACTGATACTTTTATTTGACTGTAGCCTGTTGGAAAAATTGTGTATCTTTTTTTTTAATTTGGATTGTTTGTACGCGTATCTATATAGGTATTATCGAGGATATTATTAACTGACTAGTTTGTGATATCAGTATCTTTGGAAAAGATGTTTATCTTTTTTAATAGTTTGTATAGTATACAGGGTGTCCCAAAAAGATACCGACAAACTTTAAGGGGTAGTTAGGGACATCAAAACAAGCATTTTTGTTTATATAAACATATGTCCGCAACTGAGCCATTTGGGCTGTAGAGCAAAAAAACTATTTGGTACTTTTATTCTTCGCAATAATGAAATCACTGTTTAGCATTAATTTTGCTCTATTAACCAATAAATTATGGTTTACAAAAATTGTTTGGAATTGAACAATCATCAATCAGCAATCATTGACTCGCGAACCCTTTGGAATATTCCGGGAATAGCTTCTACAGGAGTACAACTCGCCAGTATCCTTGCTAACAGATCTTCCTCATTACGAACACGTGTTTCATAGACTAAACTTTTCAGTCAATGACCTAACGGTGCAATCTTTGCATTGAAGTAAATGGTCAACATTTTGAACAATTATTGTAAACCATAATTTTTTTGTTACTAAAGCAAAATTAATAGGTAGAAAGTGATTTAATTATTGCGAATAGTACCAAACAGTTTTTTTTGCTCTACAGTACGAATGGCTCATTTGCGGACATATGTTTATATAAACAAAAATGCTTGTTTTGATGTCCCCTACTACCCCTCAAAGTTTGTCGGTATCTTTTTGGGTATATCTATTTTTTAATGATTGACTAATTTGTAATTTGTGTGATAATTTATCTTTAGGGAATACCAGTTTTTACTGTATAAGTTTCCCTTTGAAATGTATTTTAGTATTATTGTTCCAATAAATTGATTTGATTTGATTTGAAGTGGGTTTTTAAAACCAACCCGGTTAACCTGGCTTAAGGGTATTATAAAAGTATTTTGACAGTTAACTTAGAAGTTAACTTCTGGAATGGCGTTACTTCCCATAGTAATTCTAGAAGTTAACTTTTCAGTATCTGTCGAAATAGTTTTATAATACCCGCCCTTAAGCAGTTGATACGATCCAAGTACAGTACAAGTGAGGCGCACGCAGCGTCAAAGGGTACTTGATTCAAGTACACTAGGACTGTGTTAACTGGGCTATGCATAAAAAATGATGCTCGACAAACTTACAACATCCCTCTGCCAATTCCAAGAACAAGCCAAATAAGAAAATCATTTATTTACAATGCCAAGAAAATGTTTAAGTTTATGTTAGCTTTGTCAATGAATACTATATATTTTGGACAATAAAGCATGTTTTGATTTTGAAAAAATCTAACTTTTTTCGAATTTAACCACCCTCGTACCATGAACGGTTTCCGAAATAGCAATACTGTGTATAACTAAAATAAGATTCAACATTATTTTTCATTATCAATAAATATTGTGAACAAGAAAGGAATAATTTTGTTACCAAGAAAACTAGAGCATTCACAATCCACAATATTACATCCACTCAATTGAACTCGTCATACTTACCATTACTATTTTTTATTTCCTATTTTTATATAATGTTTTTACATTACACTTCATGTTTTATTTATACACTTATTTAAATTTTATTTTTTCATTGTATTTTTTAATGATCTCTTTGTAGTGACTAATGTCTGCCCAGCGACTCTATGTCTACGGGGCAATGGTGAGGGGGATGCAGTTGTAGAAAAAAATGGCTGATTTCATTCATAAAATACCCAGCTGCATGCTGGAACTTTTTGGAAGTGTTATCGTAATGCAACTCGTACACGAAAATCGACAAATGACCAAACCACCGCCACTGGATATTTCAATATAAATCGATACTCCAAGATGGAAGGATAAAATGAAATTTCAGGGTTATGAAACAGAAAGCCAAGTTGTTAGGATGTGTAAAATATCTTGGTAGATTCAATTCCAAAATATTTTTCCAAATTAATTTTTAAAAAATTGGGTATGTAGTAAGATTATTTAATTTATTTGAAATAAAATAAATCGAACGTACCATAACAGTAAGCTTAACAGCATAAATATGTTTATTTTCTACTTTACTATTATAGATCCATAATACCTAGAAAACGAAATACGTTAATACACCTATAACAACCTGATCCATAACGCCCGCTTTTGCGGGCGTTATGATCTATAACGCCCGCTTATAATACCCTGAGGTGTTTTTGTTGTTGTTGTTGTTGTTCTATTAATTTGCACTTTACCCTAGGCAGCCACTAATATCTGACCGAAAATAATTTTCGGTCTAGCCAGGATTCGAACCCGGTCTACCATCAACGTTTCCCATGTAGTCCAGCGCGTTAACCCACAGGACCACCACCGTTGCCTTGCCTTATGAGATGTTTATAGATTTATTAATTTATTTCGTTTCTAGGTACAGGTCGCAGGTACAGGTACAGGTCACAGGTATAGGTAGATGTCAAAATACAAAACAATATTCTGTCACACTAGTTTAACTGATTTTGTTAATAATAAATTGATGAAAAAACATTGTGTTGAGTAGAAAATAAAGCATTGTATGCACCACAGGGATTTTAAGATTATAATGCCCTTCAGGCGAAATATATCCCTCGGGCCAGAGGCCCTCGGGCTAGTTTCGCCTTCGGGCATTATAATCTACATAATCCCCTTGGTACATAAATAGCTATTTCGCAGTAACCTTTTTTTGGGGCTTGGTCGAGTTTGGTCCAACAAAGATATTGGTTGCTGGTTGTAAGAAATGGCTTTACATCTACATTTAAACTATACCTACCCCTAATATATCTGGTAGTTGAACTTCAATTATTATTCCCTGAAGAACCTCTGGTTTGTTTTTCTTGAAATAGCCATTATATTTTATCACATATTTTATTATTATATTAATTTTAAAAAATGTCATTAGATTTTGCAGGTACGCAAAATAGTTAGGTACCGTTTATAATATAGCACTATTGAAAAAATGTGTCAAATTTGATTGGCCAGATAGGCCAGAGAATTTTAATACCACAACACTTACGAACTTATGTAAAACACACTTGAAACTGTCTGGAATTTGACATATAGTGACATTATTATACGAGGGTCGACCTGCCAAATTTCCAAGGCTAATGCTACGCCAATAATATCTGAAAGGCAAATATCTACACTTTATTTTTTCCCAAGATAGGTTTTGACATTGAAAACTTTGAAACATAAACAATAACGCTTGACCCTGATTGGTCGCAAAATGAGGTGTTTCTGCAGGTTGACATCAGTTTTACAATAGCAACCAATAAGCGGCATTGTTTATGTTTCAAAGTTGACAAAACCAAAATCTATCTTGGAAAATAATAAACCATACACAGTTTGTATCTATTTATTTAGGTGTAAATAGGATTGAGATTAGATATTTATTTTGTTTTTCTGCTCCGTCAATGGATTGTTTGTAATTTGTGACAATAAAGCTCATTGAATTGAGTTGAATAGGAAAATTCATGGTTCCATCGATAATGGGTTGAAGCAAGTGAAAAATTTCAATCTACGAGGCTATCACCATTATCAGAGGGGAGGTTTATTTGAAGTCCCCTCAGATGTCCTTTTAATTCCTCTTCAATAATCTATTAAAATTCAGTTCAAACACTTCTTTGAAAATAATCATTACCAGTTATAGGCTTAGGGATTCAAAATTGAGAGACATGCACAAAAGCCAACTAGCTTAATCAAAAATATTTAACTCCAGGTATACTTGAAGGTATACATTAAAAGAGAATGTTTCAAGTGCTGGGCATAGAGATAATGTTTTTGTTACCTGTGAGCAGATATTCTACGCCCATTCTGTCCAGCAATTAAAACAACATCACACAGTTTGCCAGCTTGTAAATATTTCTTCATGCAGGACAAACTGTGCTCAGCATGTCCTACGGAATTGAAATGTTCATCTTGGGATGTAGTGGATCCAGAAGAGAATAAGGACAACCTAAATAGAACAAAATGTTTGAGGTTGTTTCCAGATAGTAATTAAATATAGGTGAAACTTAAATATTTTTACCTGCTGAAGTCTCTAGGTATATTTGGATCGCTACCAGCCATGCTACTATTTCCAGACGTTCCAGAATCCTTCGACGAACTACCAGACAAAGACATTTCGAAAAAATAATGCAGGAAATCCTTTGTTGGTATGTGAAGAATTTAACACACAATTTGCGAGATGCTGTTTTTGTTCTCCTTTGATTTGAAATATGTTTTCATGACACTTTTGGTTTGGGAAGTTAATTTAGGTTTTAACTTATAAACTAAGGAATTTTTGTTGTGTTGATGGGATTTTATTTAGGTAGATTTTAATTTAAAAAAAATTTGATATAGGTGTGTATATTAGCTTCCCGTGGATTTATTTTTCCTGGAGGAGAAAAGTCGAAAGAAAATTAAATATACTTTCCTTTGAGATTACTTTTTATTATGATTTATGGATTAAAAAATATTTTATGATAATTGATAGGATAGGATCAAGAATAGGATGGCCTTGTGGAATGAATGTATGGGTCGAATGGGAAGATTACTTGTGTTGTGACATGACCCTTAATGTAACTGTCAAACAAATCTGACAGCGACATAGCGATCCAGTGACTTTTAGCGCTTTCGACTTTTGCCTCAAAACTGGTCCGATCACGTGCTCAACTTCAGAAATAGAACATTCACAAATCTTTCTTGCTACGACAAAATAATCGCTCTCAAAGCACATCAAATCTCTGTATGTTCAAAACAAATAAATAGAATATTTTTCAAACATTTGATACATTGGTAGCATCCTAGGATCACCAGAGCAAGTTCTAGATTAACTCGAGTGAGTGTGGGTACACCTTGGTTCGTCAAAAGAATTCGCTATGTGCTAGTTTGTAACTCGACTTTTGATTTTGACACTAGACTCTGGAGCAGAGCTTGCTTTGTTTATTTTATTTTCAAACTTTTTAAATTGCAAAATACATAAAATATGCAAGAAAAATTGGAAACTTGTTGTATTTGTCTGGAAAAATCCATATTCACTAAAAAATCCAACGAGTTCGCTTCCGATGATGTCCCATATGTGGATAAATTGAAAATTTGCGTTCCAACTGAGGCAAGTTCATTCATATTTATCCAATTTTCTTTTGTGAGTCGAGTTTATTTCAGCAATGGGTAGAATATTTGGATGTATGCATGGGTTGCATTGAAAAACTAGATGTCGTTTATAATTTTATACAATTGTGTATAAAAAGTGAGGAGTATCGAAAGGCGCAATTAGAATTACAAATCAAGGATGCTAAATTTACTCAAGAAATTAAGGAGGAAATTTTTGCTAGTTTTACCTGTTATATTTGTAGCAAATCATTCAGGTAATTATCAATACCTATTTTATCTAAATGGTGAGAGACTATTTAAGTCAAGAAAGTTAGCTGTGAAATGGAGAAAATAAACAAAAACATACAGGGTGTCCTACTTTGGTTGTACCTAAGGGATGGGATAACTCAGTTGCTATTGGAGTTAGGAATGTTATCCTCATGAGCAAACTTTGATCATTCGCCGTTGCAGATTTTCTTCTAGCATGGGTAACAACTTATCTTCATAATCGAACACAAATTCTCAAGTTCCATATCAAAGAAAATAATGATAACATTCAGAGTACCTCAGGGTTCACATTTGGTCCCTATTCTGCTCCTTGTATTTATCAACGACCTAAAATCTGTTTTTTTTTTTAAAGATAAAAGTCAAACTGACATTATGTTGGCAATACAATGTAAAATTGTCAATGCTTCAAATTTTTTATGTAGAAAAGACTTGTGTTGCCAACATAGTTACTGAATTTTTGACTTGGGGAATGGACCTTTCTCATGCAATGAACAACAAGGATAGTTTATTAAGATTTCTGCAATAAAGAAAAAGACACATATAATGACGCGCGATACCTGTGTGGAATGACTTTGATTGGTTCCACTTGTCAAATTGTGCAATTTCGGTTATGTTTCTGTTTTTGTTTATTTTTAAACGTAAATATGACAAAATACGTATTAAGATTAATTAGAAAGAAAACCCACCGCAGCAAAAATGTTTGCAGCAAACCCTTAATTGTACATTATTATTGTATTTGATATAAAAAACGTTATTTTACGAACCCTCAAATCTCTGTCCCAACTTAAATCGTCTTCATTCGGGTTGAGAGCACGTAACTATTGTTTTCTTATAATTTGATTGGCCTGGGAACTTGTGAAAAGAAAGGTTTCACTTCTTTTTCGCCTAATTCTGACAAGAACTCATTCAACTCATTTGAACCATTGTATCATAAACAGTTTTTGTATTAATTTTCAGCAATATTGATTGATACTGATTGATAATTGAGGTTAGCTTAAATACGTCAGGGTCAGACCGTGTTCAGTAAATTCACAGTAAATTGACGATTTAATTATCTGTCACCCATAAGATGCGCGCGCAGCACAGGTAAAATAGGAAAGGTCCATTATCTTTAAAAAAATAACAGACTTTAGTCAACATGTTTACTAACTGCCAATTCCTCCTTTAGAGGTGAGTTGCGATTTCACGAACTGTGACTTTGTCACTGCCATGTCACTGCTACTCGTCTGTCGCAGTCACGGCCTGTGAGCCCAGTTCCACTCGAGTAGCAGTGACATTTAATCACGGCCGGCCGTTTTGATCTCTGACCCATTCAGTGCGGACTAAAGGATTATTAATCGCATCGCGGTGACGCAAAACAGAAACTGTTACTGCAGAGGGCAGACTGGAACATCTTTCTTGGCTGTGACTGCGAATTTAACAGACTGCGATGATGAATTGTAGCATTTATATGTATTACCAACACGGCCAGTCAAGGTTAAACTGCTCCAAAAAATCAATGTTATTTGTCACCGTGATACGATTGGAGCAGTCACGTCTTGTCACAGTTCCAGTAAAATCGCAGGTTGGCCCACCTCTATCCTCCTTTATGCTGATGATTTTTAGTAGTTCAACCAACAGGCTTGAGGTCAATAAAATATCAGAATGGTGTATGTCAAATAGAACAGAATTGAACATCTCCAAATGCAAGATTATATCGTATCTTTTTTTTGTGAAAAGCTCATATTCTCCACTGCCCAGAGTAGACCTAATAAACCATCTAGGAGTAATTTTTGATTCCCAATTAAGATTTTACAAACACTTAAATCATATTCTGACTCTAAGAATGGCAAGCTTTATAATGTGCTGGTGTTGGGAATTTTTCAATGTTGAGGTATTAAAGTCTCTCTACCATTCTTTGGTGCGAAATCACCTTGAGTATTACTGCGAGATCTAGTTTCTATATTACCAAGTCCATATAAGCTAGTAAAACTAGGTGGGCAACCCTAAACAAATTTGCTACAAGCTGATTTTTGCGCCATTGTGTTCCTTTTAGTGTTTTATATAATGGGTTAAAAATCCCAAAAAATCCGATAGGGGGCGCAACCCCAAAACCACCCCCAAAGGTACATTTTTTAGGTTTGTTGGAATTTTCTCAAAAACGGTAAGTTTAAACAAAAAAGTGCAAGGTGCGTTTTTTGTAGAGTACAAAATTTCGAATCCAATGGTATACCCATTTGTATTATTTAAAAAAGTTTTAGTGTTGATACAGGCCTTAGAACTTAATAGTTATTTATTTTAGTGACAAATACCAATAAAATGTTTCGTTTTTGTTATGAATCATTTGTTATTTCGTCAACTTTGAGAAAATATGCGTATAATAAACTATGTATTATCTATTTACAATCCGATGTCCAAAGGTACAGGTAAAATTTATCACCATTCGATGCTATTTGATAGGGAAAGGTGATAAATTTACCTGTACCTTTAAACTACAGATTGTGAATAGGATATAATGAATTGTTTATACATCTCAAATAAGAGCGGACCAACATGTTAAAATCAATATTACCATCGCGAGGGAGGGAAGCAACGCGATCAGAGTCGCTTTCCAGTGACAAATTCTAAGATGCTCCACACCAGTAGCTTCACACTCTGGTGTTCCAAACAACGTTTGTTTCACTGGAACGCATACTACTTTAAGTGTCGTGTTTTTGATGTTTCGATAAAATTGCAGGTGCTTGAGAGGGCAGGCAGGAGAGAGGGAAAAGAACAGTTCAGCTACGCGAAACTCTAATTCACTGGAATGGCAATAAACAGCCCGGGGCGCTCTAGAGGAGCTCAGGAGTGTGTCACTGGAAAGCGACTAAAGTCTGATTTTTTTTAAAGATAAAAGTCAAAATGACATTATGTTGGCAATACAATGAAAAATTATCAATGCTTTCAAATTTTTTTATCTAGAGAAGGCTTGTGCTGCCAACATAGTTACTAGATTTTTGGGAATTATCTTAAAAAAAACAGACTTTAAGCACTCCTAAGCCGCTCTAGAGCGCCCGGGCTGTTTATAGGCGTTCCAGTGCATTTAGAGTTTCGCAAAACTGAACTGGTTCGTTTTTCCTTTCTCCTGCCCTTTCAAGTACCAACAGCTTTATGGATTTTATTAGGATTTTTTGCACAATAACGTTTTAATTTGTGGTTTTGATTTTAGGTGCATTTATATATTTTTTCTTTGTATTTAATATTTTTTCGAATATGTAAATTATTTTAATATGTACCTATGTACTAGCTTAGACAGATATGGTGTTAAAAAATTATATAATTTTGAATAGCTATTTGTATACCAAGGCCGCAAAATACCTTTTTAGCGTACGTAGACAAAAATTATCGCCGAGGCCGCTTGCGGCCGAGGCAAGATAATCTCGAGGACGCTAAAAAGTTTCGCGGTCAAAAGTTGCAAAAAAACTGTATGGATTTGACAAGGATTTGACACATTTTGCACGTCAGGTGTGGCGGCCGCGAAATTGAAATTCGCGGACGGTTGCACAAAAAATAATAATGAAGTATAAATAATATTTTACATAGAATTTATAACAATAAATATTCTGAATTCTAAACACCAGTGAAGTAATCTAAGTATATGTCACTAAGACACTAAATAAAACCAATACAAATTTAAATCTTACTTTTTTATATCTTAAGCTTATTTGAATAATAAAGTATAGTATACCAAAAAATGGCTTCTTGCAAATTTTTCGAAAAACTTGTTGATTTTGAGAAAATTGCAAAAAACCTAAAAAATGTACCTTTGGGGGTGGTTTTGGGGTTGCGCCCCCTATCGGATTTTTTGGGATTTTTAGCCAGTTATATAAAACCTCAAACGAAACACAATGACGCAAAAATTAGCTTGTAGCGAATTTGTTTGAGGTTCACCTCAAAATTAGCCCGGACGCTCAATGGGGCCCGAAATTCAATCTAAAATTATCAAAAATATTTTGGCAACCTCGCGCCGCGGCCGTTCCATACCACCCAAATTACGCGAAACTATCGGCAACACTGTTTGTTCTGTTTTATAGGCACCAAGTTCACGGCTCCCCTCTAACACGCAGAATGACTGAAACGAGATATGATCCAGACAACCCCATAGTTCGCGGTCCACCATACAAGAATTTACCAATCTATTTTGAACCCCCATGAACACCTCTCAATCCCAAACCTGCTAATCATACACCCAAATAGAAATTCTCTCCAATGCACAGCTAAAATCTTAACGTCAAGACAAAATTAGACAAGAAAGTTTGGCGCTGGCGCCAATAGCCTTAGTCTGAAGCAGGAGACTCTGGCAATCCCATCAAGGTCTAATTTCTTTCTACCCTTAGTTCTTTGGAAAATTCCAACTAGTCAGCGATTTAGTGTGTGGCAAACTCCTCTCTCGCTGACTTATGAGGAAACCACTCTTGTTTAATTGAACATCAGACACCCCAATCTGACCAACAATCATATAGGCACAAATTGCCCAGCTTAGCTGAAAAACGCATGTCCCAAATCCCGGTAAATTCTTGCACCCAATCCTCCCAACCCTCATTCCCTGACATCCCTTACAAACTTCCCCACCTGCACCAAAACCATTACCTTAGAGACTCATGGTCTCAGGATTTTTCAGGGTGTAGGGCTGTCGAACCCATTCAGTCCGTATCCGCGCTCACGCACAATTGCTAGTGAGGACGCGTCCAGTGAACCCGATCGCCTAGGGGCACAACATTTTTTGTTTTTATTTATAGTCTAAACTTAATGAAAAGTGGGGTTTTTAATGTTTCTTCCCCACAAAACGAGCGCTGCGCGCTCTTCAATTTCTTCTCTGAGCATTCCACCCTTATTCTCGAGGCAGGCCAGTGTAATGACCTAGTGCGCGCCATCCGTGGTATTCACCAGCGACCCTAAAAAATAGGAACAGGGGTTTGCGGTGAACAACATCGACCAGGATAAAGCGCCCATACAGCTCGAGAGGCGAGCGTGTGAGCATGCTGCAATTTAGTTTAAGAATGTCTTGTCCTAGTATTAAGTAACTGTATATTTGTAGTTTGAGGGGGGCCTATCCCCCTGCCTGTAATGTACAGGGTGGCCAAATTTGGATGGTTTTAATAGGAAACGTCAATTTCTGAGCGAGATACAAAAAAATGAACCCCCCACTCCGAGGCTCAAATTTCTTGAAATTTTGATTGGTGCAAACACTGCAAACCGCATTTCGATATATTCAACCGCTTAGCCGCTAGAGAGCGATTCTTGATTTTGAGCAATACTGTGAAATCTTCATAACTTTTTTGTTTATAAAAATAACTGATTTCCGTAAAAACTTCCTAGAGGCACTTTTTCAAGCAGAACTCAGTGACGTTTCCAGTTTTTTTCTATTGGGCCTCGATTTCAAGATATTGACCAAAGTCCGATTTTTTTCAATGGGACACCCTATATATTAATAGCTCTCTTAAAAGCTCTGCTTTTCCTGATTTCAGTGATATAAATTTCGATAGGTTTATCTCTAACAGTTTTCGAAAAAAAAAATTATTTCGTTTTTTCCCATAAGAAACAATGTGTAAAAAAAGGTCTTTATATTTGTAAGGAAAATGAGAAAGATCTCTTTCTAACTCACTGTTTCTTATGACAAAAACCAAAAATTTTTTTTTCTGGAAAACTGTTAAGTAGAGATAAACCTATCAAAATTTATATCATTGAAATCAGGAAAAGCAGAGCTTTTAAGAGAGCTATTAATATATAGGGTGTCCCATTGAAAAAAATAGGATTTTGGTCAATATTTTGAAATCGAGGACCAATAGAAAAAAAACTGAAAACGTCACTGAGTTCTGCTTGAACAAGTGCCTCTAGGAAGTTTTTACGGAAATCAGTTATTTTTATAAACAGAAAAGTTATGAAGATTTCACAGTATTGCTCAAAATCGAGAATCGCCCTCTAGCGGTTAAACGGTTGAAGATATCGAAATGCGGTTTGCACCAATCAAAATTTCAAGAAAGTTGAGCCTCGTAGTGGGGGGTTCATTTTTTTGTATCTAGCTCAGAAATTGACGTTTCCTATTAAAACCATCCAAATTCGGACACCCTGTACAGATGAGAAATTTTTCAAAAAAAGAAGATTGAGCTGAGCTTGTTCAATTTGTCCTCTGGCGCCGCTGGCTTTGACGTAAGTAGAGCGAGAATCTGATGGGTAAAAAGTTAGTTTGGGCTGCAAGGCCCCATACCTACTGCCGCCTAGGGCCCGGTACAGCCTTAAACCGGCGCTGCCGAGATTTGAGGTGTTTATTTCACATTTGAGATAATCCATTTTAAGTCCAATCCCACAAATTTGGAGGATCGGATTAAGTATCCGATCCAGATAAAATCTCTAATCCTAAATGTTTATATTAATCCCCATTTTTAATCCAATCCACTTGGTATTCGGATAGAACATATGAAATAAAGGTAGTCTTTGTTAACTTCTTACTATAAAAACTCGGAATCAATAAAGGCCAGTTTTCACATGAAGATCATCTCATCTGCAAATGCTAAATATCCAAAGCCTGGAGAAACATATCAAATCAAATCAAATCAAAAACAGCTTTCTTGAATGAAGACCAATACAATCCTATTATCAAAGCACACTAATCTAATATAAATTCTTAATACTAAATAAATAAATATACAATGAACTAAACATAGGTACACATACACTGTAAGTCAAAGGAAGTAAAAGTAAATGAACGCTAGTTTAGGGAGTCATTGAAAAATTCTGCAATTGAATAGTAGGCTTTCCGCAAGCAATAAATATTTTACTTCAATTCTGAAGCGCTTCCTATTCTGAATACTTCTTACATTTAAAGGCAGATGGTTAAAAAGCTTTTTGCTGGATGTCTTTGTGAGGGTCGAAACGGGAATAGGGAGCGAAGCCACATGAGATGAATGAGTTACTCAAACCCCCAAAGTTGCAATCTCATCCTTATACTTACTGTGAATTAGGCGAGGAATTAGGCCAACAGTTTCAGAAATAAATATACATGCGAGAGTTAAGATTCTTTTTTAAAAAAAAAACCAAGGTCTCCAAGATTGCCTGGGACCCACCCCACACATTGACCTTATTGCTCGTTTTTGCAGAACGAAAACCATAGTGAAAAGCTGATCAGAACAGGATACCCAGAAACAGATTCCGTAACGTAGGTCGTAGATGAGACTCAACCAACACAAAATATACATTCCTAGCAGTAGACGAATCCAATTCTAGCGAGACAACCCTCAATGCAAAGCAACCTCTAGAAAGTTTTTTATTCATGTTTAGAACGTGAGCCTCAAACTTCAACTTTTCATCTATCAATAAACCCAAAAACTTATTAACCTGCAAGCCCCGCACAACTTGCGAACCCAAAACGACATCACCCACACCACATTTGAAAGAGACAATATTTGTTTTAGAAATGTTCAGTGTCAAGAAATATGAGTCGCACCATTTTTTGATTTCAACCAGATCCCTGCCAACCAATCTCTCCAACCCATCAGCATTGTTAGCGTGCCACAGAATCGTTGTATCATCAGCAAACATTGTAAACACACCTGACACATCCAACTCTGATAAATCATTGATGTAAATTAGAAACAATGAAGGCCCCAGAACAGATCCCTGAGGAACACCAGAAGTAATTAGTTGCTTACAGGATTCTTCACCATTAAAGCTCACTGATTGGTAACGTAATGACAGATAAGAAGCTATCCATGAAAGGAAAGTTCCTCTAAAACCAGATATTTCAAGCATGCCCAGCAGTATTCTATGATCGACGCATAGGGCTTCCCTTACAGTTTATATTCCCTACTAATAACATAAATTGCTCTGAACTCTTGACACTTGTGAACTTTTGAATACCATCTTATCAATACATACTTGAATAACATATTCTCAACTAATAGAAGCCGGGCTGACAATAGCAAAAATAGTTCTATGAACCGTATTAGCCGTCTTTTCAGCACATATCCCCATGAATTTCGATTTCAGCTGCACTCCCAACTGCCTTCAAAAATAAGTTGAGTTCAATATTGGCTTGTCCTCAATAATCTCAGATAAACAGCACCTTGGCAAACAAACATAGTTATCAATTGGGGTAATATAAAAACTCATATCTAAAAGGTAGGAACAGGATAATAAACTTTTTCAATTGAAAATTTCCGCTGGAACATTCACTTCAAAATTCACTATTTAAACGTTGAACAAATGATTCTTATTTTAAAAAAATACTATTTTAGGTGACCGGGCTATACTGCACTTTTACCTAAACTCTGGATGGTGAGGGCGATTCTGGTTCTGCTCTTGATTTCCTCGGTACCTACTAAACTGCTCCCTCTGATATGTTGCAGGACCAATGTATGGGTATTGGGAGCCAAACCTTCGTTGTTGGACACGACTTTAACCCTTAGCATAGTTATTTTTCTTATGTAGTGAGTTGTGAGTGATGGTCTAGAATTTAGATAGGGCAATTACTGCTTGTATGCAGTCGGTGTGGATGTGTACAATCTTGTCAGTGATATTGTTGCTGACTATCTGTTCTGCAGCGCTAGTTATGCCAGTAATTTCCAAGTTATCCCTTATGTACAACCAAAATGGGACACCCTGTGCAATCCAAAATTATTCACCTTTTTTTAAAGTCTTTCTCTGGTTCCAATTAGAACTCTAGTGTGAACTAGTGAAGTATTCAGATAACTGAAACTTGGTTTTATTGGAATCAAATTGAACCTAAATTAAATCAACTTACCTTTTTGTGTCTGTATTTCAGATTGAAACGTACCTTAAGTCTTCACATAACTCGAATACATCTAAACCCCAAAAAAAATGTGAAAAGAAAATCAGGAAAAGAATCCAAATCTGATCATAATACCGACAATATTAAAAATGAAGTCAAAACAGAAGAAGAAGATAAAAAACATTTGCAATCGCTTATAATTTTTGATACAGAAAACAAAAATCAAACCAAAGAAGAAATCAAAAGTGACAAAACTTTCAGTGATTCAGAAAATAATGTTTATGATTATAGCAGTTCAGAAGAATTATTATCTCATAAAGAAAAGAAACCTTACAAGGGTAAGAAGAGAGGTCCAAAATTCAAAGGTCCTCAAAAATGCGAGTACTGCCTACTGGAGTTTACGAGAACGGACAGATATGTACAACACGTCAGATCGAAGCACACCTTTGAAAAACCCTTCAAATGCGATTTATGTGAAGCCAAATACTATAGCCAACACAACCTAAACATACACATAAGAAAACATAATAACGAAAGGCCATTTATATGTTCGTCTTGTGGAAAATCTTTTGTATCCTCCAACGATTTATGGCAACATAATAAAACACATGATAATATTAGACAGTATGGTTGCGACGAGTGTGATAGAAGCTTCAAGACTCACAGCAATTTGAGAACACATAAACTGCAGATGCATCAAAATCCTGAAACTTGGAAGTTTATTTGTACAGTTTGTGGCAAGAAATTTCCTCTGAACAATAATTTAATAAAACATATGAGGAGACATGAAGGCATTAAAGACTTTCTTTGTCACTTGTGTGACAAGAAGTTTGTGGAGAAAATTGATTTACAAACACATCTTATGAGCCACTCAAATGAGAGGCTCTTCAAGTGTGGCTTGTGTTTGAAAGACTACAAGAAAAAGGAGACCTTGAGAAGACACATGAAAATTGAACATGACATGGGTAATTTTGTGGTGAAAACTCCAGAAAAAAAATTGAACTGCCCAGTGTGCCCGAAAATATTCGCTTATAAAAACAAATTGCAAAGACACATTTTGACTCATACTGGAGAAAAACCGGTAAAATGTGATTGTTGTGATAAAAGATTTCGGGATAATTATGATAGGAATAGTCATTTGAGACAAGTGCATAATATTGAGCCTAAAAATGCGTTGATGAATTATGAGAATTTGTGAAATAATCTTTGAATTGTTTGGTGTGGTGTAAATAGGAAGTGTATGTTGAGGACTAGATTTTTTGAAGTTCATAAGTAGCTTGGTTTGCTTAAGTCCATGCAAAGGAACGTTTTGATACGTAGTTTTGAAAAGAGAAAACTGTTTGGGCCAAAAATTAATTTCTGAAATGAACATTTTCTCAGAACAGCTATTGCTTCAATCGTTGTATGTGTTATAGGAAGGTTAAGTAGGTTATTGGATGCATTTCTATTGACTCGGTCACAACGAAAACATACTCAATACTTTTAACAGCTCCAACTTTTTCAAACTAAACCAAAATAGTCAAATCTTCCTATGGATGATTTTAGAATGCTACATTTGAAAACCTAATGGAAAAGCTCGGGGAAAAGGCAGTTGAGACTCCTGGTTTAAATTAGATTGATTACTGAGAAAATTGACTTAAAAAGGCCAAAAGCGTGACTTTTCAAAACCGTATTCAGAAACAAGGCAAGCAATGAAGTACATACAATACATAAGAAAACAAGATGTTGAAAACAGATATTTCTTCAGCTTAGTTGTAAGTATAAACCCAGTGAATAAGTAAATAATTTTAAGACTAATTTAATTAAAAAAATGTTTAATAAACAAAATATCTGTTAGTTACTCCCAAAACCTCGCCCAAAACATAACCAAGTTTTATGGTAACTTTCATTCAAAGTACCATTTCCTTCTGGAATATAAGGAACATGCCATATACCGTCAATCTTTTGAGTCATAACACTAAAATGAGGAGGTATTCTAAAACTGGCTTTGCCATTATCATCAACATATGACAAAAAGTATTGTCTTTGTGATAACCATCTGTTGAAGAGAATTTTATATTTTCTTTCTTTTAAAAGAAACTTATGGCCTCTCATCAAGTCTCGAGAGACAATTATTGTATTTTTTCCTGAATGTAGGGCACAGTATAATAAGTAAGGATCATCCTAAAATAAATTCTACTTCAAAAAATTGCACTTGCATTGCTAACAATTGTTTTACCTGTGAAATATTTTGTGTTAAAAAAATGGAAGAGTTTTTTTTAATGTAGTGCCAATTATTTTTGGGCCATCTAGTCATGTGGACTCTTCCTAGCATAAGGACAGACTTATTTTGTTGTCTAAAGTGCGAAATAACTGAACACAACTAAAAGAAAATTGTCAATTAATATTTCAGAATATTTCTTTTTATTTACCTTTCTAGAAAATACTTCGGGTCCTTTCTGTACCCCAGTAGAATAAGCAATATTTAATCCATCCAAAACAACATCATATTGTTCCATACTATTGACAAATTGTTGAAATTTTCTCATTTCATCTGGATTTGTTTTTATAAATAAATCTTTGCCTATGATGGCGTTTTTGAAAAATACTTCTTTCAACTCACTGAATTCTGCATCAGTTAATTCCAGCTTTTTAAGTTTTGAGAGGCAATTTTGGCACTCACCTGAAAATTTTATCTAAATCCAAAATAATAATTTGGAGGAAAATTTTAACAACTTACTGTTGTTTTTTGGCCAACATTGAAATCTTTAAGAATCCCATTTACAACTTCTTCATGGCAAAGCATTTCAGATTCTTTGAAAAATGTCAACAACTTCACTAAATCAACTTTTCTCTTTTGCTTTTTTAAAACTTCAATGTAGGACAAAAATGCGACGCTTAGAGGTAATTTATCCAAGGACAATACTTCATTCAATAAATTCCAAGCTAAGTCTTCTTCATTGTTGATAAATGCCGAAGCAGCTACTGCACTATAAACTGTTGTACTGACACTGGAAGTCCTTTTAATTTCCTGTATGATATTGAAACATTTTTGCCATTCTTTAGTTAGTGAAAGAGGTAAGGCCATATTTTCTAGAGTTCTTGAATCCAAAATTGAATTGTTTCGTTGGATTTCCATACAAATACTTAAAATTTCTTGTTCTTGAGCTTCGGTAATTTTATCTTTGGCACTATCATACAGCAATCTTAAATATCTGCCTAAGGTAGCCAAATTTGGTTTGGTTAGCTCAGATTGGAGGTATTTCAAGTAGCTTTGGGCCAAATCCAATCTAGAATAGTGGTTTTGGTTAAATTTTGGTATATGTAGTCATTGCTTCAATGAAATAGAAATTGTTCAAACAGTCATTATTGGCACGAATATGCAACAGAACTAGGGGGTACTTCCCAGTCTGTTATTGGGGCCAGCTCACTATTAATAAATGCTATGTCTACTGCGCTAAGATGGATCACTTAAATGTACTATGTATTATTTTGATGTTTTGGGGAAATAATTTATTTGATGTTACATACAGAGTTACAAACAACCCCAAATAGTAGAAATATTTTAGAATAACTGGAAACTATTGATAATAGAAACAACAGGAGCCTTAGCTCAATGACCAGTTTCAGTTTGGTTTTTGAATCTTGGGAAATTACAGCAAAATAATGTGTATACAATGCTCTGTTATAATTTACAAAAATTTTATCTTTCGTGTAATATAATTCCTATATCACAGTACATTAAAAACGTTGTACCTATATGTATTTAAATTGTTCTTTGAGGAACTAGAATAACAACTAAATTTTATTTTATTTATTCACAAATTAAAAAAAATACATTTGAAGTTGTACAGAGTTTGAATCTAGAATAATCTAAGTCTAAGTAAGTCATAGTCTGGTCATCACTGAATCGCACTGCTATGATGAAAGTCTGTACCTTGCAAACTTGATAAATTTGTGTAGAACACTCTCGGGCCTATTGATGTGGTTCTGATATATAGTAACGTGATCAAACTATGTATGAAGTATGAAAATTCAAGAGTGGATCTGACTAGTGATGAGTAAAGAATTTTGATGGGGCGTATACTTGTGAAGTCCCTAGTAGCTCTCTTGAAAAAAGCCCAAGATTTTATTAGCCCTGACAATTACCACTTCAAAACCCTCGGTGAACAATAACCTAGTATCTAGATAGACACCAAGATCTTTAACACGTTGACGGACACTAAATTTTATGGCGTGTTGATGTTTGGGCAATAGCGCCGGCATATGCCGCATGTTGCATTGTGTTTACACGGACATTGACGGGATATGCCGCGTAAACTTTTTTGGCTTCAGTGGGAGCTAGCGGTATTTGCCGACTGTGTCACATGGCGTGGGGTGGCGTGGCGTGTTGCTAGTGGGTTTCGGCCTTTAATGATGAATTTATAAAGCTGGGTTTATACAGGAAATAAAATAACATAAAATAAGAAATAAAATAAAATTAAAAGATGGCCTTATGAGAACTCATGGTGGCGTTTATACACAAAAATAAAATAAGATAAGAAATAAGCAAAAAAAATAAAAAGTTGGTTAACTTTTAACGTCTTATTTTATTTTATGTGAAAATGTTATTTGCGCATGTCACGACGTCGATTAGATTAGACCGATGACAGTTCAGGCGCGTGGTGATTGGTTCAAAATAATTCTAATTTTATTTTATATTTTTCTCTATAAACGCCTTATTTCTTATTTTGCTTATTTCTTATGTTATTTCTAATTTTATTTTATTTTATTTTCTGTATAAATCCAGCTTTATTATTTTATTATTATGGGTATCTGCAGTAGACGGAATAAATCCGATGAAACTGCTGAATCTGTTTAATTTGTTGTTTAAAGATTAGAGATTTGTGGGAAGTCATGCATTGCTCTTGCCAAAAGAGCCTCTGCGGTCTTAATAGTCCTCCTGAAACTTAGTTGCCTCATACGGTATAGTGCACAAAGAACGTTGTGCTTTGGTTCTTCATTTCTTGGTCTAAACGGTTTTTGAACTGGTTCTTTGTTGTGAACGTGACAGTGTTGTTACCAAGACTGTTCCAGAGATAAACCACCCTGTTTGTTAGAAAGTATCTTCTCATTAGCTTATTACATTTTTCCTTGGAAAGCTTTAGATTGTGTCCTCTGAGATTGGTGTTTTGGTTGAGGTGGTAGATCTCTCTTAAGTCGCATGCATAGTGCCCATTCATTATTTTAAAAGTTTCAATAAGATCTCCCCTCATTCTTCTATCTTTTAGGGTGGTTAGGTCTAGCTGGGTTAATCGTTCCTCATAGGGCAGTTCATGAAGGTCTGGAGGCAGCTTAGTTATTCTTCGTTCGTTTTACTCTGTCAATTTGCTCTTTGTCTTTAGCATAGTAAGGATTCCAAATAGTTTGTACATATTCCACTTTTGGCCTGACATATGATTTATGTAGCTTTAGTATCATATCTTTGGAGAGGTCTTTAAATGATTTTTGTATGAGGTAAATCATTGAATAGGCTTTTTTGGTCATTTGCGTGATATGAGTTTCCCATTTCAAGTCCTGGGTTACAGTGATTCCTAGATCTCTCTGTTGTATGACAGGTGTTATTTGAAACTGTTCAAAAAAGTAATTCAATTTAGGGTTGTTCTGACCAATATGTAGGACTGTGCGTTTGGAATCATTCAAGGGCATTTTCCATAGCTGTGTCCATTCTTTGATATTGTTTAGGTCTCTGAATAGCAGCATGTTGCGAAAGTGGATTTCCATAAATGTTTCCATCGTCAGCAAAACATGCATTTCTTGTTTCCAGCCCTATATATAGATCACTTAAATAGGCAATAAAGAGTCGAGGACCGAGAACTGATCTCTGTGGTACTCTACTATGCATTTTGTGCTCTTTCGAAAATGTTGGACCCACACGCACCTGAAAAGTTCTTCCTGTGAGGAATCCTTCGATCAACTGGAGTAAATTGCCCCTAACTCCGACGTCTTCGACTTGGTATTTTGTCAAATGCTTTTTGGAAGTCAAGATAACTCACATCGATTGGTTCGTGGTTGTCAGATCAGTGTTGTCATCTGACAGTGTCCAGTGGTTGAGTCTTGTTAGGAGATTTGTAATCGTCGATTTCCCGGGAAGAAAGCCGTGCTGTTGATCGGGTATGACTCGTGTGACCATAAAAAATTGTGTGAGCTCTTTTGCGATTATTTTCTCCATACATTTGCACAGTGTACTCGTTAAACTAATAGGTCGATAGTTTTCCGCATGCTGTTTATTTTCTTTTTTATAAATAGGCGTCACCACTGTTTTTTTCCATGTTGCAGGGAGTTCCCCTGTTCTTGCTATGTTATTAAGCATGTCAGCTAGTGGCCCCTTTGGCACCTAAATACAGTTCTTGAGGAAGACAGGAGGGATTTCGTCGAGCCCTGGACTTGATGATAGTTTAAGTGATTTTACTGCAGTTTCAACTTTTTCCGGAGTGAACACGATATTTTTCAACTCGGTTGTAGCATATGTAGTCTGGTATGTGCACAATGCTATCGGGTATTTGATTGGTCAGCCATGTTTCGGTAATCAAGATGATAGTTATTGGATCTGTTTGTTGTATGCTAATTTTCAGTTCGTCAAGTTTATTTACCATAGAGCATAGGTTACTATACCAAAAGGAAACCTGAATAAATGATTCAATTAGTTTATTGAATCTTTATTTCCCTCGTTGTGAGAAGAAACTATTCTTGGTACATTATTAATATATCTGAGCCTTATGTTTGCTTCCCTCTTGCTTTTTGACTTACGTTCGTCGAGATCTTTAAGAACAGCTTTTAGGTGTGTTCTCTGGAGAGGTGTTTGATCCGCTTTGAAGTATATATTCTCTTCATTAAGGTTATTTTTGTTTCTTAAAATTTCCTTAGCTACCGTAGGTGAAGAAGTTATTATCCGGATTGGCCTAACTTACTTGGAACAAACTCCAAACCAGCAAATCCGTGCAAAATCCAAATTCGTGCTTCTTTCTTTTTCTTTTATTTTTCTGGTCTTCAGGAAACAGATGTAGGTAGCCAACTGAAAAGAGTTGAACAACAATGGGGGTTGGAGGGAGGTAGAGACAAAGAATGGGAAGAATAAAAGAATGGCCTGAAATAGAAGTATGGAATAGCGTGGATGATATTTTTCACTCCACCTGATAAAGATTAATGACACTTACCAGAGATATCAGGCGGTGATAAATTGCTATCGAGGAATTTGAGAAATTCTTTTGGTTTTATGCCCAAAAAGCTTGGTCGAAATCAGCAATTTTTCGCTCAGGATGCTATACAAAAGTCGTTAGCCACCCAAAACCAATTAAGGTACAATTCGGCAAAATAGATCGGCAGAAAATGCCTCGAGAACACTTTTAGATGCAGCACTGCAGAAAGCGCTACTCGAACTGAAGGAACCAAGAATTCAGGTTTCCTCAAAAAAAAATTGGTGCTTGGAATATTTGCGTTCAACAACTATTTTGGTACTACAGTGATTAATTTCGTTCGGCCTTGGCACCTATTTAATACGATTAGCTGAATAATAAAGTAAGTACCTATTTACTTTCCCTATTCGAGCTTCAATTAACTCATCTATTTCAATTAGAGTTTTCTCAAATATATATATTTCTTTTCTTAAATTCATATGCATCATTTTCCTATTATGTATTTATAATCAGAAAATTGATTTCTTGATCAGAAAAAAATTATCTGTCTGCTCTAATTTTAAGGTCTAACGGCCAATTTCATAATAGAGAATTAAAAGTTACTTTAGCTAAATGGACTTTTAGGATAGGATTTTTCAACTTCAAATGGAGCTTTCAATTTAAAGTTTACTTTAAGTTGATTATGAAATTGGCCGTAAGTCCCGGAAAACTAAAACCGTTACAATCACCTAACGATACAATTTCAAGTCATCAGCGAATACTAAAAAAATTGATAGCTAGCAACGATCCTAAATTGATAAATGACCTGAATAGAAGGGGCCCAAGTGAGAATCTTAAGGTACCCCAGAGGATGCATGGAAAGGAGAAGAAAGATCGCCATCGATCTTGACTTGTTGCATTCTGTTACTAAGGTAAGATTTCATCCATGAAAGTAAAAGTCCACACCAGAAACGCTATAACTTGAGAGCTTTGATAGAACGATGGTGTGGTTTACCTTGCATGAATTTCTGCATTGTTATCAAATAACAAATTTATAAAAGGGTTCGTATCAACAGATCTACCGGCTTTAAAACCGTGCTGTTAATTGATCACAATTCACAATCTGACGAAATATTTTCGAAAGAATTTTTTCAACACACTGCCCAAATAATTCAGGAATTGCAGACAGGATGATATTGAGTGTAAATCTTTTTAGTACAAAAGTATGTAATGATGTTACGAAAAAGTATAGAAATATTAGTGAATCTAATTTAAATATCATTAAAACAAATATGCTAAATTGTAACTGGAATTTAGACACTGTAGATGTTGATCTTATCTATCAAGAAATATCCACAAATTGTGAAAAAGTTGTTAACAGTGTTGCACCCGTTCAAGTTTGTAAATATAAATCAAAGCTGCCATGGTTCGATAATGAGGTTTTTGATAGGATTAGGGAGCGGCATCGAGCCTATAAGACCTTTGTCACAGCCACTGACAATGAAAAAGCAGTAAAATGGCAAATTTTTAAGGGTTTAAGAAACCGAGTCATTGGTCTGTTGAAAGCTAAGAAGGACCAATATTATGTAGAAAAAATAGATAGGTTTAGGAATAACCCAGCAGAAATGAGGAAAACTTTGGAAAGTTTAGTGTTCGGTTTAGTGAGTGGAAATAACGAGGATGTTCCCAATGCTGTATGTTTTGAAATGGGTGGTCAAACTAAAACATTAAGAGATGGTAATGAGATCGCTGATTCCTTTAATAAATATTCTAAAAGTAGTATACTTAATAGATGTTGTTGCAAGTATTCCAGTATTGCAATGCAGTTATTTTTTAAATTATAATAACTATCAACCTATGCATTATTTTCAGTTATTGTTAATGACCTTGCAAAAATTATTACCAGTCTAAACAACAAATTTTCTATAAATGAAATTCTTAACTGTAAAATGCTAAAAGAGGTTTTTCAAACAATAGGTCATGTTATTTTAAATTTGGTGAATGCATCTCAAGTGTTGGAAGAATTCCCAAGGCACTAAAATCTAGTATTGTTATCCCCATTCAAAAGGTCAATGGTACCATTCACGCTAAGGAGTTCAGACCGGTCAATACACTGCCACCGATAGAGAAGGTTTTGGAAAGGGCTGTTTATGATCAATTGCTCGAACATATCACAAATAGCGCTATTTCGGTAAACAATCAGTCTGGGTTCAGGCAGAAGCACTCCTGTGAATCTGCATTACAATTAACTTTATGCTAAATAACAAATGATCTGGATATCTAATAATAAATATAAATATGTGGTGGGTGAGTTTTTGGACCTGAAAAGGGAATTTGAGACTATTGATCGAAAAATATTATTGTTGAAGTTGCAGAAATATGGAATTCGTGGTAGTGTGCTTGACTGGTTTGTAGACTATCTGCAGGATCGTGGACAGAGGGTGAGATTTGGTGGATCACTTTCTAAAGAGATGGTGAATGAAGTCGGTGTTCCTCAGGGCTCGGTCCTGGACCTCCTTCTTTTTATTATGTATTTTAACGACATTGAGCTATTTATTGATTGTGATTTTATTAACCTCTTTGCCGACGATACTTTCCTGGCTTGCAGGGACACAGATCTTAACAGGGCTGTGGATAAAATGGATGCTATTCTGAAGAATACTTCAAAGTATTTGGTAGCGAATTAACTAAATTTGAATGTCATGAAAACTAAAGCTATGATTTTGACGAACAAATTCAAGTATAAGAAGTATGTAGAAACTAGAAATGATATAATGTTGAGAGTGGATGGTCACTTAATTGAGATCCAATATTAAATATCTTGGGTTTCAAATGGATAGTTTGTTGAATTTTGATAAGCACTAAATATATGAGCAAAAAAATATCATAAAAAGTGTATTTTTTTAGTAGAATTGCAAACAATTTAACTATTCAAACTAAGATTTTTGTTTATAACATTGGGTTGGTTTTCTGTTGAACCTAGAATTCACGTTTTTACCATGCTATTTATTTATAAGATCTTGAACGGGTTGGCATCGGAATTTTTCAACCAATATATAGTTTATAATAGAGACATTCATGAATACTCAACAAGAAATATCAATAGCCTGCATATCTCAAGAACCAATTATAGGAGTATAATGTATAATGAATTGTCTCTTTTTTAAGGGATTGCAAGAATTTAATAGGCTTTCAAATAATGTAAAGGAATCTGATTTATTAGGGGGTTTTCACTGTTTTCAGACAGAGATTGAGAATATTTGTATTGAATCAATAATGTTTAATGTTATGCCGGTTTTCCACCAAACGGACTGTTGAGTTTGTTTTAAAACATGTTTTAAAACTCGAAATTAACCCGAAAAACAATACTCCAAGTGTCACAAAACACGCTAATCTTGAAAATGTTTGAGAAAAGTTAGATTTTTGTCTGAGTTTAAGTTTTGTTTTTGTTTTGTCGGTTTGGTGGGAAAACCGGCATTAGGCAATATGTTTTAGAGAACAAGTAGTTATAAGTTAAATTTGAGTTGGGCCTGTTATAAGTACTGGTTTTAGTGAATATCTCAGTGAATATATGGAATTTTGGTGTTTTATGTAGGAATGGGAATATTGTTTAAGTGAATACTCTTGTACTTTTGCAAGTTAAGGGACAAATTATTATATTGTATAATTTTTTTTTGTATATTAGGTTAACCTATTTAAATAAAGATATTTTAATTTCATTTCATTTCATTCATTTTTGCTGCCTGACTTGTGAATAGGACAAACACAAGAGAGCTTCCACATTTCTGGAAAAAATCCAGAAGTTAAGGATTTGTTAAAAATATTAGATAGAGTGTGTCCACTTGCATTAAAACCTTCTTAATATCAGTTGGGTCTGCGTTACAGATACTACAGTCTAGCCAGGTTTCTGTACATATAATCACTGACAAAGATTCGGAGCAAGCAGCACAAAAAGCATCTCTGGCTCTGGTTTTCAAGCCTCTCAGCTTGTATAATCCGTTGTGTGGTTGTAATGTGATGTCATAAGGTCTGTTCCCACAGGAGTCTCTGACAGTTTGCAACCTGTCAGAAACAATCGCTCAGCTGAGTTACAGATTTATCTTGTAACGACAGCATTGAAAACATGTATGGGCGATGCTTACTGACAGTTTGCAAACTGTCAGAGACTCCTGTGGGAACAGACCTTTAGTTCTCAGTCCATCCCAGGTATTACATTACATTGAGTATTTTACTGCTTGCAAAGTTCTTACCTCTCTATCCTGCCCAAAGTTCCCATAATGATGCCATCGATATTGTGCGCCCCATAAAATTGAGATCTATTCGATTCATGTGCAAAAACAAATTCTTTTACTCTAGTCCAGTCTCCTGGTTTCTTTACTTTAACATTTGACAAAGCAATTTGTATCAAGTCTTCAGAAGACAGTCTCTTTGTGGCACTGAAAGAAAGAGCTGTTTTTGGGAAATTCCTGAAACTGTAGAATATTTGATTGGTCAATTTATTATCTAAAGTTCGTAAAAACATTTTTTAAAACAAAAATAAACGAAAACAATCTGTAGTAAACTTTTCAAAATGATAGTGTTAACGAAAGTGAGGTTAGCTTTAGCTGATTTGAAAATGATGGATAAATAAATAATGAAGGCGGATTCACACCGTGCTCCAATAAATTTAACGAATGCTCCAGAACCAAATCCAAATTGTTCATTAAATAAAATTGGAGATCAGAGTCGCTTTTCAGTGACGTACTTAAGCACTCCTGAGCTGCTCTAGAGCGCCCAGGCTGTTTAAAGGCATTCCAGTGCATTAAAGTTTAGAGGCGCCAGTAGGGTGTGTTCCAGTGAAATACGAGTTGTTTGGAGCTCCGTGTTGAGTGTGAAGCTACGGGTGTGGTGCACCTTGAAATTCGTCACTGGAAAGCGGCTCAGTTTAGGTCCCTATTAGGACCCTATCTTCATAGTACAGCATCAACCAATGCTAATGCAATACTTAGGTACTTACATTTGTACAACTCTCCATATTTTTTGAGGCCAAATTCTCCAACCAGCTTTGTTCGCGGGTCCGATTCCGAATCGGTTCAGAACTAATTCGGGATTGTCGTAGAGCGCACGCCTAGTTAAGAATCGGTTCAGGATTTCTTTTTACCGCGAACGATTTTGGAACCGAAAGCCGAATACTTTTAAACATTACTTATGTGATTTGTGAAACTTAGCTATTTGATTTTTATAAATTAAAAAAAAATAACAGAACAGATATAATATTTATTTTTATTCAAAATTCGAAAATGCTCTATACATTGTCCATCCCTGAAATGTGGCATCACCTCCTCAAAATTACATTTCTTTAAGGAACTTAAACAAGCCCTAATTCTTCCTTGTCCTCATCGGTAGATGACAAATGGTCCGACTAGTAGGTACTTAGATGAAAAAAAGATCACTAAAATTGTGCATATAAATAAATATATTAGATTGAATAGAGATAAGTAACTTACAATACTGTACTGCAAATTCAGTAAACTATAAACTCCGTAGGAAAATACAAGCGTATAGTTTATCGTTTCAGCGTATAAATGAATAAAAAACCCAAATTCCAAATTTCAAAAACGCAAATAATACCATTAAACACCAGTCAGCTGACAAGTCTGACGAAATTACGCATGAGCAGCCGAACCGAACTTTTAGTCCTAACAAAAATCCTGGGACTGCTAGAACCGATTCCGAATCAATTAAAACCAGTTCTATGTGATCCGCGAACGTAGAACTGTTACTAAAAATTCAGAATTTTATTATCCGCGAACGCCACTTTTTACACTGCGCATGCGAATAGTCCCTGAACCGATTCGGAATCGGACCCGCGAACAAAGCTAATAGGAGCATTTTGAATTTTGACCCATATCTTGCGCATGCGCTCAATGAGTGAACAAATCTCTCAAATTGAAAAAGCAGTTCGGCATATACATGTCTCTTTCCAATCCTGCACGCAAAAAAGAGATAGAGATAGCTTGGGTGAGAACCCGCGAGAAATAACGGTCAAACGAGACACGCAACAGGATTGTATTACAAAAAAATAAGAGAAGAAGACTGAAATTATTCAGGAAATTGAAAAGTAACCGGAAAATTCATCAATTTGAAATTCGGCTTTGTTAAGAGTGTTTTGCTTTCCGTGTTATTCGCGATTTTTGTGTAGGTACTTGGCTGTTTTATCGTTTATATATTGTGTATTATCATGGTTGTTTCCTGTTTTGTCTGTAAAAACAACACTAGAACTAGCCCAGACTTAGGATATTTTAGTTTCCCGAACGATGAACGACTGTAAGTATTTATATTTACATATTTCATATTAGGTTTACTCTATACATTCACATAATCTTGATCTCATGAAATAATTGTCCACATTCAAAAAATATCTAATACTGTGATGCAAATCTGGATGGGATTGAAATCCTGGCTGTGTCCTAATGGTCTAAGAGCCAGTGAACTTTTTTGCGTAAAAACTTAGTGATGGCTAATTTTTTTTTTAAACTATGTAGTATTATGCCCCATTGCAATCATTATATTATTTGTTTCGAAATTATAATATGATCCCGTTATATTCTCAATGTTAATCCACAAAAAATCCTAGTCCGACTCTGTCCACGGCCCAGGATTCGTTGTTTCCCATCAATAATGCGCAAGCGCGAAATATAGGGACATAGAATTTGGCTTCAAAAAAATCAATGGTTTGTCAACGGAGTTGAACAACTGTATCGGTACGGTATAAACTGTGCTTACATAACATTTTTGCCAGAAGTGGAAATCTATCACTTATCAAGTTTTGTCATTGCTGATAAATATTGCATGAAAGATATTTTCACTAAAACCACTAACTTAACACATTGATGGGCGCTAGGGTTGCCACCTGTCCGGTTTTCACCCGGACTGTCCGGTTTTTTAAAGGTTTGTCCGGAGTCCGGACGCATGATGATGAGAATGTCCGGGAATCAGTGATGTGCCTGTAGACAATGTCAACGTAAACAATTGATTGTCTACGCGTAGACAATTCGAATTGTTTACGTGAGCATTTGTCTACACATTGTCTACATGCGGCGTAAACAATAACTTATTTTAAAAAATTCGAAAAAAAATATCAAAAGTTACTATACTATCACTATCACTTCGATATCAGCATTCACTGATTATAAAATATCAGGAAAACCAATAATAAAATAAAAAAAAATTAAAAAAAGGAAAGTGTGAGGTTATAATTAAACGTCATTTATATTATTTTACATTGTTGACACGTTGTCTACATTGTCTACACGTAAAGTAGACAATGAAAGTCTACGTGTAGACGCACATCCCTGCCGGGAATATCTGGATAACTGTATAATTAATAATAATTAATACTTAATATAAAATTTATAAAGGCGATTGCTGAATGCCTTAGGATATACCTAACTAATTTCTGAACGTACCTACTTCTTGAATGACGGGTGTGTCACGAACGTCTCCGATTTCCAATTAGCGATGGAAAAATGGACTTTTTCTGGCTAGGCAGAAAAGTTCGTTGCTAACCATTCAACAAACGTTATCAGCGCAATTGATAAATATAAAAAAGTGGATTATGCGTGAAATTGTGCTTGTCTGCCTAATAATAGCTGAGTCAATCTGGGGGTCAGGGTGCAACAAATTAGCAACAAGCTGATTCCAGCGGGAATGTTTAGTAAGTGACCTTTTATTTAACCTCCTAAAAGTCCCATTCAGTCTTAGGGGTGGAAGGTTGCAAAAAATGGCCGCCATCTTGGATTTTTTTGATTTTTTTCAAATATCTCAGTTTCTATTAGTTTTTTCAAGAAAACTCAAGAAACCTTTTTTGTGAAGAATTTAATTATCTATAAAAAGTGTCCTTGTACTTTTTTTTTGTAACATAAAGGATAACGGAGATACAGAGCTTTTTATAGTAAATATTTCAAACATTTCTTTACTTTTATCCCTTTCGAAATGTTTAGAAAAAGTCTAAGGTTGAATAGAGAACGAAAACGATTTCCCCTGTTCCACTTCCAGTAAAAAGCGCTGGGAAGGCTAGAGGTGGAACAGAGGAAATCATTTTCGTTCTCTATTCAACCTTAGACTTTCTCTAGACATTTCATTTTATCGCATTAAAATTGATATGCAAGATGTTTACTTGCCAGGCGTGTATAGGACTTGGACATGAATGCAACAAGTTCCTTATTAGAATCCAGAATGGCTTTGCAGGTGCCTTCCAGCCCATTCCGTTTTTAATACCATCTATAGTGAGCTGGCCAATAGTTGTACTCCTTTCAAGAGTTTGAAACATTCGAGCTACTCGCTCCGGTGTTCAGTCGCTCCCGATTTGCAGATAAACAGATGCGTGGTGCAACAAACACTTTTCGAAAGGAATAAGCGCGTGAAGTCCTAGAGCTGTTCCGGAGCTCCTCCTAGGTATAAAAGGAATAGAACTATTGGCAGGAATAGGAGAAAACCCTCTATCTAATTTTGCTACATCATCCTCGATAACACACAATTCTGATTGAATAGCACAACTCTTTGGTTGGTTTTGAGCTTTTCCATCTCTGCTTCGAATGCGTGAAGTCTTGAGCTCAACTCCGGCAGTGCTTGGAAGCAGCAGTCCATACAGCTTGGACAAAAATATCTCAGGCAGCGTACTTTCACTAGGAGAACTCGAATCTCAGAGCTCCTTACTCCAGAGCAATTTCTGCATAGAACCTTGCGACAAATGTCACATGGCCAAAAAGCTAATATTTTTCTTCCTTTTGGAAGCAGGCCTTATCACAGGTAGATCCCTATCAGGATTGATTATGGTAGGAATAAAATTTAATACAGAATGTTTATTTGGCTTAGGCCCGGTTTATTCATCTTCACATAAACTTGCTGGTAACTATCTGCAAGATAAATTTATTATTCTATTATTCTATTGGTTGGCGGATAACTGGCCGACCAATGAGATTGCAAATTTTTGTGCTGCTGATAAGTAATACAATTTACCTTTTTTTTCTATTCCTATTTGAATCCCAGTAATTAAACTGGATTTGTTGGCTCACCAAAAATAAAGTCTAGAAAAATTTTTACAAGGTTGAAAAGATCACAATTTCACAAACAAAATGACTCCACACACGATCAATATGACCAATAGAGACCCTAAAAACTTGCAATTTATACGGAGCGAATATACTACTTACTTTGGTGGATCACTTTTTTGGATCTTCAACAAAAGTGAAAAATTTATAAATCAAATTCTAAAAAAAAAACAATATCTCCGTTATCCTTCATGTTACAAAAAAAAACGTAGAAACACTTTTAATAGAGAATTAAATTCTCCACAAAAAAGGTTTCTTGAGTTTTCTTGAAAAAACTAATAGAAACTGAGATATTTGACAAAAACAAAAAATCCAATATGGCAGCCATTTTTTTGCAACCTTCCACCCCTAGGACTGAATGGGACTTTTGGGAGGTTAAATAGGAGGTTGGTTACTAAACATTTCCGCTGAAATCAGCTTGTTGCTAATTTGTTGCACCCCCACCTATGTTATGCAGCTACGTTTATCCTACTATAAAACAAGTCCCTAATTATGTATATATTGTGTCGTTCTCCTGTTCACTTACAAGTGTCTCTGTTTTTTTTTTTTTTTTAATAGACAAGAGGTGGCGTCTAAAATTAGGTAGGTAGGTACCTTTTTTAATTTTTGTCTAAAAATTCATTTTTCCTACGAGCGTGCGCAAAGTAGTACTTTTCCGCACGCATTTCGGTTCTCAAAGTTGCACTTTTCCGCACTCAGTGCGAATACAGGCCTTATCCGCACTGAGTGCCGAAAAGTAAAAATAATTGTCAAGCAACAATAAGTACACCTGTCGACTTTGACACATGATGACAAATTTTTCCTCTGTTCCTGTTCCAGCTAACATCTATACCTACAAACACCAAATTTAATTAACTTCAACACATTGTCAGATTTGTTTTCTATATATATGCATCTACAAACTTTCTCATCAAATTTATAGCATTTTCCATTTGTCGAAACAGGGCAAAAAAATGTATCCTTATCCTTACATGTTACATGCTTTTAGAAAAAGATGCGGATGCACTCAGTGCGGCACTGATGACAAATGGAAATCGCCATTAAACGCTTTAAGATGAAGAGCTCTGACGATGATTTTCTGTTATATTTTTTTTTTGTTATGTAATTTTTTGATAAATGCATAGGTTCCCTTCAAGTTAATTAAAAATAATTAAACAAATTATCGTTTTTTTTTTAAATTTTTGTTGTTACCTACCTGATATGAAGCTCGTAGGAAAAATTTTGTTCCTAACACGTGCGCAAAGTGTCTTTTCCGCACGCAAACACGTATCCGAACTCCGCTTCGCGTCGTTCGTATAACTGTGTTTGCGTGCGGAAAAGTAACACTTTGCGCACTTGTTAGGAAAATAACTATTTCCTACGACCACATACGAAAATGACAAAATCCGCACTAGCTGGTTCTTTGGAAAGCGCGAAATATTACACACATGCTGAAAGTACTTTCAATACGCTTGCTAAAAGTACTTTCCGCACGCGTGTGGAAAATACTGTTGACATTACTTGTGATTGACATCCCAATTTACTTTCAATACGTGGATTGAAAGTACTTTCAACACGTATGTTGAAAATGGAGAGAAATAAAATAAGAGAAAAGTGGTGTAAATCGGATTCTGGTCGTAGGAAAAATGGTGTACATCACTTGTGAGAAAGCGTCTTTCATACAATCGTGTGATTTTCGCACTCAGCTACCGCCTCGCGCGAAAAAACACTCGTGTGAAATTTGTCACTTTCTACACTCGTAATGTAATATACTATTACAGATATGAGTGTAAATTATGCCACAAAAAAAAGTTAGCTTCGATTATGTACGGGTTTTCGGAAATCAAAAGGTGGCAACCCTAATGGGCGCTAGGCGAAAAAGGGGACCACGTGGGGGACACTATAATTTTTCTATATTATTTCACATTTTTTTCCCATGGAATGAAGGTGTGTGGACACTTCTCAATCTTTTTTTTTTTCATTTACTGGGACACTTTGAGGACTACCACTTTTGTCTGCAAATACAGACGCGTCCCTAGACACCTGTCTGCAAATGCAGGCACGCCCATCAATGGGTTAACGATTTCCAGTCCTTAGTTTTTGGATTTCCTGATTATTTAGATTAGGCTCACAAAAATGATTCTTGGTTTTAAAGCAGTCATACAAATAAAACAAATTATTTTTTAATTATTTAATTGTCAACTGATACAAAACTTAAGTTTACTCAACATCTTCATCCTCATCATCTTCCTGGTTGTTGATCTGGAAGTATCTAAGTTCGTAGGAGTCTTTTCCAGAGGCGACGACACGGAGCCAATCTCTCAAGTTGTTCTTTTTCAAGTATTTTTTGGTAAGGTATTTCAAGTACCTAGAAAAAATAATGCAAAATTGAGCAAAGATTGCAAAGACCCATATAAATATTCATTGAATTTGTCAAAAATGTAGCTGGCCATTGTATTAATACTAGCTATTAAAAAAAAAACTAGCAAACATAGCGAGGTGCAGCATTTAATTTTGCAGTACTAAACGCCACATTGCAACTAGGTTTGTTCGTTGTGTGGAGCTGGGACTGCTTGAAAATTTGATAAATCAATATTATATAAGACTCTTACCTTTTGGAGAAAGGAATTTCTGAGCTCAGAACAATTTTGGTGTTCTTTTCTTTGCTCAGGGTGACCTGATGTTGACCAGATTTACCAGCAGCAAAATTATTGGTTTTGCCATTGATCTTGATCCTGGTTTTCAAGTAACTTTCCTAGAATAGAAAAATAATATTAAAGAATTGTAAAACAAATTTCAGCTCCCAAGACATTTAACCCTTGGTTTAAAACTAGGTATATGTAATATGTTTAATTTTTCCTCGAATTTTTCATAAAATTGTTAAGAATCTTTCACCAATACCTTCCAAGTAAATAATAATTAATTGTTGCTGGCCATTGTATTAATACTAGCTAATAGTTAAACTAGCAAACATAGCGAGGCGTAGCATTTAATTTTGCAGTATAAAACGCCACATGCAACTTGGGTTTATTTTCATTGTGTGGAGCTGGAACTGCATAAATTGGAACAGAAATTTGAAGGAGCCTTAACTAATACAAAAAAAGAAATTACTTACAAAGTTTTGTACATCCAAAATGCTGTCTTCAACAGGATGTGTGCAGTCGATCACAAACTTCAAAGAAACCTTCTTCTTTTTCAGACCTTTGCCTCTCAACTGTTGTTTCTTTGGGGCAGTTTTAGCGGCGGTTTTGGGGGCAGCTTTTCCCACGGCTACGGCCGGTTTAGTCTGGAATCAACAACAAAATTAGTTGTCTTTCTACCAGACTAGTTTTTGGGGGCCACCGCATTGTCATAGTCGACAACGTTTGGGTCTTTAGAGAAAAAAATATTTTCTGAAAAGTATTCACTAGACACATTTCTTCTTTATTCGAATGTAAAATTTAAGAAGTATTGAGGGATTATCAGGATATTCGTAGATTTTGTTTGATAAATTACTTACGGGCGCCATGTTACACTTTCAACGTTCAAATGAAAAAGAAAAATATCCTAGAACAAATTGGAAACGCATGGCAAGTGTCACGTCACAAGTCATGTCACAATTGGTGAATAGAGGAGGGGAAGTAGGATGAAATTATAGCGTTTTCCATTTGTCGTATCAGGGCAAAAAAAAATGTATCCTTATCCTTACATGTTACATGCTTTTAGAAAAAGATGCGGATACACTCAGTTCGGCACTGATGACAAATGGAAATCGCCATTAGAGACGGGTTTATCGATACGATATATCGGTACGCCCTCGATAATGGAGCATATCGATGCGAACGAAGATGTTATATCGATACTATAAGCTGCCACAGTAGAAACATCCAAGAACATTGACCTGCAAACGGCCAATAGGACTGCTTTTTAAAATCGACGAAAAAATCAACTCACAAGCACAGCCTGAATCGCAAGCATCCCATCGAGGCCTGCGGGTGACGTCACCACTATAAGTTGCTGATAGTGGTGACGTCACTCGCAGGCCTTGCCGACTCGAGAATTGGCGAACGTACGCCTTGCAGGATGAGCAATCCTGTTAGTTTACTAGGCCCCTTGCATCAATTTTTTTTATTAGGTCTGTTTCTGCAGAGATCACAAACCAGTCAGAGTAAATTTCATTGGTTGAAACTAGTTTTCTGACTGTTTTCAACCAATGAAATTTGCTCTGACTTGTTTGTGATTTGTGCAGAAACAGACCTATTGCTGATTTTGATAGTCCATGAAAAATTAAAGTCAACACGTGTTTTTTCTTTTTCTTGAAAACTAGTTTCAACCAATGAAATTCACTCTGACTGGTTTGTGATTTCCGCAGAAACAGACCTAATAATTGACGGAGATACAACGCTTTGAAATGCCCTTCTGACGTCATAACTTATAATACGTTGTGACGTCGCCCATGCTCAGTATATCTATATATGCAAAACTCAATATTTGTATAACTTTCGAAATAATCATATTTGGACAAAATAAAAAAACACAGATCGATTTCCTACAGTTTGCAATAACCAATAATCAATTTAATTTTCCATGCAAGTACCCTAATAGAACGCGTTCGTTCTCGTTCATAAAAGGGAAAACCATAATCAGAGGGAAAACTTGGAAAACCCAACTTGACAATACAACTTGTAGGTAGTGAATAACATAACAATTTACTTTTCTTTATTACTCAATAAATTATAACAATGTTTTGTTTATTTAATTAAATTTAGTAAACCCAAAATAAAGGCCTAGAAGAATATAAAATGTAAGCAAATTTTAATATAGAATAGAATACCTATTAGGTTAATGCGATACTCTTTTTACAAGCACATTCTATCTTTGTGTCATTATCAATCTTGCAACACCCTGTCTCTTGATGGCAACTTTTATTTTTGTCTTCATTTTCTTTCAATAACCTTTTCACCCTACTAGATTTGCCAACTCCCAATCTTGGTAACCCTTTGTTTAAACCTTCCAATAGAATGCAAGCCTTGCAAATTTCCTGTGAAGAAACATAGTTGCACCGAGTACATCTGGTTAAGCAGGGAATTTTGGCAGTTTCATTAACTTTCAAACTTTCACCTGAATGAATTATATTCATTATAATTGCTGGATCAATTTTTTCAAGATTCTTCAACAGCACCCTGGCATGGCCTCTATAGGCGTTTGGAGCAAAGACACATTCTGTTGAAAAGTAGACGAGCTTTCTAAAGTAGGCATACATTACTATTTCCTTTTCGAATGTGTATTTTAATGGTTTAACTCTAGGAATTCCATCGCCACTATCCTAAAAAAAAACATTAGTTTTGACTAAAATATATTCAACTTCTAATACTTACAGTTATTATTGAGGTACACCTATTTAATCTAGCCAAATCACCACGAAGAATGTTCATTAAAACAGTTTCAGCTATATCATCTGCATTATGTCCAGTAGCCAAATAATCTACTTTCAATAGATTAGCACCCCTATCAAGTGCTTGCCTCCTAAAAACACCACAAAACGTGCAGTTATTTTTTCTTCCTATTTCTGCCACAATTTCATCCATAGTCCATCCATACAAATCTTTATACGACATAATAGTCAAGGGCATTTCGTAATCGTCCCTATTCTGCTTAACTGTATCCAAACTATCGTCTCTATAACCAGTAATGCCTTCATCAATTGAAAGTAGCACCAGTTTCAAATCGTACTTGTATTTTTCATTTAATAACTTGAGAACATAGGCTAACACAGTAGAGTCTTTGCCACCAGAGGCTGCTACAGCTACAGTGGAACCCGGTCTAAATAATTTTGCTCGTCGAATGGTGAAATGAATTTCGTTTTCGAATGCTTCGAAAAAACATTCTTTGCATAGGGTATCACCTGTTTTGGGTCTTTTCAAAATCGCATTTTTACCACACTTTGTTGAGCAAGGAGGCATATTTCAAAAAAAAATCTAATATACAACAGTCAAGAACAGAAACAGTTTTTAGGTTTTTAAACTTTGTAAACCATTAAATCATCAATCACTTTCCATTTACATTAAAAATTCTTCACTATTTTTTTATTGAGAAATAAAAATTAGCACAATTTTGAATTTACAAAGTTGGGTTATGGTAATGACAGTTGACAGTTCTGGTTCTGATTAGCTCTGAATGTTCCGTAGATAACATTGGAGCGAGAGTCAGTTACACTCAGAGCAAAGGGAGGAAAACTTGAAAAGAGTTCGGATCAAAATAGTAAGAAAATAAAGATAAATTTAATTAATTAATTTAATTTTATTAATCTATTTAATTAATTAATTAATTAAATTGGGAAGGAAGGTAACAGAGAGTGATTCTAGGGCAGAGTTGAGTTTGACGAGTAACGAAAATTGCAAGGATAATACAATACACACTACTACAGTGACAAAGGCCTGGTTTCCAGTTCCCTGATTATTTTCAACCAATGAAATTCGCTCTGACTAGTTTGTGATTTCTGTGGTAACAGACCTTAAATTTTCATTTAAATCCTATATATTCATATTTAAAATTAGTAATGCCCGTTTGCACCGTCTTTCTTAAACGAGGCTTAAAGATAACTATTCCTTAAAGTGACATTTTCCCATGCAAAACTGTCAATTTAAGGGATAGTTATCGTTAAGCCTCAGTTAAGAGAGACGGTGCAATCGGGCATAAGAGGTGGGCCCCAAAATGGCGGCGTTTTCCATATGAATATGGGCACTTTCCAAAATTCACCGGTTTCTGAACCGGTGCGATACCGGTTTAATAGTTGACTCAACAAACCGTTCCAAAATTAACCGACTTTTTACCGGTTGAACCAGATCGTCCGTTCCAAAATTGACCGGAATGATCAGCTGTTTGAAACCGGTGACGCACCGGGAATTTTTGTCGGTTTTTTCAGTTGGAGATTTTTTGACAATTTTTTTTTTGACGTACATCAATTGCTTTGAATGGGCACTATCCAAGAATCGCACTATCACAGCACTATCGGCAGTTGTTCGTTAAATTGTCACAACATAACCGTCACAACCAAACTTTAACACGCTATAGCGTTCCAAAATTCATCAGAAAAATCTTGTAACCGGACTGACACCTAACTTTTACCGGAATTTTTTGACAGCTACCGATTTATTTAACCGGTCAATTTATCGGTGAAATTTGGAAAGTGCCCTATATAGGATTTTAAAAAATCAATCAAAAATGAGACGGTAATTGTCGCCACTGTGGTGATAGATAGTCACTGTAGTTGTATTCCTTTCACACCTAGGAGGAGCTCCGGAACAGCTTCGGGGCTTCACGCGCCTATTCCTTTCGAAAAGTGTTTGTTGCATCACGCATCTTTTTCCTGCAAATCGGGGGCTACTAAACACCAGAGCGAGTAGCTCGAGTGTTTCAAACTCTTGAAAGGAATACAACTTGTACGCACTACTACTATACAGGATAGCTTATCCTCATAAGGCCTGTGTAGTTCAAATCTCAAACCCCCCACCACGCAAAAAATCAGTGATGACTCTGGCAGAGTGTCTAAAATAAATCTTTTTTAGATCTCGTTTGCATCCTCCTTTTTGCCTATTATCCGCGTGTGGCTAAATTCATCAAAATGTTGTACCGCCACGAATGCGGTGATTGCGATTCACTAATCACTATGCTAACGCCAAACCACAGCTCGCAAATTCTGTTTAATTTTACAACATTGCTTTTTTTACCATTCCACCACAGTGCCTACACCAGGGGTGCGATTTTCGAAACCATTCGAGTACATTTCGTACACGAAATTTGACTGCTCCCCATTTAGGGTGGGTTCCGTTGCCTAACCTGGTTAACCGGTTGGTACAACGTCGGTTGACAGCGGTTGACAACGATTGACAAGTGGTTGCTGAAAATTTCGGTTTCATACGGAACGCTTTTCCAATCGCAGAATCGCCGCCGGTTGCCTTGGTGACATGTTTGACATAACCAACCGCGTTCCGTATAGACCGGTTTTTCAGGAACCAGACATTACGGAACGTCTAACCGTAACCAAGGTTGGCAACGGAACCCAGCCTTAATTTACATTGCTGTCAGTCAAATTTCGTGTACGAAATGTACTCGAATGGTTTCGAAAATCGCACCCCAGCTGAATTTAGCCATACGCGGAAAGTTAATCAAAATTATAGTTATTTATGTATCAAGGGAATTATGCAGGTGTTAATACCCCAGGGCAACGTTTGTGTTTGGACACCAATTGCCCGTGTCGTTCTCACTACCATAAAATTTGCCTCAAAAATGGACATTAAAAGCAGCTGTTAGGTCCGTTCCAGTTACGTGCTTGCTGTACACTTGGCCAATCATGAAACTGGTACAGGCAATATGTAAATTTGCCTAATGTGAGTCTGGCTTAAACGTGTTCAGTACAGGCAAAATCAGGAAGATCTGCTAGGTTGAAATTCAAGGTTGTTTTGTTTAAAGGGTGATACGCACTACTATTACAGGATGGCCTATCCTCATAGGGCCTGTGTGTAACAATTCCCCCCCTTCCCCCACCCGCCAAAATAACAGTTGCGACGTAGGCAGGATGTTTTTTTTTTTTTTTTTTTTTACGGATATGCGCACTCGCAAGGAAATGTCCTATCACGCTCGAGAAGCGGCAAGTTCGCGGAAATGTCGGTGTATGTTGGTCTTGAAACGGTTCAGGTTGTAACCTGCTGGGAAAACCGTCGCAGGGAGTTTATTCCACAGCGATGCTGTTCTCCAGAGATATGAATTCTGATATAATGAGGTTCTTGGTGCCTCTAGTTTGACAGTAAATTCATGGTTACCGTCTGTTTGACGGGTTCGCCTGGTAGGTGCTACTCTCGGTGGAATCATACGTGCCAACTCTTCAGAGCATTTTCCGTGATAGTACCTGTAGAAGAGAGATAAATCGCCCACAGATCTGCGATGTTCGAGACCATCCAAGTTACGAGTAAGTGCGGGGTCATTGATCAGCTTGATAGCTCGTTTTTGCACGGTATTCAAAAGCATTAAGGTATGTTTGGGTGCTGCACTCCATATATGTGAGCAGTACTCCATAGTTGGTCGAATCTGGGCTTTGTAGAGTGTCAGCAATTGGCTTGGTGTGTACAGATGTCTTGTACGAAATAGCACCACCAGCTTTTGGGAGGCCCTTTTAGCAATATCTGCCACGTGACTGTGCCAAGACATGTTGGTCTCGGCAGTAACCCCCAAGATGTTCAACTGACTCTGTAATGTGACAGCACTTCCAGATAGCATGATGTTTGGCTCACCGGTGCTGGTCTTTTTTGAAAACAGAGCTGCTTGGGTTTTCTGCGCGTTGAACTGTACAAGGTTTTTGTTACCCCAGTCCTCTATTATCTCCAGGTCGTTATTTATCTGCGATATTTGAGTTAGTCTAAGATGATGGAATTCACGTGCGGAACGACCTGTGGGTGGTATGAGTGAGGAGACTACATTGCCATGTTATTTCTCGCCTTGACGTAGGCTGTTTAAACAGTTGACGACTCAGTTATGACGTCGGCAATGGTGAAACACCACCAATATGGAGGCGATTACCAAAAACGAGGTCGATAAAGCACTCCCTACTAGAGTGTGTATATTCTCCTTGGTTTTGTTTGACAGAGGTAGGTTAATGCCTACAAGGTTATTTGTTACTCTAGGAAGCTCGGGCTGCCCTTTGAATATAAAACTACAGGAAGGAGCGTTTTCTATCTGTCACTACAGGGACGGAAACGGTCATTTTGAGCCTCCAAGTATGGACTCATCATTCGTTTTGGTGGTTCGCTGTATCCTCATTCAAGTGGATGTTTAATGGAATTTAGCGATTTTAAGTGATGATAAGCACTGGGATTAGTGCGAAAAGAGTGAGTCATAATATTGAAAATCATATTTAAATAAATATAGGCCACTGCCAAACCGGAAACACTAGTCGGCCATATGCAACCTCCACATATTTTGGTCGCGCAAATTCGAGGTTATGCTCCTTCCTGTAGTTTTATATTCGAAGGGGTTGCCTGATAAATTTTATGACGTCATCTGGGGTGCCTAAACATCAAGGATAATACAGACTACTACTACAGGATATCCTATCCTCATAAGGCATGTGTAGAACAAATCTGGAGCCCCCCACGGCCACCACACCAAATCACCAGTTGTGACGTGGCAGCATGTCGCTTCTCGCCTTGACTTAGACTGTTTGCACAACAGGTTATGATTCCGCGGGCTTTTGCTTTATGCATACTTGAGCTGGGTTCGGCTATTCAACGCGGAGTTGGAGTGGAGTGAACAGAGCTAATGGAGTCATCCCTAATACGGTGAAAAGCAGTACCTGAACCTTAACCCGAACGGCTGGAGTGCGAATGGAGTCACTCGGAGTGCACGGAGTGAGCAAGGCGAACCCACCTTTGGTTCTACTATAAATTAATATTCTTGAAAGTGGGACACCCGATTTTTTCTATTGTAAGTGCGGCTTCTCATGAGTGTAATTTGACATATAAGGCGTGACAGGCGACAGCGTACAATGCAGAATTCTGAGCTGCATTCGATTGACCGCAGATGAGGATTAGATCGATCTGGTTCAATTTACTTTTCGTTCGGTATTTTGATCAAAGAGCAGAGCGTGCTGAGCGGAGCTGTATTCACGTGACCAGCGAGCGAACAGAGCAGTTGAACAATATCCTAGTGCCGCAAATTTTAATAAACGAACGCAAATGAGCCTGCTCTGACTACACTTTCTAAATAAACGAATGGTAAATTCAAGCTCGGAAAACAAATCAAAATACCGAACGCACAGTTAGGTGAACCAGACCGTGTTCGATTGTAGTTGGATGAGTTTACCATCACCAACAAAAAAATGATCTACATGCACTCTAGATCACAAGAAGTGAACTAAAAATAATGCCGGTTCAGCTAGATCAAATATATAAAAAAAATAAAACAAGAAAGCTTTCTACACCAAATGAACAACTGACAAGCGACAGTTATCGAATTGATCCTACTTTTTCTGTTCAGATTGGGAGTGAATCCTACGCCTACCGGTTGGTCCTTTGTTATTCAACGATCGTACGCCTACCAGTAGGTCCTTTTTCATCCACCGATTGTGCGCCTACTGGTAGAGTAGGTCCTTTTTCGTCAATTGATCAAGCGCCTACTGGAAGGTGTTTTATTACTTTAGAACCCATATATCCTATCAGTCAGCTCTTGCTAATGCTAAATGCGTTAATAAAATTTTGTTTGTTAGTAGTAGTATAGTCATTAAGAAATTCGTCCACATAGGCCTTTATTAGCACCTTAACATTTTTCCAATTTGGGCTTTAAACTTGTTGATGTTTGGAATCTGCTTCATTGGCTAGACGGCAACCTTTTAAAAATTCTTCTACACTCACCTTGAATTTGTTTTTGAGTCTTCGATTGCTCACTACTCTCGCCAAACCTCAAAGAGAGGATCCTTGGGAGCGCAAATCCACCAAAAACGTGAAAAACCTTTTTCAAATATATCACCTTCTTGTTCAAAATATTTTTGAGTCTCCGATTGCTCGCTCTGCTGGCCGAATCTCAAAGAGAATATCCCCGTAACGTAAATCCACCAAAAACGTGAAAAACCTTCCATCAAAAACATGAAAAACCCTTATTAAATATAACACCTTGAAATTTTAATCATTTTCGAGTCTCTGATTGCTTGCTCCGCTCGCCAAACTTCAAAGAGAAGATCCTCGGAAGCATAAATCCACCAAAAACGTGGAAAACCTTTTTTAAATATGCCACCTTCTTGTGAATGCAGGCATAGTTACGTTAGATAGGTAAATAGAAAGTAGGTAGGGTAGGCGACGGATTCTTGAATTTATAGGCCTATTCGGGTTTGGAAAAAGTACGGTTCTAGAACGGTCCAGAAGTATCGCACAGTTTATTATTGAAATTTGTGATAGTCGAGTCATTGTTATTTTGTTGATCAATAAACTGGACGATTGTTTTGAACCGTTCTAGAACCGTCCTTTTTCCAAACCCGAATAGGCCTATTATGACCCTACCGGTAGGCTCAGGATTCTTTTTACAAAGAGTACCTACCGATAGGCGATCATGTAGCAATTGGGGACCTACCATAATGTTTTACCATTATACATAAACGGTAGGCACACAATCAATGAAACAAACGGCACCTACCGGTAGGCGCAGAGTTCACTCCCGTTCAGATTTGCGTGGTTGAAATTGAAGGTAGTTTTGTTTGAAAGACGTAGGTTGCCTGCAAGATTATTTGACGGAGCAAGAAAGAGCGCTATGTGCGAGATATGAGAGCGTTCTATTGCTCAAGTGGAACACATGAATCTCGACGCTCCGTTTTAAACCGAACATGTGAATCCGTTTCGTTCCGGATCGCTCTTTCATCAATCGGGTGCAGTTTTGAGGCAAAAGTCGAAAGCGCTATTAAAATTAGCCCCAATATTTTGGCGCCTTGTCAAGTTTGAATATTACGCGATACGCGCCAATGAAATTTCTCTATGGAAAAAACTCTATTTTTCAAAAGTTTAAAACACCCTAGTTGTGCTGTGCTTGTATCACGAAAACGTTTCCGATGTTTATAAAGTGAATATATTTGTTTTGCTATCTCCTACCACCCCTGGAAGTTGATCGGTATATTTCTGAAACACCCGTGTATAGGCCTATAAACGGCTACCACAAAGCCTCTTTCATTTGTGTAGTTTTTCGTGTATTAATTAATGCGAATACATAAATTATTCACCCTATGCTTGCTCAGATTTAGCAGCACAATCACCATTTCTTTGATTAGCAGGCAGAAACCGCCAAAATTGAAAAAAATTAGGTTAAAGTCGTTAGTTGGTTTGGTATAATGAAATAGAAATACCAAGAAAATATAAAGTTCTTGCTCATGTACCTTAAAATTCAAGGTGCCAAAAATTATTACAGAAGAAAAAAGGACTCACTTTAAAAATAACAACCCAACGGTAGACGGCCAAGCAGGCGTTTTTGAGGCCCTAAACTTTTAGATATTTATCGGGGTAAGACGGGTAAGTAATCATTTGAAGCTCTGGAAAATATCTCCAATACAAAAATTCAGGGGAAATTTATAGATTCGTGTATCCAAATGAAACCTGGATTTATGAAAATGGGTCGCAGATGCGAGATGCGTCGATGGATGGACGAATCTGCTGAGAAGTAGTCCATCCAAAATTCAGTGCGAGACTTATTCGGTGCGACTTTTTTCAGATTCACGAAACAATTGACTGAGACTATCATCATAATATTGTCACAACTGCCCTTTTTACGGGGGTGACATGGGGGGTTTGTAGCTTTGGGGATCGATGGAGAGAAACTCGCTCAATTTATGTAAAAGTGTAGATATATATTTTCCAAATATGCCCTTACGTATACACTAATCCTATAAGATGCATGACCCTTTGAACACTGAGGTCCTTATAGGGAGCCACATGTCAACGCTGCTTGGGGGACTGTAGATTAATTATCGTAACCATTCTGCCTTGTCCAGAGGGGCTTTACCAACGAGAGGTAATTGCACTGGACAACAATAAGGCTGAAGATACCCAGAGGGGCTTTCCCAACGAGAGGTACTTGCACTGGGGAGACCTCGGGGGAGACTTAATTCCAGAGGGGCTTTTCCAACGAGAGGTACTTGCACTGGTTTAAGTCTGCCTTTGCTGCGGCTTGCAGCGCAATTTATATCCATTTATTGCTGAATTGCAATAAACATCCGACCGAATGGGTAAATAAATTAATAAGGTTGAATACCGGGTTCTCCTTTCCTAAGCAGCTAGTTGACAATATACCATGAACGCTAAACGCAGACTTACTTCAAAAATGGGTTGCTTGGTTAAACAACATCCCTGCATTGCATTAAGTATGTAAATTTGAAGAGAAATGCGAGTGGTTGTTATGGATGACGCTCCATACCATTCAGAGCTGGAGCTGGTAGATAAAATATATACCCACATTCTCTTCAAAGACAAAATGCAAAAATATGGTTGACTTAACATGAGATAACCTTTGACACAAACGGGACTTACCTAATCCAACCATTTAGAAACTCACCTAAACATTACAAAATTGACGGGATTTTGAAAGACAGTGGACACATAGTTAGTAGATTTTACCTCCTCATACTATTGTCAATATAATTCAATTGAAATAGCTTGGGCAATTTTTTACTTCTACAACAAAACATACTCAGAGTTTGACGTGAGTCTCTTTCAAAATATATCTACCTCAGATATGTGGACAAACTTTTGTAGACTTGAAAAACCATTTTTTTGGGAGACTGAATAAAAGATATGGAAGAATTACCTTTTGACAATATTCCTCCTATCTTATCTGAATCCGAGAAGAAAAAATCCAATTTTCCAAGAGGAATGATGGAAGTTGAATAAGAGACTTACAAACTTACTGGGTCAGAACATTGTACATGTCACACCATATCATGCAGACCTGAGACTTGGAGGGAAAGGGTAAGCAAATCTTCATTCGAATTCTTATGTGAAAAGGATATGCATCAAATTCAATTCAATGTAGCAATCGAAACTGTAAGGATTCATAATTTAAATCTTTTAAAAGTTCAAAGAATGTGAATTTGAGCTTCCAGATTACTTATTTCTATAATGGTGAGTTACCTAATTGATTAAAAACAAATTAAATTGTTTGGTGATTACATAGTATACCTATTTGACTTTTTCAGAACGGTTTCCGGAATATACGAAATACACCAAAATACACCAACAGGAGAAAAATCTATGGTTGTTACAAAGCTGACCTAAACAGAGAAGCATCATCAGGTCTGTTTCAACACATCAAAAACCATGACATAGACGGTTTCGAAACCACTCTGTATACGAATTTAGGATTCTACACACTAATTCAATGTTTTGCGCAGAATCGTGACGGTAGATTGTAAGGCTTCCTACTTTGTTGGAACAAAGTTTTTGATACTTTAAACCATAATGTGGCTCCAAAAAGTCGAAATCCCTTTTTCTGGTACACTGTGTATCAGTCTAACATTGCCCCTCTCTTCGCGCCGCCACCTGAGATTCGATCGACCGGCGACGCGAACGTGCCTAGCGTCAATTGCGCGAACTACGCCGTCGCGGCAATCCGGGGAGTTGAGATCAACTCTTTTTCCCGTCCATGACGTTTCGACGTATGAACCTCTACTAGTTAAACAAAATATATTTCGCGTTTATTTATTTGAAAAAAAAAATTGAGTAAAAAGTGCCGTTGATTTACCGATAAAGACATGCATTTAGTGCGGGTGCTGTGTGTATTAGTGTTTGGATATTGTACTGTGGCTATAGAGGTAGAATATAACACAGGTGAGTGAAAGATGCAAAGAGAAGATTTTTATTTCACCTGCCGCCAGTTGTTCTCTGATAAACCGATTTCTCTGTAAATAAAAACTTTACTGGTGCAGTGTAAACAAAACTGTTTGCTGGCAAGAGAGTGTGTGACCTTTTAGTATTCAATTTTAATTTTTCACAGTTATAAACACAAATCAACAATAGATTATAGGGAATTTAATCGAACAGAAGAGACATTTTCCAGGTGTAAAATGGCGATTTTCTTGTTTTTCATTGTTTTCTACCTTTATAGCAATAATTATTAGCAAGCCTAGTTTTTTTGTAGTCAAACCAAGGGTCAAACTTTTCGATTTCAATATTGATGGATTTTCTGCGAAAATACCTGGCTTTCGCCTGATCCATTATTAATTTAAAAGTGTCTGCTTTTGGGACTGTACACCTATTCAATTATTTTTATAAAATAAAAATACCTACTCGTGTATTCAGCTTATTTGCACTCAAGGGTCCATACTCGGGTCCATACATTTCTTGGGGAAAACCTCATTTTTGTAGTGCAGTTTGAGGTCCTTTACAGTTCAAAGAAATTAACTAACTTTCCGAGTAACTTTCCTTCTGCAAAACTGATTTGGTAACAGTTTCTTTACCTGTATCATAAAAAAAATTAAACAAATCAATACCTGCTTTCTTGTCCACAAAATACATGGTCATTGACAAAGGTGAATCAATTTATTCCAAAATAGGGAACTACAATAAGGAAAAGAAAAATTAATAATAATATTATAGGACCAAAATACATGAATCATCCATAAATAGGTACCCGCTTATATGAGTTCTGTTTGTGCAGAAATCACAAACCAGTCAGAGTGAATTTCATTGGTTGAAACTAGTTTTCGGACTGTTTTCAACCAATGAAATTCGCTCTGACTGGTTTGTGATCTCTACAGAAACAGACGTACGATAACATGAATATACATAAGTATACAATATGCTTACATACCTTGATAAATACGTATATCTACTACATACATATACACACTTGCTACACAGTCAAGTAAAACTAAATAGATGTGGATAAAACAGTATAAGGTATACAAAAACTGACAAGCAAAACATACACACAAAACATTCAGATACAATTATGTTAATACTAACCCAACCATCCAAATACTTAGTAACCACGTAATAAGCCCTCCCTTCACGCAAACCATCCTACTATACTCTGTTTCCTGATTTTTTTAAGAGCACAGAACCTCATTACGAATTCAAACACACACAAAAACAGAGTTGAAAACAGGGTGAGCATTGTAGGTAGGGATAGTATGTGTAGGGCTTGATGCAACCCGTAGGGTTATCAAAACAAGTTAGTCCCGATCGAGGTCCTAATATTTTGCGAATGAATCACTCTCATCTGATTCAGCAGTTGTCACAGTTATTATTAATGATTCTAGAGTCTTTTCCGATAGGCTGTCAAGCTTCCACATGTTTGTTCTTCCTTTATTACATGGTGTACAGGCTGTCCCAAATTCGAGGGTGACCATTGAAATATCGGAAACTATAACAGATACCAGGTCGGTTGAATTATGGCAAAGTTGCGCAATTTTATGACCAAGATAATGCCGTTTTGAAATTTGGAAAATTCCAAATACTTCCGAAGATATTCAATTTTAGAATAAATGACACTTCACACTTCACCATTGTCACTTTTAAGTTTAAAAAATTATTTCGAATTGATGCGAAACGTCATAGGTTTTGGGACATCAGAAGCTCTTGAAATTCGAAATAAAAAATCCAGGTCCGTATTTGGAAAAATGAAGTTGATGATGGTGGCCCAAAGACGAAACGTCGAATCTGAAAGTTGATAGCAACATCTTTTCAAGGGGAAAAAGTGACAACAATGAAGTGATATTTATTTTGAAATTGCTCTTCAAATAGATTCAGGAAAAAATTAAAATGATTTTGCAAAATTTCCGTTCCAATCAATCAATCAATCAATATATGCTTTATTGTCGTAAAAATACAATTGATCTTTATAGACAAAGCAAAGTATAGGGCTTTAAAACAAAATAAAATAAAATATAAAATCACAACATTTAAATACAAAAATTTTATAAATAAAATCAAAAGAAAATACAAACAATAGAAACATACTTAAGCAAAATACACTTTGGCCTAACAAAATCTTAACTTATATATAAATACCCGGTTTATTTTTATAACCTGTCATCAAAATATTCATCCAAGGAATAATAGGCTTTATCAACCAGCAACGCTTTTACCGTTCTTCTAAAAGTCTGTATATTATGTAGTCTTCTACAGTCAGATGGCAATTTATTGAAAATCTTAATGCTGTCATAAATCAGGGATTGCTTTGTAAGGCTGGATCTTGGAATTGGGAGGGGAATATTTTCCTGGTTCCTAAAGTTATAGCTCGGGGCAAAGATTACATCCCTGAATTTTTTAAAAATTAAGCAAACTGTTTCCAATATAAAAATGCATGTGACAGTTAAAATCTGATGTTTCAAAAATAGGGGCTTGCAATGTTCTCTTACATCAAGTTTTTTCCGAATATCTCCGGAAGTATTCTGAATTTTCCAAATTTCAAATCAGCATTTAATTGGTCATAAAATTGCGCAACTTTGCCATAATCTAACTGACCTCGTATCTCTTATAGTTTCCGATATCTCAATGGTCACCCTTGAATTTGTGACTCCCTCTAAAGCATTGCTCAAGCTTTCTGCAGTTACGTGATTTTCAGGGCCTCTGTTTTTCAAAATATCATTATACAGTTCGAGAGTAGACTGACCTGGAAAAACCACATTATCCAACTATCCAAGAGTCTTTCCTGTACCCTTCATTTTCTTCGCAGAATTACACCTATCACCAGACACCCCAATTGAAGTATCCTGTGCAGCCTATATGGGACTTTTCCAATCTAGGCTGTCATACGGCCTGCTTTTCTGGGGATGTTCTGTTGACTGGCCAAAAGTTTTTAAAATCAAAAAAAAAAGTCATCAGAATGATTGGAAGACTGAAACCAACTGAAAGCTGCAGACTTTTTTTCACTGATCTCCAAATACTGACCCTACCAGATCTGTTCATATATCAATGCCTCAGTTACACAAGAGCACATATCTGAGTTCTCAACACTCAACAGTCAATAGTAGACATCACTACCCAACTAGACATGCTGAAGACTCATTAATTTACCAACACTGACTAACACTAACTTATAAAACTTACATTAATAACAGCATAAAACTTTATAACTGCCTAGCCCCTGAGATAAAAGCACTGCCTCCTACTATGTTCAAAAAAATAATAAAAAAGTTAGTTTTAGGGTTTTAGAATTGCCCCCTTACACTTCGGAAGAATTTTATGTCAGGTATAGATAGGAAAACAATACGTTTGTTATAATTATCTGTTTTATATCACCACTTATTATTGTTTAATTTATTACTACCTACTTATTACTTTATTATTTATTGTTGAATTGTGTCTTCTATCTTTTGAAGTTATATTTGTATTGCATTTGTTCATTTATATAGTCATTGACAATGCTAAACATTTGTATTTGAGCAAATAAAGAATTTTATTATCATTAATATTATAAATGTACATTCAATTCTATAGTCCTGGCATCAGGTAATAGTCTAACCTTCAAAATACTCAGTATCCGCATAACAATTGACAAGTTAGTCATGTCAATTATAAACGTTCAAGGCTTCCTTAAGGTCTAAGGAAACCTCAAGGAGCAACTACAAACACTGAATTCAACAAAAAGTCACTGCAGCTACCCCAAAAAAAAGGAACCCCATATCAAAGTTTCTCATATTATGTGACACTCAATTAGCGGAGAAGTCTGCTCCTTTATCAATTTTAATTCAGAAAATCAAAGTTCAGTTCGGGAAAAAAGGGAACATCTATTTCACAATAGAAACTTCCAGTAGCAGAAAAAAGAAAGTGAATTTGAGAATAGTTCAATTTAATTTCAGAAAAGGAAAAATGAGAATCAGATTGGGAAGTTGGAAAAGCTACTTTTTCTGCAGTTGTCACTGAAGTTGCGATTTTTGTTTTACTTCAAATTCAACCATTCTTGTGAATTAATGGAAATTTTTTTATATGCATTAAGCTGAGACCAGCAATTATGGCTATGTGGTCAGATAGGACCGAATTTTTCACATGACAGTCAACATCTGGACTGGGACTCTGTAACGAATAGAAATATTATCTCTATTGGCGTTTCCTCTCTATTGATGTCGAAACGAGAGAAGAAGATAGCAAGTGCCATAGTAATAGGGATAATGATCTCCATCCGTTACAGAGTGCCAACCCTGCTAGGTTTGTAGGCGATAGTACGTGCCAAGTGTAATTAGTATTTATTTTCCTTATTCAAATTTAGGCCCGCTTTATTCATCTTCCGATAAACTTGCTGGTAATGTCTATGACAAATATACGAAACTAGTATCCGGCTGACCAATAGAATTATAGATTGCGTTTTTATTTCTCAGATCGTATCACTGACAGTTTGTTTTGTTTCTTGCCAATCATTGCAATTTTTAACACTGCCATCACCATCGAGATTTCTAATGATCATCATCATAAGAGACCAAGTACCTAAGATTGTAAGAGATGCAATATTTTCCAAAGTTGCTGCCAAAGTTTTCAAAAGTTGAAGGCTGCAAGAAATATAATAGTTCATAAATAGGAGGAATTTTTATATTGATTTTGTTTAACTGTATAGACAAGTAAATTTACAATTCAAATCCCCTATGCCTTAAAGTATCAGTGAAATTACCTAAACGTCTAACAGAATTAAACAAGGGCTGAACCACAGAAGAATTTTGGCGTATACTTTCAGGAATTAGTAAAAAATTTGTGAAATTAGAAAACTACAGGAACTACCTAAGTAGTGCAGAATTATAGGAATTAGGTGCAGAATTATTCTGATTTAATATCATTAATTAATTACACATTAAAATTTACAGAGGTATTTACACCGGTGTGAAGTTAGCACGCCGGCTCCAGCACGCCAAAGAATAAAGTGAGCACGCCATTAGAGCACGCCAAAGTGTAAAAAGTTAGCACGCCGCTGGAGCACGTCAAAAAGTAAAGTTAGCACGCCGCTCAAGCATGCCATAATGTGAGTTGGCACGCCATTCTAGCACGCCGCAATTTTTTTCCTTTCATTCACGTAAGATGATGTTTCACGTTCAAATTTGGTGGGATGCTTGCTCAAGGGATGCTTTATCATCCCTCAAAAGGAAAATTCCTTACAAGCCGTCGAACGAAAAAATAGGAAAATATGAAATTTTCATTATTTTTCCATATAAGCGCTGATTTTCCTAAGTTCGACGGCTTGTAAGGAATTTTCCTTTTGAGGGATGATAAAGCATCCCTTGAGCAAGCATCCCTCCAAATTTGAACGTGAAACACCATCTAGGAGTCTAAAGAAAAAATAAGAAAATATGAAATTTTCATTATTTTTACATATAAGCGCTGGTTTTCTAAGTTCGACGGCTTGTAAGGAATTTTCCTTTTGAGGGATGATAAAGCATCCCTTGAGCAAGCATCCCTCCAAATTTGAACGTGAAACACCATCTAGGAGTCTAAAGAAAAAATAAGAAATATGAAATTTTCATTATTTTTACATATAAGCGCTGATTTTCCTAAGTTCGACGGCTTGTAAGGAATTTTCCTTTTGAGGGATGATAAAGCATCCCTTGAGCAAGCATCCCTCCAAATTTGAACGTGAAACACCATCTAGGAGTCTAAAGAAAAAATAAGAAAATATGAAATTTTCATTATTTTTACATATAAGCGCTGATTTTCCTAAGTTCGACGGCTTGTAAGGAATTTTCCTTTCGAGGGATGATAAAGCATCCCTTGAGCAAGCATCCCTCCAAATTTGAACGTGAAACACCATCTAGGAGTCTAAAGAAAAAATAAGAAAATATGAAATTTTCATTATTTTTACATATAAGCGCTGATTTTCCTAAGTTCGACGGCTTGTAAGGAATTTTCCTTTTGAGGGATGATAAAGCATCCCTTGAGCAAGCATCCCTCCAAATTTGAACGTGAAACACCATCTAGGAGTCTAAAGAAAAAATAAGAAAATATGAAATTTTCATTATTTTTACATATAAGCGCTGATTTTTCTAAGTTCGACGGCTTGTAAGGAATTTTCCTTTTGAGGAATGATAAAGCATCCCTTGAGCAAGCATCCCTCCAAATTTGAACGTGAAACACCATCTAGGAGTCTAAAGAAAAAATAAGAAAATATGAAATTTTCATTATTTTTACATATAAGCGCTGATTTTCCTAAGTTCGACGGCTTGTAAGAAATTTTCCTTTTGAGGGATGATAAAGCATCCCTTGAGCAAGCATCCCTCCAAATTTGAACGTGAAACACCATCTAGGAGTCTGAAGAAAAAATAGGAAAATATGAAATTTTCATTATTTTTCCATATAAGCGCTGATTTTTCTAAGTTCGACGGCTTGTAAGGAATTTTCCTTTTGAGGGATGATAAAGCATCCCTTGAGCAAGCATCCCTCCAAATTTGAACGTGAAACACCATCTAGGAGTCTAAAGAAAAAATAGGAAAATATGAAATTTTCATTATTTTTCCATATAAGCGCTGATTTTCCTAAGTTCGACGGCTTGTAAGGAATTTTCCTTTTGAGGGATGATAAAGCATCCCTTGAACAAGCATCCCTCCAAATTTGAACGTGAAACACCATCTAGGAGTCTGAAGAAAAAATAAGAAAATATGAAATTTTCATTATTTTTACATATAAGCGCTGATTTTCCTAAGTTCCACGGATTGTAAGGAATTTTCCTTTTGAGGGATGATAAAGCATCCCTTGAGCAAGCATCCCTCCAAATTTGAACGTGAAACACCATTTAGGAGTCTAAAGAAAAAATAAGAAAATATGAAATTTTCATTATTTTTACATATAAGCGCTGATTTTTCTAAGTTCGACGGCTTGTAAGGAATTTTCCTTTTGAGGGATGATAAAGCATCCCTTGAACAAGCATCCGTCCAAATTTGAACGTGAAACACCATCTAGGAGTCTATAGAAAAAATAAGAAAATATGAAATTTTCATTATTTTTACATATAAGCGCTGATTTTCCTAAGTTCGACGGCTTGTAAGGAATTTTCCTTTTGAGGGATGATAAAGCATCCCTTGAGCAAGCATCCCTCCAAATTTGAACGTGAAACACCATCTAGGAGTCTAAAGAAAAAATAAGAAAATATGAAATTTTCATTATTTTTCCATATAAGCGCTGATTTTCCTAAGTTCGACGGCTTGTAAGGAATTTTCCTTTTGAGGGATGATAAAGCATCCCTTGAGCAAGCATCCCTCCAAATTTGAACGTGAAACACCATCTAGGAGTCTAAAGAAAAAATAAGAAAATATGAAATTTTCATTATTTTTACATATAAGCGCTGATTTTCCTAAGTTCGACGGCTTGTAAGGAATTTTCCTTTTGAGGGATGATAAAGCATCCCTTGAACAAGCATCCGTCCAAATTTGAACGTGAAACACCATCTAGGAGTCTAAAGAAAAAATAAGAAAATTTGAAATTTTCATTATTTTTACATATAAGCGCTGATTTTTCTAAGTTCGACGGCTTGTAAGGAATTTTCCTTTTGAGGGATGATAAAGCATCCCTTGAGCAAGCATCCGTCCAAATTTGAACGTGAAACACCATTTTTTTAACTTTTTACTTTGGCGTGCTGGAGCGGCGTGCTAACTTCACACCGGTGGTATTTACTGAGTTATGGTACCTATGGAAAATTGCATAAATAGGTAATTTTATACTTTTTTCCAATCTTTAAAGAAAGGAATTGGAAACATTCTTAAAGAAATTACAGGAATTAGAAGTAATCTCAGGAAGTAAATACAAAACATGCATGGTAGGTATCTACGTTAAACCTATTTATTGGTAAATGAAACGCATTACAAAACAAAAACCTTTATTATTTAATTAATCTGCAAGTCCCCTTAGATTTATTTTGAAGAGGAAAAAATCTTATTCTCGAGCATCATCTCTCGAGCATCATTATCTTCTAGGTAAGTAAGTCAAGGTTTGGCAGAATACGTCCAATATGCCAAAGGTGATTATAGAACAGCTATAGGTAGTATTTTTTACAGATGAATACAGAAAGTATTATCTGGGAAATTACACCTGTCAAAGTCGGTGTTTTTTTACTTTCTGGAAATTTCTATAGGTAGTTTTCGAACTTAGTTGACCTATCTAGAAAGTTTTGATAAGATTTCCTTTTTTTCAGGGGTAGAAGCATAAAAGATCTAATCAAAACTTGGAGCTCTATTCTTTTGTATCCATTTCCCTCAGGATTTCCCTGCACTGAATTTGATCATCAGAAGAAAGTTTCCTTTTTCTGTCAAAAAATAGCCAGCGTAAAGTTTGTTTTTGTGCTATCATATCTGTTTGGTTGACAGAGTAATTATAGATAATCAAGAAGAAGGTATTGGAATTAGTCTCGGATACTTAGCATTGTGATATTCGTCTCGATTTCTTCTCAAGATAACACGGGTCTGTTTGCTGGGTTGTATGGAAACTTTTTTCAACATAGAAGGTGTAGGATACTGGCCAAAAATTCATTAAATACATTGTTTCCAATGGAAACATGTGAAAATATGGCAGCTTCCTTGCTGAATGAGTAATAGGTAACTCAACCGTGCAGAACTAGACTTTACCATTTTTCTGAACTTGTCTGAGAGAATAAACAAGATATACAAGACTAGAAAATTGAATAAATGCAATAATTACCTTTAGAATCATGGTTACATTCATACGTCAGTCATATATTTATTCATTTATTTACATTCTTGTTCTATTTGTTATCTCTGTATGTCTTATGTCATTACAACCTTATACCAAAAGCTAATTACTCATATTGACTTTCTCTTATTTATCTGCAACGATTCTCGATATTTTAATATACCCAGAGATGCAAGCAAAGCAGGTGTGAAAAAAAATATTAAGAAAAATACAATGCTGTCATAAAATAACTAATTGTTACCAAATTATCTCAAATTATAGGCTCCATCCGCCACCTTTCTCAGAATTTTTAATTAGATACCTGATAAAAAATCATACACCCTAAGCAAGGTCTACAAGAGGGTCAATGGCTTTAAAAGCCTCGTTTTTTTCGGATAAATTACCTATAATCTGGCCTCTAGAAATATTGTTGACAAGAATCTTTCAGATTGGAACCTTTTGATTGGGCTCGTTTCTACGAAAGAATATTTTAGAGGTATAAGGGGCTTAAATAATCATTTTGTTCAGATTCTTTAAACAGAAGATTCATTTAATGATGATTGAGACTTGATTTTTTTTAACTTTCAATTCCCAAGTTAAAATAGGCGGTCGAAGTAGCTATGTCAAGCCTTTTCAAACAAACTGAATTACCTACATTGATTTGCCTATAACTGGAGTCTGGACTAGGTACCTAACATTCTGGAGACAAAATATATTGACATGCGAATTTCGATTCTAGATTCTAGATGAAAGTAGAAATTTTGTGGAAGGCACTCTAATGAATCCTTGAATGAATCCATCATGCCCTCCTAGACTTCTGAACAGTCGTGTCTAGTTATGTGATAATTTTGGAGCAAAATTATGTCATCATGTTCGGACCCTCTCGGTTTATTAGTCATCAATTTAGCCTATGATTCACTTCCAACTGAAGACCGCCTGGTCAGAAAATATTAATATTCCATCCAGGGTCGGGTTTAAGTAATGCAATTTAAACATTACGCAAGGCTGACAAGGAAAACGACTAGCAATTGAAATTTACATAATGTCTGTTCGATTTTATTACTAAATTTTCGAACTATCGTCAAGAGCCAAATCTAGACATATGGTATATGGAGAAATTTAAAACTTGCCTCTTTTTTCTATGGCTTTCTTCTCAGGTTTTCTTAGAAAGTTGACTCATTGTATTGATTTTAGAATGGTCCCAGACCCTTTTTTAGTCTACCTGCTACCCATATTACAATCTATTTCCTTTTTCGTCGTGCCATATGCTTTTGTACCGATAGATATACCTATTTCTGTCGTACTCTGTTTTTTTGAGAATAACCCAAAATTATCGTTTTTAATACCTTCATTATAAGCTTTCACACGTTTTGAAGATAAATGGTAGTTTTCTGAAAGAAACCCGGTATTTTATGTTTGTTATTTTAACAGCTTGAGCCATTAAAAAGGCGTGTGTGTGTTATCTTGAAAAAAGTACCTAATTAACCCAAATGGCTTTCAATTTCGTATGATTATTACACCACGTTTGAGAATTTATTGACAAGCTGCTCCAAAAGAGTTAAATATCTACTTGAAATCGATCCATCCCTCTTTAGATAGGGGTTTAGTCGCTTAATGGCTTCTTGGGGATGAAATATTGTTTTCTTTTGTGGCCATCGAGTTTTTATTGTTTATATCGTAAAAATGATCGAGATAATACAATAGCCTTCAGGAAAAGTTGATATAGAGTATTTATTAATATACCATTTTTATTATAAGGGCTTAAGGGCGAAAGTTTTATAAGACGAGTTGAATGTTGGTAATTTTTTTTATGAAGGAGAAATCATATAACATTTTAAAGCAATAATTTTTAGTTGGTTTAGAGCTAAGCGAGGAGCTAAGCCATTCCTGTTCTTTTTATTAGGTATTTGTTTTAGGGTGAAAAGTTGTTTTGTGTGCTTCTTCCTTTTCTTTGTTCATCATGCATTTTTCTTTTTCAGGAATTTCTGAGAAACCATCAGTTAGAACCTTAGATAATTCTGTAATTTTCGAAAAATTATTTCATCAAGGTAATATTTCACTCTCGAAATTTCTGATAAACATCTGATAATCATCAAGTATACACGGGTTGACTGCTGATTATGAGTAGTCCTAACCTTTGTCGAGTGAAAGGTCAGGGTTGAAAGTCCGGTCCGCTATTTTAAGCCGCAGGGGGTTGAAGCTTCGTATTTGGGGGGTGGGTTGTCCCTGGTGATCCTCCATGCGGTATTCCCAGATTGTGCAACATTTCCCCAACTTAAAGAGAAACGTAAACTTGCACCGTGGGTGTGCAAAATTTGAAAATTAGTGTGCAAAATTTTGCAAAATTAGAAGAATCTAACTGAAAGAATTTTTAAGTTTGGTTGAGGTCGGGGGGGAAAAATTGATTTTTTTGGTGGTCGATAACTCTCTCCAGAAGGGTGTGCAAAATAAGAAAATTAGTGTGCAAAATAGTGCAAAATTAGGAGAATCTAACAGTGGAAGAATTTTTAGGTTTGGTTGAGGTCGGGGGGGAAATATTGATTCTTTGATGGTCGATAACTCTCTCCGCAAAGGTGTGCAAAATTTGAAAATTAGTGTGCAAAATTGTGCAAAATTAGGAAAATCTAATAGTGAAAGAATTTTGAAGTTTGGTTGAGGTCGGGGGGAAATATTGATTCTTTGATGGTCGATAACTCTCTCCTCAAGGGTGTGCAAAATTTTAAAATTAGTGTGCAAAATTAGGAGGATCTAACAGTGAAAGAATCTTTAGGTTTGGTTGTGGTCGGGGGGGGGGGGGGGGAAATTGATTTTTTGATGGTCGATACACTCTCCAGAAGGGTGTGCAAAATTTGAAAATTAGGGTGCAAAATTTGAAAATTAGTGTGCAAAATTGTGCATAATTAGGAGAATCTAACAGTGAAAGAATTTTCAGGTTTGGTTGAGGTCGGGGGGGAAAAATTGATTTTTTGATGGTCGATAACTCTCTCCAGAAGGGTGTGCAAAATTTCAAAATTAGTGTGCAAAATTGTGTAAAATTAGGAGAATCTAACAGTGGAAGAATTTTTAGGTTTGGTTGTGGTCGGGGGGGGGGGGGAAGAATTGATTTTTTGATAGTCAATAACTCTCTCCAGAAGGGTGTGCAAAATTAGGAGAATCTAACAGTGAAAGAATCTTTAGGTTTGGTTGAGGTTCGGGGGGGAAAAATTGATTTTTTGATGGTCGATACACTCTCCAGAAGGGTGTGCAAAATTTGAAAATTAGTGTGCAAAATTGTGCATAATTAGGAGAATCTAACAGTAAAAGAATTTTCAGGTTTGGTTGAGGTCGAGGGGGAAAAATTGATTTTTTGATGGTCGATAACTCTCTCCAGAAGGGTGTGCAAAATTTCAAAATTAGTGTGCAAAATTGTGTAAAATCAGGAGAATCTAACAGTGGAAGAATTTTTAGGTTTGGTTGAGGTCGGGGGGGGGGGGGGAAATTGATTTTTTGATAGTCAATAACTCTCTCCAGAAGGGTGTGCAAAATTTGAAAATAAGTGTGCAAAATTAGGAGAATCTAACAGTGAAAGAATTTTTAAGTTTAGTTGAGGTCGGGGGGGGGGGGGGGGGGGGGGAATATTGATTCTTTGATGGTCGATAACTCTCTCCACAAAGGTGTGCAAAATTTGAAAATTAGTGTGCAAAATTGTGCAAAATTAGGAAAAACTAATAGTGGAAGAATTTTTAAATTTGGTTGAGGTCGGGGGGGAAATATTGAATCTTTGATGGTCGATAACTCTCTCCAGAAGGGTGTGCAAAATTTGAAAATTAGTGTGCAAAATTAGGAGAATCTAACAGTGAAAGAATTTTTAAGTTTGGTTGAGGTCGGGGGGGAAATATTGATTCTTTGATGGTCGATAACTCTCTCCACAAAGGTGTGCAAAATTTGAAAATTAGTGTGCAAAATTGTGCAAAATTAGGAGAATCTAATAGTGAAAGAATATTTAAGTTTGGTTGAGGTCAAGGGGGAACCGTCAAGTTTGCCCCCCATCTAAAAATCGGCTGTAGTCTCTCGGCGGAAGGTGTGCAAAATTTGGTTTGAGGTATGCAAAATTGTGCAAAATTTGTGCAAAATTATGACATAGTTTGTTTTAAGATCGGGGCCGCACGGGGGGCAAACTTGACTAACCCATTTATATTTACAAGTCAGTCTTCAGGAAACCTCACCTGTGGTTATATTATATTTCTAATTCCTCCATTCTCTTCGGTTCATCTACTTATATCAAGACATATTATGTATTTGGGTTGTTTGCTTCTTTTCTCGAAGTTCCTAATGTCTGTGTTATCTCTGTTTAAACTCTTTGTATGTATTTTCATTCTATTCCTATCATAGTTTCTTTTTAAATGTGCCCATTTTTTCTGCATCCTCAATAACTTGTTTTTTATATTTTTTGTTACCTAATGCATTATCATTCATTCATTCAGATAGAATGTTTTCCAAATTTTCAAATACCTACCTAATAGTTATAAGATGTTTCTATGGAAAGCTGTTTTACTAAAATCTAAAAATAAATTCTATGGCCTGAGCCCGATCTGGAAACTTTAACAATCCAGAAAAACACAATCCTCATCCTGTCAAGCAGCTGACTATTTTCCCATCTGGCTAGGATTGTTATTCTCTGGCCTTAGCAAAAGAAAATTGCACGTCAATCCTTCTAAATAAATATATAGATGTTTTCGAACTTCTGTAAATGAAATTTACCAAAGAAAAAAGACATTTAAAATAAAATTTGACATGGCCTAAATATCGAGTTCAATTTCCCAGCCCTTAATTGATTTCCTCAGTTTCGTTTTATGTTCACGTTTCGAAATTGGGGCCTTATCGCAAGTTTTCCCCTCTCTGGGACAAGTTCTTACAAAAAAAAAATCTAATAAAATGGCTCGTTTCAGGAAGCCTTCTCTCTCAGTATGATGGGGCTTCCGGGGTAATCCCGATTTGATTGAATCTGGAACAAACTCATACACCTTTCGTGTAACTAGAGATTCAATTTTTGAGAAAAAAAGTCTTTTTCTAGTCACACCAATTATTATAATTACTTCCAAACATCCAATTAAAATAATTGTTTATTATTACTGGGAGTATTTGGTTTCATCTGGATCGATGAATCGTTTAGGAGAGTATGTACTTGGAACAGTTTATTTTTGAATGTCATCAAAGAGGAGCATTTTCGTGGTTGCACTAACAAACATCTAACGAGAGACAGATTACATACGTGTTTGGGTTTGGGAACTAAAAATAATAATTAAGTCTGGAGAGGATTTACCTGTTAATGACATGTATTTAAAGAAAGGAAATATAATATGAATTAGAGCTTTAAGTATATAATCACACTGTCAAATTGAACATTTAATTGCCACATTAATTCACTGAGTGTGTCCTTTTCAAATCTGTAAAAAGGAAAGGGCCCTTTTCAATATTGGAATCTGATATCAACAGAACAGTTTCATTTCAAGCATTGCCCAGCGTATCATTTTGTATTTGTATCTGTCAAATAATTTGAATGATATTCACGTTGGCAATGAGAAGTAATTGACGTGTCTCGCAGAAATAGGAAAAGCTATAATTAAAGAACTGGAGTAAAACACACAGAATATGCCTATTTTGTGTTTGTGTGGCAGTCCTATTTTTCTAATGTTAATAAAATAATTTTTTCAATCTTCACCTTTGGTAAGTTGAAACTTTGACGTAATTTTTGAAATCGTACTCACAAGCTTCCTCTATTCCAGTTTTGTAAATATGTTCTGTGTTGGATGCGGCTTTAGCCACCAACTTTATGCTGATAACAGCATGAACACTTATATTTTTATGTATAATTATTATACTTAGGCATGTCGTATATGACCATATTTTCCCTGTGCCATTTGGTAAGTTTTTGATGTATACACCCCAGGCCCTCCCCATAACTCCCATAATTTTGTAACTTGTAGAACTTATGCTGATGATGGATCTATGATAGATCCGAAACATGTACAACCCCCCTTCCAACTGATTATTTTTGTAAAATAAAGAGTGAAGATAGACTGTGTGTTTTACTCCAGTTCTTTAACTATTCTCTTCACTGTGAGACATGGACTACTATTTCAAAAAGCTATAATTGTAATAAATGACATGCGCGCGCAACTCGTGGTTGCAGTGTAGTCAGATTGTATTGTTGCAGAACAAATGTAGACAATACAAATCGAACATTATAACATTAAAGAAGTGATATATTGTCAAGTGTTTTACAACGCCTTAAATCAGACAAAAGAAGTGCTTTAAAGTGTATGTTAACATAGATAGCACTTTTATTTTGATAAATGTTCCCTCCGGCAACATCGCACAATGAAAATACGTCAAGTATAATCTAACATAACCTTAAACGACACTGGGATAAGTTCAAGTAATACGTAAAGTATTAGTTTGCTCTTTGTCGAATTACACGTTACAAAGAAAGAAGAAACGATTAGTTCTAACTCTTCCCTGAATACGAATATGACGCAAGCCCGTAACAAACTCGATTTTCATTGGACGCTCACCTGCAACCCACGAGTTGCGCGCGCACACCAGGTATTACGAGACACGTCAATTGAATCCTGTGGGCTGGCAAGATTTGGGCTTGATTGAGGATGAGTTGAAAATTAATGAAGATGAATGCTACGGGACATTCCGACATGAAATTAAATTTTCGCTGACCCAATCTTCGTTAAATTGATTGAAAACACACCCCCGACTTTTGCCTAATTTGTATTTCCCACTCCCGACTTCTATTGGACCGTCAATTTTCCTGCGCAAGTTATTCGCCTTTAAATATGGAGGAATTTTCCCTAGAGGGGGACAAAACGAAATTGCCTTCTTGTCTGCGAAGTTGCTGCTTTTATACTATAAGGCTGGATGAGTTCATTCGATTTTTTATCGCCTGCGTATTCTTTCAGAGTTTTTCAGGACATGAATATTTGAACGCAGCTATGTCAAAAATGTATTTATTCATATTCGTAATGGTAGTACAGCGAAGTAATTTTTCAATTAAAATTATTGAATCAATAAACATTTAACTTCCTGCTGACATATAGAGAGAGAGTTGAAACGTGCCCCCAATGACGCCCAAACTCCGAAAATGAACTTATAAATTTGCTCTGGGAGAGAAAGACGGAAATTGCCAGAGAACTAATTTGGAAATCCATTTAATTAATATAGGGGTCGGTTTGGGTGATGCATTTACAATCCCACCCGCTTTTTAGTTGATAATATTATAATTTCATTGATGGTGTTTGATTGAATTTTGAATTGGATTTTGTATTTTCAAGAGAATCAGATGGCACTGTATATGTGCAACAGTGGGATCTATTTATGCTGTACAATTTTTAGATTTTATTCTTGCATGCGTTCGTGAGGGATACAATTAGAAGTGGTAGTGGTGCATTATTAAGATCTCAGCTTCAATTGAACATTCGGTGCCCCGAGAAAGCATAACCGATCGTGCAGAAATTATCAGCAAACCTGTATTAGCTTGATGTTGTATGTATACTCACCTAAGTACTCTGGGAGTTAGGGGCACAATAATCCAAACTAGCAGGATCTTTTAAGACTTTATTGGTTGAGTAACAAAGGCCACTTATTCTACTCCTACAACCTCAGCTAACGGTGACAACTATATTAATATTAATATGACGGACATAGTCCATGACAACATTAACAACTAACTGTCTAATAACTAATAGTCCAGGAGCTGGCGTCGAAAATATGCAAGAGTTTTCGCAAGGCTCATATTTTCAGAATGAGTAGTATTTTAGTGCTACAAAGCTAGGCTACAGTCAGCAGTTCCAGTTCCGGGACACCTGGAGCTGAGATGCGCGCAAAGGTGTATTTTTAATCAACACCTCGCAACAGTTTTCGCAAAGCTGAAAATTTGCGAAGAGCATGCGAATATAATGTAGAACCATAATTTAACAGTCAGACAAAGAAATACAGGGACACGTAGAGTCAGCGCGACTTTGAAGTGGTCAAAAAAATGACGTCACCGAAAGTGTTTTCGCATGGCTGAAATTTGGCAAGGTAATAGTAAAAACAATATATTTATTGAAAAAAATAGTCAGACACTTCTATGTCGGGACCCCGCCAGTCAGCAGTCGATTAAACTGATATAGGTGGTAGCGCGCGTCAATAAGCATATAACCATGTCGAATAATAATTTCACCAAAAGTGTTTTCGCATAGCTGAAATTTGGCAAGGTAATAGTAAAAACAATATATTTATTGAAAAAAACAGTCAGACACTTCTATGTCGGGACCCCGCCAGTCAGCAGTCGATTAGAGTGATATAGGTGGTAGCGCGCGTCATTAGGCATATATCCATGTCGAATAATAATTTCACCAAAAGTGTTTTCGCATAGCTGAAATTTGGCAAGGTAATAGTAAAAACAATATATTTATTGAAAAGAACAGTCAGACACTTCTATGTCGGGACCCCGCCAGTCAGCAGTCGATTAAAGTGATATAGGTGGTAGCGCGCGTCAATAAGCATATAACCATGTCGAATAATAATTTCACCAAAAGTGTTTTCGCATAGCTGAAATTTGGCAAGGTAATAGTAAAAACAATATATTTATTGAAAAAAACAGTCAGACACTTCTATGTCGGGACCCCGCCAGTCAGCAGTCGATTAGAGTGATATAGGTGGTAGCGCGCGTCATTAGGCATATATCCATGTCGAATAATAATTTCACCAAAAGTGTTTTCGCATAGCTGAAATTTGGCAAGGTAATAGTAAAAACAATATATTTATTGAAAAAAACAGTCAGACACTTCTATGTTGGGACTCCCTCAGTCAGCAGTCGATTAAAGTGATATAGGTGGTAGCGCGCGTCAATAGAATTTTACTCTATATATTATATCCATTTCGATGAATAATTTTATTTCTATAATTTAAATTATTTGGAATCGGAAACGGTAAAATACATTTTTTTTCTCTTAATGAGTAAGTGTAAACCTGTAAGTTGCAAGCGTAAGCGCGTATACTTGAATAAGGCGTATATGCATTCGAATTCGGAAACTTCATTATGGTACTGTTAGGTCGAGATTAGGGGAAGGGAAGCGGGAGATGTGATTAGAATTTTTTTTTTGTATTTTATAAAATCGGCGATGATTATAAGTATTTAATGAAACTACAATAAATATAATTAAAACTGAATTTATTTAATTACTATAGGTATACTATCACAGTACTGCTGATTAAATGGTCAAGTAATATTTATACGAATCGGGCTTTTTTCTAACCGCAAACTTTTTAACTGCATGTACAATTTTATTTTACCGTTTCCGATTCCAAATAATTTAAATTATAAAAATAAAATTATTCATCGAAATGGATATATGTATATAGAGTAAAATTCTATTGACGCGCGCTACCACCTATATCATTTTAATCGACTGCTGACTGAGGGAGTCCCGACATAGAAGTGTCTGACTGTTTTTTTCAATAAATATATTGTTTTTACTATTACGTTGCCAAATTTCAGCTATGCGAAAACACTTTTGGTGAAATTATTATTCGACATGGATATATGCCTAATGACGCGGTACCACCTATATCACTCTAATCGACTGCAGACTGGCGGGGTCCCGACATAGAAGTGTCTGACTGTTTTTTTTCAATAAATATATTGTTTTTACTATTACCTTGCCAAATTTCAGCTATGCGAAAACACTTTTGGTGAAATTATTATTCGACATGGATATATGCCTATTGACGCGCGCTACCACCTATATCACTTTAATCGACTGCTGACTGGCGGGGTCCCGACATAGAAGTGTCTGACTGTTTTTTTCAATAAATATATTGTTTTTACTATTACCTTGCCAAATTTCAGCCATGCGAAAACACTTTCGGTGACGTCATTTTTTTGACCACTTCAAAGTCGCGCTGACTCTACGTGTCCCCGTATTTCTTTGTCTGACTGTTAAATTATGGTTCTACATTATATTCGCATGCTCTTTGCAAATTTTCAGCTTTGCGAAAACTGTTGCGAGGTGTTGATGAAAAATAGACCTTTGCGCGCATCTCAGCGCCAGGTGTCCCGGAACTGGAACTGCTGACTGTAGCCTAGCTTTGTAGTACTAAAATGCTACTCATTCTGAAAATATGGGCCTTGCGAAAACTCTTGCATATTTTCGACGCCAGCTCCCCGACTATAATAGTTCGTTCAGCCCTATTGCACTGTTACGTCATATCATTCCATCTTTCTCTAGGCACTGAACGTATGTTCTACAAAGATTGTGATGAAATTCTAGGTTTGCTTTTATCTTTATCTGAAATAAGCTGTTTAAAAAGGGCAAGCCTACGCTACGAACGAAGCAGGTACCCAACCCAACCAGAGTTGACGCCAAACTAATGTTTTATTGGCCCTCCCCCCCCCATTGATTTGTTTGTTTGGATTCTGATTATTTTTATATAGTCTGTGGTGCATCCAGAGGTTACACATAAGCTGTAAAACACAGGGCTGACAATAAATTAGTACAAGACCAAGTGAACGAATTTACATTTAGTTCTATAAAGTCCTTTTTCAAACTAATTTTAAAGTTTTTGAGTTACCTACGTCGGAAATCAATGTCTATGCAGTAGTTGCCTATTTAAAATTTACTCCATTAAAAAATATTACTTCACAAATTATATTTTCAAGTAACTTTGAAAAATGGTACACCGGCACCTGAATTAATATAGGGCCTGTCAAAGTTTTTGAACAAGATTTATACCGAAATTCCAGTGCTTCCCAAACAAAACAAAATTTTGTGTTGAGTTAGATAATAATTATGTTTCACTTGTAAACAATATGTAATAATAATAATAATAAAAGTATAATAATCTATACTCAGCATTAGATGAATATATTGCATTTTAAATAAATACGAAATGTAAATACCATTCTGTAAAAATTATATTTCTTCACAAAATTTCATGACCACAAAACATTTGAGAATTTCAGGTAGAACCCGTCCTCTCTTTATATTTCGCATGATTTATAGCCATGCCGTGTTTTACGACTTAGGGGTAAACTCTCGGTGCATAGACTTTACACAATTTTAGGTAAAAAATTACTTGGATATAAAGTCTGTTTTTTTTTAAAGATAAAAGTCAAAATGACATTATGTTGGCAATACAATGTAAAATTGTCAAAGCTTTCAATTTTTTATGTAGAAAAGGCTTGTGTTGCCAACATAGTTACTAAATTTTTGACTTGGGGAATTATCTTTAAAAAAAAAACATACTTTAGGTACTACGTATACGAGTTATATTAACCAATTGCCACATTTTTTCGCTTCAATTGAGCGAAAATCGTAGCGGAGGTATTTATAAGAGGAAGAGGTATATTAATTTTTATAATTAACATTCCCAAGAAATAAAGTGTAGCAAAACGGAACATAAATATGTAAAGTTGATAGAAACGGAACGTGCTCCGGACTAGAGAATAGGTAGAGACATCTTTTGGCTAGTGCAAAAAATAACGTACGAGTCTATCTATTGTCTGCCCAGCGGTTCTGAGTCTACGGAAGGAATTCGGACGTAAATGTGCGATGTTGCCACGTTTAATTATAAAAAAGCAAAAATACTAGGCATGAAGTGTAGTTCATGTGAAAATCCATTTTTTAATAACAAAATAAAGATAACAATAATAAAACGCTAAAAATTCTAACGTGGTTGTTAGATCTATTCTTATTTTAATAACTGATTTCTTCAATTTTGCCTAATATAAAAAATGAACATTTTCGAAAGACACCATCAGCTTTTGTCAATTTGGCAAGCATTCAGCCTGGATGAACCTGGCTCTGATTTTTGACTACTACTAGGCCGAAAAGGAACATGTGCAAGGGGTTCATTTGTACCACTAAGTCTAGATTCCTTATCCAGTATTGTCACTTATGTTATCAGAATCAATCGTGGATTTATTATTTACAGCTAGTAGGGCATCCCTATTAGAATCTTTTTCAGAATGACAATTGATACTTTCATTCCTATCATAAGGATTATCAATAACTTTGAACGGATTTTCTGTTAATTTGATATCATGTCTGTTTCTTCTAATATGGTTGCCATACCTGTCTCGTGAAACATATGACCTAGGCGAATCATGATATTGATTTTTACAGGGTCTCACGTATTGGTTTGATGGTTGAAAACAGTAACATTTTGTACCTTGCTCAAGTGGTTTTAGGATTTTAGCATTTTTGTCGAAATATTTCTGATTCAAATCACGTTTCACTTTCATTTTCTCCTTAACGTTTTCACACAAAAAAGGTTGTAGTAATACTTGGGAAATTGGAACTTTAGTCTTACAAATACGACTATTCAATAGCTGCGATGGTGAGTAACCCATGTGTTTAAGTGGAGAATTTCTATAATTCATTAAAGCAGATTGTAAGCTTACTTTTTCTTCCTTATTTGATTTTTTAAGTAAGTTTTTCGAAATTGATACACCTTTTTCGGCGCTCTTGTCTCGAATCTGTAATAATTCTAGCCAGTTTGAGTAGGCATCAAAAAGTACAACGTAACTGTGATTACCATAGATAAAAATATCAGATCCTACTCTTTCCCATGGTCTAGTAGGTAGAGGATAAGACAAGAGTGTCTGTTTTGGATTTCTCCTAGCAAATTTTGTAGAAATAGAACAAGATTTGCTATAGGATTCAATATCAGTTGTGATCCCAGGCCAATAAAATATTCTCCTAGCTTGGGATTTCATTTTTTCTATCCCAAGATGTACTTCATGAAGCAATTTTAACATTTCCCTGCGCAATTTAAAATTTAATTGAGGATCACATAAGGTTTCTTTTCGAAATAAGTTTTTTCTTTGTTCAGAAATTGGTAAATATTTGGCGACAGAATGAACAGCAAAATCAATATCTACATCAGATTTATGGGTTTTTTGTTATAAGAAAGCCCTCGAGAGAGTATCACAAATATACATGTATTGTATTTGCCCGGTTTATAATAAACATTTAAATTATACTTAAGCAATCTCAATCTCATGCGCAAAATTCTAGGAGAAATAGACCGAAGGTCTTTTTTGAAAATAGTTTCTAGAGGAGATCACTATATACTTTTATAGGAAATCCATAGATAAAATAATGAAATTCTTCAACTGAGAACAAAATTGCCAAAGTTTCCTTTTCGATCTGCGCATATTGCTGTTCAGTTTTGGTGAGACTACGAGAAGCGAATGCAACTGGTTTTCCCTCCTGAAGCAAGCACGCTCCAAGACCATCTTTAGACGAATCTGTCTCAATTTCAATAGGTTTTTTTTTGGTCAAAATAGGTTAAAACAGGCGAATTAGTTAATAAATGTTTTACATTATTTACTGAGTTTTGATGTTCTTCTGTCCAATACCATTCCACGTCAAGTCTGGTAAGATTACGCAATGGGGTAGTTATTTTAGAGAGGTTAGGGATAAATTTACCTACAAATTTAGCCATGCCTAACAAACGCAAAACTTCAGCCTTGGATTGAGGATTTGGCATATCAATAATTGCCTCTATATATTTTTTGTTTGTTTGCACTCCATGCTCTGAAAATATCTGTCCCATGAATTTAACACTTTTTTGTTTATATTGCATTTTACTTTTGTTGAACTGTTATATTTGATTGCTTTTTGTAAGACTATCTTTAGGTATTGGTCATGCTCGGCCTCTGTTGACCCTGTGACTATAAAGTCATCAAAATATAAACCCCTGGAAGGTCGCCAAAAACTTCAAAATTTTTCTTTTGAAACACTTCAGGAGCCGAACATATACCAAACGCCAATCTAGTAAATCTATATCTGCCAAATGGGATCCCAAATGTCATTAAATGAGAGCTTTCTTTGTCCAACTCGATTTGCCAATACCCATCTTTTATGTCAAGCACAGTGAAATATTTTTTTTCCACTTAACTTCCCAGCTATTTCATCAACAGATGGGATTAAAAAATGTTCACGTTTGATGGTCATATTTAATTCTTTTAGATCTACACATAATCTTAGGTCTCCATTAGGTTTCTCTACAATTACAAGTGGCTGAACCCACTCTGTTGGCTCATCGACTTTTTTTATAATTCCTTTCAGCTCAAGATCACATAATTTAATTTTTAAGGGCTCATACAAAATTTGTGGACCACGTCTAATGCTACTCACATGAGGTCTAGCATTTTCATTCAATGTTATGTGATGTTTAATTGGAAATTTTCCTAAACCCTTAAAAACATGTGAATATTTCTTGACAACATCGTCTAAGGTTTTAAACTTTAGCAATTGAATCTACTGTTTTTATCAAGTTTAAACTTGGGCAATCTTGTAATCCCAACAATGGAATCTGATTTTGAGCATCTACCACTACAAATGACACTCTTTTTTTAAATATCTTTGACTGAACAGCAAAGTCGAGCCTCATCCAAACCCTTAATTTTAAATTTGGAGTTTCCATATGAAATTAATGAAATGTTTGTCTTAGAAAAATTTCCATCTGGAGCAATTTTTTTTAATAGTTCTAATGGTAAAGTGCTTACCTCAGCTCCTGTGTCATGCCTTGAACATAACTGGCTTACCATTAACATTGATCTCTTTCATCCACATTGTTTCCCGACTGTCACGATTGTTTTCATGCTGATGATTATTTTTAATATCTACTGAACTCACGTAAAACTCGTTTTCACTAATGTCGGACTCACTGCCACTTTCCTGATATTCTTCCTTCAACTTTGCCACCTCATGCACTTTTTTCTTTACTTTGTTTTCTTTTTTTCTTCTCAACGCTTCACTTTGATCATCTTTTTCCTTTTTACCGCTATTTTCCTGGAAACAAATACTTGAAAAGTGATTTCGTCCTTCACACTTTGCACAGGTCTTTTCTCAAGCCGGACAACTACGAGCTACATGCAAATATCCACAAAAGCGACACTTTTATTTATTCTCTAACTTGTCTTTACAAGCTTCAACTTCGCTAACTGATGCTTCGTTTCGTAAGATTTTTGATTGATCTTTACTTATTTCCATTGCTCTGCAAATCTCTACAGCCATCCTGCTTTTCATATTCTGTTGTCTTCACAGATTTTCTCAATTCAGTCACAAAGTTGTCGAATGACTGGGCCTCTTCTTGCACTATGCTATTAAATACAAATCTTTCAAAAATAATTTTTTTTTTTGGTAAGCTGTATTCATCAAACTTTTTCTTTACTAGTTTAAGTGTTTTTACCTCGGTTCCGAAATCGAATGTATTATAAAGGTCCAAAGCATCATCCCCTATGAGGTTCAAAAATACAGCAAGTTTTTGGTCATCACTAAATCCAGCGTCAATCATGAAATTATCAATCTTTTGACTGAATTTCTTCCAATTCTCGGCGATATTCCCATCAAGTTCCAAAGGTTGTGGTGGTCTAAAGAAGCATTCCATGTTTCTAGACTTTCGGTTCAACAAGTTAACCTGATACCATGTATTAGCTTGATGTTGTATACTCACCTAAGTACTCTGGGAGTTAGGGGCACAATAATCCAAACTAGCAGGATCTTTTAAGACTTTATTGGTTGAGTAACAAGGGCCACTTATTCTACTAGAGTACTCCTACAACCTCAGCTAACGATGACAACTATATTGACAACTATATTAATATTAATATGACGGACGTAGTCCATGACAACAACTAACTGTCTAATTGGCGATTTCGACTACCGATGGGGGCGCTGGCGTTTGTAAACAAATATGGCGGAAAACAAGTAGTTGACGTTCAGCATTGTATTTATGTGCATTCGTATTTCTTTCGCTAATTTTCTTGTTGTTCTCGTAGTTTTTTCAGTGGTTTTTTACTATATTTTTCAAAATTTAAAATCTATTACTCGTTAAGTTAAGTTCCAAATATTTCCGCCAGGTGCCGAATTAAATTTTGAAATCACCAATAACTTATTACAAACAGGTAACGGGCGCGTTCCAAGGGCCACAACCGTTGAGTCCGCTTACTGAGCGTACCGTTCCAAATGCCAAAACCCAAACTGCTCAGTCTCAACAGCTGCCTGTTTCGGTGAGCAGAAAAATTTTATGCTTACTTCGGGCAGCGTATGTTGAGTAATGCGCACAACTGCTGTTTTTGTTTTGAATTTTGAAATCTAACCTCTTCGTCCTCGTCCAAGTTTGTTTAACCAATTCCGTGGTGCACATGCAGTATTAGAAAGTATGAAATATAAAGTGTTGTAGATGAGGATAATCGTCCTATTATAGGAAATGACGAAGTGTTGATTTGTGGAAATCATCAAGGGTGTAATTCGGGATGACATTCTCATAATAATTATTATTCCTTATTGCTGGGATTCTTACAGGCCCCACCAAATTAACAGGTTGAATTAAATTGTTAACTACTTCACCAATAAAATTAAAATCCACGTCTCATCACAATTCGTTATTTATGATTTCTTTCATTTTTCAATTCACTTTATTTAAATTTATCCAGCATCTAAATATTTTAAGGTAAAAAAAAAATTGTACAAGACGAAAAGGTAAACAACAATAAATAACAAATCAAATCTGACATCTGTCTGAGCGGTCCGTTCCAAGTGGTGTCAACTGCTGATTCTCGCTGCTTTCCGAGCATGTCAACAGTTGTAGCCCTTGGAACGCGCCCATTTGCATGCCACATGCCACCTAGCCGCGCTACATCAACAACAACAACTATATAATACAAAAAAAAAACCTATCCCCGGAGATTAACAGATATCCAAACAACTGAAAAAAATGATGAACAAAGTAGATGACAGCAAGAATCACCTCCTCCACCTGGACCACTATGATTTTAAGAAAATGAAGTGGGAATACAGGATGACTGATAATTGGACATTTTCTATTGAGGAGGTGAAAGCATAGCCCATTTGTTACTGATTAAACATTATTTACCTCTATACCATTCTCAACAATTTTCGAGATATTTTGTATATTCATTTATACATAAAGTATATTTATGCAAACCCTATACAATATTCAGCTTTATTTTTAATAATATAACTCTTTTATACCTTCATACTTTTCGGATTGTTGATTCCCCCCGAGGGGTAAACCGCCAATGTATTCCAGTGTTACAATACATTTGGGGATTATTATTGATAATTCTCTTTTTGAAGAACATATCCTGTACATCATTGACAAAATATCAAGAAATGTCAATTTTCTGTCCAGAGTGTCCTCATCATTATCTAAATGGACCAAAATTACAATATATAACACCCTGATCTTACCTCCTTTTGTGTATAGTGCAACAATACTATTCACTGTCAACAAATATGAGATGAATCGCCTGCAAAAGAAGGGACACAACTATAGTTGACTTGCTGAAAGGTTTGGATTGGCTATCTGTCGAAGGGTTTGTCAAGTATCAAACAATGATCTATAAAAAAATGAAATTACACCTGACTATTTGACAAATAAATTGATCACCATTGGGGACATTCACAACTATGCAACTAGAAATAGAGACAATTTTTGTGTTGCAAGAAAGAATAAATCGCTTTCTGAGAAAGCAGTATATCATAAGGGGTTAATAATTTTCAATGCGTTGCCCAGTGATATAAAGAACTTGCTAACCATTGGATTGTTTAAGGGGAGACTTAAAGAATGCTTAAGTGGAGAATGATGCAAATGAAAAGATATGTCATGTCATGTTATATTGTACTTCCTTAGTTCAGAATTGTTCAATGATCTTCACATTGTAAGGTGGTAGTAGTATTAGTAGGTGAACTAATTATTTTATCTTATGTACAGGGTTATTGGTTATAAATGTCACCCCCTCTATCTTTTTTATTTGAAATTTAAAAAAAAAGTGTCTCAAATAAAAGTTTTATGATTAAAATTAAATTTTTTCAAAAACTCACTTTCACATATACAGGATGTTTCAGAAATGCTGGTCGTGTTCCAAATTTCTTATTTCAAATGGAATACCCTGTATATTATTGGATATTCGGCTTCTACATAAAATTCTGAGCAGATTTCATGGGACATACCCTATACCTAAGTTCAACTGTTTTGGAAATATTGACAGTTGAAAATTGACTTTTTTGCAACTTTGACAGGCTGTAAATCCTAAACGGATAATTTCAGAGCAAAAGCGATCTTACATTTTTATCTTAGATTTTTATAAACTATCAGTTGAAACCAATATTTGACATCAACTTTGACATTAATACATGATTGAAAATTCCAATTAAATTTAATCTTCGGTTAAATTCAAAGTTAATGTCAGATGATAACTTGTGAAAATCTTAGAAAAAAGTGTAACATCGGTTTTGCTCAAAAGTTAACCGTTTAGATTTTACAGCCTGTCAAATTTAAAAAAAAGTCAATTTTCAACTGTCAATATTTCCAAAACAGTTGAACTTAGGTATAGGGTATATCACATGAAATCTGCTCAAAAGACGTAGAATCCGAATATTAAATAATATACAGGATATTCAATTTAAAATAAGAAAGTTGCAGCACGATCAGCTTTTTTAAAACACCCTGTATATGCAAAAGTAAGTTTTTCTAAAATGTCAAATAAAAAAGATAGAGGGGGGTGACATTTATAACCAATAACCCTGTACCTATTGTTTTATTGTATTATCGAAGAGGTTTCAGGATTACCGGATATTACTTTTACAAGTCACGAAACACGTTACGCAGCAACACCACGACTCCAAAGGAGGAGTGGTGTTGCTGGTAACGCGTTGAGTATCAGGGAAAAGTATTAGGTAATCCTGAAACATCGAGTGGTATTCAAAAGGTTATACAACGAACCAAACTTAATACAACAAGCGTGATAATCCCAAAAGGCTTATCACTTTTTAAGCCTCTCGTGTAATATGGGAATAATGTACAGTGAGTTGTATAATCAATAGTAATATAACAAGTGCAATGGAAATTATCAATAATTTTTGGGAAATTTGTCCGAATGCATTTTTAGTTGAAAAAGAGCACGAGTGCCTTTTTCAGTTAAAAACGTATGAGTGCAAAGGACCCCGCACATTTCTTATGGAAAAGTGATCTATGTGGAATTTTGCTGAATTTTTGATATTGTGTAGAGGGAGTCCTGCTTAACAAAAGTTATCATTGCGCTAGTGTTTAATAGCGAACAGTTTTCAAGATATCAATTAAAAACTTTTTTAATATAATACTCTTCAGTATGACGTCACCTGTACGCTCACAGCACCGAAAATGATTACTATCCTTTCCACTTTTGCTTTGACTATACTCTTCTCCTTTTAACATTAAGAAATAGAAAAAGATAGCCATTGCGATTAGTGACAAATAAGTAGGTAAACAAGTGTATTGTGTATCAAAGATTGTGTATTATCCTGGCCCCGTATTCTTGACTGCCCGGGAAGGGAGTGTTCCCGGGAGCGTTCCCAGGAGAGCTAGTTCACTTTTGCTCCCGGGAGCTAAAAAGTTGCATTCTTGAATACCCACAGGCGATTGTCAATAGTGTCAAAATGTCACCAGTCGCCTTGAGGTAAAAAAAACAAAGATATATTTACAGTGGTTTTTTAGGTTTCTAGTTAGATTTTTTAAATTAAATACCTTTTGTGTGGTCCAGAAGTTTCTTAGACATGCCTAGAGTTTGTTTAGTTGGTAATTCTGGCAGTATAGCGCAAGGGATACAATATCCTTCCATAGGTTTCCGTCAATTTTAAATAACAATGGGAGATTTGATTTGTTAGCTCAAGAAAGAAGAGAGAATTGATTAATGTTGTTAAAAGAGAAGATCTGACAGAAAAATAGATCGAATTATAGAGTAACTATACTTATAGGTATATTTGTTCTTGTGACACTTGGTTTTGATTTTTGTTGAAAAAACCCTGAATTCAATCCATTATAGAAAAACCTAGCAAACTTCTGGATAAAAGACCACATAGACTGAAACATAAACACTTTACTTTAACTTTTTTAAAACAAAATAACACAAAAACTTGTAAAAAAGCTGTGAAAACCGCATAAATCATAACCGGACAGTCGCCTTGAGGTAAAACAAAGATTAATTTACAGTGTTTTTTAAGTTTTTAGTTGGATTTTTTAAAAATAAATACCTTTTGTGTGCTCCAGAAGTTTCTTGGACATGCCTAGAGTTTGTTTAGTTGTTATTTGTGGCAGTATAGCGCAAGGAATACAATATCCTTCCATAGGTTTCCATCATCAATTTCAAATAACAATGGGAGGTTTGATTTGTTAGCTCAAGAAAGAAGAGAAAAATTGATTATTGTTCTTAAAAGAGAAGATCTAACAGAAAAATAGGATGAATATAGAGTAATTGTACTTATATATTCGTTCTTGTGACACTATAGTTTTGATATTTGTTGGAAAAAACCTGAATTTAATCCATTATAGGCAAACCTAGCAAACTTTTAGATAAAAGACCACATAGAGTAGAACACAAACACTCCGCTCTAACTTTTTTAAAACAAAATAACACCAAAACTTGTAAAAAAGCTATGAAATCCGCATTAAACATACCCGGCCCAATCTACACGAATGTAAATAAATGATTTGTTTTACCTCAGGGCGACTGTCAAACTCATTCGTGACGTCACATGGACATGCCCTATAGACCTTTTCAAGGTCCACAACGCGCTTGCGCGTCAAATAAGTGGGGTTATGTTGGCTGTTTGTTTTGCGGTCCAAAAAGCATAGCAAGTATTATGAAAATGTTGTAATTAATACCTTTTCCAATTTAAAATGGCCCAAATGCCTTTTAAAAACGTTAAATTATCAGCAGCAGATGCAGCTGGGTGCAATTTTTCGTAATGAGATTGTAAAGAAAAATAGCGTATTGGAACTTGAAAGGAAGTTTCGTTGAAGACATGGCCAGGGAAAGCGGTAAAAAATTAATCCCTCGGAATATCCGGGTCTTCCAACTCTGCTGTCACTATTACACTTTCCAAAAACACAATATTTGTGTGCCCTATCGCTTTTACTAATTTTTAAATAGGTTTTTCCAATATTTTCCCATGCATAAACGTGTAACATGGACCGCAAAACAATAATCAGCTGATCGAAGAAATGACAGTGAAATTGTGCGATGTTGCCGGCTTGTACAAATTGAAGCGCGTTAGGTTTAAAAAAAAAACTTTTCAAAATGACCATCAATATATCTTTTTAATAAATAGCTTGAGTCTTTGACTGCATCAAATATAATGTTAATTAATAATAAGGAATTTGAATCTCAGTTTTAATGAAATCGAAATTATTCATGATTCTTTCCTGTATAGCGTGATAGAAACCGACACTTGGCAACAATGTTCTGCGCATGCGCAACAGAATTATTCTAATTTGAAAAGGTCTATTGATATCTTGAAAACTGTTAAACATTAGCGCAATGATAACTTTTGTTAAGCAGGACTCCCTCTACACAATATCAAAAATTCAGCAAAATTCCACATAGATCACTTTTCCATAAGAAATGTGCGGGCTCCTTTGTCAAAAATTAAAAATATATTTCCATTGCACGAGTTAATGCATTCTTATGTATTCTCGAGTGTATTCCTTCAAAATTCTAATGTTTACGCGCGTCCTAACCACTATTTTAATATGTGATTATCTGCGCAAGTCAAACAAACATCCAATATTGCCAACTTATCCCTTTTTGGGCTATTTCCAGTTGAAAAATTTACTGATGATACTACGGCTTCAGAAAACAGTAGAGGAAACATTATTCGACCTGAAGAAGAAATAGACTCATTGGATTCGAGAGATTTCTCCAACAAATTTACCGAAACTAATATTACAGAAAAATCTCCGTATGTTATGGTAAAGCTAAAGAAAAAATATGTCATAATTAAAAAGTCCTCTTTTTGTTGGCTTCTAGGTGAGTTCTCGGGTAAAGTGAGTAGAACCCTGCCTAAATCTAGTCCAGCAGCTGGAAAATCCATCCGCCAGACCTAAAACAAACGCAAAAAAAAATCGATACCTGAAATTATCGCTTGATTTTTCCATTGGCTTGTCAGTACACGAAACGTTCATTTCAGTTTGATAAACCTGGGACGTTTAAAGGAGGTAATCCCGTTTCCCATTTATATTGTGGATACGTTCCAGAGGGCATCAACGTTGCCGATTCGCCGCCAAGCCAGGAATAAATATTATCGATTGTGATGTAGAAATATCGTTCGAATGCAACATTGCCAGGTAATTTTTTCCTATAAATCGGCTTAACGAATAATCCCATTTTCAGCCTTGTTTTTTTGATCATGAAAGTGGCTAAAAACGCGATTATCCCATAGCCACAGAGTGGTTTTATATGTATCAACATCTGTGTTGACGTAAATGCTTACGTAGGTTTATTAGAAATCAGATTTCTTGTTTTACAGGATATACGTTTCAAAATAAACAAGGTTTGCATGGCATGGAATTTTTCTCTGATATGTAATATTAGTTTTCTATAAGGTGCATAAATGTACCTACTATTTTCAGTAAATTTTATTCTCAATTCATTGTCATTGAAATTTCAGAATGTTTGCTATCGCAATGTCAACAGGCTTGAGGTTTTCAATCTTCCCTGAATATGTTTTGACGTTTATCTCCTCTGAAATCGATGTCTTTCTAACAGTAAATTACCAAACACAGGCAAGAAGAGGTATTTTTTCGGCAGCAAGATTTCGGAAAATTCTTTATGAACCACTGTTTCAAATGGAGATTGTAACATCAGGGTCGGTCTGATGATCAACCGATATTGATTATCGGTCATTGATATATGGTATTTTAGATAAGACTGTGTAAGCCAATATGAAGTACATATAGTGCATTTTTCAGGATTTAGTCTAATAAGCCATTTGCCAGTGATGTCAGTTCAGTTTTCAAGCTCTGCCTGGTTTTCGGTTAATAGATCTTGCAGTAGATTGTTTGTCGTCGGAAAATGAGATTGATGGGCAGATCGCACACTAAAGATATTGAGAGCTCAAGAAACACAAGAACGATGAGAGTGAAAATACTAATGAGTACTTAATTGTAATAAATTTGATAAGTAGCAAGTTTCAGCAACAAATCAAATGGAGAGTGAGAATTCGTTAGACCACAGCAATGAAAATGAGTAAAACTCTTTCCCTAATCTAGAAATACATAGGGATAGAGACATGGGCGCCGGCAGCAGGGTGCAAGGGGGTGCACTTGCACCCCCCTGCCAGAAATACATTGAAAACACTATTTTTTATTTTATTATTTTTTTTTTTTTAAATAAGTTACTGTTTGAATCAAGTTAAGTGAAACTTCTTAGGCTGCGTTCTGATATTTGGACGACAATAGTTGTATTCCTTTCAAGAATTTGGAACACTTGAGCTACTTGCTCCGGTGTTAGTCGACCCCGATTTTAAAGGGAGAGATGCAGGTATAGACTAAATCACGATAGAAAGTGAAGTTGACATTTTTAGTAAACTTTTTCTTTAGGTTGTCAGCATGCGTTAGCGCTTCGATTCCGTCAGCTGGGATAAACGACAGGGTCGTATTTCGAAAAGTGATATACATTTCAGAAAAAAAATAATTTTCAATTTCTTTAAAGGAAGTTAAGTTATTAAAATCCAAAAATCCTAAAATCCTAAAATTAGAGTCCAAAGTAAACACTGATAATAGGAGTAAAGAGTAAACACTTAAATCCATACTAAAACCAGGTTTGAAACGCAACACCGAAACACAAAGGCACAGAACACTACATAAAAAACCAAAAAACCGATTGCGATAATAACAAATAAAAAAATAATGCAGAAAACGGCAAAAAACAAACACTTTTCGAAAGGAATAAGCGCGTAGCGCCCCGGAGCTGTTCCGGAGCTCCTCTTAGGTGTGAAAGGAATGCAACTAATGTAGAGTGATTTGAAAAACGCGTTACGGGGAAATTTCGTTACTCGAGAGAGAAGAAAGATAAACGTAAAGAGACGGAGAAAGACAGCTATTGACTGACACAAACCAAAGATTATTATACATTACATATTTTTGTCCTGTGATTTTTTTTTTATTTAGGTAAATAACTTTAAAAATAAAGACATTACGACAGTTTAAACCAGGGATGTGCCGTAGACTATGAAATCTACTTTACGAGGTTTGTCTACTCGTTGTCTACGTATTGTTTACATACACTTTTTTCCATGTAGACTATGTAAACTATGTAGAAAATGTAGACAACAGAAAATTTGAAATTTTGAGTAATTTTTTTGAAAGTTTGCATTGCATTAAATTTATATTGTATCAAATTAGACATTATCTGAAGCAGTTTAATTAACTTTACAAAGCAAAAAACAAAACAAAGTAAAAACAGAAACCTAACCTTAAAGGCCTGCCAACTGTCAAAAATTGTATAATTTACACGTTGTCTACATATTTTACACGTTGTCTACATATTTTACACGTTGTCTACATAGATTACATAGTTTACATTGTCTACGCGTTGTCTACACCAGTTATTTACGCGTAGGTGCCCATCCCTGGTTTAAACTATTATCAAGATAAAAAGAGCATACTGTACTGTTGTAGGTATTTCTTTTGAAATTCTCTGTCTTTCCCTCTCTCGCACCTTTAATCTCCCTCATTCGGTTTTTAAGAAGTTTCACTTCTACCACGTGTACGGCGCTTCACATGTTTTTATTTTTTTCGCGCGCAATCAACCTATAGAATGGCGAGAATTTCGAATTAACCTAATTTCTAGTTCCTTGATATAAATTTCTTTCATTTCTACGATTTGATATCCCGAAAAAAATATTAAATTGCCGAGGTGAAAACATCATATAGCTTTCCCAATCACTTAGAAAAATTCATTTATTTGAAAGCTCAAAATAACCATTTTTGGGCGTGGCACCCGAAAAAAATTTCCGGGCATTCATTCAACTTCTTAAATTAGTAATTTGGACCAATATAACAATCCACGCGCCGCCACTGCCTGTATGCACCCCCCTGAAACTAATCCTGGCGGCGCCCATGGATAGAGATAATTTAAACCTCTATATTTAATATCTTAGCTTAGTAGTATGTATAACATGTATGACAAAAGATAAGTACCAATTAATATTTTTCGCGTTTGACGTTCGGCGCCCCAAAAACACAATTTCTCCGCCTTTTCCCATTTATCTTCCTTTTCCCAACACAAAATTAATTCGTCATTTTGATATGCCGCCAACGGAGTTTTTGGTGGGCCAAGTCGATCCAGACACAAAGGCAAGGAAATGAAGGCTATTACCGAAATGCTGCCTTTAATCCCTAAAATGTTCTCCCTTTCTCTAGAATCTGATCCTCTCACTATATAAAGCCGATATTTCATGGAGGATTTTGGTTTCAAGGAAACGTTGCATGTTTTAGCTAGAAAATTGCGACTGAATGAGGATTAAAAATTCATAAATTAATTAATTGTTTAATAACTTGTTTTTTGCATATCAAATTACTATGCACGGACACCTGCGAAGCATGAATGAATTTATGACATTTGATCACCTGTTAAATACAAAAAAAAACAAGGAAAAATTATTCAAGGATTTCCTCCTCTATTGTTAATCTTGAAGCAATAATATTTGATTGAGATTAAATGGGACAATTGACGACCAAGTTTGAGTCTTTTGTGTTTGGACAATTGATCAGGAATGATTCTTAGGCTATTATAATGTTACTGGCATTTTGCCACCTACATAAATTTGGAAAAAAAAAATTGTCGAAAAATTCATATAGAGATTTTTATCAACGTCATCAGCATGGGGCCTCCAAAAAATGATTTATGGCATCATCAATCTCAATTTTTATTAATCACTCTGTGGCTAAATGAAAGAGGCAACGGCCGGGTTATGTTGCCCCCGTCGAAAAAGACATCAAAAAATTAAACTGGAACCATCTATTTCAATATGTGATATGTGTGGGTCTTAATTAGGACCGATTAGGGTAATATTTTGCGAAAGAGAATAATGATGATCGCATTTTCGGCATCATTATTCAATTATTGACCATCTCATATATTTCGAGTGCAATGATTACATTTTTTAAATTCTTGAAGAATGGAATATTCGAAAATGTATGTGAGCATTTTTTTTACCAGTAGCCATCTACAAGATGGACACTTGTCTTCGGTTTCTTGACAAACGAAGGGTCATCAGAGTGTTTCTCTAGTAGAGATTAACTACTAGAGAAACACTAATTAAAATGAACCTTCGTTTGTCACCAGTAACCGATGAGAAGTGTCCATCTTGTAGGTGGCTGCTGGTAAGGAAATGCTAGAAATGCATAATTAGGTTTGTTAAAAAATGCGCGAGACCCGTCGGCACTCTGGACAATATCACCAGCATATTGCTAATATGGCTTCTCAGCAGTAAATCCATTCCTAATAAGCGCAAAATTACCTAAAAGTTCCAAACACGTCTAAGGGCGGGTATTATAAAACTATTTTTACAGAATAGCTATAAGTTAACATCTGTGTTATGAAATCCACTGAGTCTCGGCAGATTTTTACTATAACAGTCGGCTACTTGTCATGCAAATTTTTATATAAATTTGCTGCAAGATTCTTGTCCAAAGACACTTATATTGTTTCGCACAGCGTCGAGCCTGTGAAGCAATACGTAATGAAATTGCAAGCTTGACTCACCTTGTATACATTTATTGTACGTTTCAGGAACAAGACTGGAAAACTTTATCAAATATCAAAATTTACGATATAGCTGGTCATCCCAAAATGCAGGAAAGTTTAAAGTAATTTTGAATAGAAATCGTGAATATGCGAAACATGAAGTTGGTTTTTAGCACCAAACGCGCCCGTTTCCTTAGGTTTTTGGTTCACCACGTAAGTTAAAATTCCTAGTTAGGGAATAATTGAATTGATAGGCAAATTGTCAATTCAATAAGTTTCTAACAATCTGGAATGACGTTACTTCTCATAGTAATTCCTAAAGTTAACTTTTAGTTATTTGTCAAAATAAAAAAAGGTCAGGAAAGGAAAAGAATATTGTATGAATATTCTTGATCTCGGAAAGGCAATTACATTATTATGCTTTAAAACTGACTAAAGACAATAGAAAACGAGACGAGCGAAAGGCTCTCTTGTGTTCATCTTGTCTCGAGGGTATCTTGTCCAGACGACAGTTTCTCGTACTTTCAAACGAGACGAGAGAGAACTTATTTCATCTCGTCTGGTTTCGCGGCATCACTTAGAAAAGTGAATTGATGTCGTCACTGTGAATTACAGAATTTCATGCCAAAACATACACTGATTGAAGATCAACTCAATATATAGGCTTGCAGAGAAAAATCTGAAAATACATTCAGATTTTAATCGTCCGCTTGGTATACTCGGTGTAGAGGCGAAAAACGAATCTTTGAGTCTCATCAAAGGCAAAATATTAAGGTGACTGAAATGCTCTAATAGCCCCCTTTGAGGGTAGCTTATCCAATCTTATACTAAACGATTATGTAATCATATGTATTACCCAGGAGTCGCTCGTTTATCTGAATAGGTAATAATCAATCATGTTATTATTTTTCCATGTCGTGGAAAATCAATAAATATTATGGTCTTTTGAATCGCTTATCGATTGCAAATTCCATAAAAGGTAGATTGAATGAAATATAATAAAAGCTCATTATTGTCGGCATAATTAAAATGCAAGGCGTGTAATTTAATTTCGCAAAAGAACAATGGCTTTTGACAAAATATGATTTTTATTTCTGATAATTTAAAAAAAAAAAATGATATTGTTTCTACGCGTTTATTGTTCATGAAGGTATTACATGCCTGAAAAAATATGGAGGATAGTTGATTTTAAAGGTGGAATTATCCTCAATATGTGCAAATATAGGAGGGAAATTGAGCGATGCATCATCCCAATGTTTTTGTCTGGCATTTAGTTATTGATGAATTAATCTCGAGATCTAGTGACTTCAAACTTGGAGATATATGGAGAGAATGCTTCGAAAATGATATAGCTGGTAAAACTCCTAAATTAACCCTACACGTGAATCACGGATACTATGGAATATCCATCGAAAAGATTCTCTAATCAGCCTAATTCGATTATCAAAAATAATCTCACTCCAAAGATTTTCCCTGTCGAAATTAATTCTAGGGGGGAGTTGTCACTAAAATGTCGGGCGTTTAAAGATGGCGCCCAGGGGTCGTCGCTTTCGCTTTAATAGGCTTTACGGGGGGTTTAAAGTTGGATGAGATTAGTTGGATGTCTGGGTGTCTTTTAGCCCTCTGTTTTCCTCGCAGGAAATTTTATTTGACAGGCTTTCGCACCGATATGAGATTGTCTGCCGACTCTTGGCCGGAGAAAATTAGAATTGATTAAACAAACTTTATTGACAAAAACTCTATTAATGAATTAAGTGGGTAAAGCTCTTTTTTTATAGGGAGACATAAAAGTCAATATATGCTTTTGACTCTGGTAGAGGTAAAAAAGCAATTAAGCTGCCAAAAAGGAACTTCGGATTTGTTAATAGGAATAAACGATTAAATTTCCTTGATGTTAATTGCTCCAAGCAAAGTTTTGTAATTAACAAAATTGTTGGATGAATACCGAAACTAAAAATAAATTGTTAGCTTTATAGGATTTTTTTTCATAATATTCCTGTAAAACATTTTCCTCACAAAAGAACTTCATCAGCCACCCCATTTCCTTCGATTCCACGACTCAATTGTTTGTCGTTTGTTTTTAATTTCATTTTGATCTTGTAGCTGAAACAATAGCCTAGCTGCGGAACAATAGAAAAGAAAATGAAGCAGAAAATTTTAACAAAAAATAAAAACACGTTCCAGGGGATAATTGAAAACCGAAAAACCAACCCCGCTAGAATTTTCGTGCAGCTGAAGTAATTGGATATTTTGTACGTTTAATGAGGCATTTTATTTTTTTGAAGCTGATAATGGATTTTATGGAATGATTGAAATACCAAACAATACCATGATACTATTGACGAAAAATGTAGTAGACAGGAGTAGGAGTAAGGGCGAAGCTGGAGGGACTATTTCAATTGTTGACTGGTATATAACTACAACATGGACGATTTAAACAGACTCCTGATAAAATCAATTGATAATAAAGATGCTAGGCACGTTTCTAGACATAGAGGGAGCGTTCAATAACGTTCCAACAACATCATTAATGAACGCACTCATAAGTAGGAACAGGAACATTCCGCATATCATAAAGTTTTTTTTTTTTTTTTAAGATAATTCCCCAAGTCAAAAATTTAGTAACTATGTTGGCAACACAAGTCTTTTTTACATAAAAAATTTGAAAGCATTGACAATTTTTCATTGTATTGCCAACGTTATCTCATTTTGACTTTTATCTTGAAAAAAAAAACAGACTATGAAACCGGATATAGGCCAGCCCAAGAAATAGGGTAATCACATCCACTCTGGGCGAGGACAGAGTAGAAGCAATAGTGGTGAAGGGTTGCCCACAGGAAGGCATTTTATCGCCATTATACTGGACGATCCTTGTCTACAATCTCCAGGCAAAAATAGCCAAGGAGAGATTCCACTGCCTCGGCTACGCGGACGATATAGTGCTGGTAGTCAGAGGCAGACATCTACAACATGTCTCAGAAATACCTCAAAAAGCACTGAAAATAGTATACAATTTCACGTAGAAACCGAATATCCAATAATATACAGGGTATTCCTTTTGAAATAAGAAATTTGGAGCACAACCAGCTTTTCTGAAACACCCTGTATATGCGAAAGTGACTTTTTCAAAAAATTTAATTTCAACCATAAATTTTTTATTTGGGACACTTTTTTCTAAAATGTCGAATAAGAAAGATAGAGGTGGGTGACATTTATAACCAATAACCCTATACATAACTGGTGCAGGGCAGATAACCGTTATTGTCCCATTCACAAAGAGAAGAACACTAAGAGGGCTTCCATATCCTAAGCTCAACAGAGTTTTAATCCCCTTCTTAAAAGATGTAAAATATCTAGGAGTCATTTTTGACCTTCTTGACTAAAATATGACCTAGGGTCCACACCTCAACAAAGTTGCCCAGAAGGATTAAATTTTCCTGGGGAGATGCAGAAGGCTTTATGAAAAGCGCCAGGGACTTAACCCAAATATGATTTTATGGTTATACAAAATGGTAATAATACCAGTGATATCCTATGGTTCGATTGCCTCGCCGGGTACAAAGGCCATACAGACAACTTTCAAGTATGCAAAGGCTAGCCTGCATATGCATTACGGGTGCCATGAAAAAGTCCCAATCGCAGCCCTGGAGGTGCTGCTAAAGTTGCTGCCACTACATATAGGGTGAAATAAAGGCGGTACTCTATAGACTGAATGCCAATTTGCAATTATAAAGCACCAAAGGACCATGAGCTGAGAAATAGAGGGGGGAGGATCTAAAGGTTAGCTCATTGTTCAAGATAACCTCAGATAGAATAACGCCTATTCTCATCTCCAGCAGGTACTTCCGGGGTACCATACCGGATAGGGCAGATTGGGAGGAAATAACTTCAATTAAAGCAGACCACATCTGGTATACCGACGGCTCGAAGATCAACAAGGATCGGAGCTGGTATCTACGGAAACAGACTAAGGGTGGAGATATCCACAAGTCTCGGACAGCACGTCACGGTATTCGTTGGAATGAACAATTCCAACAGATTACAGGTTAAGTTTTCTGATTGCACTATGTTTTAGTGGAAATTTGTCTGTTTATCTTGAATGCTGGAAGCTAGAGGACACAAAACTGGGTAATTCATAGTTCATTCTTGGTTTTTTGTCTGTGTGGAAGAAGATAGAAAGTCAATAGGCTATGAGCCCAGATAAAGCTGACTAGGAAGGCTCAAAAAAGGGTGTAAGTAAATTGAAAAACCCTGTTCACAAAAGATTACAATTACACTGAAGAGGAACTCATCCAGTATCAAGAAAAGAAATAGGTGTTAACAGTCATGGCGAAACGTACCCAAGTATAGATAAAATCATTTGATGGGAAAGGATTTTCAAATTCTGAATTCAGAATGAAGTTGCTTCTGGAGCATCATGGAGTTTTGGACATGCTAATAAAGGATCCGCCTGACGAGCAATCATCTGAGAATTTAAAGTTTAAAAAGGACGAAGTCAAGGCTCGTAACTTGATAGTCAATAGTTTGGCTGATAATATAGTCGAGATGGTGAAAGGTAAGGCTACTGCCAAGGAAATGTTATTAGAATTAAGTGGAACATATCCGAGTCTGGCATATTCAACCAAGAAAGTTTACAAAGAATACTTAAACATAATCTACACATCTTAAGCCCACTTCAACTCGGTAATGTTACAATGTTACAAATGAATTACTTAGAACATTAAGATATGATGGAAAAAGTTCTTTAAACGATTTTCTTGTAGAGTATCAGCGAATAACAGTCTTAAAACTAAAAAATTGTGGTGGATCAATCCAAGAATCAGATATTATTACACAGTTATTATCTGGAATGCCTGATACGTATCAAAATGTGACTACAACAATAGACATTTTGTATTGTCAAGAACTTAGTAAAGTGACTGTCGGGTCGGGGAGGTTCTCTATAGATTTTTGAACGGTTCCCTGCTCCCTTGGCTGGTTGGATTTAAATTACAGGCGACGTAAATTATTAGTTATTTATTTAGGTTTCAAATAACTCAAGAGCGCAGTAACATACTGCATAACTAAATTAACAAAATAAATGTTCTTAATGACTCAAAAAAAATATAAAGCGAAATAAAGGGAACGAGTCATTTCTTATAACTAGAAGAACGAACGAATCAATAATAATGAATGCGTATTGCGTAGGTACATTGGGGTAGGTGGCGTACTGCCCTTTTTCCGAGCCGATTGATAATCGAGGGCATGCGCAGCGGGGATCAGTTTCCCCAAACACTGTTGTCGGATTGAACATAAAGTCTAAATACTTTAAGAGTTCACTGTGACACTCAACAGTGACTCTAGAATTCATTAAGAGTAGACTTTTGATGGAAGAAGAGAGACAAAATAAAAATGAGTATGAACCAAAATATCAGAGTGAAGGGTCAGAGGTGTTTCTAGGATATAAAGGAGACTTTAAGCCACATTTTAATCCAAGAGGACAAAGGACAAAATTGGAAAAAGAAGGAAAATGTCTTAATTCAAAATTTAATCATAAAAAAAGCCCTAAATTATATCTATCAAAATCATTACAAAAATTAATTAATTATAAGCGTCCATGGACTCCTAGATCATCGACATCACGCACCACCAGTGGGTCACCAGGAAACATAGGCAATACTACGATCTATAGCAGAAGCAGCGTCATCAAAAGTATAATTACCAAACTTCCCGGGTGTACTAACCCAACTTACAAGCCTTAATCAACAAACTACTAAGTGTTCCGAGCATCCGCCTAAATTCCAAGACAGTAATTTACAGAAAATGAAAAGAGCTTTCCATTTAGATTCTATGGTTGTGGTAAAAAGGGGCAGAAGAAGGTGGACTGTCCAAAGTTAAAAAATAGTAGGGGACAATCTCATTTGGCTGAAAGCGACAATAATAAAGAAGGTGATGAAGTTGCATTTATTTCTGAATTTGAATCAGAGGCACGAATATTGGCTTGTTATGCAGCAGGAAAAAGTGAAGTTAATTTTGTAGTTGACAGCGGTGCTTCAAATCATCTTGTTAACTCAACTGTGGAAAAGAATTTGATCAATGTATAAGAAGTGAATCATCGAATAGAAATAGCAAAGGATGATGAAGTTATTATAGCAGAAAGAGAAGGTAATTTGTATGTTGAGGCTAAAAATGGTAGAAAAATTGTTTCAGAGAATGTCCTTGAGTGTGAAAGTTTGTCTCGTAACTTATTGTCTGTCAATATTCTGCAAAGGTTATTCTAAGGATTTTTTTCCACTGCACAGAGAAGTGAAGCTAACTATGAGCCGTCATCATGGAAGTAGTTGAATCTTTCGTAGAATTCCTCACCGAAAGGTATGAAATAGATGCTGATAAGCTCTCAGTGATAAAACCATTCACGAATTTAGAATTATAGGCACTAGCTGACGTCACACACATAACCTCACTTTCGTTGGGGGGACAAACAAAGCGTTTGAGAACTATTTACAGCGGTCAAAACTGTGACACTGATGATAAAAAATTTCACTGCGCCGGACTTGTCTGAACAGGTATATTACCAGATTTATTTGAGAAATATCTTGTTTGTCCCATTGATGTAGGCATGGTAGGTTTGTCTCAATGACATGAAATGTTTGTCTCCTCTTCTAAAGTGACGTTATGTGATTTTTGACGTAATAGCTAGCGCTTGTATGTATAATGCCCGTATTACATCTGTGTATTTTTCCGTGTATTTATTCATGTAGTTCAGGGTGACAACCGAAAAACTTCAAACCCAACATAAATAAGCATTATGAAAAACAAAATAATGTTGGCACCCTGAACTACATGAATAAATACACGGAAAAATACACAGATGTAATACGGGCATTAGGCAATCAAAACCACGTGACTTTCAAGATGGCGTGGCGGCCACACATAGGCCAAACTATTGGCCAAACTTAATTTTTTAGTCGTGTGCAGTCTACTGTTTGTTCGAAGTTTTACATTTTTATGTGCTTTAAGGTGTTTTTGTGAGGGGTAAATCTGTTAAGTGCGATACGACAAGATATTATCATTATGTAGTGCCAATATTCGCCAGAGCGTGGTGCCCAAGTCAGGATTATCCACATCCTTTACCTTACTTGGTTTTCCTATTGTAAAACCATATGATGGTTTGATTGCCGCTAACCATGCTATTCGTCTTTTTCCTTATGTTTCATTTAAATGGGGAAAATATACTGAAATTGTCACGCTTAGGACAAACAGACACTTATCCGGCATTTTACAACACTAAGGTCCGATTTATCCATCTTCAGATAAACTTGCTGGTAACTATCTGCAAGATAAATTAACCGTTCTTTGATTCTATTGATGAGACTACAGATTTCGTATTTATCCGTCAGATTGCATACCTGACAGTTTATCAAAAGGTGAATAAACCGGCCCTAAATACAACAAAAATATCTAGTTTCCGCGCGACTTAATAGGTTACGTAATAAGTACCTATAGTCAACCAATATTTTATAAGAAATCTAATTCAAACTTGCAAGCAAAACTCGAAGCAAAATAACCAAAACACGTATAAAAAAACACATATTCATAACAAACTTGCTTGACTGCCACGCCATATTGTTTGACCCCCATCGAAAGTGAGGTTATATGTGTGACGTCAGCTAGTGCTCAATTAAAGTGTAGCGTATTTTGGACAAAGATCTTTGCCTATAACTCAATTCAAGTTAGATTATGACGAAATACTAGAACATCCACAAATAGAAAAGTTGCAGAAACTGACGCTTTCTGAATTGTGGGTTGGTTAACTTTATAACCAGTTCTTCGGATTTCCTTGATGCAACTAAAATATTTTCGCACAAGTCTTGAATGCTAAATCGCATAGTGCGGATGTGGAAAGACATAACTAAGTATCAGCAATACATTAAAAAGTCTATATCTCAAAGTAGCTTGCTAGTAGATTCTGAAAATGAAACTGCACAGGCCGAACAACAAAGATATGGTACAAAGGTATTAATGCTGAAGCCAATGCTAATGATGAGGAAGAGGCAAGCGGAGGGTTTGGAGATGGCTCTGAGGGAAAAAAAAACAAGAAATTTTAGAATACATGTATTGATAGTGCTATTGCATTCTCATATGTAGCATATTATGTCAACCATGTATATTATTTTTAGTTTGTTCTGTGTTAAGTTTCAAGTTTTTTGTTCATAATAAATGAAGAAATAACTACACAAATTTCTATTTCCTACTGCACAATATACTTTTCCTACTGCACATTTTGTGTCCAACTGCACGTTAGAATAACCTATAAAAATTCTAGAAGAAAAAGGTCTGAGGGTGGTGTTTGAAAATAAAAAGGTCTTTTTACAAAATTAAAAGGAAGTACATATAAGTTATTGGAGAATTAAATATGAATTTATATACTTTAGATTTATTTTTGAGAAACCCAGAAGAGAATACAGTAACTGTTGCTGAAATTGACAATAATTTATGGCATAGGCGAATAGGACATTCTGCTAAATATCCATATGAAGGAGTTGGGAACCAAGGATCCTTATGTTACTCTTACTGAAGAGAGAAAAGTAAAGCGAATACTTGGAGTTGTATCTTCTGATATATGTCGACCAATAATAGCCATTTCTTATGATGACAAGAGATATTTTGTAACCTTCAAGGATCATTTTACAGTTTGTTATTTAATGAAGCACAAGAGTGAAGTTCTTTAACATTTCAAGAAGTTCTTAGCAATGGTTAGTACAAAATTTAACAAGAAACTGGAATGAATACGATGTGACAATGGATTTTGAATAAGTCTCAAGTGAATTTGAGGACTTTTGTTCAAAGAAAGGTATTAAAATAGAATACACAGTAGCATATAAACCACAACAAAATAGTGTAGCCGAAAGATTCAACAGAACTGTAATGGAACGTGCAAGATGCCTAATATTTGAATCGAAAATGGACAAAAGTTTTTGGGGTAAAGCCTTGAAAAAAGCTGTTATATCTAATAAATAGAACTCCAACAACAGTGCTGAAAAATAAAGTAGATCCAGCTGAAATTTGGTATGTTTATAAGCCTAATTTGAATAAAATTAAAGTATTTGGATGTAGAGAGTATATTCATGTACCAAAAATAAAAAGATTCAGTAAGTTAGATGAGAGATATTGTTTATGATGGGATATACAGACAATGGATATCGGCTTTGGGACAAAGAAAAACAGAAAACTTTGGTTGCCAGAAATATAACATTTAACGAGAATAAAAAGGATATCATAGATTAGAACATTGAAAGGCAGAATAAAAAAATCCAAGAAGTGACAGATTTAGAAATATATAAGGATGAGGAAATACAAAGTACAAGAAAAAAAATTGCCAAGTACAAGATGGAGAGAAAAATGAATCAGAAAATCAAGCTGAAATTGACAATAATATAATGTAACACGAAGATGATCAATACGAGAAAGAAAAAGTCCTAAGAACTTAGAACAATATTACAATGAACTGATGACAGCACTATCAGTAGGCATATCATCAGACGTTCCTGAAAATTATGAAAAATCTATGGAAGGAGAAGAAGGTTAGCAGAAAGCCATACAAGACGAATTAGACTCACTTGTATATAATGAAACTTGAGAAATTATTCCAAAACCAAATAATGTTGAAATTATAGATTCTAAATGGATTTTCATACAAAAAAAAAGAGGTAGAAAAGTGATAAAGAAGGCAAGACTTGTAGCAAGAGGTTTTTTGATCAGATTTGCAAGAAGAAATATATTCACCAGTCGCAAGGATGTTAACCATCAGAATTCTCTTATCACTTGGTGTTCAAAAAGACTTAAAAATCTACCTTGATTTTAAGTGCACATTTCTCATTGGTGTATTGAAACAACCGGTTTTCATGGAAGTGCCAGAAGGTCTAAAAGAAAATCCAGAGGGTGTGCAAGCTAAAAAAATCCTTATATGGATTAAGACAATCACCCAAATGCTGGTATGATAAACTTCATCAACATTTGATCATCATAGGTTTGGTAAGATCTTTGGCAGATCCTTGTTTATATTACAATGATGAAATGTTTTCATTAATACACGTTGAGGATTTAGGTAATAATGTGTATATTTTTATATTTTTTTGCTCTTGGAATTATTGCTTTATCCAATGCTTATCTATTCACTCTTGGATGTGAGTTGATATATATACTTCTAGACTTATATTTTTTACTTGTAACTTAGTTGTTGCTTTTTAAACCTATATAATCCGCTCTATGAAATCGTGTTATCTCTAACAAAATTTGTTTTGCCTTGTATCAAATAGCACATCCATAATCCATAATTTATGTTTTTTGAAACGAATCGAAACCAAACAAAAACCCCGCATAATATCGGATAGTACTAATCAAACAATTTGGCGCAGTTTAAAACAACACACCAGCCACCCCCCTAGGAAGCAATAAATGCGTATTAGCGACAAAATACGAGCGGCGGTTTATATTCTGAACAAAAAGCCACAGTTGCAACATCGATTATTGCCGACTAGGGCCTGGGATTTCAATAATTTTCTGTTCAAATAGCAATGTGGGACGTTGCCATACAATATACGTGTTGAATATGCAATAGATTTTATTCAATTTGGTTCGATTTGTTTTAAAATTTGGAATATGCTAGGCAATTTGTTATAAATGTGGTCACACTTATGAAGAAAAGCATTGCATTTTTTCAAATGCAGTATGTATAGTTCAAGGGACAAATTTTAAAAATCCTAATTTCTTTATCTTGGAAATTATTTGGGTAATTTTTTAACCTCGCAAAGGACATCACGCCAGAGAATATCCTCTTTTTCACTTCACAGCATTAATTTATGGGACTCCTCCCGGATGGTTTACTAGGTTATTTATTGTCCAAGAAAAACATAACATAACTTTTGCCGAGTCTTTGTCCTCCTCTGAGAGCCTGGACATCTAATGGTCCCCTTTGGAAATGTGACCGATTAACGACTACGTCTTAGAAAAAGTAACTGGTTCGAAAGGAAAAAGTAACTGTTGGAAAGCTTTTGAAGGAAAAGAAGCCAAAGGGGGTGTTTTTGCGTGGAAAGCAAAAGTTGGGACATAAATCTGTGTCCAGATTACATTTTGATAACGTATTGAAATGATAGATGTGAATTTTGAAAATATAAATTCCATTGTTCGATTAAATATGCATGAAAATATTATGGAACACTCGAAATAAAATATTTAAAATATAAATACCAACCATTAAATTTCGACACAGGGAGAGTGATTATTCAGTCTCAATCCAATTTATGAATAAATTTATTTCCTGTTTTTTGTTAAAATTTAATGAAATAGGATCCTATAGACACGATTTCTCTATGTTGTTTTCATGATAAAGGATGCAAATTTAGAGAATTTCGGAAATTAATTTCCAGTTTGATTTTTTAATAGAGAAAAGCTTTATGTCATATTTGATTGCAGGAGCTACCAAATTCAATTATGAACTTTGTCACTTATCAAAATATCACAGAAAATTTTTCGTGTCTGGGTTGTGCTTTGGCCTAATAAAGGTTGAATTAATGTGATTGAAATCACATATTTCATCAAACACAAAAAATATATTATATTAAACATAACAAATCCATTCTCCTCCGTCCCTGTATTGAATATAAATAATAAATAGTCCATTGAAAAAATTCCATACGAATTCCAGCCGTCATTTTGATTGCGGTGCAATTTAATACCTAGTTTTATGCTGACGCCAAGTCTATAAAAATTTCTGCGGCAACATACACCATGCGATAAACCTGAGGAATTCCAAACTCTATACCAAAGTCTCCTACGAAAAATGCGCTTTTGAATTAAATATGAGAAGAACAAAGCGCTATAAATCATGCATGGCTCGTAGAAGGCACTCTTACGGGAATGTCTATACTTTTAAATTTTTCCGGCTTCAATCGGAATTGAATTTAAAGGATTTTAATGGCTTTTGCTGGGACTTTTGGACAGAGAAGCCCAGTAAATGATATTAATTTGTGAACCAAGGAGTAGAGGAATGAAGAGCAAGTAGGCGTGGTTCCCTTGGAAATTGGTTAGTTTTATTAATTTGATCCCTACATTAAGGGCTCTCATTAAGAGGATACAGGTTTATGATACAGAGAGAAAAGGTAGTAAAGTTGGGTAACGATCCGAGAAGAACATTGTATTCTATTGCCCATCAAGAATCGATTTCCAGGATGTTGGAGAAAATTAAATTAACTACGCCAACGTTACACGTAAAGGTGGCGTCATAAATACTAATCCAAAATAATTAGGAAAAAAGTATATTCAACCATCAACGTGACTAATTCGATTTACTATGGAAAAATAATAAGACATAGATTTTCGTAACCTACCGTTTCCAGTGATACATTTTATTCAGTCATGAAAACATGACTAAAACAAAAATAATTGAATATCGTTGATAAGAACTGCATCATCCAAATCAAAACATAAATGCATATTAAGCATGCTGATTAAAAGTTATTGCCTACCATTATATTACTTATCGGAAAAATTCCTAACACAACAAATCATCGAAACCAGATAAGCAGCTTGTTGCAAATTTTCATATTATAAAATTCTAAGTAAAGATTGTTTTGAAAAGTTTCTACTTGAAATTAAAATCCAATCCAAAGGGAAGCTTAATTACTTAATTCAACATCCCTCGTTCTCAATGTTACAAAAGCTATTTCGGACTAAGGAAATATCTGAAACAAAGATGATTAAATACATATACCGGGTGTCCCACCGATTCGAGGGTTAGAAGGGGGAACCAAAACAAGGTACTTTTCAGCTCTCAACGAGAGTAAGGAATACTAAAGGATTCATTTCGGAGTACCTTAAATAAATTATTGTCGTTCAACATTTTATTTCTGTGTTTTGCTATCATAACGCGGACTTATCTTGTCTATTAAATTGTTTTACGAAGATTGGATCTTGTAATTCTGGTTCAGGTTCACGATTTTTATTGCGTGATTCTAAAGACTTTGTTTCGCTAGTAATTTTTCTTGAATTTCTTTATTCAAATTTGCAAGGGATTCTGCCAAACTTGTTATATAGTCAGTTGTTAGTTTATTTTCTGTTTGTTCAATTGGTATGGCATAATTAAAATCTCCTTTAATCACTTGAAAAGGGGTGTGATTCATTGTACTGTTGTTATAATTCAATATAGCGATTGTCATTAGGTCAATAATACTCATATTCGGGTTTTGGAGTTTTAAACTCGTTATACTTTCACGTAGTGCCAAATGGAATCTTTCGATTGGACTATTCGAGTTCGGGTTTCTTGGAGTTGTATATTGAAACTCAATTTTGTATAATGTACAAAGATCTGTCATTATAGCATTTTTGAATTTTACTCCATTATCTGGTGTGATTTTTTGAAGTATTCCGTGATCACTAAAATATTTCAATAACTGTGATATCTCTACAACTGTTTTCGTATTTACAGGAGAGGCTTGACCAAATTTTGAAAAGCTATCAATAATGGTCAGAAATTTCTAGCTATTGATTATATACGTGTTAATATAAATATGTTCAAACGGTTTTGTACCAATGGGTGTTGCTTTAAATATGATTTTGTATGGTTTTCGTTCATACTTGGTTTTAAGTCGCATACTTTGACATAATTCTGTACGTCTTTCTCGATATTGGGCCAATAGAATCTTTTCTTTAAGGCTGCAACATTTTCAGTGATTCGTCTATGAGAGGTTTTAGTCTCATGATATTGCTGAATTTTCTCTGGTTGAAAATCAACATGATGTCTTCTAATAAAGAGTTCGAGATGTACAAGGTAGATGAATTCGAATTAAACGATTCTTGTAATGCTCGTATCACAATAGGTTCTAAAGATTTATTCAGGAAATGAAGGCAATAAATCCCAGGTGACATGTATTCTTTTACTAGAGTAGTAATTTGTGATGTTGTTGGATTATTTGGTCAGAAGAATATTATTCTCTTTTTATTATCAAATAGTTTGATTATCTCTTTCATAATTGTGTTATTATTGAAATATCGAAATACAATTTGATTTCCAAATATATTTACATGTTCTTAGTACATGGAGCTCCTAATATTGGATTTTCCATAGACGTATGTATGGTTTGGACATTTTCAGACAAGGCTGAAACTGTTCGTTCGTCATCCGAAGGTATTATTTGTCTTTTACTTTTTTGAGTTATCAAAGATTCTCCTATTTCTATGGGAATTTTTTTTTTCTCTTTTCGTGGAGGTATTATTAGTTGGGATAATATCTTTATTTTGGGTTTTTATTTCTCAAGTTCCTCTTCAGATTCTCTTTCTGATGCTGTCTTTGTTGATTGAGATGATTCAGACATTGCTATCTCTTTTTCTTTAGCTTTCTCGCTCTGTTTAGGAAGATATACTTTAAAGTCTGTAAAGTATTTTGCTATGATTTCATTATTACATAATAGTGTATCTTTCAGCATTACTCCTAATTTTTTGTGAAATTCTTCATCTAAAAATGTTAGTCTGGCATCTGGATCTGATTTTTGAATGGCGTGAAGTTGTATTGCAGGAATTCTTGATAGTGCGTCTGCATTCATGTTTAATGTTCCTTTTTGTATTTGATCTCATAATCAAATTCGGATAGTTTTAGTCGCCATCTGACTAGTTTAGAACTTGGTTCTTTAACATTAGATAGCCATTGTAAAGATTTGTGATCTGACAAAATTGTGAATTTTCTACCAAAAAGATGAGGTCGAAAATATTTTGTTGCCCACAGGATTGCTAACAGCTCTTTTTCAATCATCGAATAATTACATTCATCTGGGTTTAAGGTTCTAGACGCATATGCAATGGGAAGATCAGCTCCGACAGGACCTTGAGATAAAACAGCTCCAATTGCATAGTTTGAGGCATCGGTTGTCAATAAGAAAGGTTTCTTAAAAGTAAGGATGTTGCAATATAGGGTCATTTATTAATACATTTTTACAAGTTTCAAAGCTATTTAGAAATTCTGCATTATGTATTATCTTTTAGTCTGTTTTCAAACAAGATGTCATTGGTTTGGGCAATTTGGCAAACTTCTTTATGAATTTTCGGTAATAACCTATTAATCCTAAAAACTATGTTATTTCTTTTACCGTCTTTGGTATTGGGAATTTTTTAATTGCCATTATTTTTTTTTGATTCGGTTTTATTCCATTTGGTGTAATTACGTGTCCTAAGAATTCGACTGTCTTGTGTAGGAATTCTGATTTGTCTTTTTGTATTTTTAAATTAAACTTATCGAGTCTCTCAAATACTTTCTTTAAATTTTTCACGTGTTCACGAAGTGAAGTGGAAAAAATTATTATATCATCCATGTATACTAGACATATTCTATTCTGTAATCTTAGCTTTCATCACTTCAGGACTCAATTATTGATTTTTGGTCGTCTTCCTTGGGGTACGTTCAAATGTTTGCTCTCCACACAATGCTTGAAGCATTGTGTGGAGCGACTTTTTCTCTACTCAACTGAATGAGCCAAGGCGATCCACTCAACCCGTTGATATTCAACATGATTAAGGAAACACTATGCGTTGAAATGTGAAACAACTCCTTCAATGCTGTTTGCTACGCTGATGATGTGGTACTTATTGCTGACTCAGATAGGCAGCGTGAAGGGTTGTATTCCTTCAATAAAACTTCAAAAACATAAAAACCAAATATCTAGTAAAGTAATATCTAAAGAGAGATCCAATTTTGAGAGAAGGTTGTCGATGTCGCACTTTTGATTCTTGAAGCTAAAATAACATTATCCATCACTCTTTGGAATGTTGCTGGGGCGTTTTTTTAATCCAAAAGGCATTCTGTTAAATTCGTAATGACTATTTTCAACGTTAAATGCTGTTTTGGGTATCGAATTTTCATGCGTCTCGACTTGATGAAAGCCAGAGACTAAATCTAGTGTCGTAAAATAACTACTACGACCAAGTCGATCTATTATATCCGTGATATTAGGCTGTGGATATCTATCATCAATAGTTTTTGTTTATCTTTCGATAATCAACGACCATTCTCCATTTTTGTATGACTGTGGCATCTTCTTTGTTAGGTACTATCCACACAGGGAATGACCAGGGACTACAGGATGGTCTGATTATGTTATCTTCTAACATTTTATTTATTTGAGAATTTACTTCTCGTTTATACATATGTGGGTATCTATAGTTTTCGTGTGCACTGGGTATTTCGTCTGTTGTTTTAATCTCATGTTTGACTTGATTGGTAAATGTCAATTTTTCATTTGGCTTGTGGAAAATTTTAGGAAAATATTTAATTACGTGTTTTAAAGCGTCAAATTCCTCTGAGTTTTGATTAATACGTAGCTACTTTATAGGGTCATTTACATATTCATCATTTTCTAATGAAGTCATTAGTTCTATAATAAATATCTCAATCTGTTCATCAGTATAAGGTAAACTCATTTCCGCTAAGTTATTTATGTTATAGTTGTGTACTTTTAAAGGCAGCATTTCATTAATGACTGTTGCTATTGTCGAAGGAATATAATATGTTTCATTTTTTATGGTGGTGTAAGTATTTCAATTCCATCAGCTATATTTGTATTGAGATAACATACTTGAATTGAGCTGCTTGGAATCTTAAAATTTTGATTTTCGAAATCTGTTCTATATTGAAATGGAATTGTTGTTCTATTATTAGAAAGAAGCATATTACAAAAATCTATAGTTAAATTATTTTCTTGTAATGCTTTGATTCCAATAATTCCATCAAAATAGTCATGGAAATTGTACATTATCATTTCAATGTTGTTTTGAATATTATATTCTTGTAAAATTGGGACATTGATTTTTCCTTGGGTTTTTCTTGTACCCATACAAGTAGTTAACTTGTTTCGTGAATTAATTATAGAATTTGAAAAATATTCTTCTGCGATTGAGAGTCTTATTAAAGAAGCATGACTTCCTGTATCAAATAATAATTTTCACGGTGGATAGTCTATTTGAATAAAATGCAGTTGGTTGATTTGATAAGCATTTTAAGTTAATCTACTTGTTTTTGGCTAGTGACCTCGGTAATGATTCAATTAGTTTTCTTAAGTTGGATTCAGGTCAATAAAACAGCGTTGGAGATGAAAAATTTTGTATTTGCCGACGTTTCGACCTATTATAGCCAAATAAAGTTTTTCAAAATTCCGTACATACAAGATCTGTCAGAAAAGGTGGCTAGACAACTTAGCAAAGACAATATAAAAGTCGCATTTAAAACTGAAAATAAGGTGAGAAAACTTTTTTCCAAGCAAAAAACTAAAATTTCACAAGACATGGAAAGTAATGTGGTCTATCGGATACCTTGTAATGAATGTAATGGTGTCTATATAGGCCAAACAGCAAGATATTTGAAAACAAGAATGTCTGAACACAAACGGAGTATAAGACCTGCTAATATTTTGAATACAAACAATAAAACTGCATTAGCGGAACATTTCGAAGTTGAACAACATGCCTTTGATTTTGACAATGTTGCTATTTTGGGAAAGCAAATTAATTATAAAAAAAGATTGTTAAATGAAATGATTGAAATTAGAAAACACCCCTATAATATTAACAAAAAGCAGGACGTTGAAGGTTTGAGTATGGTATACCATAATCTTTTAAAAACTATACAACATCCTACATAGAACCAAATGATAATTGTTTATAATTGGTATTCTCATCGGCTGCATGCCTCCTTTTTTTTTCTTTTCTTTTTTATTTCGTCGAACACCAAGCGACAAGCAAGAACCTCCAACTTGAGTACCTACATATAATTTGCAATAACATTATACGGTAGACGGTCGAACAATTAGAACCTTAAATCATCCCTCTCTTTTTGTCGGTTCGACTGTATCAATTTATTTTATTTTTTTAATTACCGTTAATACTGTGTTGTTTATTTTATTTTTTGTTTTTTTTTTTTTTTTTACTGTCTACATTATGAGTCGAGTCCACAAGTGCCTATTATGTATTATATTAAATTGTTAACATGTTCCTTACCACCATTTTAATTTGTACACTGGAGTGATAACTTGAATGTAAGTAATATTAGCTGTTAAAACTATTAAGAACTGTGTATTGTAACTGTGGTTTTATTTGTTTATTTATTTATTTATTTATTGTTTGTTTTGCATTTGCCATTTATTATCCTAATTTTTAGTGCCCTGAGGATGACCTAATTTAGGTCGAAACGTCGGCAAATACAAAATTTTTCATCTCCAACGCTGTTTTATTGACCTGAATCCAACTTAAGAAAACTAATCGAATTTTAAGTTAATGCTGACTTATTGCATCCAAGGCTTGTAACTGAAAATTCGTCTTCAGTATCGACTTGATTTTCTTCAAAATTTGTCGCTTCATAATAATTTTGATTCTCGGAATATTCTTCAGTTTCGAAATTTTCGTCAGGGTCAGGTAATTCGATTTCAAAGATATTATTAATCTCTTCGATTGTATATCTTGATGGTCCTGCATTTGGATCAGGTTTGAAATAGTTATTGGATCTGTATTGATGTTGATTTTATGCTCGTGGTTGCACTGAAACTCCGGACATAGGTGTGGGTTCCGAAAATTGTTGATTAGTGTTTTTTTGAAAGGCATTATTATAATTTTTGCCAAAAGTTCCTGAACTAGTAGGAAATTTTGTTGGTACATAAGTCCTTTTTAGGTGTTATATCAATAGGTTGGGATGGAAACTGTGGTTTCTGTGGTATATAGAATGTTTTTTGTGTATATTGAGGTTTTTGTTAAATAGGTTTGTTGTGAATGGAATTGCGTATTTTTATTTTTGAAATCTGAAAAATTTTGATTTTGATTTGTAGAATGATTAAGTACTCTACTAAATTGCATGTGGTTTTCAGCTAGTTGAGAGTTTAAGACAAATTTGTTAGCTGCATCCAAAGTTTGTGGATTTTGAACCATTAAAATTGTTCTTAATTCGGTTGGCGAATTAGTGACTAGATTTTGAATAGCAATAATTTCGTTTTGTTCAATCAAGACATTTGCAACTACCGTTAAATTTGGGTCGCTCATGATTTTAGATGTAATTCTTTGAACTAAACCTTTTAGTTTATCCAAATACTCAATAATAGTTTCCTTATTAGTTTTAGTGGTATACATAAGCTCTTGTACCAAATTCTGTCTAGAATATTGATCACCATATTTAATTCTCAACGCTTCTCTTATATCGGTCCATGTTTGTAAATCAGGACGTGCCATAAGAAAATTTCCCGCGTCATTTATTAATTTTGATTAAATGGCGGTAACCACATACTCTTTCTGGGTATTTTCACCAGTATAATAGGTTTGATAAAATTCATTGATGTTTCTTATGAAATATTCTAAATATTGGCTTTCGCCACTGAAAGGTTTGATCAGTTGTACGATTGATTTTAAATTTTCACTCATTGTTATGGTTGGTCTTTGATTTTGGTTGTTACTTCTTCTTGAATTAGAATTGTAAAGATGACTTAAATTGAACTGAGTCAAGAGATTCTCTATTTCTTCTTCAGAATCTGACATATATATTTCTTTGAATTGTTAAAAGAAATTATTTTGAAAATTTAAAAATTCAAAACTAAAAAGTTTTATTAAAATTAAAATTATAATTAATTAATCAGTTAACCACAAGACTGATTGCTTTAAACTACTACTCTACTCCCACTTGTCCACTGTACCATGATGAAGTTTAACAAATTGTCATCCCCTAAACTACCTGTGACTTTATAATATAAGAATGAACAGGGGGAAAATGATATTTCTCACAAACCTTGTTTATACATTTTGAATTATTCTTTCCAAACTTTTTGATTGTTAAGTGTAGCATTTCAATATTGTAATCATTGACATTAACTTTCGCGAATTAAAGCCTAAAGTTGCGAGATTTTTTTACAATATAACATTAACAAAGAGTTTCTCTTGCTTCCGTATAAACATATAGGTGCATAAGTATTTTATATTAAAAAAAAAAAACAGCTTGTTATTTCAGATTCAATAGCTTTGATAGTACATACATTAGAATCTCGACCTAATTTCAATCTAAGATCAAGATGTAATAGACAGTTTAGTAACAAAACAAGATTAATTGACGAGATAATCAAGATCCGACAAGATTAATACAATGAACTGCCATATAAGAACATTTTAGCACTTCATATTTTAATATCCTAAGTAACAACGAAATCAATCTTTCATACAATTCAAAAGCAGGTGCGTGTGATATACGATATACTAAACTTGTTTCTTTTTGTTTCAGGTAATGAATCTGAGGGAGTTGCAACAAATTTCAAATTCGAGAAAGATGAAAAATCCCCCCTGACAAAAACCCGAAAAACACAAAGCGCTGAAGGGAGATTCTGGCCTGCAAGATGACTAATTGCCGCATTCTGTTTGTCTCCCATCATCGAGGATGTCTGGTCTGGCAGCAATTTGTAATTTCGCCTCTCTCCACCGACCGGTGCAAACAAGAGAGCAGAGATTTGTAATTTAAAAAACTTTTATTACGTTTTGCGCTCGCGTTATTTCATAAAGTTCAATATAGCGATTGCACAAGTGGAAAATATCGCAATGCAATTTTTGCAGTTTATTTGATATCCGATTTGTGATGGGATGGGCCTCGGTTTCGTCGATGTTTACGTCAGCTGTTTTGTGTTGCGTCAGGGTTCGTGTTTAAAAGATTTTTTTGTTGGTTTAACCATATATAAATGTTTACTTGAAAGTTAGTTTTTCATTCCACCAACAACTTCAAAACACCGACGTCTCTTTCAAAACTGGAAGCGTATTTTCAGGAATACAATGCTGACAGATAGAAAAGCGTATCATGTTGAACAATAATATCATGATAAAATGTATACATCAAGTAACAAAATTAACTAATAACGATAATCAATTTTCTCTCTTTGAACGATGTGGGTTATATTAACTTTGACTTACAAAACAAAACACTACAACAATAAAATACCATTATCAAAAGCTACATTGTTATGTCTGTTTCTCAAGAGGTAGGAAATCTCCTAACCGGAATTCAACTAAGACGAAATTCCAAAATGAAAATCCTAAGATAATACAGAAGCGGCACGAAAAAGATAAATAATTCCCAATTTAGACCATCAGCCAGAGTCAAAATCAAATATTTAACTTTCACTTAGTTTTCGATCGTAATTAAACCCACGTCTCTTCTCGTTCCGGCTGGTTCTTTGTTAAACTAACCAAAGAAAGCAGAGTCCCCAGAAATATACAAAAACCACCCTCCGCCTCTTTGCTTGAGAGCTAATTATTCAAAACCATCTGTTGGTTTCATCACCTGGTTTTGGTCATTTCTACTGGTGCCCGTCGGCCAAGCTGAGGTTTCCTTCCTGTATTATTATTTTTTCCATTTTCAGCATCTGCGCCAGAGGAGAATTTATGCGCCCGTGGTGCATATGGCGAAATAATTACAATTTTCGTGTGTGTGGCGGAACAATCTGGTTTCAATTTAATGGGTTTGTGAATCTACATCATTTTTTTTTTTTAGCCATCCGTAGCGAATTTTCCATTTTAGATTTAAGTTTTATCCCCGTCTTTTTCCCATAAAAAGGGCATATTTCTGGAAAAGGCCTGCGCTCGAGCAAAATGTCGGGGATAATACGTGGAAATGACAGATTCAATTTAAAGGTGTTAGGGAGAGTGAGAAACGAAGTGGAATACTGCTATCGAGTTAATCCACAGGGTCTTTTTTTATATTAGGTAACCCTTTCTTAAAGGGTCGATTTTTCTGAATTAGAAGAAAAAAAATGATAATATACAAAAGTTTTCCGGTGTTATCATTGAAATCAACTTGTTAAAAGATATATGGAATCCAGTTCCCACCAATTACATCGTTTTGATAATGATTATACCTAATGTATTTTAATATGACCAATGTAGAAATAATCCTGAAAATGGTCGTAAATTGAATCGATACGTGAACTATTTTTTGAAGCAAAGGAATTTGTTCTATAGTCTTCTTCGGTCAACCAAGTACACAAACTTGCTTCACCTACCAAGTCTGCCATTCCTTCGGAACATAATAGAAATAGTAAGTGCGGGCTATTATATACTCCTGGACAAAATTATCGCACCACTGCTTATGGTGATGCTTATGTGCAGTGGTGCGATAATTTTGTCCAGGAGTATATATATTTTTTTTTTTGGTTTTAGAGCTTTCACTTCCTCCCCGCATGCTTTATTTGCGTTTTAGCAGTTGAAGCAGGTTGAAGCAGGTTGAAGCAGGTTGAAGCAGGTTGAAGCTACAAATGGCGCCCAACTTACATCCAATCTATGTGACTGGTTGTGTGTTGCTTTTGTTTAGGTTTGGGCAGAGTCTTGTTTATGACAAAAATGGTTTCAACTGTTATTTTTTTTTCTCTTTATCTGTGAGAAGTAACCTATAGTTAGTGGAAGTTTTTCTTTTTTTTTGTGGATTGTTGTGAATTTAAACAACAATAAGATAGGTACTTATCACTCGACGAGTAAGATTCTGTGACTTCTTACATGATAAAAAATGATTTTTTAAAAAAAATATATACAGTGTAAGTCCGAAATAAGTGCGCATTTTGTAATGATAGATAGAGTACAGTAGGACAATCACTTTTTGCATAGGTACATGTGTCCGCAAACTTCTCGTTAAGAAAATACAGAGTGTTGAAATTTTCGGAAAATTTTGACTTTGTGTCTTTAGATTCAAAATGCCTTTAGTAATTTTGTTCAAATTTTCAGAGATTATTTACGATCTTCTCAAGCATCTTTCTAAAAAATCCGTTTGAGTTCTATTTCTCCTGGACCGGACCTAGAGCGACACTTATTTTCTAGGTTTTTTGACAAATTAGAATTTTTTTTTCCTTCTCTAATTTTAAACATCTAATTTTAAACAAAAAGATATCTCCAGTTTTTCTTGTTCGATTCGACGTTACGAGATAAAAAATAATGATCCATGTATTGTTTGGAAGTTCGGTGTTTGAGTTCCATACACTCCACTCTGTTAAAAAAAATAATAGTCGCTCTAGGTCCGATCCTGGAAATGTGAAACTCGAACGGATTTTTTAGAAAGATGCTTAAAAACATCGAAAACACTCTAAAAATTTGAACAAAATCGCTCAAGGAATTTCGAATCTAAAGGCAAAAAGTCAAAATTTTCCGAAAATTTCAACACTCTGTATTTCCTTAACGAAACGTTTTCTGACACATGTACCTATGCAGAGAGAGATAGTCCCTATTGTACTTTATCTATCATAACCAAATGCGCACTTAGTTCGGACTCACCCTGCACCCTGTATATATTTTTTTTTTCCATTGCTATAATTTTTGCTGATGTTTTGATTATGAATTAATTGGTATTGTAAGGGCAAAGTTGTTGCCTGGATTTATGGTAGGTAACCTTGGTTATATTCAATATCAATACCAAGTTGAAGGAGGCTACTTCCCACTTCGTTAATATTCAAAGGCATGTAACAATAATTAAGTTGTTTAAATTTTTTTTTTCTTGTTGTCTGACATCAAGATTTTTTCGTTTTTATTTAAATTTAATTTTTTTAAATTTTATTTAAAGGTGTCTTGCCTTGAATTCTTAGGGTGCTTGTTGTTTTTCAAATTTAGGTCTGCTCACAGATGGGGTTGTGTCAGAGATTAACTAGTTAGAAGACCCTTTTGTTGGTTATTTTGGTGTAGATTTATAAGGAATTGAAATGGGATTTCCTAGTATTGGTTAGGTTAAGGTACCAAAAGTAGTCTGTCCAATTTTCCTTTCTTTTGAAGTTTTCGGGATTTGTGTGATTTATCATTTTATTTGATAAATCCTTCAGTCTTTTGGTTTAGTAAAGTGAGTTTGTACATAACGCAGTTTTTAGCCATTTGGGTTTTCCTTCCTGGTGGGGGGTGGGGAGACTAATTAATAGGTTTATATACATATGTAAGGAAGGAAATATATACAGTGTGTTTCAAAAGTCTGGGAACGGTCAAACATTTCCAGAGCGGCTTGAAATAGAATTACGAAATTTTCTGCACATGGATAATTAATGTTGTCCCGATTCAATAATGACATCGAGTATATTGCCAAATTTACCGGTTTTCAAGTAATGTAGGTAACTTCGTTTTTTCAAATAGGAATACCACTTTATGTTTATTGCAATAAATTCGGCGCCCTATTGTTATTAGAACCTCTTGATATTATGTCCCTATTTCACACCGTTTCTGAAATATGGCAACACAGCCTTTTATTTCAAAACTTTAGACTTTGGTCTGGGAACGGTGAAATAGGATAGGCCGAGGGAGAGGCTAAAAATAAAACTACGAAATTTTCTGCAGAGGGGTAAATAATGATGCCCGATCCAATGATGACACCGAAAATGTTGCCAAGTTTACCGGTTTCCAGATAATGTAGGTAACTTCGTTTTTTTGAATAGGAATACCACTTTATTTTTGATGTAATTTTGGTACTTGTTAGTGAAACCTCCTGATATCAAATCCCTATTTCAAGCGGTTTTTGAAATGTGGCAACACAGACTTTTTGTTCAAAAGTTGGAGAATGGTGAAATATTTTGACAAAGGCTTGAAATAGGATATTAAAAATTTGATGAAGAAAGGCTATTGTGATGCCCAATTCAATGATGGTATCAACAATGTTTTCAAGTTTACCGACTTTCAGACAATGTAGGTAACTCCGATTTCTGAAAGGAAAGAACTCTTTATTTTTATTGCAATTAATTCAGCGCTCTACAGTTGATAAAACCTCCGAAATGAAACCATTTTATTTGGATTATAAAATATGCAGAACAGTCTTCACGTAAAAATCGTAAGTAGAGTGTAGAGATATTTCGAGAGCCCCAGAAAATATCCTACTTACTCATTTTTATTTTCGTTATCTTAAGTAATAAAATAAATTAATAATTACAAAAACTTACTTAACAGGAGTGGATAATTTAAGAACTGGAGCTAACGACGGATAGACTGAATGTGTGAATAGAGTTGGCCAAAAAAGAAATACAGTGAGTGGAACTTCGGTTGATTAGAAATTTAAAACAAAAAACTTAAAGCTAGGTAATTACAATGTGTGTTGTATTCAAAACTATTTTCAGTAGTAATAGCCCAAGGAATTGATAATTGTGCGAAAAAAATTTAATAACAGATGTCTCAAGCTCTCAATTAACAGTCTTCTGCTAACGCGTCAAAAATAAAGTGGTACTCCTATATTTAAAAAAAGAAAGTTATAATTATCTGAAACCCGCTAAACTTGGCAACATTGTCGGTGTTATCATCGAATCGGGCATCATTATTTACCCCTCCTCAGATAATTTCATAATTTTATATTAAGCCGCTCCTATTTGACCGTTCTCAGACTTTTGAACAAAAAGGTTGTGTTGCCATATTTCAGAAGCCGTGTAAGATAGGGATATGATATCAGAAGGTTTTGATAACAATGGGGCGCCAAATTCATTGCAATGAAATTAAAGTGGTATTACTACTTGAAAAAACGAAGTTATACATTATCTGAAAACCGCTAAACTTGGCAACATTGTCGGTGTCATCATTGAATCGGGTATCATTATTTACCCCTCTGCAGAAAATTTCGTAATTTTATTTCAAACCGCTCTGGAAATATTTGACCGTTCCCAGACTTTTGAACAAAAAGGCTGAGTTGCCATGTTTCAGAAACCGTGTAAAATAGGGACATGATATCAAGAGGTTTTAATAACAATAGAGCGCCGCATTTATTGCAATAAAAATAAAATTGCATTCCTATTAAAAAAAAACGAAGTTACCTACATTATCTGAAAACCGATAAATTTGGCAACATTCTCAATGTCATCATTGAATCGGGCATCATAGATTATCCATGTGCAGAAAATTTCATAATTCTATTTCAAGCCGCTCTGGAAATATACAATGTATACTCATATATTTTTTTTCCCCCTTTTTTTGTTGTGTTGTGACGACTTTTGTTTGTTATGGTTAATTATTCCTATACACCATGGATATAAATAGACTTCGAGAGGATGAGATAGCTTATGAGCAAATGTACAGGAAAATCGTCATCTTTTTTGAGCCGCTTTGAGAAATAATACCAGTGTAAGTCCAATAGTTGAAATTGATCCTCGTATGGAACTGAGTACGTGCTCTAATAAGGTCAATGAATATTTCAAACTCATTGAAAATTTTGATTACAATAATAGACTCAATGAGTATGCACAAATCCAATCTAGACTTATGCATCTTGAGGGTAAGTTGAAGCGAATAACGCCACAGACAGAACCACAAGATGGAACCATTTACTGTTTGAATGTCGCCATCTCTTTATTTATTTGGACCGTGTTTTTGTTAGGCAACCAGGTGATCCACTTCCAGTGGATATAATTAATATTACTCGCTCTGGTACCTTGCCCGATAATTGTTATGCAAAATGTTTCGGATCGAAGAGTGACTTCTCATTCAGTGCCTGTTGCAGTAAGGGAGGTTTCAAACCATCATCATACATCTGTTGTGGACCGGACTTTCCAAGGTCAGGTAATAATGATTTGCTTACTGGGGTACCTCCTTTGGTTGAAGAGGATCAGGCAATCTCGTCGATCGATTGATAGATCATAAGATCAATCGAGGTAGGGTTAATGCGTCGAATCCTTCTCTGTTGAACAGGCGAGTTTTGTTCGCTCGAACTTCCAGACTCCCTTCGGGTACTCAGAACCAAAGTAAGAACTCTCCACCCGATAATTAGGATCTGTTTCAAAATAGATCACAGAATAACCAAAGCCGTTCCTCATCAACCATACACAATGAATATCTTGGTGATATGCCTCCGAACAGTTATAACCTCATTAACCAATCCTTACAGTTATCATCTCAACGATTCTCAGGGCTACCCAGACAATATTCACAATCGAGACCGACAGGTTGTCACTGTTACTGTTCTTCTCTCTCAAACCAGCAATTAAATCGTATGGATAATAGAAACTTTCTTCCTATCAACAAATGGAATGTCTTTTTTCAGGAAGCGTTACTTCTTTCCTAGAGAGGGTTGAAGACTTGAGAGAGTCTCGTGGTATCACAAAATTTAAACTGTTTCAGGCTGCGGTTGAATTTTTCAAGGGCGAGGCTCTTTTGTGGTATAGGCCACGCAAAAACATTTTTCGTGATTGGAACCATCTTTACACAGTCTTTAAGAAATAACTTCTTGCCAGTTATGAACTTACTTTGTCGGACGATATTTGATGACCATTTTACCATCTGAACAGGAGCGCGTCAATATAATCAAGAAAAATATGTTACCATATTTACAGACTTCAATGGCACTGTATGATGTTCGTACCATTAACGAGTTGTTAAGACTCGGCCGTATGGTCGAGAAGACCCATTGGCGAGCACGACAGTATTTGTCACCATCAACAAACCCTAGAGCTTTTGTTGGGCCCAGTCTTGCCGTTCGATGCCCTCTGTCTAATGCGCCCCGTGTAAACCTTATTACTGGTGATAGCCAAGATGATCCATGGGGTCACTTACACTCCAAGCTGACGAAGGAATCAGTTTAGTCAATTCTGTTACAAATTCTTCTCATAAGTGCTGTGGGGGTGCAAACAGAAAAGCGTGATTCGGATCCGCGAACTGGGTCACACGATGAGAAACTGCGATCAGGCCATTCAATGTAGCAAGTGCGGCAAAATGGGGGTCACTCAGAACCGTTGTGTGTGTTCGGGAAACGCTACAGGCCGTTGTTAAAAGACCACGGAACAGCGGTCAATCCATTAGTGGTCCATTCAAAGTCTTTTTCTAAAATACTCTATTTATTTTCAACGCACGAACATGACAATTGACTCTATTTGCGGTCAAGAACTGTGTAGCTTATTGGATAGCGGTGCGAATAACATCATCCCCGGTGGTCCTGGTTGGGAGCAGTTGTTGGAATTAGGGTTCCAGATTCATCCCTCCAGCGTACCTTACTGTATGGTTGCCAACAACCAGTTGTGTCCAGTTCTGGGTATTGTCAAACTGCCCCTACAATTGAATAACCGTGTAATTTCTCTCAATGTCTTGGTGGCACCAAACTTACCTCATACTTTGACACTGGGTGTGGATTTCTTCCGGGAGATGGGCTTGGTTCCTAATATTTCCAGAGGAACTTATGAGTTTGATTTCGTTATACCTGAAGTTTTTAATGATAAGGATGTGGTCCAGATATTTGGCTGTGGTTTCCCTTGAATAACTCACCCCCGATCAGCAAAGACAACTAGATGAATTAACGGGGAATATTTACCCCTCTTGAGCAAAGGTTTTGGAAAAACTTCGATCGAATTGAGGTTACATCGGAGCCAATAAGGCAACGAGCGTATCGTGTTTCTCCAGTGGTTCAGCAGCGCATCGATGCTGAAATTACCAAAATGTTGAAATTGGGTATCAGAGAACCATCTGGTTCTTCTTGGTCTTCTTCTTTTTTGTTGGTCTCTAAATCTGACGGTAGTTGGCGTTTTGTGGTAGATTACCGTGAACTCAATGAACCTTCGAAGAAAATAGCATATCCTATTCCATTTATTAATAACATCTTAGATAAACTTCGTAATGGTAAATACTTGAGTTGCTAAATACTATTGATTTGAATTCCGCTTTTTGGCAGATCCCGGTTGAGAGATCTTCCCGAGAATTTACGGCATTTGCGATTCCTGGTAAAGGTCATTTCCAATTTAACAGAATGCCATTCGGGCTGACAAATAGTCCTGCGACTTTTCAGAGATTGATGGACAAGCTCATTGATCCTACACTTGAACCATACTGTTTTGATGACATAATCTGTACAACCGATACTTTTGAAAGATCCTTCCCCCTGAGAAGTTCTGTCGTTCAGAGTTGAAATACTTGGGATATATCTCAGTATATATATGGTCAACAAAAAAGGTCTGTCTGTGGATACTGATAAGGTTAGGGCAATCGTAAACATTCCTACTCCAAGGAATATTGCCGATGTTCGAAGAGTTATAGGCGCCGCCAGTTATTATCGGCGATTCATCCGCAATTTCTCCAACAAAGCGGCTCCCATAACAAACTTATTGAAGAAGGGTTGTTCTTGGAGTTGATCTTCTGAGTGTGAAGATGCTTTCAGATATCTTAAAGAGTGTCTCTCTTCCGCGCCCATTTTGAGTTGTCCAGACTTTTCAAAGCTATGACTTCGAAATAAAAGATCGAAAAGGAAAGGAACATTATCTGCCCGACCTTCTTTCTCGATCAGTAGCCATTGGGAATTCTGTAACCGCGGTGTCTGTCGATGTTAAAGACCGTTGGTTTTTTCGCCAGAGACAGCAGATTCTTGAACATCCTTGAAACTTCCCTAGAGAGATGAATTAGAGAAAGTTTATAAACATGTTTCCTATAAATATCCGGGATAGCACAGTAAATCTTATGCATGGCGTGAGGTAAGTAGTTCCTAAGCAACATCGGCGGAATAATGTGGCGGAGTTTAATAATTCTACCAAGAGTTGTCATGCTGGTATATTTGAAAACCTTCGAATGTATTGAGTCGAAATATTATTGGCCGCGCATGCGCACGGATGTAATAGCGTATGTCAAGGGATACTCAGTATGTGCGAAACACAAGAGCTCGAATCAAACCCCTGCTGGGCCAATGGGTAAACGACCCGACGTCGTGAGACCTTTCCAGATGATTTCTATGGACATAGTTGGACCATTGCCCAGATCATCGCGGGGTTACCATTTCATTTTGTCCGTATCGGATAATCTTTCGAAATATATCACTCTTTTTCCTATGCGACCGCCTCAATGGTCTCTTCCTTGATTGAGGAGAAGGTATGTCTTTCTGGAGTACGATGTTCCTGAATTTCTTATATGCGATAACGGTGTGCAATTCAAAAGCCGTGAATTCACTGGGTTGTGTGACGAGTATAAAACCAAAATCTTGTTCAATGCAGTTTATCACCCACAGGCTAATCCTGTAGCGGGCCTACCGAACCATTAAAACCATGTTGTCCTCTTACGTGTCCGAACATCAGCGTAAATGGGACAAACTTTTGCGGAAAGTTGCTTATGCGATTAACACTAGTGTTAGCGAGGAGACTAACGTTACTCCTTTCTTTGTCGTATTTGGTAGGGAGCATGTTGTGTCTGGGAAGCTGCATAGAAACGTTATATCGGAGACTGGTCCAGTTAATTTTGCTGATTCCAGCCGTGGCGATCTTTTGAAGGAAGTGTTTGTAGACATCGGTCTTAAAATCAAGCAGGCGCACGATAGGACCAAAAGCTTGTTATGATTTGCGTCAGCGGTCTACTCAATATACCGTGGGGGACCGTGTATATCATAAAAATCATGTTTTATCAAATGCTGTCAATGCATTCACTTCGAAATTGGCACCCAAATAAGTTGGTTCTTTCATTATACATCGTAGGGTTTCGCCATTGGCTTGTGAGCTCAAGGATCTTAACGGTAAAATGGTTCGTATTTGGCGTGTTCAGGATTTGAAATCGGAACCTCCTGATGCGTAGGATTAGAGTCTATATGATGGGCGTCCAGTTTGGCTGTAGGCCATCTCCTGACAAAAATTTCATGGAGTTGTTACGTTAAAATTTTTCGTTGTATTTTGCTTACAGATTTTGTTAGATAATTGATTTCCCTGGGTATTTTCTTCAATTTCCTTGGCTCTTAGAAGAAACATTCTTTTGATTGTTTATTATTATTATTTTAGTTTTTGGTTAGGTTTGTTCACATTGGAGCGATGCCACGGTGCTCCAATCGGATCGTAGGTATTTCAGTGTACCCTACTCTTTTCTCTGTCATCGTTTGACTATTTTACACTGGAGTAACTTCATCAGGCTGTCAACGGTTCTAATGTCTCTTCGGTTCGTGTCGATATTGGAGGAGGCTCTTCATTAGTCCATAATCAGTTTCTTAAGGATTTTTCTGCGTCACAAAACCAGATGCGCTGTGCACTTGTTCTCCACCTGTATAGGTGTGTTGGTTTGCTGGTTAATTGGATGTGACACAACATTGTTTCAGGAGCTGCGTTTACAGCTGCCTTCCTAGCGGCCTTCATAGGTTCGTTAAAGTATAGGCTTTCTCTTATTTTTTCTCAATATCATTTTGCATACTGCACATAAGTGTCGTTTTTCAAAATACCCATTTTTTTAAAGTTGATATTAAATTCCCTTTCGCTTGACATGCAATACCCCATAAATAAACAAAACGCATCAATAATTTAAATAATAATATATAACCTAACATTGCGGTGAGCATATAGTATTACACCAGCGTAAATTTTGCCACTCCTTCGGCGCCAGATACGTTTCTCTTAGTATAATTGAAACATTATACAGGACGCCCCCACACACACCATAATAACATTTACAAAAATATAATACATGATTCACACAAACACAGATTTTCAAGTTGTCCTATTAAATATATTCTATTTATTTTTTGCCAAACGCCACTCTAGCCTAATTAGCTTCACAGACACTCAATTTTAAAAACTGTACCATTAAATCAGGGACCATAAATTATCAACAAATCGGAGTAAGATATGCATGACCCAGATAAATCTGTTGCAGTCCGTTTTTGGAAAGTGGCCACTCGAAATTTATTGCTTCTCTCAAAAGACACTTAGGACGATTGGCCTATACAGGGCTGTACTTTTATTTATTTAACGACATTCATCACCGACAGCACCCCAAAGAATTTGTGAAAAATTAACTTTTTTTGGAGTAGAACTTTTGAACAAACGAAGAAATACACTAGTGAAAGATTATTCACTTTTATTGTACATTATGCACTCTATAATTGGTGCGTTATAGAACATTCTATTTTTATAAATTTGTTAACTTCAAAACATTCGAGTTCATTTAATAGAATCACAAGATTAAATTAAAGACATATTTTTCCCTTGAAAGTCAAACAGAGATGTAATATTCCTCGCGACCTCAATATAAAAAGAAAATAACTACGTCACTTGGTTGCTATGTGGACGATAAGGGCCCACGTGCGGAAAGCTTACAATTTTTAAAGTGTAAAATGTATACAGATATACTAAGTATAACACCTTTATACATTTCAAACTTCTCAAATTCTAAGTTTTCCTTACATGGGCGTAAATACAATTTGGTATATCATTCGAGAATTTCTAAGAAACATTCGCAACGGCAATGAGCCATTGTAAAGACTTTCTGTTTGATATTCTATGTGAATAGCAACAAAACCCTGATAGAGAAATCCTTCGGGATATGAAATCAAAACCTAAAGCCTAAAGTTATGCCTACCACATTGTTGTACATACACATTGGCAATAAACTGCTTGGAAACGGCAATCTCCATTGGGAGAATATGTATTTGTGGAAAGGAGGTATAATTTTGTATGTATTATGCATTTTGGGTATATTGAATGAATTGATATGGAAATTTAAGGTCTAGCGAGAAGTGGCTATTAGCATGCATCAATAATAATGAAAACAAGCGAGATTGGATATGAATCACTAATTATAATGTCCTAAATCTAAAAAAAGTTTTTTATTTTGCTTTTACTTCACTCAACAATGATTTCGCACATTGAGCGCCTACATAATTCAATGCTAATTCCGTGTTTCGATGGTAAGCAAATATACAATATAAATGATACAATAGTATTGACAGCCAGCGCCCTCTCTCCCATATACATATACGAAGGCTGCTTTGCTTGCAAACTATGGTTTGTGCATTACGTTGTCAGCATTGTCATGTTTATCTTTTGGTGTATGTTAGTTATAGAGCCCATATTTATAGAGTTGCATGTAGCTATTTTGGGAGTTTCAGGAATCAGAAATCAGCCATTATACCTACCAATCAGATCCTTGTGAACCAGTTCGCAAATTGTTTCTAAGGATTTTGTCCATTCTCTTAGTACTCCGGGAATTGGGTGGTAACATGGTTTATTTTTGATTCATTTAGGTCTGGAGAGAGAAAAAATTATCTTGATAATGTATTTTTCAGTTCCTCTAGTTGTAAACCAACACCCAACATATACAGGGTGGCCAATTGAAAACGAAACAGAGGTGATTTTGGGCTCCCCAAGACATTTAAGAAAAAACCCCCATACCCGTCGATTTTTGATTTAAGGGGGAACCATTTTTCTGGTGGTTTCATCCCCTGGGGAGCAAAGCCCTAGCGGGGGTGACAAGGGCCCCCAAAATTTTAAATGGAATGAGGGATCGAGTGATACCTTATTTTGAAGCTATTTTTATGTAGATTATAACCCCCGAGTCTTACATCGCTACTATCTACATAGCCATTACAGGAGCTAATTAAAGTTACAAAAACATGTTAGAATATTTTTATCTAAAAAAATGCTTTAAAAACAAAATCAATCAAGTAAATGCTGAAAATGACCTCAGAAGAAAAAATCTAACGAGCTTAAATCTGGAGAACGCGGGGGCCTCTCCTTGGAATCCATTGTCCTGGAAACCTTTGGTCCAAATATTAACGAATCACTGCTGCATAGTGGGGTGGCGCACCATTTTGTTGGAATATTAGACGGTTTGCCATGTATCCGTTATCATTCTCTAGTATCTCCACCAATTCTGGATGAATCGCATCTTCTTAACACTCTAGGTACATATTGCTCCTGTTAAATTTATAGGTAAAGAAGGGGTCTATTATACGGTTACCAAAAATGCTAGCCTGAGCACTCAATTTCTCGGGATGTTGCGTATGTACCTCACGAAATATGTTTTCTGGGATTTGAATTAGCGCAATAGCGGCAGTTGAGACGATTCACCGCACCGTTCAAGAAAAAAGGAGCATTCATCAGAGAAATATACAAACTGCTGCTCCATTTATTGCAAAAAAAAATAATTGGGTTATGAGTTTTTCAATGGTGAGGGAGGAGGAAATAAAACGAAAAAGGGGGTTAGTAGCACATAAACTAAAATACCATTTAATTATACTCCATTATTTAATACAATTTTTTTATATTCAATACAATATTTATTTAATACAATATTTCCAGGTATAATACGTACGAAATAACGTCCTAGGGCATTATGGAGATGTAGATTATTTGAGTGTTTGGGCTAGCATTTTTGATAACCGTAAATAGGCCCCTTTTTTACCTATAAATTTAACAGGAAAAATGTACCTAGAGTGGTTAGAAGTTGCGATTCATCCAGAATTGGTGGAGATACTAGATAATGATAACAGATGCATACACTAATATTCCAACAAGATTGTGCGTCATCCCATTATGCTGCAGTGGCTCGTCAATATTGAGTGGCCCCTGCGTTCTCCAGATTTAAGCCCGTTAGATTTTTCTTCTGAGGTCATTTTCAGCATTTACTTGATTGATTTTGTTTTTAAAGCATTTTTTTAAATAAAAATATTCCAACATGTTTTTGTAACTTTAATTAGCCCCTGTAATGGCTAGGTAGATAGTAGCGATGTGAGACTTGGGGGTTATAATCTACATAAAAATAGCTTCAAAATAAGGTATCACTCGACCCCTCATTCCGTTTAAAATTTTGGGGGCTCTTGTCACCCCCGCAAGGGCTTTGCCCCCCAGGGGGTGAAAACACCAAAAAAATGGTTCCCCCTTAAATCAAAAATTGACGGGTACGAGGGTTTTTTCTTAAATGTCTTGGGGAGCCCGAAATCACCTCTGTTTCGTTTTCAATTGGCCACCCTGTATTAGTTCTTATGTATAGAATAATAGGTTTATTAGTTAAAGCTTTCTATTCTGTATGCTATAATTTTTCTTCTCCTATCTTTCATTATAATTTATAACATAACAAACTTCATTCGGTACTAGAATATTGTACCTATTTTAAAAAGCCATTTTACCAGACGCTGGAGAACGTGACAAAAGCTTAATGTTACTCTCCCAGACAACGATTAGTTATTATCCTACTTTATTTTCGTATTATTTATTCGTTGTTGTACCTTCCAAAAACTGGAGAAATTTAATATTTAGAACCCCTATGATAAAATAAGTTTGATTAGGGCTTACTAAAAGAATGCAACAGCTTGCATTTTTCTTTTCCTTAATATTTAGGTTCATAATCTGAATTGCTTTATTATTATTCAGTTTTATTACCAATAGGAAACCAAAAACCAAACACACTAAACATAATTTTATTAAAAACAGCTGACGTCCAATAATATTTCATTAGTTGGTGATTCTGAAAATGGCATAAGAATTGGGGATAAAAATTGCAAACTGTAAAATCAAAAATTTATAGCAGCAATAAATTTGCAGGCAGAAATCTGCCTTAAGGCGTTTTCAATTTAATAGAATGCCATTCGGGTTGACAAATAGTCCTGCGACTTTTCAGAGATTGATGGACAAGCTCATTGATCCTACACTTGAACCATACTGTTTTAGTTACTTAGATGACATAACCTGTATAACCGATACTTTCGAAGATCTCTTGTTATACTAACAAGCAGTTTGCTACAATATGGAACAATTGTAGTGCAAAACACATAAATACAACATTGAACAAATTAATAAGAAATGAAGAAAATACATGCAAAATAGTTTTCCGCAATTTTATTTTTGTATATTATAGTAGTCATCATGATTGATAACATGTTGATAAAACTTCTGACAATGACTGATGAAACATCTGTTAATGCATCTTATATTTTCAGACTCTTTACACGTCATGACCTGCGACAAAAGAATGTCGTCTGTATCATTCTTTTGCAAAATATTATAATGCATTTCAGCAACTGAAATAGTCCAATATAATCGTCTGTTCATTTTAGTGGAATTATTCGGATTATTGGGCTTTGAACGTACCCTTGTTTATTCGATTGACGTGCTTATAAGTTTAAAATTTGACATTGATGTCAGTATTCTTGTTGCGATTGTTTCGAGGAATGGGTTAATTAATTGTGCCTGATATTGAGACTTTGTTAGTCTGGCAATACGCAATACGTGTTATATGTTGTATTTTTGTTAGTGTGGTTTTTGCGGAGTTATGTTCACTCAACTATCGATAGTTCTTGTCAATTAAGATCTCATTATTATTCATTTTTATTTTGTTGGGGAAGCATGAATTTACTGCTGGAACAGGACGAGGGCTTATTTATTTTTGACTTTGATCCGCAGGAGAGGAAGTTTAATTTCAGACTCCAAATTTGATGTGTTACATTTGGCTTTGAACTTGACGATAATACAATTCTGGTAATGTATCAGCTTTGAAGCGAATTAAATTACCAATTACTCGTGATATCTTTTTAGTAATTAAACTTTTATCTTCGAGACTCCATTTTTGTGGTTAATTTTTATCCTTTCTATTTACTTTTAATTAACTGAGAGTTCTAAATCCACGAGACATTGGTAGTGTTGACTCTTTATTTTCTACAAGAAGGCACTTCGAACTTGTCTCTACAATATCGATTTAAAAAAAAAACTTCTTGTAGTATATATGTGTTTTGTTTCGCACAGACTTTTCAAAAGAAGCTTTTAATTTTTTAATGCTTATATACTGTTATAGGCAGGTACCTGGATCCTTTTTTTTTTGTTCGAACATTTTGAAAATAATCACCTGTATTACCTGGGGCGTCCCTTTAACAACAATGAAGAATGGTTTTAGGGTCCCCTATATGTGTCTGGAACAAAAAAAGGGCCGTAGATTTGAATAAAAACACGACCTGCTTTTTCCGGATATCAGATTAAAATAATGAAGATTTGTGACTTGTTTTTGTCAAAAAAAAGTTTTAACAAGAGCATAAAAACAATATGAACAATTGTCGCAGGAATGCGTTCTGCATACAGAATAAGTTAAACAAAAATACAAAGGAGTGGCCTCTCTGAAGATTATTTCTGTGGGGTCTACATTAAATTTACGGTTAACGTTGCATTTTATGACTCTACAGTTTATGTGGTGCCAATGGACGGAACGTTTTTATGATTGCTTAAAAGGCTAGTTGTGCAAATTGCGTTTTCAAGTGCAAAAACTTTCTAATGATTGCCGTCCAATTTTTTACTCCCAACCTAAGACGTGTCTTTCGTCTTTGCATTTTAGCCAATGTTGATTATTAGTGTTTGAGAATAATTATCATTCATTTCAATCTAGCAACCATTACAGATACATCGAATATGAGGCATTTGAACACTTAGATAGTTCGCATTATAAGTGTAAATTTAGCTTGCAAGTTATTAGGATGACGCTATGGAATCCAGAGACATGAGTATGAAATGGACTGCGTGTTCCGTATAGTTGCCGTATGCGGCAGTGATGGAAAGATGGTTAGGCAACCAGTCTTTCGCATTGTGGGCAAGAAGCTACACAAGCGCATTACCCACAACGAGAAATAACACATAATTTCATTTAAAGGTGACATATAATTAGTTATCCATAGTGTATCATTAAAAACTAAATACCAGACGTGCTTAAATGTATGTGTTTTGTGCAGACCTGTGAGGCAAAAAAATAAAACAACACTTAAACGTTAGATAAAAATAGTATATTGTATTAGGAGTAGAAGCTTTACTTTTTTGTGCTGAAGCAGTAGGTTTGTGAGCCGAACGTAGTGAGGCTTGCAATACTGCTGAAGCACAAAAAAGTGCTTCTACTCCGTATGCAACACGCTATTTTTTCTACAAACGAATGGGGTAAGCTCAGGGGTAACTGAATGGTTGAGCGGCAGTTAAAGTACGAGCGGCACTAGAAGTACTTTTGCTGCCGCTCCAGCGGCACTAAAAGTACTTCTACTGCCGCTGCGGTTGCCTAGCAGCATAGAAATCAAATTTCTACCACCTCGACAGGTGTTAACCCGCTGGATTTGTCTAGCAGCATAGAAATTAAATTTCTGACATCTTGACAGACGTTAACAAAGTGTCGTTTTTTTGACGTTTGGAGAAAAAACTTGATATTTCTAAACAATTCTTGGGCAAATTCAAAGGCACAAAATACTAGATTGTAAGGTACAAATACTTATACTTATATGTAAACTTAAATTTAGGATTTAGATGCAAAACTCATTTTAATTCTACTGGTTCTTAAAAATTACAAGTTTTGTATACATTTGCCTAACTCTATCAGTGATTCTACTTGCTTCCTTATTCTGATAATGGAGTCTAACGAGAAAATAAACACGTAAAATTGCGTTGATCAGCTGAAGTAAATGATTATTAATAGGATCTTGGTCCAATATATGATCACTAAGCTCCTTAAAATAATTGTGAATGTTCATATCACTCATGGTCCATATTATAATTTTTTTGAGTGTAGTGTTTGGAGTGTAATGAGTACGAAAATTTTTTTCGGCTAGACTGCACAGTTTTATTACATCCTCTATTGCCTTACATAATCCCCCAAGATCTTTTCTATTTAGTAAACGTGATGACGACTCATCAGAAAACAAAAAATTACAGCAAATCGCGTATCTAACACTAACGTATAACAAGTGCGCGCGGATTTCTGCCCCTAATGTGCAGTTAGGGTTGCCTACCATGTTTACATCACTGTTCGTGCCTTACACCTAGTCCATTTCATACTCATGTCTCTGATGGAATCCCATAAGATCGGCTGTCAGCTGAAAGTAATCTATTGTCTGGCTAGCGAAACGGCGAACTCCAATAGAATTTGCTGCTTTGCCAAACTTGACGGAAACAATAATAAACAAGTTAGTGACATCTTTTTTTTTGCTATATGGGCATAGGTAGTATTTTGAAATAGAAAAAAATCCGGCAACATTGCGAAATAATGGATGCAGAGAGGCGTGATTATTCAGAGGCATGATTTTATTGGTTAGAGTCTGAACGACAGCATGCAGTGGCGTGGTTATTGGCGAAACTAGAAAATTTTTTTCTAATGATTTTATTAGTTTATTTCCCTGGTGTTTTCGGTGCCACTGAACCCAAAGACATGGCTGTCATCAGGCGGTGTCAGTTGAGGTGTCATTCAATATTTTTAGGCTACACCCCTTTTTTCTTCCCCCTTTCGTCTCTACCAAGTTACCACTTGCCAGACTATAATGTTATACTCAATACTATTATAAAAAACAATAAAACGTGTGTAGATAAGTTTGGGACTTCTTTAATTAGTAAAAACATGGAACCAACTAGAAATTCTAGAAAAATACATTGACATGAAAACATAACCATTCAAATATAGGTGCTTTCATAAATGCAACCAGAACAGTCAACACACATGAGAACAAAATAAACAAGAACAATCTGAATAAGCTTTTGGGATACTCATTTCAATACCCCCACTATCACAAAAGCTCATTTCTTACTAACTAAACCCAATTTATAAACGAAAAAATTATGTTTCACTGTTGGTAGGCTTTTTGTTAAGATATCAGCTGTCATTTCATTTGTTGGAAGATAATTAATATTTATCTGATTATTTTGAATCAATTCCCTTATGAAATGATGCCTGACATCTATATGCTTCGACCTCTTATGAAAAATAGGATTTAATGCTAATTTACCGGCACTTTGATCACATACTTTGATTGTCGTTGAACACTGTCACAACACTCTTATAATTAATCAACTCTAACAAAATGTTACCTAAATAAATAGCATCTTTGGCAGCTTCACTAAGGCTCATGTATTCAGCCTCTGTGCTTGAGAGTGCTACAGTTTTTTGTTTGTTGCTTTCTCAACTAACAGCTGCACCGGTTAGAGTAAAAACACCACCACTGTATGACTTTCTGTCATTTTTATTGCTAGCCCAATCAGCATCAGCATAGCCTTCAAGCTCAAAATTAGCACCTTTTTGAAACTTTAGTTTGAAATGTTTGGTACCCTTTAAATACCGGAGCACTCTTTTTGCACACTGCCAGTGTTCTTCTGTGTAGCTATTATTATATTGGCTAAGAAAGCTAACAGAATATGCTATGTCTGGACGAGTAAGAACAGCCAGATACATGAGATTACCCATAAACTTTTGATATGGAATACTCTGATTACAAGTTTCCCCCTGAATATTCTCAAAATCAACATTATTATCAAGTGGAGTGAAAACACTTTTACATTCTGACATATTAGGCAATTTAAACCACGTGACATTCAAGATGGCGTGGCGGCCACACATGGGCCAAAAAACACAAAAAAATATCTAGTTTCTGCCCGATTTGATAATTTAGGTACCTAGTCACGAAATATTTTATTAAATAATCAAAATCAAAGTTGCAAGCGAAGCTCTAAGCAAAACAATTTAAAATACGCATAAAAACATATTCAAAACAAACTTGCTTGGCCGCCACGCCCTATTGAATTTTACATTTTGACAGATGGATTAAATTGCCTAATTGAACTTTTTGAGTAGGTATTTCATCAATGTGTTCTACCTGATCTAATGCAATTAAATTCTCACTGTAACTTCTTTCAATTCTTACTCCCAAACACTGCTTAGACTCACCTAAATTCTTAATTTTGAAATTAGTGGTTGAATGACTCTCTAAAGTGTGTTTTTTTTTTAAAGATAAAAGTTCGGATAAAAGTCAAAATGACAATATGCAATGCAATGGTTTCAAATTTTTTATGTAGAAAGGCTTGTGTTGCCAACATCGTTACTGAATTTTTGACTTGGGGAATTATCAATAGTAATATAACTAGTGCAATGGAAATTATTGATAATTTTTGGGAAATTTGCTCGAATGCATTTTTAGTTGAAAAAGAGCACGAGTGCACGTTGTAGTAAATTTTTTGTCAAAAAATGTCAAAACACCAGTTTTCGCACCAGTTAGTATGCAATTATCTGATAATTTACACTAGTGCAAATTATCGCGTAATTACAATCTGATTGGTTCAAATCAACAATCAAAACATGTCAATTTATTGTTGGAATACCAGTTTTGACAGATGTATGAAATTCTCATATATAATACCACAAGAGAAAAAATTTTGTTGTCAAAATTTTCGACTGGTATGAAAGTTTGTTACTTGGCAATTTCGCGAATGACATTTTTGACAAAACCACGAGCCGTCAGGCGATTGGTTTTGTCAAAAATTTCATGAGCGAAATTACCAAAAAGCAACAAACTTGAATAAAACCAAGAGAATAATTTCGCCTACATAATTTTTTCTTGAGTGGTATTCGGCTGGACTATTTCACGAGAGAAAAAAGCCAAATTTTCATTTGGAAAATTTATTTTCTTTAGGGTCAAATTATGGACTGACTGGTAAACGTCTGGTTTTTACCTAGTAGGTACTTTTTATGCACTAGAGAATAGAAAGTACCTGCTAGGTAACAACCAGACGCTTACCAGTTGGTCCATAATTTGGCCCTTAGGTGACACTTATCAAACTCAATAGTTTTTTACATTAACCACACAAAATTTTGTCGCTGAAAAACCATCACGTTGGTTTTGTCCAGGTAGGAACAGGTAGGAGTTTTGTCAGTAGGAAACCGGCGGTTCCTATGACATTTTGCCAGTGTAAAACACTCTAGTGAAATACAGCTGTATGCAACATCCTCTTTTAACCTAAAAGCGCTTTTTGAAACTGGTACCTTTAAAAATTTCTATGGCTTAGAATACACATTTTTAAAAGTGACCAGTTTTAAAAAGCGCTTTTAAGTTAAAAGAGTATGTTGCATACAGCTATTAGTCTTTAAAAAAAAACAGACTTTATAGTTATTTATCCAATTTTGACGTTTAAAAATGACATTATTGAACGCATAATAACAAAGGTAAGTAGACGTTTATCACCTCAGTGATTTAAAATATTTTTAACTCACTCTCGGTCTTTTTAGTCACTCTACCAGTATAGAATCTGCTGCAAATACAAACAAACAACTAGTTATACCCTAGCAACCACCAATTTCAATATTTAGACGTTTTCATATGCTGCTTAATGAATTCTTTTTATAATTTGATTCCTATTAATTTAAATGTCCATCAAAATAGGATAAAATTTTGTATACATCACGTGAGTTAACATGTTTATTCATTCGAAGAAAATTAACCCACTCGCTAAGGCTCGTGGGTTAAACTTTCTTCTCATGAATAAACATTCATTTAACTCACTTGGTGTATAAATAACTATTATACACCAAGTGAGTTAAATGAATTTTTATTCATGAGAAGAAAGTTTAACCCGCGAGCCCTAGCGAGTGGGTTAATTTTCTTCGAGTGAATAAACATTTTAACTCACGTAATGTATACAAAATTTTATCCCATTTTGTGAAAATTTTAAAAATATAGTAGAAGGAAAAATGCCGGGAGTGAGTTAAAAATATTTTAAATCACTGAGGTTTCAGATTTTTAGTTGGGCAGAGTGACTTAAAATGCCGAGAGTGAGTTAAAGTGTTTTTAAATCACTGAGGTGATAAACGTCGACTTACCTTTATTGTTATGCGTTCAATAATGAGGGCCACACCTGTCCTAAGATTATTATTCTTTTTGATATATAAACATGGTTCATACTGAGATTTTTTATAGTTTATTTCAGATAGAACTTTATCGACTTTTTCACACCAGGCTCGAATGGATTGTTTTAAGCCGTAAACTGCCCGTTTTAACTTATAAACTTTGTTCTCTGATCCATTTAGAATAAAACCTTCTGGCTGCCTCATGTAAACGTTTTCTTTCAAAACCCCATTGAGAAAAGCTGTTTTAACATCCATATTATATGTACAATTTTTAAATCAATTTTAACTGCCAATGCTACTAAAAGTCTTAATGTAGTATGTCTTACCACTGGTGCAAATGTATCCGTATAGTCAATTCCTTCTCTCTGAGTAAATCCTTTGGCCACTAACCGAGCACGATAACTTATGTCACTGTCTCTATTGCTCTTGAGTTTGTACACCCACTTGCTCTCGACTACTATCCCCTGCTTTGGTAGATCAACGAGTTCCCAGGTCTCGTTCTCCTCAAAGGATCTGATCTCCTCCAACATTGCACGCTTCCACTTGAACCCATCAGCTCTGGAAAGTGTTTCTGAAACAGTCACTGGAGCATCATGTTTCTCACCAACACTATTTGAAGTCAAATAGGTCACATAATCGTCAAACTTTGTTTTCCTTGAAATTCTCTGTGATCACCTCACAACTTCGTCGTTTTCGTTCTCTGTCTCAAGCTTATAGTCACTGTCATTGTTGTCAACTACTTCTGAATATTCAGCTGAATCTTCATACATTGATGCATCTGTCACTGACTCTGTTTCTGATTCCAAAGTCTCCCGATTTTCAAGTGATGGAAAGCATTCTTCCCCCACTGAATCTGACGTGTCTGTATTCGTTATATTGACTATAGTTGTTTGTTTTATATTTTCGATGACAGTAACGTCCCTGCTAGTTATACCTTTTCTGAGAACTGGGTTGTAGCATCTGTAACCTTTGGTGAATTCATCATATCCAACCAGAATATATGGTACAGCCTTTGTCTCCTATTTCTGTCGGTTGGCTTTTGGAACATGTACCAAAGCTTTACTTCCAAACACTCTCAAATGACTAAGGTTTGATTTCTTCTTTGTCCACAACTCATAAGGAGTTTTATCAACGCTACTGGCCACTGAATGGTTTTTTAAGTAGCAAGCTGTATTGCAAGCTTCTGCCCCTAAAAACTTGGAGACATTTTCATCAAAAAGCAAGCATTTTGCTTTTTCAACAAGAGTTCCATTGAACCGTTCTGTTCTGGAGTATGACTGTTGGTTGTGTGATGGATAATGCCCCGTCTTTTCAGAAAATTGTGAAACTCGTGGCTGTAGTACTCCCCACCATTATCTTTCCGGAGTACTTTGATGGCCTTGTTTTGTTGCCTCTCAATCATAGCTTTGAATTCTTTGAACTTATCTGACATGTGGTCCTTTGTTGTGAGGAAATACGTGAAACACATTCTGGTGTAATCGTCTATGAAAGTTAAGAAGTATTTTGCCCCACCTTATGATGTAGTTTCCATAGGACCACAAATATCGCTATGAATAAGTTCCAAAATCTCATTTGCTCGGTTGCCCCTAGCTGGAAATGGTAAACGAGTTTGTTTACCCTGGCAACAAACTTCACAATTTTGTTTGTCAATGTGAACAGGACCTTTAAAATCAAGACCATCAACCAATTTGCACATTTTTTCCATGTATCCGCCATTCAGATGTCCTAAACGTCTATGCCACGTCTCACTGTTAATAGATCCAGTTGAAAAACAAGCACTCATGTCTTTGCAATTGAGTTGGTAAACACTGTTTTTCCACGTGCCTGTTGCCACCAATTTATCCTGGGAATTATAAATCTGGCAGCCTTTTTCATCAAAATTTATTCTGTTTCCATTATTAATTAGTTGTGAGACTGACAATAGATTGGTTGTTAAATTTGGCACATATTGTACATTTTTCAAAAGAATATTATGTACAGAACTATTTACAATAGATTTAATATTTACATCACCTGCGCTCTCCACAGCAATTTTGGATTTATTGGCCACTACAATTTCCGGTAGATGTGGTCCTCTTTCCTTCTCAGCCACTCTTTCCTTGCTGCCCAATGAATGTTAGCGCCACTATCTATTTACCACATAGGCGCCGGAACTTGGAAATTACTATGGGGGCTCGGGCTCCAAAAAAATACAAGTAAAATTATACAGACAGGACCAGTAGGCTACTAGACATATAGGCCTAAATGGGACCAGTTGACTGATACACATTTTACTGCATGATCGCCACGCTGGATCATTGAACCTCTCCGGCAGCTCGGCAATAGGAACTCGGCTTTGGCAACATCGCTACGATTCCCCTTAACCGGGTAGAAGCTAACGTCTTATTACTTAAAAATGTGTCTAGTAGGATGGTCCACTCTGTATATAAATTTTCCATGATATACTAGGTAAAAAAAGCCAGTGTGATTCATGATTAAGAGGAAGTGAACTCTGCGCCTACCGGTAGGTCCCGTTTGTTCCATTGATTGTGTGCCTGCCGTATATGTATAACGCTGAAACATTATGGTAGGTCCCCATTTGCCACATGATATAACGCCTTAAAAATAATCCTGAGCCTACCGGTAGGTTCATATTAATTTAGGAATCCGTCGCCTACCTATTGTGCATATTGTCCGTCGTTTTTAATCTGACACTTTCCGTATGAGGAGCGAGGGGGTGAAGTATATGGCAAAGACAGGTGTGATGTGAGGTGACAATTGGCGTTATAATACAGAGTGCCTACGCTCACATTCCTTTCGAGTATCAGATTAAAATCGACGGACTTTATGTGCATTTACGTTTGACAGATGATATATTTGAAAAAGGTTTTCCACGTTTTTGGTGGATTTACGATTACGAATCTTTGAAGTTTGGCGAGTGGAGCGAGCAATCGAACACTCAAAAATAATTTCAAGGTGTGTGCAGAAGGATTTTCAGTAAGTTCCACCGTTCATTGAAAGGGTTTCCCATAGTATGCCAGAGGTACCCTTTTGTCACAGAGAAATACGAAAATCCCTTAAAAAGCTAGATACAAACAAAGCAATGGGTCCGGATGGCATTCCCGCAATAGTACTCAAAAATTGCGCCAACGAACTCACCCCAACTTTCGCAAAATTATTCAATTTGTCTTACAGGCAAGGAGTATATCCATCATCATGGAAGTCTGCCGCAGTACAACCCATTCCAAAGAAAGGAAAAAAGACAGATCCGTTAAACTATAGACCAATTGCTCTACTTCCGTATCAAATCAAAAGTAATGGAAAGAGTTGTGAACAATCACCTAACCAAGTACTTGGAAAAGTACAAAATTATCAACGATAAGCAATATGGATTTCGAAAATATAGGTCAACTGGCGATTTACTTACATATGTCACTCACTTATGGCAAAAAGCGATTGAGTTGCGGGGTGAAACAAGAACAATTGCCTTAGATATATCTAAAGCATTCGACAAAGTTTGGCATGAAAATCTGCTCAACAAGCTCAAAGCAATGGGATTATCGAATGTAATACCACAAGAGGTTTCAGGATTACCGGATAATACTTTTACCTGTCACGAAACGCGTTACGCAGCAACACCACGACTCCGAAGGAGGAGTGGTGTTGCTGGTATCGCGTTGAGTGTCAGGTAAAAGTATTAGGTAATCCTGGAAACTCGAGTGGTATTCAAAAGGTTATACAACGAACTAAACTTTAATTCTTTATTAATTAATAATTTCATGAATCAAAAATTTAAATTTTTTTGTCAGAAAATGTCAAAACACCAGTTACCGTGCAAAAGGATTATCACTTATTAAGCCTCTCGTGTCATATGGGAAGGATTATCACTTATTAATCCTCTCGTGTCATATGGGAATAATGTACAGTGAGTTGTATAATCGCCGAAACTTTGCACTTGGTTTGAAAGTTACCTAAAGGACAGATCCATTTATGTTGCACTGGATGGCCAGAACTCCAACTCTTACCAAATAAATGCTGGTGTGCCACAGGGAGCAATCCTTTCGCCAACTCTTTTTCTGATTTACATAAATGACCTCATAGATAAAACAGTAAATCCACTTTATTGTTTTGCAGACGATGGCAATGTAGTCTCCTCACTCATACCACCCACAGGTCTTTCCGCACGTGAATTCCATCATCTTAGACTAACTCAAATATCGCAGATAAATAACGACCTGGAGATAATAGAGGACTGGGGTAACAAAAACCTTGCACAGTTCAACGCGCAGAAAACCCAAGCAGCTCTGTTTTCAAAAAAGACTAGCAACGGTGAGCCAAACATCATGCTATCTGGAAGTGCTGTCACATTACAGAGTCAGTTGAACATCTTGGGGGTTACTGCAGAGACCAACATGTCTTGGCACAGCCACGTGGCAGATATTGCTAAAAGGGCGTCCCAAAAGCTGGGGGTGCTATTTCGTACAAGACATCTGTACACACCAAGCCAATTGCTGACACTCTACAAAGCCCAGATTCGACCAACTATGGAGTACTGCTCACATATATGGAGTGCAGCACCCAAACATACCTTAATGCTTTTGAACACTGTGCAAAAACGAGCTATCAAGCTGATCAATGACCCCGCACTTACTCGTAACTTGGATGGTCTCGAACATCGCAGATCTGTGGGCGATTTATCTCTCTTCTACAGGTACTATCACGGAAAATGCTCTGAAGAGTTGGCACGTATGATTCCACCGAGAGTAGCGCCTACCAGGCGAACCCGTCAAACAGACGGTAACCATGAATTTACTATCAAACTAGAGGCACCAAGAACCTCATTATATCAGAATTCATATCTCTGGAGAACAGCATCGCTGTGGAATAAACTCCCTGCGACGGTTTTTCCTGCAGGTTACAACCTGAACCGTTTCAAGACCAACATACACCGACATTTCCGCGCACTCGCCGCTTCTCGAGCGTGATAGGACATTTCCTTGCGAGTGCGCATATCCGTAAAAAAAAAAAAAGTTGCCGTGAAATGAAACAGATTCCAAACGTAGCCGGGTACCACCCCTTGTACCTAACTGTTTTATGTACGATCGAAAATAAAAAAGTTACAGGGCTTGGTACTTTATAACTTGACACCCTGTACTAATAATCGCTTATTACTCAGTGGACGAATTTCTTAATGACAATTCTACAAACAAAATTTTGTTAACGCATTTAGCTAGCAAGAGCTGACTGGTAGGATATATACGGATTAGCACCTTCCCAAAAAGGACCTACCAGTAGGCGCTCAATCGGTGGATGAAAAAAGGCCCACTGGTAGGCGTGGGGTTCATTCCCTATTTATATTCATGTGATTTAAACATATAACATTAAAAAAAAACAACACAAAAAAAATATAGGTAATTATTCCAATCCGACTTTTTGAAAATACAGCTTTAAATAGGTACTACACGACAAAACATTCAAATTCTTTGTTAAAGTAGGTATGGCAAAAACAACAAAAACATGAAATACACAAGACATAAAAATAAATATGTAATTAGGAACTTAATATTTTTGTACCTATCCACTAAACTCACTACATAGTTACAATACCAAAATCACTATGGTGGCTCTGCCCCCATAGAAAATTCACTATGGGGGCTCAAGCCCCCATTGCCCCCATGGTTCCGGCGCCTATGATTTACCAATACCAATCGGTATTTTTGAAATTGCCCGTTGTAAACTTTGCACTAAAACCGCTGTCCTTCATACGACCCTGCGAAACGTAATGTCCGCGCTGTTTACACTTGAAACAAGTGGTATTATTTATCTACGTCCTGCACAATAACTGACTATTATGTCACTAATGTTTGCTCATTTGCGTTATGTAATAGGTCCCATTACCGCACTTGTGCGGTAATGAATCATACCGCGTTCATTATCGCACTAATGCGGTAAGAGGTCATCATTTTTTTATAACTACACAATAGTATTTATATTTTTTTTGCTTTAGTTACTGTCCACAGTAGATATTCGGATTGTTTCTTTTTTAAGAAAGGTTGGATTTTGGTCAAAAATAAATGGCGTTAAAGAAGAAAGGCAAATACACATTTTTTTCTTCAACGGCGTTTATTTTTTACCTAAATCCAACCTATTTCGAAAATCCAACCGTTATTTATGATAGACAAACGACAATAGTCACTTATTGTGCAGGTCGTAGGTAAAATGTTGTATATCACACGTACGGTAAGGCTTATTACAACACTCGTGTGGTTACCACGACTCGGTCTACGATCTCGTCGTGGCAATTTTCCCCACTCGTTACTGTAATGAAGCTCATACCGTACTAGTAATATAAATAACTATTATGTCTTTGCCCCGTTTGTTATTGTTTTTGTTTCTGTCAAAATTCATATAACCTCCAGCTGATTTGTCACCCGATCGCTTGTCGCTGCTGCCATCTTCCGATGTCCCATTGTACTTGTGTTTGGGATTGTGCCGATTATTAGAATTTACGACAAAAGCGCCGCTGCTGGTGGAGCCAACTATCTGCATATCCATTAGCTTTGTCCTAATGGAATCTGCGGTAATCTGTATTCCGGAATGCTCGCCAGCCATGATCATTGGGGCGAAGCGTTCTGGGAGCCCTGCTAGTAAAAGCGACCCAACCCACTCATCGTCGATCTTGAACCCTGTCCGTCTCAGCTTTTGAGAAGTCTCGACCACCTGATTTATGTACGATTCCATCGAGTCATGGTTCTCGAGCCTTGCTGAAAACAATGTTCGCAGCAGACCGATTTTCCTTATAAAACCACTATCATCCTATAGGTTTTTTAATTTGTTTCATACTTCTTCTGCTGTAGTAGTATCCTTCACATGCGGATGAAGAGATGGATCGATGGTTAGCACCAATTTGGATTTTGCTTTGGCTATAAACGTAGTGTCTGTCTCGGCGCCTGTAATGCACAATGCACTTACTAAGTCCTTCTAGTATTAGTACATTATCAATAGCAAAAGACCACTCGTCGTAATTATCCCTGCCAATTAACTTCGGCACACTTGTAAGATAATTAACTGCCATTTTTACTGTAAAAAGAAACTGTCCAAGTACACTACCGAACTACACTGCCTTTTTTCTAAAAAACAAGCCAGAAACCGTCTGGGCCCTTAACCTATTATAAAAAACAATAAAATGCGTGTAAAGTCCGATAAATACCATTTTAAAGTCACGTGATATTGGTGGCAAAAAACGTATGTTCATTGATTATGTCGTTGATATCACCTACAAAAAGCTACTGGTGGTTAATTACTATTGAATTTTAAGATACGCATTTTACAAACGCGTTTCTCAAGTAGTATTGACCAATCAGATGGGAATTTTATTATTTGCAATTGTTGGGAGACTCACTTTCGTCGCTTCTGCTGCCCCTTGTAATACATTCTGAACTTGAATTGGGTACCCGTTTTCTATTTGCTTCTTTTCGAGTTGGAAAAAGGTTAATATAGTCAAAATTATTAGCTGTGTTTGTTCGTTGTATCATTTTCGAAAATAACTTTGACAAACTAATTGATGACAGTGACAGATTCTATTACAGGTAAGAATTTTATGAACAATAATTACACACCAATTTTTCTGTCAATTTTACTATCACCGCTGTTTGAGATGTATTCAACAAGGATAGAGAAAAATCACGTGACTTTAAAATGGTATTTGTTGGACTATAGATAAGTTTGGGGCTTCTTTAATTAGTAAAAACATGGAACCAACTAGAAATTCTAGAAAAATACATTGACATAAAAACATAACCATTCAAATATAAATGTCAACGTCATAGGTGCTTTCATAAATGCAACTAGAACAGTCAACACACATGAGAACAAAATAAACAAGAACACTCTGAATAAGCTTTTGGGATACTCATTTCAACATATACTTTATTCTCCAAAAATTATAAATGTATATCTTCATTTATAGGTAAGAAGTAATAATAAAGATGAACTAGGTAAGCAAAATCACTTATGAATCTCAAAACTAAGACAAGGCTCAATAAAGAATGACCAACTTTCACAAATTAAAATCAAATAAAAGAAATCAATACACGAAAAATAAATATAAAAATATATAAAGAAATAAAAAATAAGACAATCATAAAACATCACTAATCACTATAATATTCCCCTGAGCTGTAGTGCCAATATTCGAGTAACATACCGAGAAAAACCAGAAAACTATCACCCCCAAATAAATGCCTATATTTTGCAACATATAACATTAGCACAATGAGGCTGGATGAACACCTTGAAAGCTTGGAGAATGAACTTGGACACATAAAATGGGATGTGGTTGGGATTAGTGGAACAAGATTAAGTGGTGAAGCTAGTAGCATTTTGCAGTCCGGACATCTGCTATTTCAAAGAAACCGGGAAACCAACTGTCACATTGGAGGAAAAGCCATCATAATACATAGAAGGATTAAACACCTTATTGCTAAAACTCGTGCAATCTCAGACAGTCATATATACCATGATACAGCTCAACAAGATACAGAGCATACAAATAATCCAAACATACGCTTCGACCAGCAAATCTCGAGAAGAAAAATGTGAATAATTCTACGAAGATATATCAGTAGCAATGAACTCTGAAAGAACAAAATCTAAGATAATATTTGGATATTTTAATGCGAAGATAGAACGACGTAATGCATTAGACTCGCATAAAATCGGAAATTGTGGGTTAGGAGAACGAAATCATAGAGGACAGGTAAGGCTAGACTTTCTCTGTCGTGAAAATCTGTACTACTTGAACACCTTTTTCAAGAAACCTCTTCAAATAAAATAGACTTGGAAAAGCTCAGATGGCACGGTGAAAAACGAAACCGATTATATCCTATCAACGAACAAAAAAATCTGTCTAGATGTCTCTGTACTAAACCACTTTAACACAGGCAGTGACCACCGACTGGTTAGAGCCAATTTCAGAATAAACACTCAACTGGAACGCAAAAGGCGAATTGAAAAGAGCATAAGCCCATCGATAATAGAACTCGCCGATAAGAGGGAAGAATATAATACTATCATCGAGAAAAAACTGGAGCCAACAAAAAACCTAAGAGAATTAAACCTAGAAGATCTCTCAAAGAAAATAACAGGTACTATTCAAACAGCAAAAAGGGCTGTTTGCTATAGAAATAAAATTAGTAGAGGAACCAACACCCTCATTGAGCTACGTAGAAAAACAGATAGACAATATCCAACATATGAGGGGCTAAATAAAAGAGTCGAGAAAGAAATCAGGGAAGACCTAAGAAGATACCACACTCGACAAATTGGAAAATTGATCGAAAATTACATGAACATGAAGGTGCTTGAATTTAAAAAAAAAAAACAGAGAAAAACTCCTAATCCAGAAATCAAGAAATGGCTAAGGAAATCTTGTATATGAAAGAAACGAGATCGCTAAAGTAATGCAGGCTTTCTACCAAAACTTATATAATCAAACTATACAACCACCAATGGCTGATATAAGAAGACACACAAACCCCGCACCCCGTCATAATTGTTGGATCCGAAAAAATATAAATATATAATAAGAACCACAATAGGACAAGCTGAAGAACGGAAAAGCTCCAGGAGAGGAAGGAATTACGAGCAATATGTTTGAAATCGGAGGGAAGACATTGTGAAAGGGCGAAAAAGCCATCCTCATTATACTAAATAAATATCTAGAAAGAAAAAAACCCCGAAGCCTGGCAAAACGCCGAAGTTACTATAATATTCAAGAAGGGAGATGCCACTAACCTGGAGAATTACCGTCTTATTAGTTTGCTGTATCTTATATAAGCTGCTGACGAAAATACTTACAAATAGACTAAATGCTAAGTTTGATTTCTACCAGCCCGTTGAACAAGCAGGTTTTCGGAAAGGCTTCAGAACGATTAATCACATGCAGATGAGTATCAAGAGTATACGAACCTTGATCGAGAAGTGTACAGAATACAACATTCCTTTGTTTTTGTCGATTATCACAAGGCGTTTGATTCTGTTGAGATATGGGCAGTTTTAGATGCTATGCATAAGGCAAGGATCGATTCTAGATACATCAGAATAATAAGTCATGCATATGAAAATGCCGCAATGCAAGTAAAGATCAACGATGAACTGACCACTGAAAAAAAATTATTAAATAGAGGAGACAGACAGGGTGACACGATCTCCCTAAGCTGTTTACACTGGCCCTAGAGGACATATTTAAAAAGTTACCATGGCAGGATAAGGGTATCTCAATTGACGGAAAACACTTGAATCATCTGAGATTTGCAGATGATATCGTGATCATCAGTAATGACTCAGAGAAATTATCCATCATGGTAAAGGAACTACAACAAACATCCAAAGCAGTAGGAATGACAATGAATATCCGGAAAACTAAAATAATGAGCACAGACAATGTCGACATAACTATTGAAAATCAGACTCTCAGAGTGGTGACCGAATATAACTATCTCGGCCATATCATTAAGCTCGGCAAAGACAATTAAACTGCTGAAATAAATGGCCGAACGGGTTTTACATAGGCAGCTTTCTCAAAATTGGGTTATAAGTATTCTTAAAAACCCGGATGTCCCGATTAGTCTAAAACGTGAAATCTACAACACATGTATTTTACCAGTAGCGACTTATGGTTTCGAGATGACACATGCAAGTGCTAACAAAGTTGAGGGTTTGTGAACGCGCCATGGAAAGAGCAATGCTTAGTATTAGCCTCAGAGATAGTGTGCGAAATAAAGACATGCGACAGAGAACAAAAGTCGACGATGATGGTATGGGCGACAAGGTTGGAGTGGCGCTGGGCAGGTCATGAGGCTAGAGATAATAAATAGACCAAAATACTCATGGAATGGAGGCCATGAGATTCGAAAAGAAACATGGAAAACCGCAAACAAGGTGGCGTGATGACATTCAAAGGATTGCTGGATCTTGGCGGCCCAAGACAGGAGTCCATGGAAGATGATGGAAGAGGCCTATGTCCAGCAGTGGACGGAAACAGGCTAGAAGAAGAAAAAGAAGCTGTAGAAGGCCCTCTCCAATAACATACTCTTAGCATTTGTTCAAAATTGTTCCAAGTTGTTTCAATTCATTACTGAGGTAATTGACAATTTTCTTGCTTTCATAAAATATGGAATGCTAAGTCAGGACGAATTTAGTGTGTATATTCTGTTACTTATACTCAGGTTTGTACGTATTTCTGAAAAAAGTCATATTTATTGAATTTTGCGTCTAGCTTTTTCTTACATAGACACAATGCGCACTAGTTATCCCTCGAAGCGACAAAGAAAAAAAAAGCCGATAAAAGTTCACAGCAACAATAGGAGCCAATGGAGCGATATTAGGTACAGAGTTTTTTGATTTGCTTAACAAAATTATGTATATTGTTTACATTCGTTGTCTGAAGGGATTATTAATCTTTCAACCCATCAAAAGAACGAATCAAATTAAGAAAAAAAATTACTCAACATTTATTATTGATTATCATTTATTTCGGAGTAGATTTAACAATGCAGCAATAAGTTATATGTTGGACCCAATGGACCTTATTAGATGTTTTTTTTTTTTTTACTTATTGAGTTTATTAAAGGAAAATTATATTCGAAGTTAGTATTGCCCGACATCAATGGTTTAGTTTCTCAAATATTTTTGTATTAGTGCGGACAAAAACTACATAATAATTCATTATTCATATATTATATCACAAGAGCTTTAAATTTAATCGATTAAACTATCCAACATATTTGAGCATAATTTTGCTTGGAAAATAGTTGAATGCACAATAATTTTATTTAAAAGTTATTGTGCATGAAACTATTTGCCAAAAAGCAAAATTATGCAAAAAATATTTGGATAGTTTAATCCATTTAAATTTATAGGTCGAGTGGTATACGGCTAGATTATTTCTTGAATAATTAGGATTGAATTGTTGGCGGCAATCCTATCCAAAGAGTTCTATTTATTATAAAATGTCAGAATATTTCTATCAAAATGCTGTCAAAAAAGGTAAACAAAAATTTAATCGCTGATAAACAAGGTCTTGTGAAATAATCACTTATTTAAACAAAATTCATTCAAAAAATGACTATGTCTGATGGGTCTATTTTATAATGAATGAAATAATCCCTATAAAAGTTAAACAATTCCTAGAACCTGCTTCCAAATTTCTCCCTGCATCAATAAACTAGCCCTTGCTAGCCCCTATTTTGGCGTTTCAAACCCCAACCGAATTTACAAGGTCAATATTAAAATCTTACCCCTGGCATCCAGACACAATCCAGCACCTGTTTGCAATGTAAATAACATCAAGAAACAGAAAAAAATTCGGTATGAAGGGGAAGGCAAAAGCGCCACTTGCCAGCGGGTAGTTCAAGCGCCGCAGGGTCTAATCGGGCGCAAAAAAGGCTGTTAAAAGTAATTACCTCTCCGGCTCCGGAGGCTCTAAAGTCTGCATGGTGTGAAAGGTCCCGTCTTCTCCCCCGCTGGAGAGATTAAAAATTGGTTTTCAAAATGCTTTTAGTGGGGCCGGCTATTAACCGTCTTTCAGTAGTGCCACTTTTACGGCATGAACCATTTAGGAACTAATAACGTGAACATTCTTTGATAAATCCATGTTTGTCCTAGTTTTCTAGTCACACTCACATTCTGCTTCATTTGACGTTTTAACTCTAATCTTCCATTATCCTTTCCCCGGTTATGTTTGCGCAATTTGCACAACTGGGGCAAGTTTATACAAACATGCACAACCGGGTATGTTTGTATTTAAATGAAGACCCTCCGACGCTTTTCATTAAATGGTCTATTCTCTCTCGCAAACTCATTATATTTTAAATAATATTCTCGATCCCGCACTCGGTTATTCATATAGATAATCCCTCTGGCGCGGCGGTGTGTTGAAAAGAAAAGAACAATTTACTGTAGTCATGCAATTTATATCTATATCTCCATGGTAAAGCCGCTTTCTGTTGGGATTGGGGCTAAAAGGCGAATATCCAGGCCTTGGGGTACGTTAACCCTTTCCTTGATTAGCCTATGCGGCTACGGCCATTGCAGTAGATTTTTATTTCTAAATTGAAACACGCAAACTTGTAAAATCTTTATCCAGAATTCATGCAACCCTTATTCCAGAAGCGAAATCAATGTTAAGCCTATAAGCCTAAACGCTTATCAAGAATAGGAGCCAGACCAATGAAATCTTAAGATGGATAGACAAGGCATTTCATTCATAAACGAATGTTTGTTGTGATGATATGATCCTTCATGGGCCAGGAGAAGTGAGCTGCTCAAGGGGGGTCATGGTGGGGATGCATCAGAGGTGTAAACATGACCTGCCTTCCCATCTGAAGCCGTCATTTATTTGATCAAAATAATGAAGAAATGCGCTCGGGTGCAACTCGTTCATCTATCTATCTGCCTCTAACTTTACGTGCAGAACAGAGCTGTGATACGTATTTATAGCCTGGATGATAGATGCCAGCTATCATCAATGCTTAGAATTAGATCATCAGTTTAAATGTGAGCGTGCGCATCGGAGCAGTGAGTATAGCTGGGATGATCGCTTATAGCATACTAGAATGAATTTTACCATTCTTTCTGCGAGCAGAAAGCAGCTGACAAGGGTGGCGCATGCCGAGTCATCGTCTGTCTTATATCTTTAATTCTACCTAAAATGTATTGGAAAGTAGATTAGACAAAAATGATCATCAGCCTCAAGCTATCCCTTCAATTCCTGATAGAAGTGGTGATAATCTTCCAGTTCTGGGCCGTTTTTGATTAATTGGGTGTGTATGGTATTCTCTTGAGGGTAAATGCCACGGATTACGGACATACCAATTTGTAGCGGACCTGAATAATCGTCATCGCGATCAAAAATGCGAGATGAAATTGTTTAAAAGCTATAAATCCAATATAGTATCACAGCTCCGTTGTGCATACTTATAAGCGCTCATAATTTCACCTATGATCTGTCATCCTAGCTACAAAGTTTGTATCACAGCTCCATTGTGCACGTACCCTAATTCTGTAATATCCTAGTGGTGGATAAACTAACTACCATTGTCACAGCAAAATATCTGGCAAATATCTGGCAAACGCCAAAAATTAGAAAGACCTGATTTTCAATAAATTCAATAAATTTAATAATGTTTTGGATATTCCAAAATGTGCTGAAGTAGGGCAGTATTCTATTGATTCCGACATGATTCAACAATTATTGCCCCAGTTGTCCGTCGTTTTTAATCTGACACTTTCCGTATGAGGAGCAAGGGGGTGAAGCATATGGCAAAAACAGGTGTGACGTCAGATGACCATTGGCGTTCTAACATAGGGAGCCACCAGCTCATACTCTTCTGGAATATCAGAATAAAATCGACGGACTTAACCACAATTCCCTTGTTCCACCTTGCCAATACATCCTCTTGATAGTGCGCAATACTCAATTAGCAAAATGCGACATTGTCAGATTGTGATATATTTATAATAATATACCACAAACTCATATGATATAAGTTTGATAGGCGCGTTGACATGTCAATCGATTATAGCGCGTGTTCCATCTGTTTCACGAAACCGGCGTTGCCAGTAGTAGGTAGTTGTTTTTAGTCTTGAAGCTCCAATTCTTTGGAGCAAAATCATAAAATATCAATCCGTAACAATTTGGCAACCTAATTGGAGGGGATACACCGGAGGTTGGTCGCTCTCCTAGATGTTGGTGAAATTTTGTTTACTATAAGGTCTATCTGTGTTAATATTTCATTGATGGAGATCTCTAGTCGATTACATAAAATATTTACCAATGCCCTGTTTGCCAATCAAAACGAATTATAGAATGATTGAGAATTTCCAAGACTCTGCGCATCTTAAAGCTTTTCTTCGGGCTTAATGGCCTTCATAAGGTGGAATTGTTTACTGACGCTTCTGTAGCACAAATAGCTACATTCTTCATAGGTGCTTTAATTTCCGACTCTGGATTCAGAGGGTACAGTATAGCCTGCTATCTCAAGTAGATAAACTACTAATGGGAATTATAAGTGATAGGTTGAAGATTAAACTTATTCAGTATTAATAATGTATAGAAAGATGCATTTAGGCCGTTGCACAAGTGATCTTTGAAGATTTTAATCATTTCTGCATGCATTAACGTGAGATAAAGCTTTTAAATTTAATTAAGAGTTTCAAATCAACTTCAAACTAACTTTTGCACAAAGGAGAAACTTCAATTCATAAATCCTGGAAGTTTTAAGTCACTGTGATCATAAGAAGTACTTTGGACAAGTGATTTTTGCAAATTTTAATCATTTTTGCATGCATTAACATGAGAAAAAGCTTCTAAATTTAGCTTGGAGCTTCAAATCAACTTCAAATTAACTTTACCAGAAAGAGAAAACTGCATTTCATAAATCCTGAAAATTTAACGTCACTGTGATAATTAGAGGTACTTTGCACTAATGATTTTTGCAGATTTTAATCGGACTATAAGGTTTATCTGTGTTAATATGTCATTAATCCAGACCTTTATCTGGTATGTAGTCGCTATCATAAAACATTTAGGTACTAATGCCTTGTTTGTCAATCAAAACGAATTATAAAATGATTGAGACTTTCCGAGACTATGCTTATCCTAAAGGGACTTTTCTTCGGGCGCAATGGCCTTCAAAAGGTAGAATTGTTTACTGACGCTTCTGTAGCACAAATGGCTATACATTATTTAGAGGTGCTTTCATTTCCGACTTTGGATCCAGAGGGAAGAGGTACATTACAGCTTGCTATCTCAAGAAGACAAACTACTCATTAGAATTATTATAAGTGATAGGCTAAAGAATAAACCTATTCAGTACCAATAATGTATAGAAAGCTGCATTCAGACCAGTGAACATTTTTTTACATGGCTTCCTTCGATTACAAGAAACCTTTGAACTCTCTAGATCACTGGGCAATAATGGACTCTAAATCAAATGAGGTGAGGTATAGTGAAATTAATTAAACAGTGTATGCACGTGATCAAAATTAATGATATAAGCACGTCGCAATGTTGCCGCTATTAACTTTGGTTTTACTTTGACATACCATGTCTAGTAAAATTTGTTATCACTAAGGGCCAAATTATGGACCGACTGCTAAACGTCTGGTTGTTACCTAGCAGGTACTTTCTATACACTCGAGAATAGAAAGTACCTGCCAGGTAACAACCAGACACTTACCAGTTGGTCCATAATTTGGCCCTAAAGCAAACAAACATCGATTTTTATATGTATAGTGTATTATGAACACAATCTAAAAAAACGACTCACTTTTCGTCGTAAATTTGATTGCGAATAGAGCTAACATCAAGGTGATCTTGATTCGTAACCCGCTTCTTATGTGGACGTTTTTTCTTTGGTGAATTTAACGCTAAATTGTCCCTAACTTTTTGAGAGATTTTACATTGGATTTTACTCACAGTGGTTATACCAATATTCAGTGCAGCTGCAACACGTTGGAAAAATATTCCCAATTAAAGCCCCAGAAGATTTATATTTGATAGTATCAATATACTTCACCTCTCTAACGCTATTTAATGGCAAAAAGGGGCCCCCATTATCTCGTTTCTGTTCAAAGAAACTAATTAAAGACGCAACGAGTTTCTGACTCTGACTATTCAATGACTTTGGCATTTTATAGATACACAAATAGAAATAATTTCAAATTATTAAAATCAGTAACCACAGATTTGCAGCAATATTTGGCAACATAACCCATGAGTGCCAACCTAAATGTCATTTTATCGGCCGATTCGGTTAAATGCCAACAGTGTTCTGTCTTTTTTTAACTAAGGTTAAATAAAAAGGAGAATGAGCTCTCAGCTTGAAACGAATTTTAATTTCTTACAAACTGCAATTGGCAATAATTTCGACGTCATTGATCACGTGCATACACTATTTAAATAATTTCACTACATAAAAGAAGTCTCACCAAAGCACCTTAGCCCTGGAAAGGTCTTTCCTTTCTTAGAAAAATGTTGTTAGATCTGAAGTCCGAGTCTGGAACATATTCAAATCACCATACAATATGAGAAAGGTAAGCAAAAAAAAGGAGATCGAAATAAAATGAAAATCATGCGGAACAGAGAATATGATCAATTCGTGCTACCTTAGGGTAAAATCAGGAAAAGAAAATAAGATGGCGAACAACTAAAGTAGGCAAGAGAAGACCTCAAAAGAGATCTTGATGACATTTAAAAAGGCTGCTGGAAGAAACTGGATGAGGACATAGGACATCTATGGACAGGCAGTCATGGAAAAATAGTCAGGACTGGAAGGGATCAGGCTGATAAAAAAAAGAAAAGAAGAAGGGGAACGAAAAAAGAAATCGAGGCGGCCAATATCGCCTGGGTATGATGATATAGCTAACAACAAAAAATGAACAAGACCTTGAAGTTTATGAGACAGAAAAAGACAACTAAGAGCGTGCATCACTATAGTTAAGAACGAGTCATTGGATAAGATATGTGAAGAAATTAACACCTACATAGGAGGAAGGAAATGCTCAGAGGTGGAGGTTTATTTCAAAAAATGTCAAAAACCCAGGAAAGGACAGAGCTAATATTCAGGTAATCAAACCAGAGCAATGGATAGAACACTTCAGGGGCCTATTTCAAGAAAGTAGACCGAAATATATAGTACAGATGATGGGGGATAAATAATAGGGCTTTGGAAATAAAACTACCTTTTTGACTTCAAACGCCTTTGCTGGTAAAAATAGCCCGTGAAGAGGTCGCAACATCGGCGTAATTAAAAAAAGAATAGTTATTTATGATATAAGTGCTAAAAGTGACATTTTATTTTGTGAAAAGGGAAGTTTGGGACACGACGCCGAAGGCGGAGTGTTCCATCCCTTTGAACAAAATAAAATCACTTTTAGCACGAATATCATACACAATTTTTTCTACAAACGCACTAAAAGTGATTACTTTTAGCACTAGTGCTAAAAGTAATCACTTTTAGCACCAGTGTCATAAAATGGCATTTTAGACACTGGCAGCATCCGTTAAAAATGACACTTTTAGTGACGTTTGTAGAAAAAGAGTTTTATTTCCAAAGTATCCAATCCATTATCTCTACTCTACTCAAACACTAAGGACGTTATTAGATTTTATAAGACATATTGAAGTACATGGGGAAGTAGTTGAGATATCTGAAGAAACAGTGAAAAAGACTGTTAAAAATCTTAAAGGGAGTGTGACCCAAAATGGAAGTTTTAGTGCAAAAAAATCTAAGAATAAATATTTAAACCGCATCTTGCTACGATGGTCCGTTTTCGAGTTAGGGCGGTCTAAAGTTACAAATAAGTGTTTGTGCACATCACACATGATTATCGGGCACAAAAACCAAAGACAATTATGTCACTAGAGCGAATTGCAACCACCCAATAGGTAGTATAGGGTACAGTTCACTGACGACTGAACGAACAGAAGATTGCGATTTCGGCGGTTGTGACGTCACAAGTTCCTGCATAATTTATCTTCACAAGGGATTTTCCCGGAGAATATTTTGAATATAGGACTGCGGTTTTCACAAGAGATCTTAGATTTTTTTTCTTGATTTAAGTAGCTTGAGTCGTTTTTTAGGGTCACACCCATCTAAGTCAGGTGAAGCTAGCGGCCCAGAAGGGATACACCCCGAAATGCAGAAATGGGGAACTGAGAAGCCCTTTAAAGGTCTGGCATGTATTATCAATAAATGCCTAAATGGACATCCTGTTCTACAAGACTGCAAAACGGCTTTTATATCATCCATTCACAAAAAAGGAAATAAGGTGGCATATCAGATCAGTCAGAAGCACACTAAGCTATCTATCGGGGCATATCAGTTACAAGTACACTAAGCAGACTATAGGGTAGAATCCTGCGTGATCTCATTGAAGAAGAACAGTGCGGTTTTAGAGCAGGAAGATCAGGTATAAACAAGTCATAGAAAAGGGATCTGCTAGACATTTGGAAACCCACCTCACATTTGTGGACCTACAAAAAGCATATGATACAGTCCCAGTATCCAGACTATGGAAGGAATAAGAACAATCCAACATCAATCACACCTATATAACGGCACTTGAAGAATTATACATATAAAGCTTCACAATCAAGAATTAAGATATGTAAAAAACTCACAGACACATTTATAGTGAATAAAGGACTACGCCAAGGAAGTTGTATCTTTCTTACGCTTTTAAAAATATACGTAGCAGTAGCACTAAAAAATTGAGAGAGGAAGATCTATGGAATGGGTTTAGAGATAAATGATAAGTGCCTGCAGTTTGCAGATGATCAGGTCAAAGTGGCCAGTGACAAAGAGAACATGCAATATATGATTAGAAAGCCGATAGAAGAGTACCAAGAATGGAGCCTGAGAGTTAATATAAATAAAACAAAGTATCTATGTGTCGGCACCCAGAATGGAAACTTGGAAGTGGATGATGGTCAAGAAATTCTGCATTGTCAGGAATATGAGTATCTAGGTATCACATTCGACAACACCGAAATGTGATGTGAAAGAAGTAGAAAAACGAATAGTTAAAGCTAAAAAAGTAATAGGATGCCTAAATGGAATCTTATGGAGCAAGGAATTAACAAAGAAGAAAAAATCCAATATACATATACGAGAAAATGATAAAGACCAGCTTTCTATCTGGAGCCGAGACTTGGAGAATTACAGACAGACAAAAGAAGAAAGTAGAAGCAGTTGAAATGGATGCTCTAAGAAGATCCATGCGAAGAGAGAGAATAAGGAACGACAATATAAAACAACAAATGAGAATAGAAGGCACAGTTGACGACATTGAAAGGAAACAACTCACCTGGTACGGACACATTGGCAACCAACAGCTAGAAGGAAACAAGGAAGACCAAAACTGGAATGACAAAACTCCATGAGTGAAAGAAATCTCTCATCAGATGTTCTAAAACGACATGTGATGCCTGCCTAACGAGAGGCAGGTCTCAAATGGATTCAGTGTTGAAATTCTTTGAAACAAGCGATGAGATTGATGAGATGTGATCTTTTTTGGCCTGAAGATGGTTCTTATTAACTTATCCGACATTTTTTCCGCCTGCTTGTAGCTAAGAGTAGAGACAGACCTAATTCAATGAGATAACACATTCCATTGAGCGATTGCTCTTGCTCAAATGGCAATGAGAAGTATTCAGGCAAATAATCCCAGAGATCTCACTTTTTTGAAAATTTTCATTTTAGGGTCTAGTAGGAAACTCGCAGAAAAACTTATGGAGTCAAACAAAAATAAATCCTAGAAACCAATTCAAAAAATGAAAACTATTATTCACTTACTATCCTTTGGTTTAGTTGGCTCTCACTAACAGGTTGCGATGAAAACCTATGTTAAGCTATAAGCCCCAATCATCACCTAAATCCACAAACTCGGAACTATGTGGAACTATTAACCAACCCTCAACGGATCCAGCCATCTCATTTGCAAGTTGCATTGTATTCTAATGCGGATTGAAAATTTGAAGATGATTCATTCAAGCTCCTTGGTATGTTTGTCTGCCTATTTTGCTTCCGCTTTTTCAAACAAATAAATGTTTGTTCTCTTTATTCCAATAACAGTTCTATAGAATTTTGTTTTGTTAATGATTGGCTAATGTTTGAACAAGCATCTTGAATAATTTATTAGAATCAAAAATCGAAGCCAGACTCTCTGACCTCCGAAGGTCGCGTTCAATCCAGCGTCTGGATGGCTGTAAAATTTTTTTCACCTTGGCAGCCTCGTAAAATATTTATCAAAAGTGTCCTGTTTGCCAAAAAAAGAGAGTTCTCTTTTTCTCCCTCATCGTCGTGATTCTGCCTTCGCAAAGTATTGGACTGTTTGCTTTTTCGTAGTGCCTTTTCAAGTCGCAGACTTAAAAGAGCTGGGGAATTGAAGTGAAACTATGTTGGATGACGAAGTTTTCTTTCGGAAAAAGGTGTCGTGTTGGCAAATCCAAGAGACTGAATATTGAAATATTTGAAATTTTTTGAACGCTTTTCGAATTCTTATGCCACCTAAATCCAGCCCATCAAATATGTTTAAGCAGTGGACGCTCATTATTTTTAATGGTAAGTCTCCGTATGCGTTGTAATAAAATGTTGTGTGTTCCATGACAGAAAACTAATAGCACATTACACATAAAAACCAGAAAAAAGACAATAAAGGTAATCAGGTACACAACGCTTACCCGAATGGAGAGATGAGAATGAAAAGGCTCCAAAGGTGGAAAATCCATTGATAGGCCGTTTTTTTTTTTCTCGTCACAATTTTTAATGAGGAAAATATTTCTCTTTGGTGTTTTTGTTTCCAGTTATTGTACTTCCATTTGTTATAAGTCAGAAGAAAATAGATGACATACCTACTAAAAGCCAGTTTCTTTGCTGATAACCTGGTTCTGACCCTAAAACTTTTTACAAAAATTTAATCTTCTGTTGAAAAATTACCCTTATAAAAGACGCCGCTTTAGAAAAAATATCCTTTTCTTAATTGTTATTTCTCGCGGAGCTCGTTCGTGATGGAATTTGCATATCAAAGTGTCGTTTCCAATTAAGGGGTGGCGCGAAAAAAAAAAAAACGAAGGTTAATTCTTTGTCATTAGTCATGCTAGACAGGCTCTATAGGAAAAATTGGGTCATCCCTGGTTTATCCCGTAGCAATCTCATTAGGAGGCGAGAGCGCGAACTAATTTTTGTTTCTAATTTTACGTCTTCTTTAGAAAAATATTTTTTCTTTTAGATTAAAGAAATTTTTAATTATCTTTAGAGGCAATAATTTTTTAGCTTCGAAAGTTAAAATTTTTTAAATTAATTATTGTTGTCTAAGGGCGGATTTTATAAAACTATTTTGACAGATAATAGAAAGTTAACTTCTGGAATGACGTTACTTTTCATAGTAATTCCAGAAGTTTTATAATACCCGCCCTAAAAAGTAACCCTTAAAAAACCACTCCAAGCTGAAAACCTCTTGCAGCTTATGGTTTATTCTGATAACTAAAATCATTATATAATACTATTTCTGTTTGATAAAATAAGCTGTCTTTATGTGGACTGATTTGAGTACCAGCTAGAATAATTAAATTTATAATTCAGTCCTTCAATTTTCTATTAGAACAAAAACAAAATTCAAATGTTCCACTTCCAAACTTTGTTATACAAAGATAGATATCATATATATGTACAACTGCGTCTACACCAAGTATTTAAAGCAAATTCCTGAGGGATCCCTCTGCCGCGGGCCTCATTTTCCGCAAGGATCCATCAGAGTGTCGCTGATATGCTCCCACGTAATTAGCCTTCGTGGGTTTACGAGCTTTTCCGTTCATCCAGAGTTTTAATGTACCTAAAAATCTTACAGGATTTACAAGGATTTATTTTTATTTGGGAGGCAATCCTGCAACGCCTAAATGGACCGTAAAACCTGAAAGGTTTCAATAATAATTTCAAAGTTAGGTTTTACTATAAAATAAGTTTTAATGAATTTCAGTGACGTCTATTCTGTTTAATATGGTATGCAGTTTTGCTCAAAATGTCTGCCTTTTTATGCAAGTTTTTTGTATTTAATGTTGTAATATGTAACAGCTGCATAAATGGATAGGAAGTTTGTTTTAGCAGGTGAACTTAGCTTTGAAGAAACTTTCAATTAGACTTTGCTTTCAACGTTAAAACCATCGTTCGCCAAAAGTCTGGCAAGTACAGCTTCCTATTGTCACATTGTGACGGGGGGTGTAGGGTGGATAGATAGAGAGAAACTCGCTCTGTTTTTATATAAAAATATGTATATTTGCTAAGAGGTCATTATACGTCATGAATCCTGGATACATGGTCTTCTGTGGGAAGGGCCACAAGTCTGACGCTACTTAGGAAGGAATGTCTGTTTGATTCTAATGTTACGTAGAATGTTCGTCGTCGTTTAACTGATCCTCATCTAGAGGGGCTTTCCCAGGGTGGCGGTACTTGCACTGGTTCAAGTCTGCCTGTTGCTTGGCTTGGCCCACTATTTATATCAATTTATTGCTGAATTGCAATAAACATCCGATATCGAATCGGCAATTAAATTAATAAGGTTGAATACCGGGTACTCCTTTCTTAAGTAGCTAGTTGACACTATGTACAGTTTTTGAATAATCATACAGTTTTGTATATTTTCGTATGGTTCTCCATTCGTAGGTCGATCGAGTGTACGCCGCTGGTATTTTTCCGTTACTGACTACCTCCTCAGCCTTTCCATGTTAGTATGAATTCAATCGTATATACAGTTTTTGAATAATCATACAGTTTTGTATACTTTCGTATGGTTCTCCATTCGTAGGTTGATCGAGTGTACGCCACTGGTATTTTCCTGTTTCTGACTACCTCCTCAACCTTTCCATGTTAGTATGAAGTCAATCCTATGTACAGTTTTTGCAATAGCGATCATGTATTTGTCGCTTTGAGTATAGAAAATGAACATCGGTTGACAACGTTGGCACCAACATGCGTTCTATGTTGGAACTAAAAATTTACCTCATCGTGTGGGAGACACACTTAGTATGTCAAAACGTCGAATCCAATCCATTGACACTTTTCAACTATTTAATCGATGCTATAATAAACCAGCCTGAAACAAAATAGAAAATGTTAACTTTTTGTTGGAAACTTTAAACTTTTATTTCCCAGACAATATTTAAAATTTTTATATGTTTACCAAATCCTATTGTTTCACAACAGATGAGACTTTTTTCCCAGAGCTGTTTAATATGTATTATTTTTCTCCCCTTTGTGTTTTACTGCCACTTTATTCTCTAATTCTCTTTATTCTACGTTTTTTTATAACATCCATCACATGTTACATTGCGGTACAATACGCGGAATTTTAATGAACAACATTTTTCATTTTACAGTCTTGGAATATTCTTTCTCGCAATCAATTTTGCTCAATCCCAAAGATCGATTGTCTCTTTTAGAATTTATTGAACTAGTAAATAACATTGACTGTTAAAGTTTCAACTTGATTTATATTCTCTTGAAGGATACATTAGTCCTTTGACGATCGTACGTTATGTCCTGTAAACTAAGAAGGTTTATTTTATGTATTCTTTCGTAAAATTATACTTTCCTAGTTTTATTTGTCCGCACAATATAAAACCATTTTGTTTTTCATGAGCAAAAGCACGGAACCTCATCAGGAATGCAAAACGAGTTCCAACTTTATCATATCGATGTAAATTCACCGCTCGGCGATAATTTACTTAAGTTCCGTTGGATATTCCAAGGGTATAGTCACGGCCTGGTGTTGCACTGAGGAGTTTTCCATATAAGCCCTGGATAAACTCAAGTGACTATAAATTTACAACCTCGACAAAAACTAGCTTTGATGTAAATTAAATTTGCTAAATCCCTAATGAGAAGTTCGAAAATCACGTTCCACCTACTTCAGGGCTCATCATCGTTCCCGTGACAACATTTCCGCATTTCCCTCTGAATAATTACATTTGGTAGAGTTGGACCCTCGACAGTGTTTGGCAATTAGGAGATTTGAATAAAGTAGGACGTTGAACGCTAACGATAGATGGGAACAAGTCGAATTTGCGTTCACTCCTATCAGTGTTATTTAATGGGTTTTCGTTTGATAGGATTTTCGTGCGCACAGAGCATAACTTTAGGTCATATTCATACCACTTCAAACATTTAATCAAATTTTAATTGAAAAAGCTTTCATATTACAGTTTTTGGTGGACTTAGGGACTCAAGCCTCTTCAAATTTTGAATTAGGCAAATATATACAGAGAGTAATTTTAATATCTAGTTCTTTTAGCAATAGACAGTAATTTGAGGGTTTTTGTATCCTCTTCACATCAAATTTTAAATCAAGAGGATATATGGATATGACGGGATATAACATGTAACCTGCCAAAATTCTTTTAACTTTGTTTATATTTTTCCTCTATAAAATTCAACAATAATTACAGTAATTGCAGATCCTGTAAATTTTCATATATAATACCACAAGAGAAAAAAATTTGTTGGCATAATTTTCGACTGGTATGAAAGTTTGTTGCTTGGCAATTTCGCGAATGGCATTTTTGACAAAACCACGAGCCGTCAGGCGTTCTGTGGTCAGGCGAGTGGTTTTGTCAAAAATTTCATTAGCGAAATTACCAAAAAGCAACAAACTTGAATAAAACCAAGATTATACAACTCACTGTACATTATTCCCATATGACAGGAGAGGCTTAATAAGTGATAAGCCTAAGAATAAGAATAATGCCCACAAGATGCCTAAAAAGGGATGATGTAAAATTTTAATTTTAGGTGACTTCTGATCCAGAGAGTAAAAATTAATTTTCTTCAACCAAAGCCAAATTCACCATCGAAAAGAACTGAATTTAATTCAGTTAATAAAATCTTTTTTTTTTTTAAGGATAATTCCCCAATTCAAAAATTTAGTAACTATGTTGGCAACACAAGCCTTTTCTACATAAAAATTTTGAAAGCATTGACAATTTTACATTGTATTGCCAACATAATGTCATTTTGACTTTTATCTTTAAATTTAAAAAAAAAAAACGCACTTTAGATACGTTAACACAACATTTAATAGGTATTTAATAATTCAGAGGAGGAACGAAGTTCGCCGGGTCAGCTAGTTCCTTTATAAAAATGGACAAAATATAGTAAATTCACTGGGAAATAAAATTATCTATGTACCACGGGAATTATCAGGTGTTAATACCCCAGGGCAAAGTTTGCCAATGCCCTTGATACATAAATAACTATATCGTTTAATTTTTGACGTTTGTCGTTATTCTGACTCATGTCTAATCTTTACCTTTAGGACAGCTAATTAATTTTAGGTGGTGTTTCTTTTTTTTTTTCACGTTTGGTGGTTGGAGGAATAAGGTCTTTCTGTAGAGTCAAATTTCGTCTTCGCATTTGGGGGATTTCGACCCTCTATTCTCAACACTCAACACCAGGACCTGACACAATTGGCAACACGCTAATTAAAAACCTACCGAGGAAAACTATTATGCAGCTTCTGCACATAATAAATGCTATTATAACATTGCAGCACTTCCCAAGGCCATGGAAACAAGCTGACATAATAGTTTTCCCCAAACCTGGAAAAGACCACACACTATCACAATCATACAGACCAATCTCACTACTGGACTCATTTGGCAAAGTGGCCGAAAGACTTATACAGCACAGGATAATTGAAACAATCGACAAACTAAACTGCCTCCCACCGGAACAATTTGGTTTCAGACATAATCACAACACCACCCTGGCAGTAGCAAAAGTTGCTCAAGACGCCTCGGCAGCCTTCAACAAACACGAAAGCACCTTTCTGCTACTGCTAGATATTGACAAAGCGTTTGACAAGGTTTGGCACAAAGGACTAATATACAAACTACTCGAAACACACTCATTTCCACTACATTACATAGCACTAATAGCATCATATCTCAGCGACCGAAACTTCAGAATCAAAACTGAACACGCGCTTTCCAGACCTAGAGCCATCTAAGCCGGTGTCCCACAGGGCACCGTACTCTCACCCACACTTTTCAACTTATACATAGCAGACATACCGAAGACAAGAAACACCAGCATTATGATGTATGCAGACGACACAGCACTATACACCAGCGCCGTCTTTGCAGAAGACGCAAGGAAAGCGCTGGCTGACCACCTGGACCTAATTACACCTTACTTAAAAACCTGGAAAATAAAACTCAACGCGGCAAAGACAGAACTACTTACAATAGCAAGAAAAAGGACAAACAGCATCATGGAACCTCCACTCAAACTAAACAACGTCGATATATTGCCAAAAACAACAGTCAAATACCTGGGGGTGGTCCTTGGCAAGACCCTTAGGGGCCTCCCTCAGGTAAAAAATACGATAAGGAAGGCGAATGGGGCCGGGCGACTACTCGCCCCATTATGAAACCGAGCTCCTTCCTTAGCCCACAGAACAAAGTGCACATCTACAAAACAATTATCAGACCCTCCCTGCTGTACGCCGCACCAGCTTGGAGTTACATCAGCAATAGAAACAAACAAATACTACAACGATACCAAAACAAAGCACTAAATACCGCCCTTTCACTGCCCAGAGACACCCGGACAGTGGAAGTGCACAGACGACAATCGATCAATTTTTCCGGGTTTACCAGGGCCCGTATATAACAAAATTTTATTTCATGGCGTCATTTTATCACAGACCTCTAGCCTATTCTATTTGTATGTACAGGGTGTCTGGTTATAATTTGACACCCCACCTGCAGCCTTTCAAAAGTTGTGCAGTTTTAACTAAATTTTCAGAATCCATCGTCAAAAACAAAAGTTTATTGTAGGAAATTTGAAATTTTGAGTACTTGTAGATAAACATGAGTATTACATTCCTAAATTATTTTCCAGTATACAGGGTGGCCCAATAACTAGTAGTGACACAAAGTTATGTTTCTTTAAATGACTTCCCCTGTATATAATGACTTTTCTGGATTGGAAAAATATTATCCTACTGACGATTTTGTGAACCATTCTGATGAAAGCTTCAGGTAAAATTTGAGGCACTTGGTTTCTCTGATAGTACATATTTTTAAAATTTTTGAAGCCAAATATGGTGAAGACGGCTCAACTAATTATAGATAAACTATATATTTTTGGAAAATCGGAAAATTGTGCTCTTCAAGAATATAGAATCAAATATAGGGCATTCTATTTGAAAAAAGTTGAAAGTACGCAAAATTTCAAATTTCTGACAATAATTTAGCTAAAACTGCTCCACACCTATCATCTACCTATAAAGGTGGGGTGTCAAATTATAACCAGACACGCTGTACCTTACAATATATTGTATGGCCCCCCCCCTTAATTTGGGTCTGGATCCGCGCCTGACTCACGGTTACATTGTGACACCACAATACACATTCAATTAGAACCGAGATTGTAACTGTAAGGCTATCACACCCCAGCCTAAGCCTTCTAGTTGGACGCTAACACAATCCTTCCGGAACGTCAATTTGAACCTTAAGATTGGTTTGACCATCTAACCACAACCAGTACTCAGGACTAACCTGGTTAATTGTACCTGCTGCTACTATCTGTTGCAAATCAGTTAGCCGGATATCCAAAATATAGAGCTAAATGCGATATCAATGAGCTGCAGAGACAAAAATATAAACACTCAACGTCATCGTGTAACTGGAATGACGTAACTCGAAAGAAGACGTGAAGACCGCGGTGCTTATGAAAAAAAAAGAACCGAAGAAGCTGCTACAGTTGAAGGGATAAGGAAGATGGGGGAACAAATATCCAAAGCAATACAAAATTACGTCAGATTCGTCAAGTTAAATCAAATCAAAAAGAGCATTGTGTACAACAAAAGCATGTAAGTAGTTCGAAGAAATTCGCAGACTGAATAAAATGAATATTTAAGATGAGGAACAAAGAAGGAAGAAATGCAACTAACAGAAAGAAAATACCTATTGTGCCTTGAGTTCTACCAGCTACTATATACTTAGTGAAGGATAACAAATAACCAGAGCTTATAACTAGCTCCAAAAGGGATTGTCAAGTACATAGTTCCCATCAAGATAATCAAAAAAGGCATTTTAAAGTCGTTTTCACAATAGGAAAACAGCGATTGCTTCAAAATAGTGATCTCCATGTCAAAAATCAAGGAAAACCAACGTCGTTCCTGTCATGGTTTGACAATAATGGGCTAGTTCACACGAAAAAGGCTCTTTCATGAAGACATCATACATTGGAATTATGAGAACAGACGGACGGATAAAACTGGTAGTTCTCATACTCCATCCTGCCTGAACTCCAGGACTGTACAGGGATTTAATGATAATATAATTTATATGATTTAGAAAAATATTCTAATCAAAATTTGTCTCACTGTCAAGAAGATACACTTCGTGTTGAGATTAATTAAATGATAATCAAACCTATAAATGTATGTTCTGTTAATTTAAAAGCTTACTTTTTATTGTATACGTTAAAATAGAGACAGGTTGTTTGAGCTATAACACAGCTGTTAAAATAACAGGAGAGGATCCATCATAGACCTGAATGTTATCCAGTGGAAAAAAGTGGTATATAATTTGGTAACATTCGAAGGGATTTTTCGATCCACTCCAGATTCATAGTTTCTACTTTCCAATGTTTGATTGTAGAAGTTTTCAAACAGCGATGGAACTTTCAACCAAGATCCTGGATATTAGAAAAGTGCAAACGTAGGTTTGTTTTTGAGATTCCCGTGGTTAGGTTTGCTTCACTTCTATCCAACAATTTTTAAATATACAGCACTTTTCAAATTGAATTTAGAGTCGTAAAGTTGAATAAAATGGACACGTTTCATCTCTCGTTTCAACTACAAACATCAAAGCTTTTTTTTTTAAAAAAAGTTCAATTATCTAGGCACGTGTTCATATTTACTATATACTGTCAGGCTGGCGTGAAACTTATTTCCCCCAATTAGATCCCTAGCAGCGCCTTTACGCGAGAGGATTTTCTGGCACGTTTCCAGATGCGGATGTTGGAAATGCCTTTCTTACATTTTTTCCTTCGCGCGAGAGATAACGATATCCCCAGGAAACTATCCCAAACACCATTTGTATGTCACGAACGAGGGCCAAATATTAAAATTAATGGGGAGCTTGGCTTATACTATTTGGGTTAATATAGAAATATTTATGTTTATAGAGACATTATCAAGTCGTTTGCTTATGGCTCAAGTTTTGAAAGCACATTTCACACACACTTTCTTTTGGTATAAAGTCGGAGTGTAAACGTGAAAATTCTCCTATCAAGTCCTTATCTCGCCATTAATCCTGATTCATTACCGGCCTCGGCAACAAAACCATAGGAAGCTGCTATTATGTCAAGAACGTGAACAATATCAAAATTAATTGCTTTCTCCCTTCCTTATGCTTTCTATTCTCTTTTAAAACCACCTTCACAGTTATCTCAAAGAGAAAACTCGCCGTTTTCGCTAAAGACAAACTCCACAAGGCTTCCTCAAATTGAGTTAACGTTGAAACTTACAACTTTATTAGTTGAGTGGTTTTTAATGTATTTTTTCTTTGGTGCCGATTTCTCAAGTTTTTTTTTTTTGGTCACGTTTTTAACCTTCAGACAATGTCGAGCTAGAGGCAATCGATGAGTTGGCAAAGTTTCAAAATGAGGCCAGAGAAACAGCAGGTACACTCCTTCCTAAAAAAAAGAAAAGAAAAGGTCAAGCGCTGTCTATGATTAAAAAAAAATGTCAACGTTTTAAAGGTGAAAATCCTTGCTTTTAGTTGGATAGCATCGAAAAAAAATAATCCCTGTTCATTTAACAATTCTAATTTTGTTTTGCCTCGTCGTGAATTATGCAGAAGTTAAAAGTTTTCTCTCATCCAGATGAGCGTAGCGGCGCTAAGCTGACACTTTTAAATGACCCCCGAAAGTCAGCCGCTTTACAACAAGTTAAACAAAAGAACCACTTTTTCGAAGGTTAAGCTTTTGGTGGAATTTGAATAGCTTATGGATAAAACAAATGCATAAGACATCAATCAAGAATTCCTGATAATGTCTTTGTATCTCCAATTAATGGACGACCAAAACCAAGATGGCAACTTAATCCAAATTTTCATTCAAAACAGAATACGATAACAGTATCTAAATTTGCAGATTCGTTTGCACCAATACCAACTCAGCCAATCATCAAATAATCATATACCCAACCACAACATAAATTATTGGTCCTAACATATATTTTTCTAATTATACCCGGAAAATTTAACGCAGAGCCATTACCAAAGGACACTACTAGCATTATTCCATTATCTTGTGTGCCTTCAGTCCTCTGAGGGACTACTTGTATACATTTAAGCCTATTATTGCTGCATAATTACCAGGCCTTTGGCAGAATACAAAATCATTAAGTATTCCTGACTACTTCAGCATGGCTACTTAAAAACAAAATTACAGTAAAAATGAAGTACGTCACTCTGTACACAACAACTGTAACCTAAACTATCACATTACACACTTCAATTCCCATATTTTCCACAATTCTTTTAGGTACGACACTCGTTTAGTTGACCAATCGTTTTTAAAGGCCGAATAAAATCCCCCTTTTCACTCATTATACTGATTACACGCGTGTGTGCGTCCATTACAAATATTTAACCATCGAGGGCGTCGTTAATAAATGAGCTTTCAGCGTCGAGAGGAATGTCGTTCCGTCAACAAATGAATATTTGACGAGGTCAAGCCCGCGTATCAACTACCAAGGGTTGAAGACGGGGCCTAATTAGCCCTTTAGTAATGGAAAAATTTATCTCAATAATTAGTTTAAACGCCTCAGGCATTAAAGCCATTAGTGCAACATATATTATTAATATGTTTGTGTTTTGGTATGGCAGGAAGCTCGCTCGGTAATTGAAACCACAATGTGGGAAAGGGATGCAGTTGCTTTGCCTTTTAATCTAATACTCCTGTGGGGCTTTTGCTTCTGTGAGTATATTAGAATCCCTACGAAAAAACTTTTCAAGTAAGGCACCCCCATTAGAATAATTTGTTTTCTAGCTTCGAAGGCAAACATGTTTAGAATTATTTTGTTAAATCAGGCAACGGATTCCTAGCTAATTACGAGAAATTGTTTTCCAAATATCTGATTGATTCTCTGCATAAACGTTTAGCATAACTCCGTTCATTAGCTTATCAGAAATGGTCCGAATGCATCGGGTACACGTAAGGAATTTTATCCATTTCTCTCTCCAAATTAACTACGCTGCAGGGGTAACTATGAAATTATAACGACATTAGGAAGTTCGCAAAGGCTACATATCGGGATTAGTGATAATCTGGATCGAGTGGATTAGGAGGGATGATAATTAACGCTTTTAGATTCTAAAAGGGGAATTAGTTAAAGTTGAAAACGACGAAAAGGGAATTTATTCTAGGGAAAAATGTAACCTAAATCATACATTGATCAATCGAACCTTTTGGGTCTATATTTAGTCCCTATAGGTTTCGCTCGAAAGGTTTGTTAGGTTTACTAATAGAGGGGAACAAAGGGATGTTTACTTTTGGGAAAATTTGTGTGTGCTTTAGGTCCCTTGTGTGCTAAAGAAAACTGGAAATATGACTCTTCCCATTGCTTTGGTATAAGTCATTCAGTAAGCAGAAGGAAGTCATGATTAATCGATCTTATAAACTAGTCCATTGTTCAAATGTCTAAACATTGACACTTATGATAAGCAGAGTGAGATTCTTGTTCGTCCAAGCAAATTCATCCATTGTTCATTCTCGAAACATAATTTAACCAAAACTAACCGAAATCCACTTCCATTGAATTCAGAGAGTCCGCTTTGAATGCGGATACTTTTTCCCCAGTTTGTTTTTGTTTGGTTGCAAAGGCAGCGTGATAAATGGTCCTCGAGAAATCGCCTTTTGTGCTACCTGGAGCGGCTTATTTAGGTGGGTAAAGTTTCTTGTTACGTCATGAACATTTCCTTTCTAGAAACTTCTTGCAGTAATAAGAAAAATTTGCTCGCGTTTCTAGGTTAATTAGATTTCCTTGCCGATTTATCAAGCTTGTTTTGGATTAACCCTGTTGCATAATTTTGCTTGGAACGTGCTTAAGGCGGCATGTCTACGGTTGGATTTGAAATTGGAAAAGATTATTACGTAAGAATTAATAAGGATTTGCTTCATAGATCCAAATCCACCAATCAACAAATACTATACCAAAATAATTAAAAAACTGTGATTCAATACCAATTCTTGAATCAAATGTAAATACTTAAAACTGCATTAATCTGTTATCAGAACTTTTGGCCGACATTTGTGAGTTTAACAGATTTATTAACATTATCTTTTCTTTTTTGTAGATGACGCTCCACGTTTGGATATCTCAAACCTGGAGAATGGCTACCATGGTATAGTGAAAGAAAATGAAACGGTTGTGGAGGTGACGCCTCCAATAAGGGCAACTGGGTCTGAAGTATGTCGGTTTCGTATCGTTAACAAACACCACGGAGAAGCTCCGTTCGAAATTGAGCTCAGAGAAGATGGACATGCTGAGCTCAGAGCTCGGAGGAGCCTCAACTGCGAGAAACGAAAGAACTACAAGTTTGATATTGCTGCAGTCGGGTGTAACTTGAAACAGAGTGTGAGGTAAGTGATTCAAAGTATTATTTAAACAAAATGGGAAGCTTTTGCCAATTGAAACTGATTTGATGGCAAATTTATTTGCCTGATATCGAAGTTTTCGCATTAAAACAGGGTCAGAGGAAATCGGAAGCGTCCCGAGTTGCTATTATCTGGAAAAAGGTCGGGAAATTGTCTATTGACCCTTCCAGATTTGCATATCGGACGAAAACAGCGGAGTGATGGCGCCTCAAAAAGAGCTAGATCGATTTAAAATATGATAGATACTGTCAGACGATCGAGATTGGACAATATCCTTTTGGTTACTTTAATTTGGAAAAATACTGTTTTTCGTAATTTCATTTATAATAAGGTTTTATAATTTTTGGAAAACTAACCGACATAAACTTTGCGCGTATATGGTCATTCCTTTTGTATGTTTCTCGTATTAAAACATGGTTACCTCAACAAATTAATACCCGCCATCGTTAAATCAATATTCTAACTAAAGTCTCTAAATCTAATTTCCACTACTGTTCTCTGATCGAATTAAATAATAATAAGCTTCCCTTCCTCTTCATCCTGTTTTGCCTATATATTCCTAGCAGCCTCGGCTCTAGCCAAGAGTATAAATTATGAACATCGGCTTTATTACGATCGGAAATGTGGAACGAGGACTGGTAATATGCTCTATTGAATACGTTTACTTCACCTTTTCGATTCTAATTCGTGAATTTGTGGCTTATGGCTAACCTGTATATGTATATAAATCCAGAATTTATTTTGGATGAAGTTGGTTTCAGCACTTTGGTTGGAAATTCACTCTAAATATTTTTGAATATGAAATCCATTGTAATGATGAAACAAATCAAATTCGTGCCTCAGTAATTTCAGAGATAGATTACATAATAATTTGAATCAATACTATTATTATTATCAATTATTTTTATTTTGGTAATAGTGTATCAAGCCTCAATTCTGGTATTAGAACTGAAAAATTACATACAAGTTTGTTGATTGGTTTAAGGTGGGGTTAGGCGTTGCTACACATAAGTCTTGCTTAAGGAAATTCCGTCCCTTTGATCAGATCTAGCAGCTTTCTGGCAAGTTTCTCATGCAGCAGTCTTGTGTCTTCTGCTTCGCAGTCGTATATTATGTGCAAGGCGGTTTCCTCCTCTTCACCACACAGTCTACACGTCGTTGGGTCATTATAGTCTCTCATATTTTCTGCATGTGCGCTTTAAGATGGCAGTGTCCTATTGGTAGTCCTACCACCCGTCTTATCTGAGTACGCGTTAGTGAGAGTACTTCAGCTGTTAGCATCTTTGAGGGGTTTCCAATTATCCCCTTCGAGTGTTTTGCTCCAGGTGTAGACCGCCAAATGGGTCGACCAACTTTCAACTGCCGTCTTTATAACCTGCTTCGATATCCCTAATGCGGGTTCTGGTCTTGTGAAGGGTGCAGCTGCGCCCGCTCTGACCAGTTTGTCAGTTTTTTCGTTGCCTTCTATCCCCAAATGCCCAGGAGCTCACAGGAGTTAGGGATGCGACATCAAGCACAGATATCGATGTTGAACATCGATGGTAACATCGATACTTCAACATCGATGCAACCGATGTATCGAAGTGAAAACATCGATATTTTACAAACATCGATGTTTTGAGGGTAACATAAAAAGTAAACATGGAAAATTTCTATTATTACAGAACTTTTAATAACAAAATGGGAAAAAAAATTATTGTTGTTAATAATAACAATCACAACACATTTTCCGTTTCCTACAATCTACACAAAATAGTATGTTCAGGGTCCTCATTCTTGAAACAGGGGTGCAGCGTTCCTAGAAGAATTAATTATATTTTATTATCATTTGCATATCATTGAGAAAGACAGAACACTCGTTCTCCTAACGTTGCTCCCCTGTTTCAAGAATAAGGACCCGTATCTTTATTCAACTTTTTGGTTTTATATTGCTGGTGCTACTGGTGCTAGTGCGGTAAACGATTTAATATATCTGTCTTATTTCACCGTCATGCGTTTGTAGAGGATGGAAATTCAAATATAAAATAGGACCTTGCTTGTAGCGATTTATTTATACAGATCTAGTGCTATGAAAGCTGCATATTATAGCGATTTCCATTTGCAGAACTGGTGCAAGTAAATTATCTTTAACCTTTTCTTATTGTCGATTTTTAAACCCAACATCGATGATAACATCGATGTTTTAGAATTTTATCATCGATGTCGAAACATCGGGTATTGAACATCGATGTTTTTTAATAATCGATGAACATCGCACATCCCTAACAGGAGTTATCCTGTTATTCCTTGACGATAGAGCTTCCAGGTCGTCTAGGCATTCCATCGTTATTTTCGAAGTAAATGGATATAAGCTCAGAGATCTTAGACCAGCCTGACTGTCTGAGAGAATGCTTATGTTCTGGTTGTTATAACCCAGCCTTAGAATCTCTTGTGCGCATGCTGGGATTGCATGAATTTCTGCTTGGTGAACTGTGGCGTTAAGCCTCAGAGGGATGCTTTGTTCTGATGTTGGTCTTTTTCTATACAGGTTGATTTACGTAGTCCGTTCATTAGCTTGCAGGTGGTTTAGATGCAATCTTTACTAATCCACCTGCAATCCAATTGAATTTTAATGTACGGACTACGTCAATCACGGTGTATACGCCAGCGCCAGCTCCATCCGCTGTTTTGGAGTCTCTAAACCATACCAGACCAGGCGTCTTCTTATTACGTGAGGCGTTTCCTCCGCTGCTTGGGTCGCATATGACTTTGAATGGTTACCACCATTTGATCCGTTTACATTTCCACAAAGTTATCGGACCAGAAAATAATTTGGAATGAGACACCCTCCGTTCATAAAGTCTTTAGACTTTTTTGAGTGCCTGATTTGAGATTTTGGACGCTGATTGCTTTAACTAGTTTTTGAAAGACAGTTGTCATTAAGTTATCATAATAGTTGATAGTTGCACAGTACGATAGTTGTCACGATGTTATTTTTGGCGTTTGCCTCGTGTGTATCAATTAAAGTTTCTTATTAGTTGGGGCTTAATTAATTTCTAAAGCTTCATTTCTGTTAAATTACATCAGGTTATGGACCCAGGTGTCATTTAGTCATTCGCGAGACCCTCGGAACTTTGTTCTTGGACAATTTTGTAGCCATGAATCAGCTCTCGTCGATCGAACGCCTTAAAAGACGTGATAATTACGATACGTGAGTATTCGCGGTACAGACTTATTTTGAATACGAAGAATTATGGAGTGCAGTTGAAGGTTCAGAGAAAGAAGCCCGTTCAAAAATAATACTTTTGGTTGACCCGGTGCACTATGTTCATGTGCAGTCATTCAAAACAACAAAAGAAGCTTGGGAAAATCTTAAAAAGGCTTTTTGAAGATTCGGGATTAACGCATCGTGTAGGACTTTTGCGTATTCTTATAACAACAACTTTGGAAAGTTGCAGTTCTGTAAAAAAAATGTAAACACGCTCATAACTACAGCCAAACAAATTATCATCTGTTGGAATGCAGGTCAATGATGAATGGGTAGGCACAATTTTACTTGCTGGTTTACCGGAGTCCTATGAGCCTGATCATGAGAATAGAGAGCTCGGGCATTGCAGTAACAGGTGACTCAATAAAAACAAAACTCCTGCAAGATGTTATTCTAAAGGAAATAAGTCTTCAGGGAATAATCAGAAAAAGGGCCAAGGTTTTGAAAGTCCCAGATGTTGCAAAAAGTATGGTCATTTTGCATCAAATTTTGATCAAAATAAAAATAAGAATAAGAGAATTTGTTTAAATTGGATGTCAGTTCACAACAAGCAGCCTTATTGTCAGAAACAAGTGAGAAAAAATGCAATTTGTGGTACCGCCGGCTAGGACATGTGAATAATACAGTGAATCTGATCTATGTGGATCAATGCAAGTGGATTCACTTTCTGGCTCGAGGTACATATTTACGCTTCAGGATGATTATACTCACTATATTTTTGTTTATTTTTTCAAAAATAAAAGTCAAGTCACAGAATGTTTGAAGAAATTTCAGAATTTTGCAGAAAATCAATCAGGGCGAAAAATAAAAATACTCCGTATCGATAATGCGGGAAAGAATACTGTAATGTTGAGCTTTCTCAAATTTTAGAAAATGGTGGAATACAACATCAGCTTACAGTTCCTTCTGAATAGAATGATAAAGCCGAGAGGTTCAATCGTTCAATTCTAGAAAAAAACTCGTTGTCTTCTGGTAGAGGCTGGTTTACCACATATTTTTTGGGCAGAGGCAGTAAATACATCTGTGTACTTACTCAATAGAATTCCTAGTCAATGTGTCAAAAAGACACCGTATGAAATCTGGACTGGAGGACTGGAACAAAAACAAGTGTTGCTCATGTAAGAATTTTTGGATATATTCCGAGCCAAAACAGAAAGAGAATGGATCTGAAAGCAATTCCTAGTATCTTTGTTGGGTATAGTTTCGAGTCGAAGGCATACAGGCTTTATGAGTCACAAAAAACTTGGTATTTGTATCCAGAGATGTACAATTTGTTGAACAAGGAAAGGGTAGCATACTTTCGGAAAAGAAAAACACAGAAAAGGAACAAAAACATTTTTCCTACGACTATTGAAAAATTCGTCCATTCCGACTTAGTTTTTGATTACGGAATCGCTTCATTCCATCACTAGTGAAAGAATATTTATTTCATCACTTGTTATGGAATGAGTATCTGTGGCACCAACTAACGTTACAGCTGAAAACTAGGTACACCAGCTGCACTACGCAAACTGCAGAAATACTAAAAAACCTAGAAATTAATAAAATGTAAGTCAATGACTAATATCGACGATTTGTATTAATTGCTAGAGCAAGAAGTGCAGCAAAACTATTGTAATTTGCAGCCTTTTGAAGGAAAAGGATAGAAAATACAAAACACTATTTGGCAACGTTTAACATATTGTCAAAAAATAAAAATAGGTATGGAATGACGTCACACTCACATTGGTTGTTACGAGGTTGTTACCGTTGTTTGAGTTGAAGTCGTAGAAAAAATATAGTTTAAAACACGCGTTGAATTCAAAATTCTACTCTCTAATTGCCATTCCAAACCTCTCGTGTAAAATTTTGCTCATTCCACACTTGTTATAGAATATACATACTATTTCTTCTTAGATGAAGTTGAACAAGAACCAGTAGAAGTAGAAAATGGTGTGGAAGATAATTATTCAGAAGAAGAAAATGATTCAGAAGAAATTTTACTAGAAGATAACGCAGATTAAGATCACCAAATAAAAGTAGTAGAAGTTTATAACTTAGATCCAGTTGTACGACCACAGAAAGAGAGTCCCTAAAACATTAAAAGATGATGTTACATAGCAGTTATCAACACAAGAAGAAGATCTTATAGATGCTGACGAAGATAAAAAACAATGGAGCAAGGCTATGCGAGATGAGTATGATGCACAAATTGAAAATGACACATGGGAATAAGTCGATCTTCCACCACCAAAAAACCCCTTAAGAGTAAATGTGTTCATTCATTCAGAAAAATCAAGTTAAGTATAAGGCTCGACTAGTCAGGTTGTGCTCAGAGAAAAGGCATCGATTTTGTGGAAACATACTCACCAGTAATTCGATATACCTACTTCAATACGATTTCTTCCAGCACTAACTGCTGAAGAAGATTTAAATATAAAACAGTTGGATGCAGTCACAGCTTTTTTACAAGGAGAGTTGACTGAAGAAATTTACATGACACTTCCAGAATATTTTGATAAAATTGACAAATTTTGCAAATAAAAAAAAGTCCATCTATGGATTAGAGCAAGCAGGTAGAGTGTGTAATCAAAAGTTGGAAAAATTTATGGAAACTATTGGCTTAAAGCAAAGTCAGTCAGATTTTTTTATACCTACATTATAAAATTACATCAAAACCAATAGTTGAATTTATGTGGATGATATTATTCTTTTGTTAAATGACCCAAAAGGTTGGAAGGAAGAACTGAAAAATCAACTAAGTACTCAGAAATTTCAAAATGTATTGGAGATTCAAACATATACTGGGTTTAGGGATAGAAAACGAAGCAAAATATGGATTGATCAAAAAGCTTATATTGAGAAAATACTCAGGAGGGAAAATGCAAACCCGGTAGTAGGAGAAAAGCTAACCAAAGAACAATCTCCAAAGACAGAAGAGGAGATTGAAATAATGAAAAGCAAACCTTATCAAGAAGCTGTGTGAAGTTTGGTAGTTTATTGTTCATTGAAGTTCATACTTTTTGCGAGAGTTCATACTTTTTGCCTTCCTTTTTTCAACAAATCGAAATTGACTGAAACAAATCAATGACGTCAGAAACGTTCGTCGGTTCTTAAACTAGAAGTCATTCATTTTAATTCTTCAAAAAAATTGAATGTGTCATATGAATTAATCTACGACAACCCTTTTTTGTTAAGTTATGGCGTGTTCGATGTCAGAAGTATGAACCTTGGTGAAACGATTGTTACAAATTAATCTACATTTGTTACTTTAAGACAAGATAACCTAGGGTCGTGGGCCTCAAAAAATTAAGATAACGTGTAGTCCCTTTATGTGCAAATGAAACCACTCAAAATCCAACCAACAATAATTTTATTTGATATTTAATAATGTTATATGTAACATAGAGTAACAGTAAATGTTACTTTCTGTAAAATTTTACTGTTGACAGCATGGTTTTTCCGGTGAATCTGATACCATGTACCTTTCCAATTCAGAGCTCTTCAATGGGCGTTGGGGTTTCAATTTCGTGAACTGGAGCTCTTCGTGTCGTTTCCTGTATCCAGGAAGAGGATTGAATGCTCGGATGACGTCACTCCAGCTGATCCAGACTCCAAACAGTGATCTTTATGTGGAGTAGGTACCCAGAAAAGAATAAGGCAGTATCAGGTTCACCAATATTTGGAATAATAAATTCCTCAATTCTGTCAAAAAATGAGTGTCTTGCAAAGGAAATTGAAATTGAAATTTAATATAAAACGATTGTTGAACAGACACTCCCTTCCAACAGAATCAGGTATGAACAGCTATTGCAAGTTAAAAAAAATAATAATAATATTTTAATATAGAAAAAATACAATTAAATAATTAGGAATAATGGTAAGATAATAATAAAATTAAAATAATAACAAGATTAATTTGAAAGGCTCGTTATGATTGAGCAAAATGCTGCTTTTCTGACAGTAGCTCTGGCAGGCAAAAATATGAGCAAAATAAGGTGGAAAAATAAGAAATTAAATCTATGGATTCTCCCCCAAATAGACAAAATTTTCTTTTCAAATAAAGGTAGCTACATAGATACTACAAGATAAACCTGGGGTTGAAATTAATCAAATCCAGAATATGTCAAAATTCTTGAGATGTTCTAATTAAAACTTTTTTCTTAATTTTTGACCTGTCTGGATTTCTATTAAAAAATTACACCCTTTAGTCGAAATAATAATTGACGGAGTCGAACAGAAAATGGCTATTCAGGCCTCTGCCTGGATTCAATAAAGAGTTGATAGGGATGGACACTTTTTATAGTTGATAGGGATGGACTCTATTTAGAGCAAATGGTCCAATATTCCCACACTAACAATTTATTCTGAAACCCAGAGCAACAGTACCTATTTAAAGTCCAAAAATCTGAATTGACTTACCACAGATAAACGTGGCACTACCACTCGCACAAAATGGAAAGATGGAAAAATTAAAATATAATATTTATATTTCAAGAATAGATAAGATAAGATTTATCAGATAAAAACTTAACAATGATATGATAATATGAATTGATAGTAAAATATATTGAAAAATCTATAAGGGCGAATCCAAAAATTAAGAGCAAATATTCCTTAAAATAAAAAGGACTCGCCTGCCAGATTTCTGTCGAGGAAAGAGAACATTTTAGAAACCAAAGCCCACAGGAAAACGATCTTTTGTTTTTTATACTTGACTGCATTTTAACCAGTTCAACCAATCAGACGAGTACACCCAAAAGATCATATTCACTTCACAATGAAAACCCACGTGGAATAAAAGAGAATAGATAAAAATCCACTGGAATTATTTTAATTGTTCACAAATTATAATAATTTAAATTAAGGTTATATCAAAAATAAAAAACTGTTAATTAATTAGGTCATCAAGCCAAAAATTGATTATTCCAAAATCAGAAGTTAGAGAAAGACAGAAATATATCCATTTGCTAAAAGTGAGATTAATATAATTTCTTTCAATAAAAATACAAATGACTGTCAAATTAAAATCATACTTGGAAAAATAAATCCATCAGGTACTAGATGGCAGTACTGGTAAATGAATAAAAGATATTTGCTGGTTTGAAAGTTCGAAAATGTCACTTTATTTTTGTTTACTTTAAAGAAGGCCGAATGTGACAGTTCTACTGTCACTTTCAGCCTGGAGAACTCACTTTCGGCCTGATAAATTGCTCTTTCACACCAAATCCAGGTGCAATGTTTGTATTTGGAAGTAGATGTCACATGTGTTTGTATTGTTGAAATTACATTAGATGTCAATGTCGGTGTTAGAAAGTCAGTCGAAATTCCATTTTTGTCGTACTTTTACCTTATTTGTCTCTTGACTCCAATCATTAATGGTTCAAAATAAAATAGTATACGTATTTCAGTGGAAAGTTTTCACATTGTCTCGAGAATTGGTTGACCTCGGCGCTTCGCACCTCGGTCAACCATAGTATCCCTCAACAATAATGAAACACTTTCCACCTCCGCATGTAATATACTATTACATTGTCATAATTTTAACTAATTCATTCAATTTATTTTAATTTGTTTATTGTAATGATCACCTCCGTTTTTGCATCTTGTTACCTGTTTATTGCTCAGCTGGTTCTTGACTTTTGAGGCATGAGATCATGTATACTTGAAAAACTTTTTTGACGAGTAACCTCACCTCATCACTATAACACTCTTCCTAACTCTACCTATTTGTAGGACCTACCCTGATGATGGCCCCTAAATAGGCCGAAAGCGCTTGGTCAATTTTATAATTTTTTCAATAAATTTTTTTTACACTATTACACACACTGTCCTTTCAACGCATTGGTGTACATCCAACTCCTTCTTTTTTTGAAAAGTTTTTTCAATATTAGTATTCAAGCAAACAATAATGTACTTACCTGAAAGTAAGTATATTAAAAATATAACAACAAAATTGGTCTATGATACGCCTCTTAAAAATGCAAATGAAATATGAGCGTTATGTAATTATTTTCACTTTTTTCACTACAATTTGTGGACAAAAATCCATATTGTTACTAATTAATTGTTGTCTACCCGAAGTTATGCCAACAACGGATTATTCTCTGGTGGACCAAATGTTCAATTAGTTTGGCAGCAACTTATAAACTAAATTGGTTAGAGAGGATTTAAGGTAACGTGCCCAGAATAAAATACAAACATGAATATATGCATTATTTATGAATAAATTCATAATTTGCAAGTTTTCTCGGCTCCAACGTTCCCTAATAAATGAGGAAACTAGGTTTTCTTTATTGCAAGCTAGTTTAAGCCCCCTTGGACCCGCCAAGAAGAAACTAATTTAGACCCAAGAGCGACTTTCAGGACTTTCTAACAAGCGTTTTATATTTTTATAATGCCCCGAGACTGCGGTTTATGATTGGACAGGTTTATTAATTCAGAGCTTGTTTTGTGGCTGAGTATAAAGTTCCTATGTAATAAATTTAAAAAAAAACTCATTGTGTCAGAAGCAAAAAATCCCTATTCCCTGTCAGTACACTGCATTTTTTTGTCAGAAATGACATGGCTCATGTCTCACGCATGTAACAAAAACGTTAATATGCCTATTTATTATCGCGATGGGCTCATCAATCTCGCGCAAACAAAAAGGGCGTTACGTGTTTTCCGTTCGGACAATTTTTCCAGAGGACTCCAGGGGCGGGTTTCAAACCGGAAATAATGATACCATCCATGAGGGAGATTTCGAACGCAATTATCGGGCGCACTTATAAACCTGGAAAATGCATGTGCAGTTTTTTATGCTCGTGCGGCGGCTCTCGGCTAAGCTTAGCTATAATGGCAGCGGTGTAAATTTTGTAAATTTGCTTCTAGTAGCGGATTTGAATGAGTTTTTGGTATGGATTTTTACTCTCGAGGCCATGGTTCGAGTGAAATTACTGTAATAAAGTGGGATTGTGGTATAGGACTGAGATAATCCTATTCAAGGCATTTTGTGAAATTATTGATATGGTTTTCGATAAAAAAATTCGAAAATCATACCACTTTGTGGCACTTTGGTTAATAAAGCTTGAAGATGCAAAAGAACATCAACGTACTGAACAATTTAGCATTTATGTAACATATATTTATGCCTAAATAAAAATCCTTCTAACGAAGATCAGAACTCAAAAGTATGAAGAATAGGTATTCATATTTCACAAATAATATCAAACAACGTAGAGATAAAAGGAACTTCTGAATTGGCGTAAGCATGTTTTTGAAAATTTTCAGCTGACCGATCAAGTCGCTCTACTTGCATCAATCTCACTTTTTAAAGTAAAGGAACCAATAAACAAGATGGCCACGAATAGGGAAATCTACAGAACTGGAGAAGGTTGTTGTCTCTGTTGAAGTTTGGTCATCTCAAGATGTGTGCTAAATCCTTGGAGCAGGTAAAACGCTGTGAAGTAATGACATTTCCTGTGAAGCCAGGCAATTTCGCCCCAGATTCTCATTTGCTGTTTGGTAGGCGAATGGTTAACCAATTGGTACGTAAGTGACGTAACTCAATAATCTCATCCGAATTCAGTGAATAGGAATTTTGGTACATTTTGTCTTTGACATGTTTATTTGGACATGAGACAAAAAGAGACAGACAGCTACCAAACCTCCACTACCCAGTCAAGCCGCGGTATAACATCTGACAGACCATAGCGCCTACCAAAGTTGCCGTGATGGCATCATTCTTCCATCCGAAATTGATTGGTAGGTACTTGTTTGACAGACCAAACTGGGGAACCAAACTGAGGCGAAATCGCCTCAAGTTTTTGGCACCAAATACAGGTGAAGCATTGTATTGCCTATACCGCCATTTTTTTGGTACCAAAATACCTGGAAGAAAATGCTCCATTTTCCAACTCGGTGTTACTACTCCCTTACCTTTACCTGCTCCAAGGCTAAATCATAGTGCTAAATGGTTGTTAAATATTTTTTTTCTACTGACGTTTCATAATAGCAACTTTTCGATTGTCATTTCAGTTTTGAAACGACATTCTTTTAGGCACTGAGTGCGTGAAAGTTACTTTTAGGCACTCAGTGCGTAAAAGTGACTTTTGAATGCGTAAAAGTGACTTATGAGTGCGTAAAAGTAATTTTTAAGCACTAGTGCCTAAAAGTGTCATCCATTATTCAGAAATAAAAAACACACTGAACACAGATTTGAATTTTGTTTTGCATTTATTATGAATATTGAAAATGGAATTACTGAATTGAACGTTTGGGTTACTCAAAACAGAAGTTTGTGTTATTACCTACTTTCTAGGATTTTAATTATTGACGTCGAATTTTGAAAAGAAAATCGCATGAAAAGTGTCAGGTGTCAAGTAAAAGCAGGTAACAAAGATTTTGGGTGTAATCGACTTCACATGAAATAAAATTGTGTTTTTTTATTATAAAATGCCAGTAGAAAAAATCTTGTATACAATACGTTACGAAACGATGTCTTTTAGTCACTGGACGTGTTGTCCAACTCGGCTTTGCCTCGTTGGACAATTTTCACGTCGCGTGCCTAAAAGACGCTCATTTCGTAACTTATTGTATAAATAGCTATTATTTCATGTGGGAATTCTTCTAAATTTTAGTTCTAAATGATATTGCAACATATTCTTCTAGGCACGAGGTAACTTGTAAACATCACTTCAAGCGAAAAAGGTGACGCTTGCAACTGCTCAACTGTACTTCTTTTTGCTTGAAAATTGCAGTTATCACATAACCATTAATAAACCATCCTGGAAAAAATCCATCCAACACTCTAAAGCTAAAATTTCACCAAAGAGCAGGTATAATTTCTAAATTGGTTTCATTTTACTCGCCGTTGTTGTTACCTACTACTCGCCTATTCGAGGGCTAAAAGCTCAAATATACACGTACGGAAATACAAACCTGCTGGCTGCATTTTTTCCTGCGAACGAAGTGTCAGAAGAAATTTCCCGGGAAATTGTTTTTTTGAATTGTTTATTTCATTAGTTTGCACTTTACAGTGAGAGAGGAGAGCTTAAAATTTAATTTTCTTGACGCAGGCTTTTAAAATGGACTTAGATTCTATATAAGTTGAGAAAATGGAAAGAATAGGGATTCTAAATTATACTAATAAAGTATTTGAATAATGCATTAAATGCAGAAGAAAGTTGAAAAGACACAAGAAAAAAAAAACGACTAAACGTTCCAAGAATGCATAAAATTACCTCTGACGTTTATAAAATAGAATTTGCAAAATCTCATCGTCAAGGGGTCCCCTCTCCTGGCTGTCCCACTCAGGTTATTTGTATCCGTCGGAGATAACGGGCCTTGAGTGGCGTTGCTATCCTTTAAATTTTAAAAAGGATAAAAATTCTCCTACCTTTTATTATTCAGAAAGGACGTCGCCAAAGGCGGTGATAAATCGGCGTGAATTTTCAGTATTCCTAGATTTGTAATTTAAATTTGTTCGTGGTGCAAAGGACATATGCATCTACCTATATGTGGCATGCAAACAAGAGCTATTTTTATGCAGTGCGATTGCGGTAACAAGTTTTATACTATATGTTAAATCCAATAGATTAAAATAGAAAATAAAATAAGATCACGAAATTGGGAAATTTTGGTATAAGTAACAAACCTATCAAACAACTATCACGGATTTCGGGCCCACTGAAACTCATTTTACAAGCAGTAACAAATTGACTTCATAAAAAGTCACTAATCGCTAATCAAAACGTACACAAGAAATCTCGTATCAAAACTGACTATTTATAGACGATATCGTACTCAGGATTTATCTAGAAGTCTTGTCTTTTCGAATAGAATAAAGTTTCCAGGATAGACACGCCCTAGACGAGACGTAAACAACTGGGTTCTTGATGCAATTTCGTAACACAAAAAAAAACTGTTCTCGTCTTTGAAGACGAAGCTGGGTGAGGTTTGAGCGTGAAGGCAAATTATATATATATATTTTTTTTTTAAAATATAGTTATGCCAAGCAAGAACGAGCGACTTAAAAAAAGAAGACTTCTCAAAATGACCAACGTTAAAATTATTATTTCACTGGGCTATTTGTACCAAAAACCAGGTTTCCATAAACTTTCAGATTGTGGAATAATCCGAACCGCATTTTGGCAGCTCAAGCTTGATTATTGGTTCGGTTTGCTTATTGATGAACTCTGTTATTGAAATTTGTATGGCCTTAGCCGTCCAATGTTATTACTCAAACTAGTTTAAAACTTTTTGGAGTCCAGCTGAAAGTAATCGGTAACCTTCTGTTTTCTATTTTCCTGTGGTAAAAAAGCCAATCCGTCAATCATTGTAGCTTTAAATGCAAAATCGCTATCATTATTGTATCTTTAGCCAAAACCCTTAGATAATCTTCGTTTGTTCAAATCTTATGTCAGATAGTAGACACGACCCAATATTGTTGCATCATGAAACGTCGAGCCATTTCAATCACTCAGGGCGTTAGTTGACATTTCTGGCGTAATCACGTGATAATATGGTGTAATTTGATTGGTAAAATATCCAACATGGCGAATATTTTACGAATAATAGTATATTATGATATAAGTGTATAAGAGGGCATTTAAAGCACGCGCGACATATTTCAAAACACGACGCGCAGCGGAGTGTTTTGTAAGTCGCAAGGGCTTTAAATGCCCTCTTATACACGCATATCATACGCTATTTTTTATTACGAATGCATCATAATCTCAAAAATGTTTCAAAAGTGTTCATTCATTTTGATAAGTAGTAATTTAAATGGCAGGTATGCAGGTAAATATCTAGGTAATGAAGGTAGATCGAACGTTTCTATAGCAAACCTTTGAAAAGGTAGATGCATCATAAACATCATTTTATGCACGCTGCAGCGTGCGATAATCGTTGATTATGATGCATGCGTAATAAAAAACCATTTTATCACGTGATTACGCCAGAAATGTCAACTTACGCTCATGAGAATTCGCCCTCAATCTTTGTAATTTTTCGCATCTTATGCCCGTATTACATTACATCTTCGCGTGATCTTATCTTCTGTGTTCTACCGCATCGATCTGCGCATGCGCAGAATAGATATGGTAGTTTCGTTGGCCTCGTATCCGTATCCCAAAACGTAACTCAATCATTTGACACTATTGAGAGATCTTCCTGTCAGTTTCCACTAAAATAACTTTAACAACATAAACACAGTACTGATAGATAAAAAGTAAACCTACAAACATAGCTACAAAATCAATAAAACACTTTTTGAGGTTAGAAAATCCAAGGATGCGATCGTTTACGTGATGTATGGCCATGCGTGAAAGGACTTTTAGGCGGTTAACATAAGTCGATGCGTTTACGGATACAGATACGGACACGTAGAAAAATGTAGGGTTTGCTTAAATTGTCTAGTATCTTATTTATAATTTTCACTGAACTTACGTTACTTTATATATTGATTGACTCTATACATTGTTAAGTAACACAATTCACCCCAATTTAGATTCACGAATATAGCCACAAGTAGGTATTGAGGTGGTGATCCTGATGATGTGTAATATTATTATTTTTTTTCTGGGGTAATATCACCGGCAGTAGCTTGGAGGTACTGAATATTAAAATTATTACAATCTGGCTTACCTCCAATCTGCCTGTGATTTTTGAAGAAATTCTTCAATTCACTTAGGTTTACCACACATATTATTATTGTTTTACCTGCACTTCACCTGTTTTTGTAGTGACGTCTCTTGTCTCAATTATTAATAGTTACTAGTCAGTTTTCCCGTTATTTCACATTTCACATTAGATCTTCTACTAAAAATCGCTTCCAGTGTATTATGTGTCCATTAACTTCAAGAGGTTATGGGCCCAGAAGTGAAGGTTTGTGAAAAATAGCTGCAAACTGTGAGTGTATTTTCGATTTTGCTCAGAGTCATTCATTGTTTAATTCTGGACTAAATAGTAAACTATGGCTGGAATAAATAACAACAGAGTACCAGTGTTAGAGGCAAACAATTTCAACAATTGGCAATTTAGAATGGTAACTCTGCTGAGAAGGGAAAACTGTCACGAGGCTATACAAAGCAGTGAACCTAGTGAGGTAGCTTCTAGTATAGAAAAAGAAGATTGGAGGAAAAAGGATTATAAAGCTTTATAGTTCAAGGTGTGTCCGATAAACACTTAGATATAATGGGGAACAAGATTATAAATTCAGGTATTCCAAAAACACTATGGGATGAGGCTCTAAAATGTTCTGTGTTCGAACTGAATAGAATTTCAACTAAAGCTTTACTTTGGGGAGTAACACCCTCGACCATTTGGCACGGACGAAATGATCTGAGTAAGCTCAAGATATTTGGGTGTCGAGCCTGATTTACTATTCTTCCCAAAGGTAATAAGTTAGATGCTAAGGCAAAGCAGGCTGTTATGGTGAGATATTGTGATGGTGGCTTCAGATTTTGGTTACCAGATGAGCAGAAAATAGTTAGATCCAGAGACGTAAGATTTGATGAGAGCTTGATGGAGTACAAGAAAAGCCATAAGAAGATAGGGATAGAAAGTGGGCCAAAGGAAAACGAAAAACAGGCAAATTATTTACCTGACCGAAAAGAGGAAAGAGAAGAGGAAGAAGAGAGACAAGAAGAAATTTGTGAATGACAACATATCCCTAGGAAAATTTGTTGACGATGTTGTGATAATTGGACCAGAAGATCAAGTCAAGGAACTTAAGGACAACTTGTTTTGGGAATTTAAAGTCAAATCAATGTATGAAGTGAAAACATTTCTTGGAATGGATTTGAAGACGAGTGACAATGATATTCAAATTATCCAGAAAAGAATTATTAAAAGGCTAGAATTTAGAATGGACCAGACTCGGTTATTTGCCAATAGAAGTCAATTTTCAAACGGATATAAATGCTACAGTGGTAGATAATGTTCCATATCGAAGATTGGTACCTATGCAGTATAATGTCCGATATACAGGGTGTCCCATAAAGATACCGACAAACTTTAAGGGGTAGTAGGGGACATCAAAACAAGCATTTTTGTTTATATAAACATATATCCGCAACTGAGCCATTTGGGCTGTAGAGCAAAAAAACTGTTTGGTGTCTAGTTTTATTCTTCGCAATGATTAAATCACTGTTTACTTATTAATTTTGCTTATTATCAAATAAATTATGGTTTACAATAATTGTTCAACTCGCGAATCCTTTGGAATATTTCGGGAATAGCTTCTACATGGGTACAGCTCGCCAGTTTCCTTGCTATCAAATCTTCCTCATTACGAACAGGTGTTTCGTAGACTAAACTTTTCAGTCAATGACCCGACGGTGTTATCTTTGCATTGAAGTAAATGGTCAACATTTTGAACAATTATTCTGAACTATAATTTATTTGATAATAAAGCAAAATTAATAAGTAAACAGTGATTAAATTATTGCGAAGAATAAAAGTTTCAAACAGTGTTTGCTCTACAGCTCAAATGGCTCATTTGCGGACATATGTTTATATAAAAAAAAATGCTTGTTTTGATGTCCCCTGCTACTCCTTAAAGTTTGTCGGTATCTTTTTGGGACACCCTGTATAAATTTGCGGCAACTTGAGATGGACAATGTGGGGTATACCGTATACCTATCTCTATTTATCTTATTGGCGAATTATGGAAATCTTTCCTAGTCTAAAAAATATTATATTCGGGGTTAAGAATATACCAAACCTAACATTAATGAACTGGAGGGAGAAAGGTATCCCCCACTATCTAGCTTTTTTGGACGCCCTAAGAGAGATAAAAAATGCCATACAAATGCCACATCCGCCAACGGTCGGTGCCATTCCAGATACGTGTAGTTTATAGTTCATTGATGATAAAGTACTGTGACAATTCTAAGCGTAGCAAACATATAGATATAAAATATAATTTTATCAAAGATCTATATTTGAAAGGAGTTATATTACTTAAGTATGTTTGTTCTGTAGAAAACTGTGCAGATATGTTCACAAAATCTTCAGGAAAAGAAAAAATTATGAAGTTTAGACCATGTTTGGTAAACCAATGTAAAGGAATTGTATTGTACTGTACGGCAATTTGAACTGTATCAAGTGAAGAGTGTGGGTTTAGTTTGTTAATGCATCTAAATTGAGAGGGTGTGTTGAATATAATATTGTTACCCCAGATAAATAAGAAAGAAAAAAAGGCCATTTGCGGAATGAGACCGAACAAGCTGAATTTTTGCAGAGAACTTTTTTTGATGTTCTTGTGAAGCACCAAAAAATCTCATATGCCTACCCTTGTGCGTCTTGAGATATCGAAGGTTAAAGGTCATGAAAATCGGCTATTCGCGAAAATCTTGCTTCCAGTGCATCTGTCGTGGTAGAACCTGAAACAAAAGTTTCGTACAATAGTATTTTCGGGGATAATACCACGAGAGCCTCAAAATTACCGATAATTTTTCACGAGTCCGTAGGACGAGTGAAATTTGCAAAGAAAACACACATGAGTGAAAAATTATCTGGTCCATTTTCAAGCTCGAGTGGTATTTGGGGGATTATTTTTCGAATGAAAATCCGAAAAATATGCAAAAAAATATTTAAAAAGGATTTGAACAACTTAATAATCAATACAAATAAATGGTTCTTATAACAGCAACCGTTTGTTTGTATCAAAAATTAGCATGACAACCATGAATACAATAACATGGGAGAATTATCGCTGTAATTCTCTCTAGTTAAACTAATGGACAAAAGAATTTTCGCTGTAATTTTGAAAATTGTCACTTGTCTTATGGGATTCTAACACATAAGTGGAATAATCTACAAAATTGTTTATATACATTTTTTTCGTAGGACCAACTGTTTTCGAGATATACTGTGATAGAGCGGGAGCGCGCATTCAAAATAAGTAATAATATATTATACTGCGCAGCTTTAACTATAAATGCATTTTTCCTAATCTGTTAGTCTGGAAAATAAAACTTTCAATAATAAAATTGTTAGAAATCTGTTTATTTATAATATTTGTTATTTATTTATTAAGGAAATTATGAGGGTGTTAATGCGGTGTTAATAGGGAAAGTTTGTGTCTCGAGGGCCTTTGGCCCAGAAGACACCAATTTCCCGTGGGTATTACCACCTGATAATTCCCATGGTACATAGATAATTTTATTTCCTACTGAATTTACTGTACTTTGCCCATTTTTATAAAGGAATAAACCATAAACCAAAATTTATATTTTTTTCTCAAAGTTTTACCTATTCAAGGTAAAAGCGGGAGATGAAATCCTCAACTACCGCGCGGGAGTTGAGACCCTGTTTATGTAAGCAAGGTATTATATGGTTAAAATAGTTCAGTAGGATAAAAAATACATTCTTTTCCGCACCACTTTTGGAAAAGAATGCAAGGCGTTTTTTTTTTTTGACATGGTATCCCCAGTGCGCCTTATCCACGTTTTCAGGCATGCCTGAACCCGTCAACAGAATTACTAAGCATCGAAGACTTCAGTGACCTTGAGCCTAGAGAGGTTTTGCCAATAGACATAATATTACCTCTACTGTGATTCATTGGTCTATTGTGGCTCATGCCTGTTTATATTTCTCCAATCGTGCCTATCTTCCCAATGAAGTCCGATAGTGGTTGGAGAGATGTTGTTCAGGTCTCCCAGTGGGACCGTTGCCTCATCCGAGATATGATGCCTCGGTCTGCCACCTGCCGGTCATTAGCAAAAAATGTGTGCAGCTGTCTCTTTGTCCTTCCTCCATACATAGTCTGCACGCAGCATTATCTGCGAATTCATACCCTGTGCATGTGGTGTTCGAGCCTACAGTGTCCAGTGTATAAGCTGATTAGGGGTTTCAGCTCAGTTCTGCCGAGCTCCAGCAACCTTCCACCGGTTGTCTTATGATTGCCTTTACTCACTTCATCTCTTGCCGATTTATCCAATGTTCGCAGGCCTTATTGTTGTCCGCCCATGCTTCAATGGTTTAATTTTCCATGTTATATGGGTAATGCCTAGCACTGGCTCTGGTCCTGTGAGGGCTAGGTCTAGGCCTAGGTTTCGGCTCCCTCTTTGGCAAGGAGATCCGCCATTTCATTGCTCTAAAAGCCCGCTTGTCTCGGTATCCACATTAGGGTTATCTTGTTTTCCTTAATTTGCTTAGAGCGTCCTGACAGCCCCAAACTGTTCTTGAATTACATTAAATGACTTGAGAGCCGCTCGGCTGTTAGAACACATTTTTGTGAGTTTGGGGTCGATTCTACGCCTCCTCACACCCATTTGATTTGCACTTCCGCTTGAAAAATGGTTGCAGGGTTCCCTACTGATGTAACCTAGCTTTCGGTTTTGTACCATAAATTTCCGCTACCACCACACTGTCTTGTCTGTCTTCGATCCATCCATGAACAGACATAAATCTGCTTCTAGGGCATGTTCATTCTGCACCCACTCTTCTCTTCTTGAGAAGGCCACTGTTTAGGGTAGAGCGCTAGAGTGCCTTCCACGTTCCATTTATCATCCACTTGTTCGTGTGGACTATTCTGTAAGTTGTTTTTGGGTGCTTCCTTTCCAGATAGATATGTAAAGGGGTATTCCTAGGAGAAGCTCAATAGTTGCTGTTTGCGTAGTGCTGAAAGCTCCTGCTATTGCGAAACAGGCCTGTCTTTGTATTCGGTTGAGCTTGGTTTGGGCAGTGCGCTGTTGCTCCTTTTCCCACCAGACAACTCCAACAACCATATGTTATCATTGGTCTGATGACCATGATATATAACCAATATTTAGGCTCCATGATTTGCCACAGATCCTGCGGCAGGTTCATAGTGAGTAGCTAGCTTGCTGTTTTATTTTTGCCAGATGGAAGTTCCAGGTAAGGCTTTTATTCAGAGTAATTCCTAGATATTTGACCACCCCCCTTCTTATAGGTTAAGGGATATCTGATGGTCATCATACCTGTAAAGGGCATTACAGTTATTTTGTGAGGATTTATTGTCATATCCTCACTCTCGCACCATACAAGTATTGTGTCAATTCCTGAAAGATTTCGGAGAGTCCACCTTTTGATTTTCCCCTTATTACAATGGCTTTGTCAGTTTGTCGTTCGCGTAAGCAGGTGGACCTTCCACTGTTGAATTATGGCTAACAGGTTAAGGGAGAAGAGGAGAGAGATCTCCTCCCTGCGAGAAGTCCTAAACTGTACTATTTTCCCATGTAGGGTTATATACCGGTTCTCAGGTATCATGCGAATCCAGTCACAGATAAGAAGCTCAATTTTTCTGGAAATAGCCGATTCATTCATAGAGGGGGTTATTGAGATTGTCGTTGAAAGCTCCCTCTATGTCGGTGAATGCTGCTAGCGCAATCTCCTTGTTGGACTGGCTGATTTTCGTGACCAGCAAGTCCAATTATGCCTTTCAGATATTATTGGCGTAGCATCATCCTTGGAAATTCGACAGGTTGACCCTCGTATAATAATGACATTTGATGACAATTTTTTTTTTTAAATTTCAGGGTTATGAAACAGAAAGCCGAGTTGCCAGAATGTCGAAAATACCTTGGTAGATTCAATTCCAAAATATTTTTCCAAATTAATTTTTAAAAAATTGGGTACGTACTTAGTAAGATTATCTAATTTACTTGAAATAAAATAAATCGAACGTACCATAACAGTAAGCTTAACAGCATAAATATGTTTTCGTAGTAACCTTTTTTTTTGGGATTGGTCGAATTTGGTCCAACAGATATTGGTTGCTGGTTGTAAGAAATGGCTTTACATCTACATTATTTAAACTATACCTACCTCAAATATATCTGGTAGTTGGACTTTAATAATTATTATTCCCTGAAAAACCTCTGGTTTGTTTTTCTTGAAATAGCCAGTAGGTACATTTTATTATTTTCTCTTGTAAAATTATTTTGAGCATCTTAAATATAAAATAAATTTGACAATGCCGAATTTTAAAACATGTCATTAGATTTTGCAAGTACGCAAAGTAGTAAGGTACCGTTTATAATATAGCACTATTGAAAAATGTGTCAAATTTGATTGGCCAGATAGGCCAGAGAATTTTAATACGGCGACACTTACGAAATTATGTAAAACACACTTAAAACTGTCTGAAATTTGACATGTATTGTCATTATTATACGAGGGTCAACCTGCCAAATTTCCAAGGCTAATGCTACGCCAATAATATCTGAAAGGCAAATATTTCTATTTGTTTATTTGAATTTATTATCCACTGCACTGTACTAAAATTCCATTTATTCATCCTAGAGTACTGTATGTATTCGTACTGTGACTAGTCGCTACCAATTTTTTAAAAACCTAAACTTGTGAATGAGTACAAGTTTCTAATAAAACGTGTTTAAAATATGCGAATATATTAGTTGCTGAGATACGCGGTTTTAAATAACTGAAACTTGTTACTTTTAGTTCTCAAGTATACTTCACTTCATTTATTTATGCATCCCATTTCCACAATTTTTATAGCCGTTTTATATGGCTGCGGCATATTTCAATTTTTATTTTAGAGCGATGACAAAATCATAAAAGGCTTCGCGTTCTCGCGGGTTGTTCGCAATTGCGGTTTCATACTGTCAACGTTTCTAGGGAAGGGTGCATAAAGGCCAATTAAAATGTTGTGGTAAACACATGCCTGTCAGACTTTATGATTTAGGGTCAAATTATGGACCAACTGGTAAGTGTCTGGTTGTTACCTAGCAGGTACTTTCTATTCTCTAGTGCATAGAAAGTACCTGCTAGGTAACAACCAGACACTTACCAATCAGTCCATAATTTGGCCCTTAGAGACAGTTTCTTTATTAACTGCTAAAGTTAAACTATTGTCGTAAAAATCAATGAAACTTGTCCTTTATGTCATAAATTAATTGGACCGAGAAAAAAAAACATAACGAAGTCGTAAAGGCAAATTACATTACAATAAGAGGAGGTTGTAGCGTTTTCAGTATCCAATTTTGTTTATAGCCCAATAAATTTCTGATTAATAATTAATGTGTGTTAACGGTGTTGTTTTTAGTGAGGTTGTAAGCGGATTATGGGGTCGCGCTTGGAGCCATATTGACTGGGAAAGGTTCGATAATAAAAAAAAAGAGATATTGAGAAAGTTTCAGGAAGGATACTGTAAAGGTCATAGGGTGGAAAATATCCAGGCTTATTTTTTTATCAAAGAAGAGGAAGGAATTTCTTAGGATCATATTAAAAGTAAAGGAATTATAGTTTTATCCGAAGCATTGTTCAGCATGGGAAACTTCTTTTAAAGTATCTGTGAAAGTTGCAGCTGCAGAAAGCTTAGAAATTCAACTAGATAATAGTTCCAGCGAAAAGAAAAGGATAGGCAATGTGGAAGTTATAGAAATGCAACTCTATTTACTTGGAGTGAAGCTCATTGTATATAAAGTTAGCCAACAGGCAAAAGTTAAATAAATAAACAAGAACTTAACGGGGAGCAGAAGTACATATGTACTTTTTTATTTATGAACTGAATAAAAAGGGTGTCTCAACAAGAACTTGAATTTTAATTCGCGCCTATTTCTGTCTGTCAAGTGTCAAGTGAACCAATATGGCCGACTTGACGCTTTACAGACAGAGAAATGTCGGACGGCAATTTTTAGGGCTCTATGATCAAGTACTTGGATATCAATCACGATAGATAGAAACAAAAATTAAAGAAAAAACACCAAAGCTTGACATCTTAGCAAAGGACCCCGCAATATTTAAATGGAAATTGGTTACCCGTGATATTTGGATGAAATTTAAATATGTTATTGGGGATGCCGTAAGCAACATTTTTTACCCTAGGCACAACCCTGTATATATGACAGGTGAGGCGTGGTTAGCTGTCAAATATTGGAATCCTGTATCCAAAATCAGAGGAACTATGGCAGATTTTGAAGAACAAAAAATCTATTTCAACCAAGTCGACCAAGTTAAGTCGAAAAATGTCAACCATTTCGACACTTGTCAAAACCCTGCCAAACGGCAGCACTCATCTTTTCCAGTTTTCAATATTTAATGATGTCATTTTACATTTTTAACTTGTACGTAAATTCTGAATTCAAAAATTGGAAAAAAATTACAGAACTGTCAAAACCTGTCATTTGTTTTGGTAGAAGAATATACTCTAATCTGATTCTTTCTCGTTTTAAGGTAGTTTATTGGTGATAAAACATTGAACAAAGTTCATGCACGTCACATTTTGACAGGTGTCAGATTCTGTCAATAGCTTTAATTCAAAAAAGAAGTAAATCTAGTTCTTTTCCAATTTAAGTTAGGCTTATTTATGATAACGCATGAAAAAACATTATAGGTACGCAGGTTTCAGATTTTGACAGAGATGTAATTTTTTTTCTTCAATTTTTGAATTCAGAATTTACATGCAAGGTAAAAATGTCAAGAGACATCATAAAATATTGAAAACTGGAAAAGATGAGTGTTGCCATTTGGCAAGGCTTTGACAGGCGTCAAAATGGTTGACATTTTTCGACTTATCTTGGTCGACATAGTGGAAATAGATTTTTTGTTCATCAAAATCTACCATAGTTACTCTGATTTTGGATATAAGATTCCAATATTTGACAGCTAACCACGCCTCACCTGTCATATATACAGGGTTGTACCCATGGTAAAAAATGTTGCTTATGGCATCCCCAATAACATATTTAAATTTCATCCAAATATCACGGGTAACCAATTTCCATTTAAATATTGCGGGGTCGATTCACTTTAGTTACACCCCGATGAACTTTTTTTTTGAGACCTTGAATATCTCCAGTGAATCTCCCTATCTAAGGAGGAGAAATAATATGATACGATGTGATAAACAAAGCAAAATTCAAGCTTTGTTTACATGAAACTGCAAGATCCAATAGAAAAAACTTAATTTAAAACCCACGCCTATTACCAGTAGATATTAGAAGGTTACTAAACAAGCCGACAATGGAATTTGAACTACATATATTTATTGGAAAATTACAAGATACAACAGACCACAAATGTAAGCAAAACTCAAGAAACTAAGAAGATTAGGCTCTTCGCACATTAAGCAACTAAAAAGAAATCAAACTTATTGGCAACTTAAATCGCCAACTACTTACCAACTATGGTTCGTACACGACGCTACTGAAAAATCAAGTCAGTTCTTGATTATGGCAGCTTTGTTATGTCTAGATTATTATTTTATTATAGAGTATTGTTAGGTGTCTTGGCCCGGTTGACACGGTCCAAGTGCACTTGGTGTTAGTGAAGTTTAGAAAAGCAGATAAATTGTTCATTGTTCTTTCGAGAAAAGACGGGTAGTTTACGCCCGGCCACCAAAGGGTTGCGGCCACGGGTGGGGTGGCAACCCTATAACAATCGCATATTCGCATATGATGAGAACCCCTTACACCGCAAGGTACTTTTTATTTGTTGCGCTTTTGGTTTTGTTCTATTTATAAAATTAATGAAAGCATCTTTTTATAAAACAACTTTACGGCCATGAGAATCAAGGCAACCTATCCATTTGGTTTAAAGATTACTATGAGCTATTGTTTTATGTAGAAATTATCCATTGCAACGATCACATACCCGTCAGTATTGCCGGCTCTTGGACTATCAATTATTATTTATCCAAGTCCATAGTTGGATAGGTCTTAACATCCAATTAAGTACGCTGGCTGCCATCTTACTTGATTCAAGTTATCATCCAAGTGCACTTGGACCAAACACATGGACCGTGTCAACCTGGCAACAGCAACGATCTTTTACGGATATTTTCGTTTGAGTTAGCTTGAAGAATTGCTTCAGAGAGCCCACTGCTGAGGATATTAGAGTTTTTCATTAGTTTCATTCAAAAACTTTGTTCCATGACATTTCTAGCTTTGTAACGAAACCAGTTTGCTTTATTTAAACAGTTTGTAACAAAAATTATTTCCATTGAGTTTACCCTTGCTCTATTTCCCAGCAATTTCCCAGGAGAACATCCTCAAATTTGACTGTTATTTTAGAAAACCGCATAAAATTGATTAAAATCATCCCGTCAGTTATTGAGCGCCAAAGTTCTCAAGCTACAATCTGGAATTAAGTTAAGCTAACAAGCCATGAGTTTTAACGAAGTTACCTTGTATGTGCGTTTATTCAAGAGCAAATTGCTGCGCAAATAATCTCCGGGACTAGTTTGTTGTTGTAAGGTTTTAAGTACATTAAGAAAAAGTTTCTATTAGCCAGATTGTTGCTATAGAGCTCGCAAACTTTAAGGCATTATTCAACTCTAAAGTTTTCCTTAAAATGTATGCAACCAAACAACAATTATTATCATAAGCTACGAAAATTCTTTGAGCTAAAAATACGAAAAGGAAAAGTGCCTACTCGACCTGAATTAAAGCCGCCTCTGGAATTTTCGCAAACCTGGCACGATGCTATCCGGACTGTCTTAATGAATAATTCCTTGAGCATTTTGCCCTTGAGGAATTTTATTTTTGCACATTAAAAAATAATGTCAACCTCAAACCAAAACAGAAGCCAGTTGAAGCACGAAAATGTTTCTAGCTGTGCCAAACAAGTTTTGTGGTTTGTTTGGCCGTGCCCCACCGCGGGCAAGTAATTTATAACTTTCCAGAGGACAGGATAAACATATGCACACAACGAAATCGGAACTCGATTATACGGTAGCGCCGTTGATAATAAATGGCCGCCATTATCGAAAAGGTGAAATGGAGATGTGTGCACCAAAGTTATGGGGATAATTAAAATGTAAATTGAATTTTACTGGAAGAGAGAACAAGATGGGATAGTGGAAAACCAGCTAATGGACTTTTCCACCTTTATAGTATTTGAAGTAGATTTTAAGAGACAAATGTGTGTGTTTTATTAATTCAGAAGTATATTTTCTTTTATAATAATACACTAGTTGGTCTTCAAAGCTAATTAATTGTTTTATTCAGGTCAATACCTAATGCAATTTTTAAACAATCGCATTTCATTTTGGTGTAAATGGAATGGTAGAATCGATATAAAAGCCCGTAAAGTTCCGATCATTGCACCCTTGTGGCCGCTGCACCAGGTGCGCCCCGCAGGCTATAAATTTTACATGAAAGGGAATTATTGCTAATCGACTTTTTTCCGTGGCTATTAAAATATCGGGCTTGGTTCAATAATGACCTATGATCACGTAGAACCAATAAAATTATTAGCATAGATGGAAAAATATCTAAACAAACCACAAATATAGACGGGAATCCAATAATGAAAAAATTGATAATGGCAATGAGAGAGTAGACTAGGAGATGAACTAACAACAGTACTAACACGCTGTACATAAAGTTCATCACCGGTTTTCCAACAAAAAAAAAAAGAGACAGTTCCATAATTCTCATTGTCCGTTCAATCGCGATTGGCACGAGCGTGCATAACTTTGTTAAATTTCACAGTTTCCCGAACATAACATGATTCTCCATCATTATCCAGGAATCCAGTTTCCGACAATACGTGGCAGCCGCGGGAAACAAATGGCTTATGGAAGGCAATTAGGCATTATTAACGCTGATTTCGAATGTCCATTTTAATTACCAACTTTGGTAACCGGCACGTCGTGGCTCTATTACTTTTGGAATTAGGAACGTGATGCGCCGGGAGCAGACTATGTTGCAATTATTGAATTAAGCCTCAGTAACAATTAAAAAAAAGGAATGCGCACTTTTGGCATTCGTTCTGCGTTGGAATATTTCATATGAAAAGTATGTCTTGAGACAAAAGATTGCTGAACTGGGTCAAGCACATTCTCGACTTCTATATTGCATCTCATAGTTCTTCATTATTTAGTCACTGTGAAGGCAAATAATGACCAGAACAAAAACCTCATGTTTCTTCAAAATCTTGGTTCTGTGAAATTGAAGTTGGTTCTGTGAAATTGAAGATGAAAAGTTTAAGATGTGCGTGTGTTACGTGATGGGACATGTAGGGCTATTTTAGAAGTCAAGTAAAGGCAATCAATTGTGGAATTTACTATTTTATGTATCAGTTTGAGGTCTTTCTGCTTCATTCTTGAGCAAAGAGTTGATAAGTTGAGTGCGTCACAAAGGGGTGCATAATGAAATTTCTCATCGTTAAAAAATTTGTAATTGAGATATCTGCAAAATTTACGCTGCACACCTTCAAGGCGATGAATATGACAGGCATAGTTTAGACTCCAAGCAGATGCAGCATACTCAAGATGTGTACGAACAAATGAGAAGTATAACGTTTTGATGGAGTTGATGTTCGCAAATTCCCTTGTACTACGCTTCACAAACCCAAGCATCCGAAGTGCTTTGTTAAGGCATCGATGTGTGAAGAGAAATCAAGATTGGAGCTCAGCAAAACACCCAGATCCCTGATCTGATTCACGCAGTCCAATAGCGTACCATTGCTGTGATATATGCAGTCTTCTAGACCTGTGGAATTTCAGAACTTTACATTTCGTAACATCAAGATCCATGCCATTAGTTTGAAACCACTGAATTAATCTGTCAAGATCCTCTTGCAGTGCATGGCAGTCATCAAGAGTAACGATTTTCAAAAATAATTTCAAGTCATCGGCAAAAAGAAGAAATGAAGAGTGTAGGAAACAAGAATATATGTCATTGATGAACATATTGAAGAGCAGTGGGCCTAAATGCGAGCCTTGAGGAACATCTGATGACATCAAGATTTGGGAAGAGGTAAAGTTGTTAATATGAACTATCTGTGTCCTTCCTATAAGATAGCTTCTCACCCATTGAAAGCAGACCCAGAGATGCCAAGTCTATCTAGTTTTTTGATCAGGACTAAATGATTGACTCTGTCAAACGCCTTGGAGAAGTCGGTAGTCGGTGTATATAGTGTGTACCTCCACACCACTTTCCAAGGCTCCTGTCAGAAAGTCAGAGTATGTTAGAAGATTAATTTCCATTGATGACCTATTTTTGAAGCCAAACTGCTCGGATTCAATTTCGCTGCTTAAAGATGATGATAAAAATTTTGTGACAATATTCTCAAAGATTTTAGGAATTGCACTGATGATGCAAATTGGGCGATAATTAGTCACATCTGATGAGTCACCGGATTTAAGAATCGGCAACACATAACTGGCTCTCCAATACTCAGAGAAGAAGCCGTTTCTCAGGGACTTGTTGTAAATTATATGCAAGGGTCTGGACAAAACAAAACAGAAGTTTTTCAGAAAGAGCGGGTGGATATGGTCAGGCCCTGGTCCCTTGTTTGGGTCGATGTTATTTAGCTCCATGTAGATGTCACAGATAGGAATAGTGAGATCAAATAAATTGTGAGGAGATAGAGGAAGTTGATCTGGGAAATCCAATACTTGATCAGTATAGACTGAACCAAAGTATTCGGCAAAGAGTTCGGCAGCTTGGGGACCCATAGCTGCCGAATCACCATTATGTCTAAAACTTGAAGGAGGCTTACTCGAGTTTTGTATAGATTTGGTATAGGACCAGAACTGTTTTGAGTCACGCTGTAATGCCGATTCAGTTTCAATTAGGTATTCACGAAAATTCTCCCTAGAGAGCAGATTGCACTGTAAACGCAAGTCAGAAAATGCAAGATAATCCGAAGGTGGGCGACTTTGTTTATATTTTTTGTGTAAGATTTTTTTCTGTATAATGAGTGCCTTCAAATCCTGTAAGAACCATTTGGGAAATCTTCCACTGGCTATTCTTTTAACAGGTACAAAGAGATGAAAGGCTTCATATAAAAAACTATAGAGAATGTTAATTATCTCATTCACAGACTTGTTCAAAAGCAGCTCATTCCAGGAAATAGAGCCAAGAAAATAATTTATGTCGTTTAAATTTGAGGCTTTGAAGTCATAATAGTATCCATCTCCCTGTGGATTTGAATTGCAGTGATTCTGTTGCAGTGTGGCTTGAATCAAGATGTCTGGATGGTTATTATGCAACGGAAGCAGGTAGTCATCTTCATCTGGCTGAGTTATAGGGATCCTTGAGTGGCAGAATATCAAGTCAAGGGTGACATTATTGATATTATAAATGTTATTAAGCTGGTATAGATTGTGAAAAGCACATACTTCTGACATATATATGTTGTATTTATTGATTTCAGTAGGAGCAAAGTAACCCTCCATATTATGCTGAGCCACCAAACAGATGTCTTCCAAAGTCCAGCTGGCTTTGGGGAGATTGAAATCCCTCATGATGCAACATTCAGTATGGCTGAATTGTTCAGAGATATCTTCCAAGTTGCTACTAAAGCTTTCGTACTTCTCAATTGGGGAGTTTGGTGGAAGGTATACGCAGCCCAGGATCATTTTTTTTCTACCACTGCCTACAACGACAAAAACTTGCTCGATGTCACGTGTTGCACCAATGAGACGGGATGGTATTGACTGATGAACAGCGATCAGGACACCACCAAGGCGCTCAGCAGTGCTGGTAGCTCTTGAGCGATCACAGCGAAACACATTGTATGAATCAAAACCAAGCTCGGCAGTGTAAAAGTTTTCACTTGAACCAGTTTCAGTGAAGGCCATACAGCTATATTGCAACGAAGTTTGTCCAGCTATTATTGGTTGAAAATAGTCAGGAAACCGGTTGTTGACGATTTGGACCAATCATAAACGCTCTGACTGGCTTGTGATTTCTGTGGAAACAGACTCAATAAAATGAGGAAACTTTTCGAACGAGAAAATATGCATTCTGATGGTTCAGGATTCCAAATCTAAAGATTCCGGAGTCTGCACATTTGTGACTCTGGACTTATGACGTAAGAATTCTAGAGTCTTCTCATAAAAGATAAAATAATTTGCTAAGAAAACTTTCAATTTTCTACCATCTAGCGTTCAGTCTTCACGTCTTTACGGGAGGTTCAGAAAGGAGGTAAGGGAGTTAGTCTTGACTGAAGCCTACTCTAATGTTGAAGAATACTTTGGAGATACCTTGCGAACATATTTTTAATACGTTGACTGTCAATGAGTAACATGGTTATGCTAGCCTGTGGGCAAAAAAGTCATATCCTATAATGTGTCCTAAAACTCGTTATTATCCCCCCCAAAAAAACATATTTTATGTTTTTATCCTTTGTAGTGTCATTTTTTGACGTTTCATTTTCATATAAAAATGACAGGAAAGCATTCAAAACTTATCCACCAAGACGTTCCTATTTTGGTAATAGGAAGAATTTATCTTGTATGCCGGTAAAAATATATAATTAAACCCATATAAATGACGTTCGGATATACGGGGGTTTCTCTAATACTACCTCAGGCAACCTGAAAATACTGAATTTTCATGCTTTTTGCATTTATTTGTGGTAGGTAGCTTTAAAAAATGTTGATTAAGTTTAGACGTTTTACAAAAAGGTGCATGTTTTTAGTTAGGTGCCTATATATGTGAATGTACGAGGGTATTTTGGAAAGTACTTGTTTGGTGGGCCTTTGTGTCTTTTTAAAACAAACACAAATAGAAGTATGACAAACTATATACTGTATTTTTTCTCAAAATAGATTTTGACTTGCCACTGTCAACTTTGAAACATAAACAATGCCGCTTATTGGTCGCAAGATGCCATTTGCACCTCATGCATTTTAAAACTGATTACAACCTGCAGGCACACCTCATTTTCCGACCAATCAGGGCCAAGCGTTATTATGTTTCAAAGTTTTCAATGTGAAAATTCACCTTGAGTTCTCAACAATAAGATTTTCATTCTCAAATCCTAACTCGTTTTGACGCTTTACAGCCAATCTACGGACTTCGGCATCTTTCAGTAATAAAACAGTGCGATTTACTCTTACTCTAGTCCTTCATTGCACATGTAGCACATTACCTTTCCCGAATTGCCATTTCCACAAGAAAGGTGACAAAAAAGACAATTTGCTTTATTGACAGGGTCACTGTTTTGACTTTCATGGTTACCAAGTGAAATATGACATATGAAAAAACAATTTTCATTACTTTTCTTTCCATGGCTGTTTAGATTTTTCAAACAAATCACCAAGTGTATTGTTCGTCGATTTTTAACTGAAACTTTCCGTATGAGGAGCGAGGGGGTATTTCATCTGGCAAAACCCGGTGTGACGTCAGGTAGCCATTGGCGTTCTAATGTAGGGTGCCAGCAGCTCACATTCCGTCCGAGTATCAGATTAAAATCGACGGACAATATGTATACCTAATAACTGAACACTTAAACCATAGGCCAAGGAATCATGAGGCAAAAAGTTTTTAGCACAAGCATAGCGAGAATTGGAATTCATTGAGATAGAAACTCACTTTTATCACAAAACGTAGGTACCTGAGGACCTACAAGTACACTATTTTTCACACTTTTGAACATTTTTGATCATTAACTCATTTAGCTTAGTAATAGCCATAGTTTTTGAGCGCCCCTGGTATATAAAGGAAGAGTTACGAACACCTACTAAACATTTTAGTTAAGAAAAGATGAAATAAACAGCTTTTAAAGCAATACATGCAAGTTTTTTTGCTTTATGTACACTTTTTATAGGTACTTATGTTGCCTAAGGTAGTATTGGAAAACCCCCTGTATATCCGAAACTAGTCATAGGATCGGTTTGTACCCATGAGAACTTTTACTCAGCAGGTCGAAATATACAACATACCAAAATTTGGTTAAATTCCGCGTTCAACCAAAATCCCATAAGAAGTGTGCGGGGTCCTTTTTTGGCCAGACAATGTATACCTACCTATAGATTTCCTACAGGCCACAGTATAAAACTACAATGCTAATCTCTGCTTCTAACGAAAGTATCAAGAAAACTGAAAGTTTTCGAATTTCGGTTTTAAGATCTCAAGATTCTAGAGGCTCCTCATGGAAGATCAAAGAAATATACAGAGTTTCTAGACTTCTGCAAAATTCGCAGTTCAGAATTGTCAAAAATAGGCAATTTCTCAATCACTACTAATTTTTAGCCTCAAAGGGCCAGTTTCTCAATGGCAAGTCACCCCCGGGTTAAGTATAACCCCTGGAATAGCAACTGGACACGCTTACCCTGGAGCTAAAACCAACCCAGAGGTGACTCGCTATTGAGAAACCGGCCCAAAATGGAAAATTATTGACAAGGAATATTTTGTAGAAGATATTATGGAAAAGTTGTTTCTGACTTGACAGGATAATGAGTTTTCTACGCTATCAATATAGATCCTAATTTTTTGAGCTTGCAGATGATGGGTTCAGTTTAGCCTAAGGATAAGTGTTCATTTTGGATGTAATATTGAAAATTGCCTATATAGTGTGACAACCAAAAAAAGATGTTTGAAAGTATTCTAGCAGAAAATAAAGAGCTAAAAAAAGATAATGAAGACCTAAAGCAAAGGATTGGAACAATAGAAAGTAAATTGGAGTCAATGGAAGCAGCAGAAAAAGCAAAAAACATGATCATAATGGGAGTTCCGAAACAACCCAATCTAGATACTAGGAACAGTGAAGAAAATTATTGACACCTTGGGAATACAATGTGAAGAAGAAACATTAATGGAGGTGGAGAGTTTCAGATTGGGTAAGGAGGGCGAAGAGCCGGTATTCGTAAAAATGCAAAATGAACCAGAAAAAAAAGACATAATTAAAAGAATCAAAAAAATGAAAGGAATAACTACAAAGCAATGCAAATTTAACGATACTGAAGAGAGAAAGATATATATCAATGAAGGCATGCCAATGAATAAGAGAATACTTTTCTTTTATTTGAATGGAACAATTTTTCTAAAAAAAAATTATGCCGGCCAAGCAATAGAAATTAGATCTGAGCAGGATCTAGAATAAGAACAGTGTATTTGTATAGGGTATTGCAATAAAGATGAATAACCATCACAATGGAGATGAATGACATTTTGGATAAATACAAGATAGTTGATACAAAAACATGTGATGATCTAGGCAAATTGGATTATTTTGAAAATAGTGTAAGTGACATCAACATGATTCATGTGAACATATGTAGCATTACTGAAAACTTTGATCAGTTTTTGGTTTTCCTGGAAGCGTTGGGTAAATCTTTTGACATTATAATAATGTCAGACATCATAACAAGTAAAAAAAGAAAAATAAAACCATGGATCACTGGTGGCTCTTACAATCAATTAAAAGGAGAAACCAACTTAAAAAAGATTGTGCATTAAACAACAATAACGAAATAATTGCCAGCAGATATAAACAATTTAGAAAATTATTAGATAAACTTATAAGAAATGCAAAATATTCTTATTACAAATCTATGGCACAGCAAAATAGTAATGACCCTAAAAAATTATGGAAAGTCATTGTAGAGGCTACCAATGACCATCAATGTAAGACTGATATAAAATGCATCAAAAATGAATGAATTGACTGACAAAAAATTGATTGCAATTAATGAATTTAATGATTATTTCAGCAGTATTTTGAAAAAGCTATCAAGTAAGATAAATAAAACACTCAATGGAGATAGGTTGCGTGGGAAAAGAAGTGAAAAGTCATTTTTCCTAAGTGCTGTTTCATATGATGATGTCTGTAAAGAAATAAGGAGCTTAAAGAATGGGGTAAAAGGGAGAGAAGATAACATCATATCTTCAAATATAATTAAAAAATATAAAGAGGAACTATTTTACCACTAATTCATATAATAAATCTGGTGTTCAGTGAGGGAGTTTTCTCTGAAGCATTAAAACCGCAACAATTATACCGTTGCACAAGCAGGGCGATAAAAAATTACAGACCAATAGCGCTTACAAGTACCATAAGTGAGATATTTGAAAACTGCTCTAGAAGCAAGTTAGTAGTATTTCTCCAAAAAAACAAATTGATCAATAATAATCAGTACGGTTTCAGGAAAAATTCAAACACTGAAAATGCACTTGTTGAAGTCACAGAAAAAATACTTAAAAACCTAGATCAAGGGAAAAGAGTACTGGGGATTTTCCTGGATATTAGGAAGGCATTTGACACTGTGGCACACCCTATTCTACTTAATAGACTGGAAGATATAGGTGTTAGAGGTATACCAAATAAATTTATCAAATCATACCTGACAAAAAGAATACAGAAAACTAGTGTTTCAGGACAGGAGAATCAAGAACTTTGTTGATGTGCCACAGGGTACAGTGCTTTCTAGTCTGCTCTTTAATATCTACATAAATGGAATTATGGAACTATTTGAAAGTGAAAGTATAAGTATTTATTGTTTTGCAGATGAGACGGGAATTGTAATAAGTGGAAAAGTACAAAACATACAGCAGAAATAGCTTTAAAAATAATAAAAAATTGGTAAGATGAAAGTTTGTTATCCCTTAACATTGAAAAAACGAAGTTTATGACCACTGTTTTCACGTAATCTTCCAAACTTGGAAATCATACAAATTCACGAGCAAGCATGTAAAATGGACCTACAATGTAGATGTGTTGAAAATGTTAAAAAAACTGGTAGTATAAAATATCTTGGAGTAATAGTAGATGTTCTGATTTATTGTGTATATCTTGCTTGTCAACAAATGTTTGGTAGCCATGACGAATAAAAATAACAGTCGTTATACAAAACTGGTGTGTATGGTTGTTTTAATTTTCCTGTCCCGATTCACGTTTTCTAACAGGTTATGTGGTCCAGAAACGCGATCTTTTTGTTATTTTCGAGTGAGTAAAGAGTCTAATAGTGGCTGTGAACTATTTTTGTTGGGACGAGAGAATTTTGCTGATTGGGCTTTTGCTCTTGAGAAAGTGTTTGTTCTAGAAGGTCTATCGAATTGCCTAGATGGCTCTGAGCAGGATACCGTTTTAATAGGTAAAGCCAAAGCAAAATTAGTTCTTACATTAGATCCATCACTGTATGCAAGCTCGATGCTCACTGTTTGATGCAAATTTTGAAAAAAAGATGTGGGCCGAGGCAGTATACTTAAGAAATACAGTATACGGAAGGAATCGCTCTGTAGTCTCAAGGTTCAATATAATTCCATATGAAATTTGGCATTGTAAGAAACCCAATGTGAGTCATTGAGAGTTTTTGGCTGTAAGGTAATGGCACATTTTCCTAAGGAAAAAAGAGTGAAATAGGATTAAAAGTCCAGAAAAGCATTTCTGATTGGCTATAGCGAACACATAAAGGCTATAGGCTTTTTTATGATCCCATTAAAAATGAAGTTTTCACTAGTAGGGATGTAGTGATTAATGAAAATTCTTCTAGAACTAACAATGTCATTATTACTGAGCCACAACCACATTTAGACACACAAGATTCAGTGGGGGCTGAATCAGATCAAAATTAATTGAGTGATTCTTTCAGGAGGTCAGATCGAACGAGAAAACCTCAACAGTATCAGGATTATGTTACTTATTTGTGTCCATCACAATCTGTCAAAATATGTTCTGATTTATTCCAGTGTATATCTTGCTTGTAAGCAAATGTTTGGTAGTGCGTTTGGTAGCCATGATGAAAAAATAACAGTCGTTATACAAAACTCGTGTGTATGGTTGTTTTAATTTTCGTGTCCCGATTCACGTTTTTTAACAGTTCTTAATTTGAGCTTAAGGATAAAGAAGAAGATTATTAAGATGAAGATGCTTCAGTTAATAAAAAACTTTAGGATGCTCAAGGATTAGGCTAGAAACTATAATGGAAAACTTGTTCCTGACGTAGAAATATTTATAATTTGCTTTTACAGAACAATGACTGGATAATCCTATAAACGCCTCACGAAGACGAGTTTTTGCATGAAATACAAAGAAGAGGACATTTTGTATAGTCAAATATAAAGATGACAGTGGCAGAATCATGAAACGTTTGGCGGAAAACCTCGATTCTTGATTGCTCGCATACCATTACGAGTTCACCTAAATGTTTTTGATTAAAGAATCACGAATTGAGCTTGAAGTTTCCCCTCGACTCCAAAAAAATATTAAAGTGTTTTCTATACTGATTAAAAAAAACAACAACATTTCAAATAAATTACGCCTGCTGTTACACGGACTAATTTGAAGGAAACTTAGCTCGGCATTTGTGTAGTTTGCACATTACTTTTTTACCTCCGGAAAAGTAATTAAAGTACCCGAACGTTTTAGTAATAAAGTAGGATCGTATCGCTGATTGGATTTTAAAAGTTACCGGACTCCATCGAAAACTTAGAGCAATCTTCTGGGGGCGCTGAGACTTATCGGTACTTAATGAAATTTAAGGAGCTCCTTTTTAGCAGCCGCTCCTAATAGAAATTTATAAATCGTCTTTAACGATCCAAAGAGAGGGTTTTATATGATAACATAAAACGAGGTTATGATGAGTAAAATCCCAAAACCTGGAAAATCGCGCGCTAAGATGCCCAAAGTTGAAAGCCCTTATCCCGTGGCAACTTTGTATAAATCAAACGACTTGAGCATGGCAGAACCCTTCGTAATTTCTCTGTCGGGAACTTTTATTACCTGTTCAATAATTTCGGGAGCGTCAAACTTTAATAAAAGATTCTGCCGGTGACGTCTCGCATCCAGAATTTCTGGATAAGAGGTGGAACTATCGCTTCCGTTTGGAATAAAGTTCTTCCAGCAAACTTCTCCAATAATAGGGTTGGCTACGAAAGTTTGAAAATAGGAACTGGTATTATAAAATATATATTTTTTTTCGTTGATTTTTTTATATGGAAGAATAACTTTTTGTACTTTGATACTTGATGGGAATTATAAATGAAAAATTAGATACCCTGAACATTTCTTTTTCAGACTTCAGACAGTTCAACAGGGCACAATGTCGATGAACACATGTTTAATAGACATTATTTTGTAGCAATTTTCAAATATTAGTAACATTTGAACCTTCTCGGATTCCTGCTAAGCTCTTTACCTGTTTATTTTTAGTAGTTTCTGCATCTTGAGGATCTTCTTGCTGATTTCCGAAATGAACTATCAAATTATACTTCTTGAATGGTAAAATTGACAGATTTTTTATAAATTTCTTTTGAATTTTTAAAACGAATGTTCTTGGTTACAAAAAGCCTTTGAATTTATAAAGCGCCAAATCAAAATTAGTTCCGGAACATTGAAAAGTTGAAAACTTTAATCCGCTTTCATCGTAGATTCAAAAACTTTTTAATCTACTTGTACGAGCTTATAAGCATATATTTTCCCCTTTTAAATAAGTTACCTATTTAGTTTGAAATTAGTTTTTTTAAGAGTAACTTTTTGAAACATTTCCCATTCAGAAAGCATCCTTTCAATATTCCAATTCCAACACGATATTTGAACAAATTTAAATCTACTAAAACACGGTAAAGTAGTGCTCTCTCACGCTATACAAAAATCGACCTCCGTCTGCTTGGGAATCCATTTTGGGTTTTATTTCTTATGGAATGGTTTTTATTTGTCTTTTGCGATCGTTTACTTTTACGATTGCCAGAATTTTATGTAAAAGCCTCCTGGAATAAATGGCCAAACCGAGAACAGAGTCAGCGATCTGGTCTGGCATAGAGCGCAACCTTTTAAATATTAAATTCTGGACATAACATCCAAAAAAAAAATCTTTGAATTGGCTCACAATCGAAAATTGTTGCTTTAATCTTTGACCCTTTTACAACCTTCAAGATAATAAACCTCCCTTCTTTGTGAAAACTTTCAAAATTTAGTGCCTTTGAAAACCCTACTGGGTAATTTTGATAACCTGGAAGAAAGGTACGAAGGGCAAATGAAGTTTGGAAAACTCCACTCATAAACTTGCGCCGCTTTAAAGGAGTTTATGACTTTAGATGTCGATTTATAGCATAAGTTTACATGATATACGTACGTACAACTATTTAATTTTGAAAGTTTTGTAATTCACATTCAAAACGACTCTGACTAGAAAATTGTATCCACATATTTGAAGGATTTGTCCTTCGCAACTCGTAAGGTCTTGTATTCGTTACGGTAGGAAATTTAGTTCAAGAAGGCATGTAATTTTGGGCTTTGGGCTTGTCTAAAAAGCTGGAAGAGCGTACTTCTGAGATCTAGACTTTGTTATTTGAAGTGGATACTAATTCGTCTGACGATGCACCCAACAATCTGAGAGAATCGTTAAATCGAATCTTATTGTGAGTATGTATCACTTGAAATGTATTTTTCCTTATTGATAAGTAACAAACTATTACTAATTTCTATAATTATGAAATGGCTATCCTAACCTTAGAGATTATGAAAGACCAAAAGAACTATTAATTGCAAACGAAATTGTAAATTGCAAATTGAGTGGGCAAATTCTCTAAATTCACCAACAAAATAATCATGGTCATTAACAATTTTACTATCATCAAATTCCTTTCTCGTAAAGAGTTTGTGACATGCTTTTGCTTGTGCACGATTGGGTTGTGTGGAGAATGGAACCATATTTAAAATTTTTCTATCCAATTTTAGGACGTCTAAGGTTCTCTATACTCTTCAAGCTTAGAGGCCCTTCTCTATCCAATTTCATTTTCTCTTAGGTTTCACTCTAGCAACTCTTAAAACTTGCTTTGAGTAGATTTGTTTTTACATTCTTCTGCTTAGTTTTATCAGAGGCAAGATAAAGCTTAAACTGGTGTTTCCTGTATAATTTGGGCTTGTCCTAACCTTGTCTTTAGCAACTTAAATTGGTCCAACAAACAAAAACCTCAATTTCTCTCGAGGAAATTAATATTTAATTTCCAGAAATTAATGAATTAGGTTGAGCTCGAGGCTAAGCTCTAGAGTCCTCTTTCGCTTATATTTCCCACACTTCTGACGAAAATTCTCTTGTAATGAGAGCAAATTTCGGCGTAATGGAGTGTGCCTAAATAATTCTTATTTCATGCTCAAGCAATATTTTTGCGTTGTAAAATTAGTATAGGAGAAATTTGTGATAACGAATGTTCATTCTAGAACAAAATATAAATTTTGTCTTCAAGTAAAATCTCGTTATTTTCAATTATTATTCTCTCAAAATTTATGCTTACAGTCCTTGTTTCTCTTGGCCGTTTTAATTAAAAAGCTTCAACAAAACTCTACAAAAGCCCTTCTCTAGAAAGTTTAATAATTTCAGAGAAATTTTAATCGTTACTGGTTATTCCAATTAGGCCTTTTAATCCACAAAGTTGCCAACATGTTACAAGTGCACTCACGGATGCCATATCATGTTATATTATATAATACTGAAAGTTAGAAAATGGGCTACATGGAACAAAAGAAGTTGAAATTACAATAATGAAATATTTTATTTTTGTGAAACTCGAAATTTAACTTACGCAGAAAATATTCAAGAAGGAGGAAACGGCCTATTTTTTTTTTAGGTTATTTTTGCGCTTTTATATCATTTACAGTCAATTCAAACACCTTATCACTAAATTCCAAGCAATATCAAACAGGGTAATATACTGGAACTGGATTGGCATGAAGAACTTCGTGCAAGCATCCACTGCTACTATCAAGTATGCATTTTTCCTCTTGCTCTTCACAAACGGTCCAACATGATCAATGTGAAGAGTATGCATTGGGATTGGTACCTTTTCTATTTTATGGAGAAATCCCTCTTGTTCACCTGTAGGTGGTTTGTTGTATGCACATTGTAGACAAGCAAAAATATAGCGGTCCACATATTTTCGCATTCGTGGAAGTCAATACTTACTACCCAAGTTTTTCAGAGTTTTTTCGGTCGCAAAATGGCCCACATTGTCATGATGACGCATTGTCACTACGCGTCTGCCCGCCTTGGGAACGTACCATAGTGAACCAGCAGATGTTTTCCGATAAAGTTTATTGTCTTTCAACGAGTATTCTTTGTGAACCTGTTTTTCATCACTGTTTACTGGTTTCCTCAACAATATTTCAATCAACTCCTTGCATGTGCTATCTTTCAGTTGCGCTGATAACACCCAATCATCTTGTGTGATATCTACTTGAAAAATATCAATAATTTCTGATCTTTCATAAGGTTTATCTTCTGCAATCGAGTTTCGGCTCAATGCATCCACATGTGACATTTTTGATCCTTGCCGATACTCTACACTGAAATCGAATTCTTGGATGGAAAGCCACCACCGTGCAATGCGCGTAATCAGATCGCGCTTTGACATTGCAGTTTCCAAGGCACTACAGTCAGTTATTACTTTGAACGATAGCCCTAATAGGTATACTCGGAACCTCGGTAACAAGCAAACTACTGCTAACGTTTCGAGTTTGTACGAGTGATACTTTTCTTCTTCCTTTGCAGTCTGTCTGTCGGCTGAAGAAAAATACTGGCTTTAGGTTGCCATATTCCTGGATTTGTAACAAAATTCCACCAAGCCCAATTTTCGAAGCATCGGTGTGGATCTATGTTTCTAACCCAGGGTCGTATAGGGCAACTACAGGTCTCTTGATCAAAACTCCTCTAAGTTTCGCAAAAGCACCATCCTGCGCTATACCTCAGTCAAGTTATACATCGTTCTTGGTAAAGGAGGTCAAAGGGCGGGCAATTTGTGCATATTCTCTCACATATTTCCTGAAATAGCTTCATAGACCGATGTATTGTCTAATCTGATTCACATTTTTTGGAACAGGAAATTTCTCTACTGCAGAAATCTTCGAAAAAGCGCGTCGGATACCGGCAGCACTAATCTCATATCCTAAATAATCAATTCGCTCCTTAAAGAAATTACATTTTGACAGTCGCAAAGTGACACCTGTATTTCGAAAGGTTTCAAATACGTCACCAAGAGCAACCAACCCAGACGCAACACTAGCAGAAGGAACCAAGATGTCATCCATGTATGCTAAGGCAGTAGAAAATCTCATGGAGCCTAGGATCTGGTTAATCGTCAGTTGATACACCGCTGGAACATTTACTAATCCGAAAGGGATCCTTAAATATTCGTAGTGACCATCAGGAGTTGACCATCAGGAATTACGAATGCTGTTTTTTTCTCGGGAGTTCTCCGCTATTGGTATTTGGTGGTATTCGCACGCCATGTCCATGGTCGTAAAATACTTGCATCCCTGTTACTGGTTATTCCAATTAGGCCTTTTATTCCATAAAGTTGCCAACATGTTACAAGTGCACTCACGGATGCCATATCATGTTATATTATATAATACTAAAAGTTAGAAAATGGGCTACATGGAACAAAAGAAGTTGAAATTACAATAATGAAATATTTTCTTTTTGTGAAACTCAAAATTTAATTAACGCAGAAAATATTAAAGAAGAAGGAAACGGCCTATTTTTTTATTAGGTTACTTTTGCGCTTTTATCGTTTACAGTCAATTCAAACACCTTATCACTAAATTCCAAGCAATATCAAACAGGGTGATATACTTGGAACTGGGTTGGCATGAAGAACTTCGTAAAAGCATCCACTGCTACTATCAAGTATGCATTTTTCCTCATGCTCTTCACAAACGGTCCAACATGATCAATGTGAAGAGTATGCATTGGGATTGGTACCTTTTCTATTTTATGGAGAAATCCCTCTTGTTCACCTGTAGGTGGTTTGTTGTATGCACATTGTAGACAAGCAGAAATATAGCGGTCCTCATATTTTCGCATTCGTGGAAACGGATACTACCCATGTTTTTCAGATTTTTTTCTATCGCAAAATGGCCCACATGGTCATGATGGCACATTGTCACTACGCGTCTGCCCGCCTTGGGAACGTACCATCGTAAACCAGCAGATGTTTTCCGATAAATTTTATTGTCTTTCAACGAGTAATCTTTGTGAACCTGTTTTTCGTCACTGTTTACTGATTTCCTCAACAATATTTCAATCAACTCCTTGCGTATGCCATCTTTCAGTTGCGCTGATAACACCCAATCATCTTGTGTGATATCTATAATTTCTGATCTTTCATAAGGTTTATCTTCTGCAATTGGGTTTCGGCTCAATGCATCCACATGTGACATTTTTGATCTTTGCCGATACTCTACACTGAAATCGAATTATTGGATGGAAAGCTACCACCGTGCAATGCGCGGAATCAGATCACGCTTTGACATTGCAGTTCTCAAGGCACTACAATCAGTTATTACTTTGAACGATAGCCCTAATAGGTATACTCGGAACCTCTGTACCGAGCAAACCACTGCTAACGTTTCAAGTTCGTACGAATGATACTTTTTTTCTCCCTTTGCAGTCTGTCAGCTGAAGAAAAATACTGGCTTTAGGTTGCCATCTTCCTGTTTTTGTAACAAAATTCCACCAAGCCCAATTTTCGAAGCATCGGTGTGGACGTCTGTTTCTAACCCAGGGTCATATAGGGCAAGTATAGGTCTCTTGATCATAACTCCTCTAAGTTTCGCAAAAGCACCATCCTGCTCTGTATCTCAGTCAAAATGTACATCCTTTTTGATAAGGGAAGTCGAAGAGCGGGCAATTTGTGCAAAATCTCACATATATCCTGAAATAGCTGCATAGACCGATGAATTGTCGAATCTGATGCACATTTTTTGGAACCGGAAATTTCTCTACTGCAGAAATCTTCGAAATACCGCGTCGGATACCGGCAGCACTAATCTCATGTCCTAAATAATCAATTTGCTCCTTGAAGAAATTACATTTTGACAGTCGCAAAGTGACGCCCGTATTTCGGAATGTTCCAAATACATTCCCAAGAGCAAACAACCCAGACGCAACTTTAGGAGTAGGAACCAAGATGTCATCCATGTATGCTAAGGCAGTAGAAAATCTCATGGAGCTTAGGATCTGGTTAATCGTCCGTTGAAACACCGCTGGAGCATTTATTAATCCGAACGGCATCCTTAAATATTCATAGTGACTATCAGGAGTTACGAATGCTGTTTTTTCTCGGGAGTTCTCCGCCATTGGTATCTGGTGGAAACCGCACGCCATGTCCAAGGCTGTAAAATACTTGCATCCCTTTAAAATCTCTAAATGGTCATCCACTCTTGTTAAAGGATAACAGTATTTCATTGTTTTTGCGTGGTAATCTACGCACATGCGTGTTTCACCGGTTTTCTTCTTAACCAATACAATTGGACTTGAATAAGGCGATCTGGACTCTTGTATAATATCGACTGACAGTAGTTCATCAACTATTTTGCGCAGCTTCTCCTTTTCATGCATAGAAAGTCTATATGATACAGGATTTTCACAATTTAAACGAATTTCCATTTCTGCGGATCCAATGTGACCTATTTCTTTCAAACTTTCCGCAAAACAATCGCGATACTTGTTTAACAATAAAACAAGATTATTCAAATCGGTTCTAGATAACTTTTCTGACACACAAGTGGTTAAATCATTTGAGGAATTTTTTTCCAAATTACAAATATCTACTTTTAAACAGGTACTTACATTTTCGTCATCAGGAACGCAAGGAACACCTCTTGCTCTATTTGGTCCAAAACAGATCACATCTTTTGAAACATTTAAAATTGGAATTTTCAATTTGAAACATTTAAAATTGGAATTTTTAAATCTCCTGAAGATATGAAACATCTGGGCAAAACATATTCTTTTCCTGGTTCAAAACGTTGACACAGGTCTACAAAAATATCACCTTGGTAGTCATTCTTCATCATACACTGGTCATATGTGGTTTGGTGAAATTTTAGTGGAAATAGTTGCCATCAAAACTATCTTTTTAGGTGGAAGTTCATCAATTGTTGGTAAGTCAGTTAAACCACTGCTAAGAAGTTTCAAGGGATACAATACGAAATGAACAGATACGTGATAGAACCAAAGAGACGGATGTTGTGAAAAGGGTAGCAAGCCTGAAGTGATAATGGATTGGACATGTTGCGAGACAGGAACCAGATAGATGGACCCAGAAAACGGCACTCTGGAGTCCAAGAGGAACAACAAGAAATGTGGGACGACCGAAAAAGAGATGGTTAGACGATATCAGAACGCGGTGGCAGGGGGACAATGGATGATATTAGCGAGAGATCGTGGGACATGGAAAAACCTGGAAGAAGCCTATATCCGACAATGGATGGACACCAGCTGACGAAGAAAAAGAACGAGACTTTTGCGCCATTGCTGACTGGCCTAGTAAACCTCTATAACCCACTTATAATAGTAATGTCGGTTGTCAAAACATAACTCCAAAGATTAACCCGACGAATAAACATAACATAACCAATAATGAAGAAACCGACCATGACGTGTTTGATTATTCTATGACATTAGTTGTAGACACTTTTTCTAAGATTGTCCCTTTGCACTTAAAAAAAAAATTCTAGTTGATGGTCCAATGAATGTTTTAGCCACCTCGCCAATTTGTCTAACGTAAAGGAAAAAAATTGCCAAGCGGAGCATACAAATTACGTCATTATTCAGGTTGGCGGCGAATAACTTTGCTAACCGCCACAACCGAACTGAAGGAGACTGCATTTTCCACACCGGATGCAGTGGGGAAATATAATTCGAAATTGCACGCTAATGGAAGGCATTTTATTGATCTAATTTGCAAAGTGTGTGCTATTTTCATTTCATAGGATAACATTAGTGTCCTTCAGAGCAAAAACACCAACAAAAACGAAACGGTCTAGACTACATAAATATTTCAAAAAGGGCTCTTAAGGCACTCGTGGATTTTCTTTCAGTGACTAAATATAAATCATGATTTGATCATGATTCTTTTGAGGAGCTTTTTTAGGAACAATTGGGGCGCGATTAAATATCAAATTCGAAAGTTGAACTTTTGGGAATATCAAATTGAAACGTCAGATTCTTGATAATAATTATTTATTATTCATATTTTGAGCCCTATCTCAATATTTTTATCGTAAGTTTAACTACCCCCCAAAGCGTATTTTTCATACCCTTCCCGCTTGCAAAGATGCATTTTACTATCAGAGACGTTGGGGCGCTATCGGTTGCTCCGAAAACTTGAATAACAATGCTTTGATAAATGAAGTAATATTTTCTTGCCGATATGTTTCTAGCCGGAAGACATTTTTACTAGAGATAGCGGAGTAAATTGCGCATGAAGAGAGATAATCTGAGCAAAGAAACTTGTTTGATGGGGTGGAATGTCTAGTACGGATCTTAGACTAAAACAATGTAGAAGTGCTTAATAAAAGTAAAAACGACAATACGCCACGTCATAATTCAGCAGCTGAAGTTTGTTGTTAAAGTAAAGAAAATAAATAAACTCCATTGGATATGGAGACCGGAAGATTCAGAAGCCGAGTTCTTGAAGTTGTCGATCAGCGCCGACAAAGTTAGTATCACAACAATCGCTCCAAATTTGAGTGCAAGCGCCCCGTCTAGCTACAAACCGCCGAAAGGCCGCAATAAATGCTTCAGAAGTAAGGTACGAGACCAATTCAATGTGAATAGCCTTCGTGGTGCAACACACAAAGATACAAATAATATACGCGTTTGAGACAGTGGCTCGGCGAGTGCTTTCCATAGCTACCTTTAAAGGTGCAGCATAATCCAAAGTAACATGCGAAAAACACTTCAGCTGAGACGTTCGGAAGGAAGGTAAGTCTCCCATATGTGGGGTAAAAGCTTTGGGCTTCAGTGGAAAATATCGAAGGCATTTTGACAAGACCTGGTAAATAGCTTTACGAAGAGTTAAGACCCAAAATCTTTGTCGTTACAAATATTGAACAGTCATCACACGAGGATGACAATTTTCTTTATGTACCTATCTGTTCAATCAATAATTTTGTAAGACGATGATCCCGAGTTAAAAGAAGGAGATGTTCAGAAGAAAGTTCAGAATGTCGTAATCTTCCGCCCACCCTGACAAAACCAGTCTCATCAAGGAAAAGAGCAAGTTTACGGTAAGGCTTAGGTAAAAGCTGATTATTTTGTAATTGCAAAATCAAATCCTGAAAAGTTCGTTGCTGAGCCCATTTGACCAAAACCAACAATGATTTATACAATTCCAAAGACGTAAAACCGTAAGAGAAAGTGTTGCGATTCAAAAACCTAATCATGTAACAAAACATTCTCTGAACTTTAGCAGCTAAACTTGAGTGTTTATTTAACAATTCATCTAAGATGCACCTCTATAGATGCCACCAAGTCCAAAGGTTTCTCCTCTTCTTTAATTGCTGAGGAACTGGGCAAAGTCGTTTCAAAGTTCCACTTCGGAACGAAGGGGGTTCTTGAAACCAAAGCGCATGATTTTTGAAATTTTCTGGCATCAGCCCACGACTGGCACAATCTGCTGAATTTTATACCGAAGGAACGTGGTACCAAGAGACTTGGGGTATTAATTCTTGAACGTGACTCACCCTATTAGTCACAAAGTTTTTCCATCTATGGGGTGAAGAGGCCAACCAAGCAACCTGCGAATCGGAAAAGGCGAAAACTTCATCAATACTGAATAACGAAGCATACTGTCGAGATCTAAGACGCCAGGAGAGCAGCTCCAAGAAGTTCCAAACGGGGCAATGAAACAGTGCGTAGTGGCGCAACCTTCGATTTACCCATAACTAACGAACATTTCACTAGATCATTGGGAAACTTGATACGTATGCACCCGATTTCTGATGCATCAAAGAATCCGAAAATTTGGCATCTCCGCATGTTAGTGTCAAACACGTAACGGGGAAGAGAATTTTTCGAAATAACGGAATGTCCATTTTTGAATTGCGACCAAAGATCCAGGATAGATTGTGATGGGGCTTCATTCCACGAAATATTGGAAGCCCCCAGCCTTTGGATGATGTGGTTTGCCAAAAATGACACTGGAGATAAGAAACCCAATGGATCGAAAATGCGAGCTATCTCAGATAAGATGTTCCGTTTCGTGCAAGTAGTTTCCGAAGGTGTACAGGAGAACGAGAACGTCCGAAGCTGTATTCCACTGTAAGCCTAAGACCTTTATAAGGCTAGATTCTTTATCGAAGGCAACAGAAATTTGACAGGGTAAATGTGAAAGAAGTTCAGGGCAATTGCTCGCCCACTTTCGAAGTTGAAAACCTCCAGACTTATTCGATAAGTCCCTTTTACAGCGACAATGCGCATTCCACGGTGGAACTTTCCACGCAAATTTCGTCCATAAAAATATTGCTAAGGAGCACTTTGGAAGCCTCGGGATATTTTTGACTTTGCAGAGTAGCCAGCTCTCTAATGGTTCTAATTGCTAGATAAGGACTAGAGCTGACTCCAAACGCCGCAGCAATCGTTGATAGTCTCTATGTAGAGGATTTACCAGAATTTGCAAATACATTTGCATGAAAAAATCGAAATTTTAAGAGGATGTCACCTATATCGCTCTGTAACTTAGGACCCGTCAAGAGAGTGTCATTCAAACTTAGCCCTTCGGATCCCTTGGCTGATGCGTTAAACACCACGCGTATTTTCGAACTTGTTTCATCCGGTTTAAATACACCATGATGATGTAGGTAACCAACAAAAGATGGCCTGGGTTCTTTACTTTTCACCAGTGACATCTGATCATTCCTCAAATAGTCCCTCATAAACTCAGAATATAGTCTACTTAACTCTGGATTTTTCAAGAGTTTGGATTCCAGAGGTAACATCGATAAGCCAAAGCATAAGTGCTGCCTAAATCGAGCACGGAATGTCGGAAAGGCAAGTTTACCATAAATCTACCAGATGGGTCTCGGACGGTTGTACACTTATATATGTTTTCAAACTTTTGATCATCTTGAGACATATAAACCTTATGTGGAATCGATTCCAGTTCCCAGAAGTTCCTAATGGCCAAATACAGCGAGGAATCAAACAAAAATTCCATTAATGAAGGAGGCTGCCAAACATCCTGGGTTTTTCCTAACATTACCCAACCAAATATCGTTTCAAAGACGGTAGGTTGTGTTTGAAATCCTGGTATGCGACAGAACCAAGAATTTGAGAGTACAGGTCGGCTTCCAAAAGCATATCAACCGGAGACGGTATGTGAAATTGCTCGTTTCCGAACTTCAAATTGGAAATATGTCGCCGATTTCTGGATTCACCTTGAGTGACGGCATGTTTGAACAGAGTTTTGGTAGTACGAAAACATCTAACGAGAATTAAGGCTCTCTTTGTCCTACCGGTCGAATTGTGTTACGGGATTATTTTTCCCCCTCAAGTAAAAGTACCTCCATCTAGAAGTTTATACTAAATATTCGTTTCACCTATACAGTTTTCTTTTCTCTATTTTCCAGTACCATCTAACAATAATTGTGGTTATTTATTAAAATATTTTATATTAGATATTATTACAGTTTCCTACAATTGCTTTATAGTACCGATGGTTCTAATACAGATTTCTGCACTACATTCCTTTTTACCATTACAGTTTCCGCTATTTTTGGGTACCAGGCATTCAGTCAGTAGCAGTACCAGTGTCCCCCAATAGATTCTGTAAAAATTCCTCAAGGCTTGAATTGGTACGCCCACGTTTTCTGGAAGAGAAAAAATCAGAAATCGTTTTTTTTTGGTAGAAAAGAGGGCAGCTTTCAAGAGCACGTTGAGAGTTTCCTCTAAGCGCTTTTGCTGATTTAAAACCAAAAGTAAGTTTGAGCCCCTAACTCCCATTTGTGGGTTGCTGATATTATAGCACCACAGTGCCACTATAGGTAGATTTGGTTGTGCAAGTTTTAAAGCGTTAGAGTATCAAATTTGGCCGTTTTTCTTTGTGTGCTGTGTCTGGAAAAGGCCAAAGTATTTTGGTAAGTTTTAATTTTCTGCTATTTTTCTTTTCGACAAGTTCTACAACGTTAAAGTTCTTTTAGAATACTTCTTTACTATATTTGCTGTTTTTTAGGCCTTTTTCCTTTAGTCTCTCTTCACTTTTATTCTTCCCCTTATTGGCCTTGTTTCTCCTCCGATACCCCGCGAGTGCTGGTTGCCCATCAACCCCCAGTACTCAAGAGGTACCTACTGAACCACTCCAGTCGGCCTTATCGCCCCCTGGTTGCTAGAACATTCCTGACCACCAGGAAGATTTGGGGAGGACCCTCAAACCTCACTCTACGTCAGGTGGATTCCAGGGTCGCTGTAAAATTTGCACATAGCAAATAATCAAGGAACTCCCTGTAAGTCAGTTGGGTCACATGTGTGTGTTGTTTTGGGTCCTGAAATCATATGGTTACAATCCATCATAAGAATCGTTCAGCATACCAAGGGTTTCTAACAATCAGAACAATGTATAGCCAGATAGAGGCCTGAATTATCATTAAAAACTTTGGTATTTTGTTTTTAATTATAGGAGTTATTACCTTATTATTCATTCTTGTATGTTCTTATTATAAGTTTTGGGCTTAACCTAAAATAGAAAAAGTACTGTAGACCAGGAAAATAGGCCTATTTCGAGGGTAAGTAACGTTCGTGATTAGGTATTGAATTTATTTTAAATCTGAGGTTATTTTTAATACTGAACATATTGGGGTATGGATAATTATGAAAAAATACCTTTTTTTTTTGTTGAACTGATAAACATTATTGTTAAATCCTGAACGGAGCGTATCAAGCAAGATAAACAAAACCATACAATTTAATATTCAGTGATTTTCTTTTATTTTCCCTTTACAGCTGATTTTTGACATATAGATTTAGAATTTTCAGTTCTTTTCAGATTGCGGTCACGAGTTCTCCAATCCTAGGGGATTTCAGTTAAAGATGATCGCCTTTAAACCTTCCTTTTTTTGGGGTTGATTTGATTCTTTGTATGCTCTAGGCTGTTTCCTGTTTCTTTCGTTTAGTAACCGACTTACTGCAGGGTTGAAAAACAGGTGGCGCCATTATATAGACCCACCCCACTCACCGGAATTTTGTGGGCTAGTCGGAGCTACCCTATAAGTCGCATTTCTTCTTTAGGCCACCTTCAAGAGTCATATCCCTCCCTTCACTCTTTTCTCCCTTAGCTCTCCCCGTGTCGCTTTAAGACTCGTATCAATTGTACAATTGATATATCCCTAAGTCGAAGACGAAGATTTGTTGATACCTGAGATTGGTTCGAGTGAACTTCTCGAGTCAATCCTAGCCGATCAAGACAATTTTGACAAATAAAGTTGGCTTGACTGAATCTAGAATAACTCGAACTATCTGGAAATTTCCTCGCGTATCCAACACTTCCACTTTGATTGTTGACAAAAGTATAGTGATCTGTGGAGTGGAAACGGCAAGAGATGTGCGCAAAGTTTGATGATAAGTTGGAGCCGATTTATTTTGATTTGGTGGCTGAGCTTGACCATAAGGATAAGGATGAGCATAATTTTGTAGGAGAGTAGTGGGAAGACCCCAAATCCTTCAGACCAATAAGCCTCACATCGTTTCTTCTAAAGACGATGGAAAAGGCAGTAGATATTTATATCAGATCCATTACCTTGACAAGGTGCAAGGTGGCCTTTGAACGCAAGTCAGCACATCGACTACGAAGCTGAGGTTTCATTTGGTGCTTGTGAAGAAGCTGAATTTGTAGAGTAGTACTGATTCGAAGACTGATTATGATTTGGAGAATAGTTCACCTGTTTCTCGTTAGGATCAAAGTTATTTGAGCGATAGGAATCTGTTGCGGGTAACAAATGTAACATCGAATGATGTCTGACAATTATAGGTTGAAGGACAATCTTTCAACAAATGGTTGAACATAAATAAGACAATAGGGAACAATCATACATTTCAAATTATTTTTTTTCTTATTGCTTATGTTTTCAAATATAAAATACATATGTTTTCTTTTCTATTATGTCCTCATTGAAATAAAAAGAATTTATAATATTTCAAATTATTTCCGTTGGCGCGAAAACGATTACCTTCAAGATGTCGGTACTTCTGACGTCAACTGTTTGTAAATGCAACGTTAAGGTCTGTTCTCACAAGAGTCCCTGAGACTTTGCAAACTGTCAGAAAAAATCGCTCGTAGCATCGACTGCAAATCTTCGCATGGAACGTGGTTTTTACGTGATGTTTCTGTTTTGGCGTATTGTGACATTTTGTGTTTCAAGTTTGTCATGATTGATACAGGATTTACAGAAGCGCAGTCTGACAATCTTCCCTCTATAGACCCATTTATGGTGGTTCAATATCAGTCGTGACGTGACGTGAGCTGATCGTGGACCAATCATTCTTCAGGACCCAAGAGTGAACCATGAAAGCGTAGACCATGTTCGTTATTCACAGTCAGTGTAATCTACCCTTAGCCTTGGTTTATGAAAAGTTGACGTCACCAAAAGCGGCCATGTTGAACGTAGCTTTTCCGCGCGAAACTTTTCAATTTGAAACTAATTATTGCCATATGAGAATAATATCGATAAATTAAATGCAAAACTGCTCATATTCAATATTTTACAGAAAAATGTGCACCATAAAAGCAAAATGAACCATATTTATTTCTCATGAGAATTCCCTATTCATACAAGCATTTTGTTGTTTGACATAAGCGAAGCGATCTGCTGGGAACTTGGATATGAAAGCCCCGCATTGTGACAAAGGATGCGATTGTTTATTGCAAAGTCCACAGCCCGTTTGTGCATTACAATTTCGAGATTGTTGAGGATGTGAATGTTCACCAGGGTTTGGGGTGTGAGGCGATTTAGAATTTTTTGATGTCTGAGTCATCAACGAAGTTGATTATCTGGATTCATATTGATGTTTGTTGCTGAGGATTTGATAATTCCAAAGACTTATTTGTGGAAAATTGTTGAGGACTTCCCGACATGTACCGAACGGGTTCTAGAGCCTTACAGTGATTATTTAGAAAATCCCTCAGATTTTGGGGCATATCTATCTTACTATACTCCACTTCGAAGGCCCTTCTAGTAACATTATCTAATTTGCAGAGGAGCATATTGATTAAAATGAAACACCATTTTTTTATCGGAAATTTTGAATTCTCCAAAGCAGCGACATTCTAAGAAAAGGTGTCCAAAAGAGTTCTTAATTCTCTAGAAGAATTATCTTTAACAATCGAGACATTTGTGAGTGCGGTCCAATAAGAGGTAGCCAAAATTCTAGTATCCTGATACCGTTCCGTTAATGTTTTGAAAGCTGATTGTTAGTTAGCAGCAACTAAAACAACTGATCTCAAAATATTTAAGGATTCGCCTTCTAAAAAGGTTAGAACATACTGGAATTTCTTAATTTCACTAAAGGATTTATTATCATGAACTAAAGATACACAAACGTCGTAAAATATAGGCCATTTTCTTAAGTTACCATCGAAACTAGGCACTCTAAGTGGATGTAAATATGCTGCATCTACAGGATCCCTTGAGCCGCAGTTTTGTTGAGAGGAAAGGGGCCCCCAGTTTCCCGAAGTTGTTAGATTTGGAAAAAAATTAGAATGTAGGGACTTTTTTTAAAACTAAAATAAATCCGATTCTAATTCGTTATTCTTCATCCGAAGTAATAATGCCAATACTTTTGTTATGAGCCTTTTTGTAATCTTGATCTTCATAAAAATCTACTAAGTTTTCGAAAGATACTTTAAAAATTGAAAGCTGAGAAGCATCGTTCTGGGCTTTTATTCCCAAATGGTATATATCTGTAGTGACCAAAGTTAAATGAAAGTTGCGTATTTGCGTGAACAATGGGCGTCCAATGAAATTTAGCACCGATGGGCAACAGAAGAGCACTTGAGAGCAAAAATATGAGAACATACCAAGAGAAGAAAAATAACAAGTGGAATAGGCGGAGATGCGGAAAGAGCAAGAGCGTAACTATTTTACTATACTACTTATTTACTTACTTACTTACTTACTTACTTACTTACTTACTTACTTACTTACTTACTTACTTACTTACTTACTTACTTACTTACTTACTTACTTACTTACTTACTTACTTACTTACTTACTTACTTACTTACTTACTTACTTACTTACTTACTTACTTACTTACTCACTATACAAAGAAGCCGCAGGAATCTACAACACACTGGGAATACTTGTGATAAAAACAACGTCAAGTTTATTTTCATAACAGGCAAATCAATTAGGTGAGTCCCCTGTTTCTTGAGTAGGAATCTCGTTAATCCAGATTTAATTGCACACAGCGAACGACTGTATGTAAGTAAAAAATATATGCAAGATGTTATAAATATTATTTTTAACTCCCTGTCCTCATTAGGGTGAAATCTAACAAGAAGAAGCATGTTTTTTTTCTAATTCTATAGTGCGCACCACTGGCGTCAGGGCTCTAAAGGCCCCTTTATTGTTTTTTTAGTAAGCCACCGGAAAGCCTCAAAAACAACCGCAAAATAGGAATCTTTTATCCTGCGCGGAAATATTCGAGCCAATCAGGTATACATGCAGGATCGTTTTTCATTTTTCGCCAAAGCGTAAAATGCAAATCAGGACTATATAACGTGATAAAGACGTGCATACCAACACCGACCGCTTTTACGTTACGGTGTGGTCGTGTGTCAATATGAAGGTAGATATTGAAATAAAAGCAAGATTTGAAATTTCACTGCTAATGAAAATGTAACATCAAGGTTTTGAACATAATCCATTGTTTCCATGGAATACGAGGAGAGATGGATTCAGTGGAGCAAGGCAACAAAGCCCGGATTATTTTTGCATCGACTCTGCACATACAAAACTCAAGGAACATTCTCTTTATACTAAATATTTGTTGCAGCTGGTAGGATAATGAGGTTTTCTCGTTTTGAAATTTAGTTGTCATTTTAACGTTTGCGCATCTCTTAAAACGGTTAAAATCACTGTAATGTTCGCAAGATTAAACGACAAAATGCTCCAGCGGCTCTTTGTACACCTAGATTGGAGCCATTATATGCAGCGTTCTCGACGTTAATGCACTTTTTAACGTCGCTTTTACGCGATAAGGTAGTTTAGCGACCTAGATTTGCATAGAAGGAGGAGGGTTGTTTTCCTTCTCCCTGATTTAAACTATACGACAAGGCTTTCGACAATCTAGAATCTAATAACGTTGGGTTGAAGAAAATAAAATGAAATATCAAATTGGATGTATGTACTTTTATCGGGGATATATAATTTGGTCATTAAGTGGATGCTTTCCAACGGAGCGAACCATGCAGCAATGTTGTCCTTATTATTTAATGCCAGATAACAAATTCTAGTTCTTAAAGTAGTTATCGAACGTAAATCCAGTCTAAGGGGGCCTTCGAATAAAATTCCGCTAATCTTGTTTTGTTGTTTCGTGGCATTTGTGAAGGTTGAAATTTGCTATGCGAAAGGTCGAAATTAGTCTCACTGTTCAAATTCTAGCATTCATTCAGAGTTGAAAACAATAAATCTGGTGAATTGTTGTGGCCCAACGAAATATAAATCCCATCTTAAAATATAACCGAGAATTTGAGTGATATACGAGTTTAGCATAATATTCATTTAAACAAGAACCGTTATTTGTGACAAAAGCTCCGTTTAATTTGATTATACCAAAAACGGTTGGCTGAGTTCCTAATGAATTCGGCAGTATTTCGAAGTGCGGCCATGTAGCTGCGGTTTTTGCTAACGGTCATGAAGTTTCTAGATGACTAAGGATTAAGGTCCCGGATTTTGCTTTATGTGTTTATTGGCGAACGGAAGATTTGTGCTTAATTGGAGCGATATATTTCGCAATACTGCCAATAAATTACTGTGTGATGGAGGGTATTTGGATGGACCTACAACTCAATGTTCTCGTTAATGAGTTAAATATTTGTTGAGATAACGTTACACAGTAGCAAAAAATCAAAATCTCTTGTTTGTAAATTAATTAGCGACCCCAAGCTCGCATCAAAAGCCCCCATCTTAATTAATTAAAGGAAGCGTTTTTTTGCCGAAGAAAATTAGCAAACAACTTTACAAAGTTTCATAATTAAGCATTTTCTTTTGTAAGCATACTAAATAACAACAAAGAAAAATTAAATCGCTCTTTTCAATTGTATGAAAGACCTTATCGATTGACCCACTTTATACAAATGCCACTTGGACATGTTAGCTATAGTTAGAAAAGTAAGCTATAACACTAAAATGTTGCCACGTTTACTAGCTGGAAACTTCATTTATTCGTTTATCTGATTTTTTGCTAACAAAAAGCCACATGATAGTTCTCTTGATATTAAAACCGTTGGAAAACATTTTCCCATGGAAATGAATTGAAGCAAACTCGCAATTGAAATGAATATATAAAAGAATATATTACGTTGCGACGAGAAATTTATATGTTTTCCAGCTATATTTGTTGAAATAGCAAATGCGAACAGAGCGCTATTTTTAATATTGTTTTTTGTTGAAAACTGAGTAAACATTTACGTAACTTTACTTTGTAGAATGCTTAGCTTTTGAAGCGGATTTCATTCTATCACTAATCTGAATTATCATTAGGCCTACTTTATTCTGAATTTTAATCATAATTCATTTGGATACGACCACGTTCGTACGTTTTCTATTATTGAAGTACCCTGCTTTATCCAAAAGTGGGAGAGGGTGTATTAGTTTTAGTATTTTCAAAAAAAGTTGTACTTAAGTAAAACTAAAACCCAGAACTTTTTTAAATTTCTTCCAATCCGTTATGTTTGTCATCTCCTATTGATAAACTTCAAATACGGAAGCAATGTTTGCATCCGCTTGTTATTATGCATCAATGGGGCACAATTACCAGACTCTCTTTAGATTATGGTAATGACAGAACGTCCCATAACAATTTCAAACATTTTACTGATATTTAATTTTCCTTTTTTGTTTCAGGTAAGAGAAATTAACAATTTCAGTAAGAAACTTGCTGGTAAGTAATTTTAAATAAGTATAAAGGTAACGTGAAGTGGACATCTGAATATTATTGCACCTCAAAATTATTCTACCAACTACAGCAATGTAATAAGGTCAATTTTGTTTGACGACCTGTAGACCTTTATGACGTCCTTCCTTGCTCTCCCTTCCAAGCTTGATTCAACTAACTTGAAAGACGTGACCGTATTTAATTTTAAATGTAGTTAGACTCGAAATTATGTTTTAACATCTCACTTAACGACCTCGGAAACTCACACTCTAGCGATATACTGAAGTATTAAACGCAAATGTTTTGAGAAACTATTCGGGAGGTTTTAAGGTAATGAGAAGTGAATTATATATGGCACAGACTTAACAGTGGCAATTTTGAGGCGGAGGAAATTGTCTAAACTTTAGTGCGTTAACGATTAAAGTTGGATTTTGAGACTTTGTTTTATGTCTCAATCGATAAAGCAATAATACAAAATGGAAGAAATTTATTTCTCCTGTTTGATTTGTTGCGCCAGAACCTGTCAGCAACTGCTGCTGTTTCTCTATAGTCTCTGTATGATTTATTTTCCTTCAAAAATCAATAAAAACCACTCTTTGTCGCTTTTACTTATATTTTTTTGAGTTTTATATCATTTAGGTCAAACATGCATACGCTATCGTGCTCTATCGAGTTCTTGGAAGTGCATTAAACTTCCTGAATAGCAAAACATAAAACTGGAGCAAACGAGTTGGCAACAAAGCAAATTGCATTTTCTTAGCTGACACATGAAAATCATGTCCGACCTAGAAGAAAAGCAATTCCGAAACCCAGCATACATGGAAATATCAAAAGAATCGTTTTCGCGTGAACTAAATAATAGAAACTCTTTGACGTCAAAGTGGACCACAGCCCTTTTGTGATCCGGTATGGGTTTCACGCCGAGGATTCGACTTAATATTAATTTTCCAAGTCCTTTTGTGTGACTAGATATACCAGGTTAACTGGAGAACATTTTCAAAAACTTGTATTTGCATTGCAGCAAAACTCAGTTTACCCAGAACATGTTTACTACAAACAGCTCGGCTAGATAGGGCTTGAATATGTTCTTTTGTTCTCTGCCAGCTTAACTGGTTTGCCTCAATATGATTTCGCAACTTTTGTTTATGGGCGCATCCCTTTAAAAGAGGATTTTATGCAGATGTAGAGTAATAGAAAGTGCAGAGAAAAGACAGATGAAATACTGTAATATTGTCGTATGCAGACTTGCAAAATGGATCTTGCTAGTTTTTGAAATAGGATAAAATTGAGTAAAGAAGTTCTCTATACTAGGTCAGTTTTAATATACTCTATTGAGACTTTTGCATCTCAAAATCAAGAGGCTAATTTTCTCTTTTCTATAGCAATGTATATAATTTATCCTCCATTTACTTTCAGCTGTTACACTGTAAGGGCCTGATTACGTTTAGAGAAATTGCCTTGGCAGTAGTAATCAGAGAGGCAAATATGGAATGATTTTCCTGGCTATGGATATGATGAGAACTGTGTTATTTGGAGCTTGTTATTTCGCGATGTGTAATTTATGCATAAGTCAATTTTGACGTCAAAGATCACGTTTGTAATTATATTTTGCTATAACTATCGACATATTTTTTGCTTGGAAAACAGCCTTACTTATAGGAAAAATATAAGCAAGCTAAATAACAACTCATCTTCTCTCCAGGGAAAAAACTATCCAATGTGTGATGTGAGTTATCACCAGAGGCTGAATGATGAAAATTCTCTTCGGCGCTAGTCGAACAAAGGACGCCGGACCCTTTGTATCCTGGACCGTGTCGGGGATTCACGCAGATTTCCCTTAATATTAGTTTTAAGCCCTTTTGTTTTGAAGGAAAACGAAAATACTTTTGTACTATGGTGGTTGGTTGGATCGGATCTATGGGTCGGCCTTTTGTCTATTTTTGATGTATATAGGAATAGTTGGGTTCGAAGTTTAATTTAGATTTTTGGGTGAAGCATTCAGGAGAGTTTTGACGTGATTTAAATTGGTTTTTGTAGATATTTGTCCTAAATTCTTGATTCACAGAATATTAGGGCTGCGGTTTCTGTTGCAATGCTAATTAGTTTATTTTTCAAATCACTTATGTGAATAATTGCCACGCTTTCTCTGTGAACTGAAGGTCAAAGTACGTGCAAATTGAGCCCACTCAGAATTAATTAATTCAGAGAGTTATGTTTTGGGCGCAACCTACTCAAGACAGATGAGTCGGACTCTCCAGGATTTTATCTGGCTTCAGGTACTTACAACTTGATCAAATTATTAAAATTAAAAAAATAATGTATTGAGCTGAGTGCATAAAACCAAATAAAACTCAATTAATTCTTGTTTATTTTTTCACTTGGTACAAGCACCTATTGAATTACACCCTTGCGTACCGTGGTGATCACTTTGGCGCATAAAATAGGGACAAAATGTGTATAATTTAAATTAGTAATATAAAATGGCAGCAAAGAATACTTAAGCAAGCTAGCACGATACCAATATGTTCCAAGTGATGGCAACAGGTTCAATTTATCTGGTTGGTCCTGGTTACAGGTTGCAACTGGTATGGTCAAAGCAGTCCTAAGGTTCAACAGTACCAAAACAAAGGTATAACCGTCCAAAAGGTATAGGCTCTGGTAGAGGTAACCTTACAACTGTGTAGGCTCCGATGGAGGTTGCCGTACACTTAAACGTGTAGCCTCTAGTTAAAAAGGGCTGGCCGTATACTTAAATTTGTGGCCGTAAGTAAAAAACCTAAAGAACAACTGGTATAGTACTCTGTATTTGTAACTTAACCCTAGCGAAGATCAGGCACTTTGAAATGAACCACAAGAAAATGAATGTAAATTTAATGTAACTTAGTCATCCATAGGACTAGGTAAAACTATAGCTCTTGAAAAATATTTAAATAATTTGTGTATAAGAGCTGAATTAGATATATTTGAAATAAAAGAAAATGTGTTTCAAGTTTGCAAAGAAAATCTGTCGTTATTAGGTTACGTTGTTATGTTGGAATGGGTTTAATTTGCCTTGAAAATACTCTGGATTAGTCTGGATCGAGGTCTGGATGCCAGATAGAGGGAGTGGGTGGTCTTTACTCTACTCTTAAGGGCAGCTTTTCACTAAAGATCAAAATAGGGAATGTTCGGAATCATCCTTGTGGGAAAAACATGCAAAGCAAAACTTACCGAATGGATGGTTGTAAAAATCCGAAATTATTGGCGAATTTATGGCAGTTTACGAAAACGTAAGGCAACTCAATGTACCATAAATTCAATAATTGAGGATATTAAGGTCGAAATCCCACAAAGGCGAAGACTAACTTTTACTTCTTCAGAAAGATCTTATATTTCGGAACCAAAAAACGTGAAAGAAACAAGTACTACAGGAAATTAATTAGCTGTCCTAAAGGTAAAGAGTAATCATAGTAATGTTCAGACAGAAATCGAATAGATGTGTAAGTACCAAAAATTACACGAGCAATCCGGTGGTTTATGGAACCAATAATGGAACCGAATGCAGAACTAAATCAGGTACTGAGTTCAGCAACCGAACAGAGTACAAGCAGCATGTGGTACACATTCGTGAACGGACGACTATTTGGAAAACCTAACCCAAGGAATAATTGATTTGTTTTCATGAAAATTGATTCTTGAAATGGAATTAAAATATTGATTAAAGCCGAGGAAAATCATTAGTCGTCACAAGTGAAAATAGAATTTAAATAATAAAGATTAGAAAATTTTCAGGATCTGCAACTACTGTAATTATTGTCGAATTTTTATGAAGGAAAAATGTAACATGTAACCAAAGGGAAAAATGAAACATCTATAAAAATTTTGAATGGAAAATTGAAATTAAGTGTGAAATAGTTGAAGGCAATTTTGGCACGTTACATAATTATTATTGTATATATCAACAAGGCAAAGATCTCGAAGAATCAACTAAATTCAAGAATTCATCTATTTGATGTCAAAGGTTAAAAACTAATTACACAGAAATAAAAACGCCATCTAGCAGCAGAAACTTATGAAATTCACAATAAGGCTGTCGTGCTTGGACTGAGAGATTTCAGACGAAAAATTTGGACAGTTACATCAATATTTCTTCTAAATTTTCTCTGACTACTAACTAAAAATAGTTGACGCAATAATTCTAGATCTAACGTGATTCTGTGGCCGATGCCCCTGTATATTTATGTCAAGGAACAATGATGCACTGATGGGATAGAACCAAGTGTAGGAGTCAGTTACTTTTTGATAGTTTTCGTCGACGAAGACCAAGGTTATTTGAGAGAAGTAGGTTGCCTGATAACTTTCATGACCACATTTGTGGTGCCTAAACATAATGCATATCTCCATAAGGCACTTCAGGGTAAGGATTCTAAATTCACGATTCGACACACAACTCGACAACGAGACGCAACTCGATACGGAAAAAATCGTCTCGTTGTCGAGTCGTGTGTCGAATCGTGAATTTAGAATCTCCGACCAGATGACATCATCTGTTTCCCATCACCAGACAACCTATTAACTTTAGTAACCTTGGACGAAGACGATAAAAGCTGAGAACACGCAAACCCCAAACAAACATAAATCCTCGCAGCTCATTTTAAACGGACACCAAAATCCACTGCCATGTGTCTCTATTATCAAACAACACGTCATCTCATCAAATACGCATTAAAAGAACACCCCAAGCTCAAATTACTTATTTCACAATTAAGGCTTTTTCCCGAAAAAAAGTACACTGTGTGTGACGGATACAACGTTCTACGAAATGGGGCAATTAGGCGCTTATTTATCTCCGACCTCGGAGTCTTCGTTGTTGGGCGACGCTCCGTTTTAATACTTAGAATGCGGCCTAAATAAGGGAAAACTTCAAAAGTTGCGAGTTTCGTCGATATCAATTAATTAGATGTTTTTGTCAGTGGAATCTGAAATCTTTACTTTTCCATTTGTTTCAAAGCTTCAAAGTGAAACATGTCGCAACATACTTTTTAAACCCTTTATGAGCCCTACAAAGGGTGGATTATCCCTTGATTATGCGGTTAATCCTGGAGGTGGAAGGTTAATAAAGTCTTAAAATGAGGCTCGCTTGTCTAGCTGGATTATACTCGGGTTTTTTGATCAGAGGGTATTTTTTATACACATAAATGTTTCAGAGTGCATTTATTAAAAGTAGTTCATTGGCGTACCTACATAACAAAAAAAAAATAACGACATTTCTTGTTTCGTACATCGTATATAGCTAAGGTAGGTATAATAGGCATGGGTTAATTTGATTTAGGCCGGGGTTACCAAATTCCTTAATTCCTAATTTTTGTTCTTAATTCTTAATCCTTAAAAACAACAATGTTAAATAAATTGAACTTTTTAAGAATTAAGAATTAAGGACAAATATTAAGAATTAAGGGCAAATATTAAGAATTAAGGACAAATATTAAGAATTAAGGAATTGGGTAACTCCGGCCTCAGTTTAAGCAGATAAACAGTTAAGTCTTGAATATTCCGGTTTCGAACCCTTTCTTGTATTACACGGATGATGATGAAGACATCTTGAATTCAATTCGAAGAAAAGTGAATTCATTATATTTTGCAAAAGAAACACCGACCTTGGAGAAAATTCTGGATGACGACATATCAAATATAGATAGGAGCAAGCTCTGAAATACTTTGAAAGAGTTGGGTTTTAATTCTGAAAGACATGGAAGAAATTCTATATTGATTGAGAGCGACGAAGTACTCTTTTGGAAGAGAAACTACTTAAGAAAAATTCAAATCTACCGTGAAGAAAATAGGCATTTTTTTTACTTTGAAGGAACATAGATAAATCAGACGTATACTGTTAGAAAAATGTGGTAAGATGGAAGAGATTATAGTTCTCGTCAAGCTTTTTTCGAGGGATGGTCAAGTGGTATAACACCAACAGGAAAGGGGGAAAAAAACCGACGTTGAGAATGGGTTTTCAGAAGGTGGATTGCCACCACCCTTTATATCAAACCGTACAGGATCCTTGTTCTCGGAACAGGGGAGCAGCGTTCTCATTACAACGAAGGTTCTTTGTTCATCGCCCATATTTATATTTCCATAACACTGACAACAAGACAGAGCCATCGTTCTCATGAAAACACTTTTTACTGGTTTCGGGAATAGAGGTCCAGCACTGGGAATATGTTAGAATAGAGATGTTTATCTCTATCGCTATGGCACTTGCTGTATTCTTCTCTCTTTTCGAAATCAATAAAGATGGGACGTCAATACAGATAGAGAAAATATCTCTATTAAATAGTCCCAGGGCAGGGTCCTTAGTCTTTCTCAATGATATGTAAATGTTAATAAGTAACAAAGACGGAACAGCCAATTTGAAATGATGAAAGTTTTATTTCTAGAAAACAAAAATATAAAAGATAACAGATACAAGTTTTGGACACTGCCAGTTGCCTCCAACCAAAATTTAAATAACAAAACCCAGAAACATAATAAGACTTATGAAAAATCAAGGCCCCACGTTGGGCGCCAATTTTCGTTCTCTTGGGAAAGCTCCTCCGCTGTTGTAAGGATAAGGACCCTGGAGATCATAGGCGCCGGAACCATGGGGGGAATGGGGGCTTGAGCCCCCATGTTATCTGTCAACTGGTTTCATTTAAGCCTATGTGTGTGTATAGTAGTCTAGTCCTGTCTGTATAATTAATTCTACTTCTGATAATTTTTGGAGCCCGAGCCCCCATGGTAATTTTGAAATTCCGGCGCCCATGCTGGAGATTATCATGCGGATATGAATGCTGATGTGTTCGAGGAATATTTTGAGCAGCTGATAGAACTTATTCCAGAAGGCTCAATTATAGTAGTGGATAATGCCAGCTACCACTCCAGAAAAGTAGAAAAAAACCCATTAACATTCGGGCGCAAAGAGAAAATACAAAATTGGCTATTGGAAAAAAATATACCCTTCGAACAAAATATGGTGAAGAAAGAATTTCTTGCATACATGTCCAGATATGGACCTGACAGTTGAACCTCTGGTCTGGTTATTATGTGAATGATGAAAGGTGAGGAAGAATTAAATGTACATTTTCTTGAAAAATTTTGTAAAAAAAATGTGTGTATACGAATAGTCACTCTGTAAGGGGCTTAATGGATTAAAATTTGGTGTGTTTGATTTGTCGTACCCAGAGTTACCTACAAAGTTAAATTAGATGCCCGGTTATAAACCAAGAATTATTTTTCAAACCTCAAAAGTTAACAAAACCACCTAATGGCACTGCCGTATAAATTAGGCCTCGCGGCGTACAACAACCGCAGAGCGGGATATTGTTATGCTAATGACTACACACCTCAAACTGCATTTTCCCCACTAGTGTGTCGCCCTTCCGACAGCCGTTTAGTCAAGATTGGTTCGTTTTGGGGTGGCGCGTGTACGTCATGACCTTTTTACACGTGTCAGATTCAGGAGTTCGTGTTAACTCTGGGGGGCGATAAAGAACAACTTCGAGATTATAGAAGAGCGACTATTTATGTACTCGAATACCCAAAGTAGGTAATCAGTACTTCACTTGTCAATATTTAATGATACTACTCTGTCAAACTTTGAAAAAGGACTTTGTTAAATGTTCTTTTATTAAAAATTTAGATTAAAGATTGGGTGTATGGGTTTTGTTATGTTCAAGATTGTTCAACGATGAGAATGTTGAGGAATGGTTCTGTTATTTTGCCATGGCAAATTTTATGGAATAATGTTGGATTTAAAAGTTGTAATGTTTCAATGGAATCTTCTTTAAACCACTCCATGTCTTCAAATTCTTCCACCTAGAGACTACAGAACAGGAGAATCCTTGTTCCTGGCAGGCCTTGGCAACCCGAAAATATACTGTTTCCCTCTGTAATACGTTTAAAAACGAGATAGTGTTATAGGAGCTATCATAGACATAGAGTGTCCCTTCGATAACATTTTTCCTAACTTCCTCTATGTTATTTCTGGAGGAATTGAGGATCTCATATGTGACTGGATCTACAACATACCTTTCATTGGCCTAAGCTGCATTTTTTGTTATGGATTTTTGTGATTTGGTGTAGTAAGGAGTTAATCCATTCTTAGCGTCATCCGGAAGGTACTCTTTATATTTCTCAAGGGTTTAATAGACTTTATTTGCAAAAGAGAGCGTTGAATCTTGAGGAAGGAATTTGTAGCTTCTTTTTTGTGAGACTTCGTCGATTTTGTCTTCAGTGTCACGGTGTCCAGTAGGTATAGTTCAAATAGTGTTGTGCTTTAGAACCCAGAGAGCTATATTCTCTGATGTTGAAAGATTTGAAGTTACTTGAGTTGTTTTTCTATGGTGTGGCGAAATTGCCAGCTCAACTTTTCTCTTTTCACCTATTGTAGTTTCAAAGGTTTGATCAAGCTGATAATATTAAAAATTGATGTTGCTTTGAAAGTCAGCTTCAATCCTCTAGTCAATATATCTTCTTCGTCTTTGTAGTGAGAACGTGAGGAAATATTTACAATGGTTCTGGAATTTCCGGTGGTTCTCGTTTGATAGGGTTGGTGGAGCTGGAGAACCATTTCGGTTGGGACGTAAGCGATCAATCTTCTCAAAGTTGACTATATACCATTGATAGAGTCCTATAATAATAATATCGCTTCAGTGTCAGAAAAAATTAATACATAATTTGTAGACAAAGCCTTAAAATTAATAAAGTAGAATTGGGATTTGATGATTCACTGGTGAAATTCCTTAGTTTGGTCTAACGAAATGAAAGCATTAATGATCCATCACATATGAACGTGTATTTATTGGAAAACAGATAGAAAGAATAAAGAAGTCATTCTGAGGTACAAGTCAACCATAAACAATGATCCAGTGAAAGTAAATCAGAAAAAAATAATTTATACTTGACATAAGGCTCTCTCTAATAAATATGAATAGGGCTATGCGGAATTTAGAAAAAGATGCTTTGGACTTTGGTTGGAGTAGCATTGAATTGAAGGGTTTGTCAGACAGATGAAAAAAATACACCACATTGAATAAACTTGATATTATTTGGATCCACTGACACATTCAAATGGGCGTGCCTGTGCGTTTCCAGTTATAGGAAAGATTCGAACCATTGAGTATTTGTAACTTTCCACATTTGACCATTTGATGAATTAGAAAAAATTTAAATTTCAAAATCTATCCACAAATGTTTAAAAACTAAATAACAGATAATGGGCTTAACTGTAACATAAAATCTTATTTATTTTATTTTTTGTTAAATCAGATTTTAGAAACCTATCGTCATAATTCTACTTTACGTCCTCTTTCCAAAAAAACTCGAGCTCCTTCTCTACTAAAACTTCACGAAAGCAGTTTAAAGCTAGAAGTAGACTCGCCTAATTCATTTTAACAAACAAAAATACTCTCTGCGCTCTCTTCGTAACGGCCGCACGTTCCACTTTTCTTTCTTGGAGAATTCCGAAATTAAATGAGACGAGTTTAGAGAGAAAATTTCATTTCGGAGCCGCCAGGATGAAAAGAAATTGAAGTTTGTAATTGAATATTATCTAGACACTCGCGCTGCGATACTGTCCTCTTTTCGACCTACACACAAACTTCTCATAATCTAGAATTACTTAACGGGTACAGAATTTATTATTTTCCTAATCTGAGCCCATCCTTCGGCGGTTTAGAAGAAAAGACAACATAACGGTACTTTATTCTTGTCAGGAATGAGTTAATGCTCGTAAATATAAAGTTTTTAGGCGTAAAAGGTAATTTGCTCGTGACGATAATGAGTCATTGGCTTGAGCATTTTTCTTTATGAAATAATGGATCCTAATGGAGTCGGCCTCGCCGAGCCAGATGGGAAATCGCACGATAAAAACAGCTCATTTATATTTTCCTCACGTTTAAGTAATTTTAGTGAATATAGCCAGGCGATTTTTTTTCTTCTCTTACCGATCACTCAATTTTTTTTTTCACGTCTCTTTCGTTGAAACGATTCTACAAGAATTGAAATCGATCATTTTGGTTGAAAATTCTGACTAAAGAAGGAGGCATAGGTGTAGTAGACATCGCTTAACTTCCGTTAATAAAGGAACTCTAATGGTTAACAAAATTTAAAGACATATTGAAGCCATGATAAGTGACAATACATGAGGATCCTATAATTTCTGGATTTTACATTAGGTTTCATGATAATTCAATCACCTTCCACTACTCTCACAATAATTTATTATCACATATAGAACATAGAACAGCAAACCATGAAATATTCTAGACGTTTCTTTAAGAAAAGGTCTCTCGAGAAATCGCGCCAAACGCAGAAAAATGAATAATGGTATCGTGATTTCGCAGGCCAGGCCTTCTTTGGTCAAAATTGCGGTCTCTTGCTTATTCAAAAAAAAAGACGGATAAGGGGTCAGGGATAACCGGAGCCCTATTAGTTATGGGCGTGCTTGCTTTGGCCGAGACGTGATACGATTTTTATTTTATGAATATTTAAAAGAATTTAATTATTTTTTCTTCCTGACAAATAAATCCTTGTCTTCGGAGAGAAAACTGAAATTAATTAACAGGCGGGACTCATCCAAAATTAAAACCAACTTTATTTTTGAAACTCCCGTTTACCTAAGCTCGAGTTTACAGCTGTTTGTAAATAGAACGTAAAATAAGAAAAGTGAGAGAGTCTAATTTTGTATCCTCTCAAGCTTTCAACGTTTAAAAATAAGTACCACCTAATTGGTGACACATCCCATATCCGATGCCATTTCAAGAAAGTCAATGTGAATCAAACAGCTCTTTCAAATCTATTGTTAGAATTTTGTTGTTTTTGTTTTGGCAACATTGAAATTGGCTTGGGGGCATAAAACGTATATATAACACGCATCTTGTATTGATTTATTGACTGCACAACAATTTTCATATGTTACAGTCGCAAGTTCAATCTGAATACGAACTGAAATTTGAAATGGCTGAGGGAAATTGAAAATTGACAAAAAGATATGTTGACTTTTCTCTTTGAAAAATTGTAAATATGTTCATTGCTTACATTGCTACTTATATCATATTTTAATTGGTGTTTGTTGATTTGAACCTCATTTGATTGAATTATTTCGACTTTCAATAGTGACAGTCGTTGATACAAATAAAATAATGATTCATCCGCGATTTATGTTTACAATAATTATAATATCATGAAGTTCTTTTGAAATGTATATTGGTGAACAAATCAGAAGATTTATCGTAGATAGAATTTAGTACTCAATAAAAGAAGAAATTCCAGATACTTCCGCAAACATCCAGAAAAAAACGGTAGTGAAATCCAATCGTCTTTTTCTTCCTTGCCGTTCTCTATCTGATGTGCTTATTTAGGATTTTCTTTGTGAGAGTCCATATTTGGCTTCTTATAAGCAACTACTGGCAGAATACATTCGTTGTAGACTTTAGTTTTCAGCTTCAAAGGTAATTTGGACAGGAATATGTGTCGCATTTGACCCTTGATTGACTTTGCTAAGCGCTATTTCCTGTCCTAGATATTTGTAGGAGTTTACTTTTTTCACCTGTTCGTTTTCTATTGTTATTGTGTCCCATAGCATTTGTCATAAACTCTGTTTTTGATGTTCATTTCTAACCCGATCTTTTTGGTTTCTTGAAGTAATGGGAGGATGTCCTGAGTAGCACAGATGCAAACATTTGCACAAATAAGTACCTATATGAGTCAATTACAGAAATTTATTTAACAAATGCACTTATCAACACAAACTTTGTAATATATTGAGACGGCTTAAACCCTGGATCTCTGGTGGTCTCCTACAATCAATACGAAAAAAGGATGCCTTGAAAAAACAATGTCGTCTCAACCCCAATAACTTGGAAACCTGTAATAGATACAAAACTTTTAGAAATACTCTGTCAAAATTAATAAAAAAATCTAAATACTCCTACTATAAAACAAAACTTGGCAGTGTTTCAATGACTTATGCCAAACATGGAAAGTGATAAGAGAGGCCACAAATGATCAGGAAAATAAACAGGAAATAAAAAGTATTCTGGATCAGGATAATGTCAAAATAACAAACCCTACATTAATTGCAAATGAATTTAATTTGTATTTCCAACAAATTGGCAAAACCCTGGCTAAAAAAATAACTCATGTTTCTCATAAAAGGGTACAGGAACAAACCAGTACAAATCTGTTTTCATTTTTTCTGACCGCTACAACAGAAGATGAACTTTTAATACAAATAGTACCCTGAAAAATAGAGTCAAATGTGGCGAAGACGTTATAACTTCGGCAACTGTAAAGAGCAGTCAACAACATTTAATGAAACCCCTTAAGCACATTATAAACATTGCCTTTTGTACTGGAGTGTATTCGGATATCCGCAAAGGGACGATTATTGTGCCTATTTATAAGCAAGGAAACAAAGAACTGACTACTAACTACAGGCCAATTGCACTTGTGAGAACTACAAGAAAATTGGTTGGAAAATGTATTAAATATAAACCTATATTGTTTCTGGATAGGCATAAATTACTGTCGAAGAACTAATATGTTTTTAAAAAAGATTCCAGTACGGAAGAAGCATTGTGCTTGGTCACAGAAGAAATTTTAAAGAGCTTAGACATGCTTTGATAGAGGGGAGAAGGCTGTTGGGGTATTTTTGGATCTGACCAAGGCCTTTGACACTATGGCGCATGCGGCCTTCCTGAAAAGACTTCACATTATAGGGATAAGAGGAATAGCAAATGATTTATTTAAATCCTACTTGAGTGGCAGAACTCAGAAGGTCAAAATAGCAGCCAATGTAGTAAGTAACACTCTCCGGGTAGAGTCGGGTGTGCCGCAGGGTACAGTCCTGAGACCACTTCTGTTTAATATATATATTGAAGGTGTCTTGTGGGCATGTGTGTGCTTTGCAGATGACACCGCGCAGGATAAGTCATGGGCTTGGTAAAAAAGAAGACGGAACTTTCAATCACAAAAATTAAAGCATGGTTAGACTTTAGTCTACTCTTTTTGAATGCTGACAAGACAAAGTTCATGGCATTTAGGTTGGCACAGGGTGCTCTGCCTGATTTTAAACACTTATAGGTACATAGACATGAATGTATAATAGAAATCATGGAATCAGTGCAAAATAAAAATAGAGAGAAGACCATTTTTGAAATACCGGGGAGTCTTTATTGATGAGAATTGGACATGGAAAAATCATATCGAATATATTACGTGTAAAATTAGATAACTAATCTATAAATTTTTTGAGCTAAGAAATTGAACATTAAAAATGGTCTACTAGGTACTCATTGGTTGAATCTATATTAGGATATGGACTTGTGGTGTGTGGAAAAGCGGGCAAAACGTCTCTGTCAGCGCTGTGCTGTGTGTTGCACATAAATATATCATAAAAATGATGCTTTTCAAAAATAAAAGGTTCTCAACACAATTACTATTTGGGCAAAGTGAACTGCTCAATTTGGAGCAATTGGACATAATGTCTGTATAGTAAGATTCATTGAAAAATTTCCATATTACAAAAATGACCTTCAACATCAATTAAATACCAGAACCACAGCTCGACATGATGTTTTGCTACCATCAGCTAGAGGTGCTGCCATCTAGAAGCATATAAGATATACAGATCTCAACTGGACTAGCGCAGGGTTCACCACTGAGCCCAATTTTATTAAATATTTACACCAGGGGCTTACACGATAAATTTTAAGGACGGATCAAAATTATTCAATATGCAGATGACTTAAAGGGGGTGTGCGCCAAAAAAACAACTCCATCTCAAAAAAAAGAGAAAAAAAATCTAAGAATAACAGTGAAATCCGCACCCCTCTATGACAAATAATACCGCAGATATGGCTCTATGAAGGTACCGCATCCCACCCTATGACGTCAAGCTCAAGTGACGCACGAGAAAGTGGATTTAATTAAATTTACATAATGTTTTTCCTGTGTTACCTACAATAATCTAAACAAAAACCATTCACGCGTGCCGGGAACAATCAAATTAACAATGCAGAGCGCCGCTGGACGAAGTTTTCGTGACGTCACGAGAGCGTCGTCCACACTTTAAAGCGGTATATCTCAGCGATGGTTTATCGTAGAATAACGAGGTTTGAACAGTTATTCTTAGATTTTTTTACACTAAAACTTTAATTTTTGGCGCACACCCCCTTTAACACTATTCATAGAGGGAATTGATGTGGATGAAATGGTTAGTGAAATTAACTTGGCAATGTCTGAAATTTCAACTTGGTTCGGAGATCTGAATTTTAAGATTTCAGCCAGAAAATCGGCTGCTATGTTGGTAGAACCTAGATCACACACAGCTGCTCCAAACACTCATGTTACTTACAGAGACGAAAGAATCCCATGGGTTAAAGAATACAAATATTTGGGGGTGATTATCTCAGACAATCTCAACTGGACAAAGCAGATTGAAAACATGTCAGTTAAGGCTGGAAAAGCTATCAATGTAATCTAAAATCTAACCAGAGTGTGGTGGGGGGGGACCCCAATGAATCTACTGCAGTGCAGTGAAGGCCATAAATGGCAGAGAACTAAAAAACCAAGATTATATTCGAATGTCTACCAAGCAACAATTGATAGAGGCGAATGAAGCTGGCTTATTGTTCGTCGATTTTTAACTGATACTTGCGGTATGAAGAGCGAGGAGGTGTTTCATATGACAAAAACAGGTGTGATACGATTAAAATCGACGAACAATAGAGGGAAATGTAATTGCTGACAAACTTGCTAATACTTGGAGAACATTACTTAAGATCCCTTACCCTATCCTATTGGATGTCAAGGAATATATTCCGGAGTTTAAGAGGAAGCATAAGCGAATTTGGAAGGAATACTGGAAGAACTCATCAGGAAACAAGGGCATTAAGTACAAACAATATGTAGGATCATTTCCGGATGAACCCTGGTTCAACAATCTGGAATATTTGGACAGAAGACATATAACGACAATCATCAGAATGAGGACGGGTCACTGCCTAACTCCCGCACACCTTCATAGACTGAGAATAAAGGAATCTCTGGAATGTGAATGTGGGGAGGTGGGAACATTAGAACACTTGGTTTTTGAATGCCAAAACCTGCAACCTAACCTATACGATATATTCATACAAAATGGGGTCCAAACCCCAATTTCAATTGACTCAGTGATATTCAATCCTAAGGCAAGACCAAACAAACTAATTTTGGACTTTCTTAGAGCAAATAATATTGAATTGTAGAATCCTGAAATCTTAAAATCTTTCTTTGCCAAAGGGAGTTGACAATGTCAGTGTTTCCTATGTGTGTGATGTCTTACAACAGTCGCGAACGGGAAGGATAGAAAGGAAAGACTAATCGAACACACGAGAGAGAATTAAGAAAATCGAAAGAGAAACAAATATACGAATCCTACGTAGCTTGCTGGAAAGGGCGGTTGCGAGTCGGTCATCCCTGGACAGCGCCAATAGATGTGGCTAGATACCTAAGGGGTGAAGCCAAAACAAAATAAATAAAAAAATATACAGGTGCAAAAATGATATCCTACCTTTGCAATTAAGATCAGCCTCTTATAAAAAAGTAGAGAAGAAAATTAGCCCATGGATCATTGGAAATAATATATCCTCTGATTTGTATAAAAACTGAACTTACTATGCAAGTTGATGTAAGTCAGGTTATCTGACAGTCAATATAGATAATACTTAATAAAAAATGCATGACCTCAAGTTAGTTAATTATGAGTAAGATGAAGGGATGCACACACAAATTTTATAAAATCCATTTTGCACTCCCAAAATGAAAGTAAACAAAATAATTGCATCTATGTATTTATTAATATTGTATTTAGATGGTCCTAACGAATGTACTATTGATAATATAATAAACAAGTGAAATCATACGAAACTGTAAATTTCTTCCTTGAATAAATAAATAAATAAATTATATTACGCTGTCATACGCGAATCTTAAATTATTGAGGGTTTCTCCAGATTTATTTATCCCTCTATTTTTCCAATGTAGTTCCTCGAACACATCTTCAAGGATTAGGGTGAACAGCTTAGGTGATATTATATCGCCTTGTCTTAGACCTCTTTTGATCTTTACTTCGTTTGTATATTCATATGCTTTCTTAGTTTCATTTTTGTTGTTTCTTGAATATTTTTAGTTATGCTTATACATATATCGCTGATCCATTCATGCATTTCTCATAGCTTTTTCTATCGCCCAGAATAGGACAGTGTCGAAGGCTTTCCTAAAATCGATAAATGCTAGCCATGTTGTAGTGTTCAATTCGGACGTCTTTTCATTTAGTATTCTTCAAGGTATTCTTATTGTGTGAAACTTTTCCTGCAGCTTTCTTTTAGGTTGGTACCTAATCATCGCATTTTCTTTCTAGGCGGTTGGTGATTATTCTTATAAAGAGTTTGTATAGCTGGGACAGGAGACTTTAGAGCCATCTAGTATTCAAGATTTGATGGGTATCCTTTTTTATATATCAGAACGACGATGGCAGTCTCCCAGTCGTGTGTTATTTTCTCCTCTGTTAGACATTTATTGTGTGTTTTCAGGTGTTTTACAAAGTATTCTCCTACCTCGTCCGGCATTTCTAGTAGCATATCATCCATTCCTGGGGCTTTTCCGTTGTTTAATTGGCTTAGCGCTTTTGCAATTTCTTCCTCTTCTATATAACGGATCTCTTCTCTTTGGACATTTAGAATTTTGAATGTTTTGATTTCGCTTTCTTGTTTGTTATTTCCGTTCTTGCTTTTTGCGTCCTATAGTTCCTTATAGAAATTTCCCGCCACACGCATATACCTTCTCTATCTTCTATAATGTTTCCTTGTTTGTCCATCAGCTTTAATATTTCTCTTTTGTGTGCGTTCTCTGTTTTGAAAACGTTTAGTCTTCTTATCTGCTCTATCGGTTGAAATACGATATCTTAAATTTTCTCATGGTTCAGATCAAGTAAATTAAGATTACTAATTACTTACTATTATGTTATTCTTAGTACAAAATCCTAAAACTTTGGCACTGTTATTCAATTTTAAATATTTAATGTTAAATTTAGAAAATTCCATACTAAATCTGCTATGTCGGATGTTCTTTTATATAGCATCCTGTATGGTGCAGCTCGTTCATCTATTCACGCCTCGTTCAATTGAAAGTTTTTCTTTTTCGCTTAGACTCGGAGATCGTTGCACGCTATATGAATATATTGATATATGAATATTCTCCTTTGACAATAACGTTCACAGAATTCAAATATATTCTCTAGTAGAGTATCATCATCAGCTATGAAAAATGTATGGTTCGATTTCAAACGAGCGTCAGCATAAAAAAGCTCCTTCTTTTTCTCATTTGAGAAGCTTCCTGTCGAGAAGTATTATTTGGAATTTTTGAGCTAGAGTAAAGAGACTCATCCATCATCCATGTGTAATCGAAGGGTAATTTTTGAGCCATGCATGTGAAATATGGTTTTTATTTCAAAACGACGGCGAGTCGGAAACTCATGATAAACGAAAGAACACTTATAACAGATGGTGTGATTCTATCAGAAAGTTATGTTAGCCCTGAAAAGGTAAATACATGGAATGTCTGTTTTTTTTTTTTTTTTTCATTAAATTAGAGTTTACCCATTAGTTCAAAACTCTCCTAGAGCTAAGATTATCGTTGATAGGATTTTCCACGTAGTGGCTTTTTTTTTCAGAATCTTTTGGTAACTGTCTTTCCGATTATTTCTTATTCCACTTATGGTTAAAAAACTTCAATGCCAGAAAGCAACCGTGAATAAAGTTTCTAATATTTTCCTTTACCAACAACTATTGTTATTTCTTTTCATAAAATCTCCAATTGAAGAAGACTTGAAATGTCAATAAAGAAATTCCTTCCCGATAAAGTAAATTCCTCTTAAAAAATATCGTTGCCGTCTTCTCTTCCGATGATAAATGATTATATATATTTTTTGCTCCAGGCTAGCGAGGGGAAAAAGTATATCACGGAGAATGGAAAAATGCTGTTCCGTTTCAGGAAGCATCAGGGTTGTTTTTGTGTATGTGTCTGATATGTGAGACGAATTGATAAAGATTTATCGAAACTTTTAAGTGGAAATAAAATAGTATCATCTACATTTGGCGAAAAAACCAACCCAATAAATGAAATAAACATAAATAAGGCTCGCGCAGGGATTTACCTATAGAGCCAGTGGTGACCTAATTTTTTCCCGTTTCGAATCCCAAATGTCGGAAACATTAACATAATTTATTCGCAAGAATTTTGGCACCAGAACACGACCGTATTTTGTGTAATTCAGGGCCGCAACTTTAAATGTTTTGGGTTTGGTTGTTTTGGGGGCAATTTTATGGGAATACAAGTTTGGACATACCTACTTGTGTCAGAACTTAATTTCTCAAATTCGTCTTTTGCTTGAGAATCATAAATGTGATATATCTTCGCCATCTTGTATCAAATGTGTGTTCCATTAGATTCCCAAAAATGTTTCCTATGTGAGTTTATGTAGAAAGCTTTTAGAACAATTTATCATTTCCATTTTTCGAAAATTTACATGTTTGCGCTCTAGAAAAATACCCCCAATTCATTATCAGCTCGAATGTTATTCTGGAATGAGACACCAATTTAAGACATATTCAACTTATATTCAGTTATTGAAGAGATACGGATTTAGATCAAGATAGAACGCTTGAAAATTATTTCCACTCCAGTCCTGGCAGTAACTTTCTTACAAAACGGATCTAAGTCAAATATTTCCAAGTACCTTCAACTTTTACAAGTTGTTTTGGTGGACCGGAGCCAAAATTTCCGACGACGATAATTTTACTCACGCCCGCCTACGCCTACGGACTTTTACGTTTCTTAAGCGATTCAACATCTTTGATCGTTAAAATATCAGTGTCTTCAATTTGAATTAATTGGTTATGTCAAAGCAGAGTATATTTATTGGTTGTTGAACTCACTTCCTCAAAGTCCCCAAACGAAGAAATATAAAAAGCAATAGGAAAAACATTCTATGCGTTAATGCAGCTTCAAAAGGAAAGTTGAGTGACAATCGTTGGCATACAAAAACTGTTTACTTTCAACACAAAGTTAATCAAGGATATTTTACTGTAATGACGATTGATTGATATAATTGATTAATTGAGAATCTTTGACAATTGTTTCACATTTATTAGACTGCTGAAGGCTGAATGAAACTTAAATCAACTCATCAAGATTTTAATACAAAGTCGAACCTGACTATAACTTGTGCCAAACCTGAATCCCTGACTTAAACCTGAATGGAACCTGAGTGCTACTCCTTGGGTCCCTATGAATATATAGTTTTGAAAATTGTTACCTACAAGAACTTCAGACCTTTCTGGAAGATTTAAATTTCTAAAGTGAGGGCGGAAAAGACGAACTTATTCCTAGATAAAAGAGGAAAAGTCTTGCTCTAGGTCCTGAAAATTTTTCTAAAAACCAAGACTAACATTTTCTCTCGAAAGTCTCGCCTTGGTCTTGAAAAGAAAAATCGACTCGTACCATCACCCCCATTGTCTCTCTTGTATAAATGTGTTTAACTTTATCCATTTCCCTCATACTTTATACTTCCTACCTTTTTATATATTCTTTATATTTTTGTATGCCTATATTTTTTCTTTGTACTAGCGTCCGTGCTAGTCTAATGACTTGTGATTGGAAGTAATACCAATCAACTTCCCAATTTGTGATTCCTAAATATTTTTTAACTGTTTTGTGTCCGTAACTTGTGTCTTGGCCCTACTACATACTGACAAAATCCTTGCTCATCAATTTCCATTGCTACCACCTGGTAACATTTAACCTTATCTGTTTAAATTTTTGTTGCTTTATTATTATACGTTTATATATTTATGTGCGAAAAACTGGAATAAACTTGAGATATACCAACTGAAAAGACTCGGTTACAATCAAAAAACATTTGAAAAACAAATCCCTTGTTTAAAAAGTAAGTATTGGACTAGTATTAAAATTTTGTTTCTAGTGATAAAATTCCAAAATTCAAAAACTTCATAACATAACCCATAAAACTCAGCATGACCAAACTAAAATGTTCCAAAGAAGATTGCTTCTTTATAGACACCACAAGGCCAAAAGAAATTAAAGAGCTTTTTGGTTGTGCTTGTGACATGTGCAAGAATATTTATTGCAAAAATTGCTGCCACTTTGGCTCAAATGAGATTCGAGTACTGTGCTCAATCCGCAACAGCCTTAAATTCTTCTGTACAGACTGTCTGGATTTGTTCAGCACTACAGCAAAAGACCTATCACAAATGAATAACAGAATCAATATCCTGGGAAGGTAACCAGGGAACTAAAAGAAAAAGTAGAAAATAGCGCACCATCCTATGCCCAAGTACTTTCAGACACTGCAAACCTAAAAAACCAGGTGGAAAAACTAAATACCGAGGTAAATGCACAGAAGGTAGAACCAAAAGCTCCTACCACAACTGAGAACATGTTTATTGAACCGGCTTTGTGTGAAATGGCTGAACGAGAGAGGCGAACATCCAATATTTTACTTTTTGGAATCAAAGAAGGCAGAGCAAGGTGAACATGACCACGACCTAAAAAGTCAAAAAAATTAAAAACAACATTTAAAAATACGAAATCAAAGTTTATCGGCTTGGAGCACCCGCTCAAGACAAAGTTAGGCCAATCCGGATAATAACTTCTTCACCTACGGTAGCTAGGGAATTTTTAAGAAACAAAAATAAGCTGTTCTTAAAGATCTCGACGAACGTAAGTCAAAGGGGGAAGTGAACATAAGGCTCAGATATATTAATAATGTACCAAGAATAGTTTGTTCTCACAACAAGGGAAATAAAGATTCAAAAAATTTATTGAATCATTTATTCAGGCTTCCTTTTGGTGTAGTAACCTATGCTCTATGATAAATAAACTTGACTCACTGAAAATTAGCATACAACACACATATCCAACTATCATCTTGATTACCGAAACATGGCTGACCAATCAAATACCCGATAGTATTGTGCACATACCAGGCTATATGATGTGCCGCAAAGATAGGGGAACGCAAGGAGGAGGTATTTGTGTGTATGTCAAAAGCAACATTGCTGGGCACATGCTGTTATCAGTCAACAATTCTACACATCAGCTACAGTTGAATCACTATGGATCGAAATTAAGCTAAGCAAAATCAAACTTTTGGTTGCATGTATTTATAGGCCAAAGCAAAAGACCTCAGAAAAACAAAACCAGGCTCGTATACAGACTATCGAGAAAGCTATGACCCTTAAACAGCCTGTTTGGGAGATTTCAATTACAGAAATCAACTGGAATGCCTTGGAAGTGCACTCCCACAACCAGTGCAGCCATGACTTCTTGGAAAGCTACAAGAACCACCGTGGACATCAACTTGTAAACTTTCCAACTAGGTTCAGAAACGACGAAATGTCACTCATGGACTTACTAATAGTTAATGAGAAGAAACTTGTATTTGACACACAACTTCATGCACCACTGGGAAAAGTGATCACATAACCCTCGTAGAACCGAATCGCAGTTCCAGATTACTGCACAGCCAACACACAAAATCTACAAGAGGCAATTCTGGAAAGCTGATTATGAAGCAGTGAGAAATAGCCTACAGCAACATTTACAGCAAATAATAAATCCAATGACTACTGAGAAGTTTTATGAGGTATTGACTATAGCAATAACCATCACCTACATTCCAATCAGACCTCAAAAAATAAATACACAAGAACCATGGCTGACCAAGGAAGTCTTCAAAGAAATTCAAAGAAAACGACACTATTAGCATACATATAGAAGTAACAAATCAGAAGCAAACTACCAAAAATACCAGCAACAAAGCAACAAGACTAAGGCATGCATAGCATCAGCCTAATGGATAATAATAAACAATTTTACGCCTACATAAATCGCACCTTCAACACAAAACATCACTTGGACCATTGAAAATAGGTTTCGGTCAAAATGTCTGAATTTTTTATATGTTGTAGTTCTATGTATGTAGATCGAATTTTGGCAAAAAAATTGGGGGGTCCTCGAACCGTTTCGGAGCTACGGTCATCTATAATAGGCGTGCGAATAGGAGTCCGATTGCAAGCGTCGCCTTAAAAATTTTACTTTAAAACACAAAAAACAAACCATTCTAAGGCATAATTATTAGACATAATTGTTTAGAATATACTTACATGAAGCCGTTAGACTGGAAATGTTACAAATGTACAGGGTGGACACTTTTATTGGTACTTATATTTGAATATATCTTATGACAGATGCATAACGCTCATCTTTTATCAGATATTTGTAGTGGTTTCGTTTGTACAAACTTTATTCAAAATTCAAATACTATATAGATCAAATCATTTTTTTTTCTCTTAAATACATGGCCATTCAAAAGTTATTGCTAATTTATTTTAAGTTAAGATAAAACAAACAACAGTTTGCAATGACAAAACTTCCTGACTTACTTTTTTGCTTCTCGTATGTGATTTCACACTGTGCAGGGAACGAAACTTTTGACATTACATTGTATGCTCAAGTAGAAAGCTGAACTTCCACAAAACCGGGTAAGAACCTGTTGACAATGAATGGTTGAAGAGACTTGCCAGGGGCGTCGCAAGGGTATACAGGCATTTCTTTATAAAGAGCAAGGGAATTCCATCCGGCCCACATGACAACTTATCAGGTGAATTTCTTACTTGTTCTACTAGGTCACGAGCGCGCTTCGCGCTCTTTTTTTTAAATCAAGTCCATCAAAATAATTATAAAATGGAAAATATTTATTAGGTGTTGTACAAAAAACAGCATAATTTTTGTTTTAAATGTACACTATACATTAAATGTAACAGTGAGATAAGTTGTATAGATGTTATTTTAGTGAAGAAATTTCAAATGCGATGGATGGAGTTGGTGACGAATTATTTTTGTATGGTATATCATAATGATTTTAAATCGATCACATTTCTTGAATGTGATCGATAATCATAACCATAATCAAGGTGTTATTATAAACCGAGTTATTAACTATTTGTGTGCTGTGGTATAATACGAGATATCGAGTCTTAATTTTTTTTTTTACATTTTCATGAAGTTACATACATACCTAGATTCTTCTATTGGACCTCGAAAAAATATTAAACCACTTCCTTGCTTTGAATCTTTGAAAAACAACCATCTACAGAGCAATATCTAATAGCACAGCTAATAGACATATTGTCAGAGAATTGTCACATAAATAAAAAATTCACAGTCCTTCGCAAAAATGCAACCGAGGAGAACATTGAAAATGCCGAAGCAAACTTCAACGCTAATGCTTGTGATTATTGTGAGCTTTGAGATCCGCTAAAATTCAACCCTTTCCAGATTTTCCAGAATTTTTCCGACCCAATCCAGAAATTTCCATGCGTTTTCCAGACGTTTCCAGAAATTTCCAGACTTTATCCAGATTTTTCCAGACTTAGCTAGACTTTATTCAGACTTGTTTAAATTTCTCCAGACCGTATCAACCTTTTTCCAGACGTTTCCAGAAATTTCCAGACTTTCCCAGACTTTATCCAGACTTTTATAGACTTAGCTGGATTTTTCCAAACTTTATCCAGACTTGTCTAGATTTCTCCAGACCTAATAGAGCCTTTTCCAGACGTTTCTAGAAATTTTCTGGCTTTTCCAGACTATATCCAAACGTATCCAGACTTTTCCAGATTAAGCTAGACTTTATCCAGACTTGTCTAGATTTCTCCAGACCTTATCCAGCCCTTTCCTGACCTCTCCGACTTCTTCCAAACAATTTCCCGACTTCAAATACACTTTTCCTTACTTTATCCAGACTTGTCTGAATTTCTCCAGACCTTATCAAGCCTTTTCCAGACGTTACCAGAAATTTCCAGGCTTTTCCAGACTTCATCCAGACTTTTCTAGACTTGGCTGGATTTTTCCAGACTTTATTCAGACTTGTCTAGATTTCTCCAGACCTAATAGAGCTTTTTCCAGACGTTTCCAGAAATTTTTTTTCTCTTTTCCAGACTTTATCCAAACTTATCCAGACTTTTCCAGACTTAGCTAGACTTTATCCAGACTAATCCTGACTTTATCCAGACTTGTCTGAATTTCTCCAGACCTTATTAAGCCTTTTCCAGACGTTTCCAGAAATTTCCAGGCTTTTCCAGACTTTATCCAGACTTTTCTAGACTTGGCTAGATTTTTCCAGACTTTATCCAGACTTTTCTAGATTTCTCCAGACCTAATAGAGCCTTTTCCAGACGTTTCCAGAAATTTTCTCGCTCTTTTCCAGACTTTATCCAAACTTATCCAGACTTTTCCAGACTTAGCTAGACTTTATCCAGACTTTATCCAGACTTATCTAGATTTCTCCAGACCTTATCCAGCCCTTTGACCTCTCCGGACTTCTCCCAAACACTTTCCCGACTTCAAATACACTTTTCCAGACCTTATCCAGACTTGTCTGAATTTCTCCAGACCTTATCCAGCCTTTTTCCGACGTTTCCAGAAATTTCCAGGCTTTTCCAGACTTTATCCAGACTTTTCCAGACTTGGGTAGATTTTTCCAGACTTTATCCAGACTTGTCTAGATTTCTCCAGACCTAATAGAGGCTTTTCCAGACGTTTCCAGAAATTTTCTGGCTTTTCCAGACTTTATCCAAACTTATCCAAACTTTTGCAGACTTAATCCAGCCTTATCCAGACTTTATCCAGACTTGTCTAAATTTCTCCAGACCTTATCCAGCCCTTTGCTGACCTCTCCGGACTTCTTCCAAACACCCGACTTCAATTTTGTATAAGTAATTGCCCATTTATGAGTCGGCATTTAATGTATGCAAAAACGGTAACATCCTTGAACCAACATAAACATATCGATTTTATATTCGGATTGCCTCATTTGCATAATTAAAGCGGTGACAGCCTTGAACTAACATCTCGATTTTATATTCAGATTATATCAGCACAAGAAACAGAGTATGCAGAAACATCAGTGACGTTGGAAAGTACCTATTCTGGAGCCTGGTTAGTGGTGCGGCTCGAGTACACACTAGAAAAGAAGTCTGCAAACAAGTCGACGGTTTCTTGATTACTACAGCCAGTAGAGCCATTATAACTCATGTTACAGGGAAGGACAAAGTTATTTTTAAGATTGTTGAAATGTGACCAAAATTTTGAGCAGGTAGCTACATTCTATAAGAGGAGTCCCTTAAATCCTTGCACCTATCCCTCACTTCAGAGAACAACAAATAATCCAAGTTATCTCCCGTTTCTCTATATTTTTTGTGTAGCTTCTTCTTTTCAACAATCAATCTACGTAGCTCAGTGTTGAACCACAAAGGAAAGTTCGAAGTTCGGAATTTCTTTACTGGAACATATAAAGTTATCCCTTCCCACAATGTTTCATAAAACCATAGCCTGCTCAAGGGTCAAATCATTCATCAAACACCAATTCACACTAGCCAAATATTCATTCAATGAAATGTAATTGCCACTTTTAAAATCAAAGAAGCACTCCTCATATTTAGAACCTTTGCATTCTACATTATGGCTGAATTCCATAGATGTAGCAGTATGGTGAACACTATTACTCAAAATCATATCGGTGGCTCTGTCAATCTCAACAGTACCCAAGTTTGAAAACACCAAGTCAAGCAAAGCATTCCTGCTATTCGTGATGGTGTTTATCTGACGAAAATTGTAATAATTTAGACACTCTATTAAATCATTAGCCGGAGAATTGCCCGCACACTCGCTGGTTAGACCAAACTCATTATTAACCCATTTAACCTGTGGTAAATTAAAATCGCCAGCCAGCAATAAGTTATATTTAGGATATAAATTAAAAATTGAATCTTGATTGACAAACATCAACAAACAAGCCTACACAGACCTAGGTGGCAGGTAGATACAGCCCAATACAAATTCAGATGACTTAATTTTAAAATATACATAAACCTGTTCAACAGTCATAACATCAATGTTTGGCATTGCAATTCCTTCCTGGCAGCAATCAGAACTCCTCCCCCCCGAGTTCTGGGATCCCCAGTTGATGAAGGATCAGTACGAAACACATCAAACTGCCCTGGACAGAGCTCTGCATCAATATATATGTTCCGTTAACCATGATTCCGAAAGCATTATAACATCATAGTGACAACATTCAATATCCTTCCGAACCTCACTAAGTTTAGTTCTTAGACCACCAGCATTATTGTAATAGATCAGAATATCAGTGGTGTGACCACCATTCCCAGCTATACACCGGCCTAATTCATTTGATCCCGTCGAAAATTCTCGGACTTACGTACATTGCTCCTCCAGAATTTTCTTAAAACAACGCCTTTTGGCCAGATATCAGGTCGTGAAAAATTTTCCTTGCAATCCGAGTGGATGCTTATCTTGAAAGAGATAGTTTCCCCTCTAATTGGCAAAGGTACAACCTTAAGGTCCTTAACATCTGGACATTGCTTTTTAACATGCTGTTCAATAAAATTAGGTGTTACACCCATTTTAATGCGACCAAGATAAAGATAAGCCCACTGAATTGAGCCTGAAAAATTCTCATCCCCTGAAAAATTTGCCTGTCCAAAAACAAAACCTTGGTTGCTTTTACGGTTCCTTCTTTTTCGATTTTGCACCAAAGTAATTTCATTCTCAGCTGATTCCTTGTTTTTGTTTATATTCTCTGCATCTCCCTCCTTCTCTCTCACCTGTCGAAGAGCGCTTGATACTTAACAGCATTTCTAAACCGCGACCATATCCTGGGTCTTGATATATTATCTATTAAAATTGTGGTATCAATTTGGAAATTGTTACCCTGCTCATGTTGTCTTGCATCCTGAATATAAGATGGTGCAATTTTCAGCTAGTAGGTACCTACCGTCAGTTCACCGAGATATTCTGGGTTAAGGGGAGGAAAATCGGGCATGTGGTGGTCTTCTAAATTAACAAAAGTGCCATGACGTTGCAGTAAGTGTTTATTTTGTATTCTTATTTGTAAAGTATTTTCTTCACTTGATTTTTGTAGTAATACTTCTTACATTAATATAGGTTCCCGATATTTATTTATGATTGCCTCGCAGATAAGATAAACGTCTTTTGAATGCAAAAAAATTTAAAAATTGACTTAAAATGACCATTTCGAGACTCCACATTCCACCTAGTTTTAGTAATTATACGATTTTGGTTAGCTTCTTTAATCGAAAGCTATCTTTCTTCAGGTCTAACACTACTAGGTAGAAGATGGTCAATACTCAGTTCCCAGTTCTTGGAGCAAAGGAATCGCATCTCAATAACCTCTATCAACAATGAACAAATCGTGTTCCTGTTCCTGAAACCACTCTCTTATCCCTCGAATATCTCGTTAAAACTTATTGGTTAACATTGCTGCGTCGTTGTTTCTTGCATCGGAAAAATAGGCTGGTTTTATGAGGTGGTATCTTTTGTGGACTCAGTAAGACTGCCGCAGAGTCTAAAATAATTTATCTACACTGTGAAAAAATAATTTAAATGATCTTATAGTCCTTCACCTTTCATATTATTTTTGAAGTGAAACTTGTTTTGGCACAGTGTGAATTGAATCGTATGAAACGCTTTATTATGTAACGATAATATAACTACAAGGAAATGTAAATTGAAGTGAAATAAAGTGTGGGGCAACTCGGAGAAAGTAAGGCAAATGGGGAAGTATGAGAGGAAGTAGAAAAGAATAATGGGAAATGGGAGGAGAGTAGGTGAAATGGAAAATGATGAGTAGGAAAGTACATGGTGAAAGTGACTATAATTTAAAAGGGGTTGAGTTTTTCGCGAAATTATGGGGGCTAGGGGAGCCCCCAGAGCCTCTCCCTAGAAAATCTTAAATGGGAAGGGGGGTGGTAAATGGTAAGTTTTAAAATAAACACCCTGTATAATATATTACTGAAATAATAAATCATACATGATAATGCAGTATTATAAAGGTACCACATAAAAATACCTACTATGTGGCATTATCTAGAAAACCCTTTTATATTTTAAAATTATTATTATTTTCCAGGGTACCTAGAACGTTTGTACTTAACTTTTCTTGACACTTTAAATAATCAAGAAGTTACAAAGTGGAGCAGTATAATATTTCCCAAACTGAATATTTTACGTTATTGTTTTAGCACTATAAAAAATTAGGTGACGAAATCACTACCTCAAAATTAATAGGCCATAACTTTTGAATGGCCCTGTATTAAACAAAAAGCTTTCAATTTATGTATAGAGTATGTATTTAAATACGTACTCTATATACCTAAAACCAAACCACTGCAAATGTCTAATAACAGATGAGGGATGAACTTATGTATTTTTGAAAATATCCCATAAGATATAATCAAATAAAGTATCAATAAAAAGTGTCCACCCTGTACATTTGTGACAGTTTCAGTCTAACGGCTACATGTAAGTACATTCTAAATAATTATGTCTAATAATTATGCCTTAGAATGGTTTGTTTTCGTGTTTTAAAGTGAATAGTCCGGGGGCCGAGGACCTTTTTTCCAAATCATTAATAACAAGCTAGTTTTTTCAATGCAGCTTCATTTCACCGAGACGCCCAACTTTTTTCTCTTCGAAAATTGCGAAAACAGGTAGCTAACATACTGCGCAGGTGTAAAACATGTCGATTTGGTGACTATGAAAATTTAATTAATAACAGTTAGTTTTTTAGCTAAATGTTGAGATAATTTTATGAATAATTTGAAACAACATTTGTCCGACAAAATAAAGGGTTTGGTCTACGATGTCCCCCCCCCTCAAACATGTAGCAATTACGTTGCATAAAAAATGATTAATAACAAGTTGATTTTTTCAATGTAGGTTGGTAAATATTATTACAATTAAATGGTCACACTGTCCTACAAATAAACAGGTAGCTATTTTCAGTCCTACACTCAAAAGTTGTCGATGTCACGATTTAACTTTTTTCATTAATAACCGGCTAAATCTTCGTGAGTATCTTCATTTTGATAAGACGCCCAAATTTTCTGTTGAGAAAATTCCAAAAACAGGTAGCTAACAGAGTGCGCAGGTGGAAAACATGTCTATTTGGTGATCAGACAAATGTAAATAATAACAGTTAATTTTGTAGCTGAATGTTGAGATAGTTTCATAAATAATATGAAACAACATTTGTCCGACAAAATAAATGGTTTGATCTAGGCTGTTTCCCTTCTCAAACTTGTAGCAGATACGTTACATAAAAATGATTTATAACCAGTTGATTTTTTTAATGTAGCTTAGTGAATATTACTACAATTAAATGGTTACACTGTCCTACAAATAAAGAGGTACATTTATTTCTCCAGTCCTACACTCAAAAGTTGTCGACTTCGCGGTAATACTTTATTCATTTTCACACCAATCTCAGAGGACACAATCTAATCTAAAGCTTTCTAAGGAGAAATGTAACAAGCTAATGAGAAGAAACTTTCCAAAAAACAGGGTGCGGTTTCTCTGCAACAGTCTTGGTAACAACACTGTCACGTCAACAACAAAGAACCAGTTCAAAAACGGTTTCGACCAAGAAATGAAGAACCAAAGCACAACGTTCTTTGTGCACTATACCGTATGAGGCAACTAAGTTTCAGGAGGACTATTAAGACCGCAGAGGTTCTTTTGGCAAGAGCAATGCATAACTTCCCATAAATCTCTAATCTTTAAACAACAACTCAAATAGATTCAGCAGTTTCATCGGATTTATTCCTTCTACTTCAGATACCCATAATAATAATCATCGCACATCATCACACAGCTGCCGTTCGGAAAGGCGAAGTGTGGATTAAAATCATATGGTTTTCGGCGTTCGGAAGGGTGTTTGACACGTATTGATGTGCGCACCGAATACTCTAGAGTGAAATTTAAGCTCACATTTTGAAGATGCACTCCCTGAAATAATTTCCACACCAACAACCAGGTTTTCGAACGCAGCTCTCTGATACCCAAAACATAAACAGACTGGTTTATAAACATTCTATTTTCATAAGTGCGAGAAAGAGGGCCTGGTCTCATTCTGGAACCAAACAAATTCTATAGCACATTATTATCGTTATTAGTCTAGAGAGAGAGAGAGAGAGAGAGAGTGTTCAATGGTCGAAGATAATAATAATAATAATATTACATATTTTAAAGGAATATAGGTTTTAGTTTAGTCTTGTTCATTTTATCCAAGCAATGTTTGAACAGATAAATTATATGAAATGACCCACAACAAAGTATATTTTTTAATTGAAATGAGTTCCAATGCCGTTTTTCTACCTACTCATTAAGCTAACATAAAGTCAACGACCCAGAAAGTAACTATAAACGATGGCCTTTGCTATAAAATCGAACCATTTCCCCATGGAACGTGGTCACGTATATAAAATCAAACTATTTATCGATTTTCCATACATTTGTGTTTGGCTAGGTTATGGAACAATCCAGAAATGCTCCAAAAATGCCCCAAATCCAATGACAAGATACTCAATTCATTCATTCATGTTCATGTTATCCTATCGTCCGGCGTTTTCCACATGGATGAAATTTTAGTGTGTGTCAATAAACGTAAATCCGGGATAGCGACTTTATCGATATTGTATCCGGTGACGTAATTGGGAACCAATAAAATTCAAAATGGCTAGTAATTGAATTGATAGACAAAATTAAAACTAAAACTGTCTGCCTTTGGATTTTGAAATGGAATTTAATTAGCACTTTCAGTATTTAATAATAATAAATTAATAATGCCTTTGACATTGTTTTTAATGGGATTTGGAGAATGTGTTTGTGTTACACAAATACCTAGGCGCTAGGCTATAAAATTAATGCTTGATGGCTGGAAAGAAATTATGAATGCTGAATACACGAAACCTCGATAAAATGCTCGGCGAGCAGCGCGCTGGAAATGAATTTTCGAATTGATTGCTTGGATGAGGGAACAAATGGGACTGAAAAGTACAAAATTTATGTTTCTCGATTCGCCTACACCGAAATTAATAATAAAGGAGTGCTTTCGGTACGTAACTGAGCGTATAAATTTTTAGAAAAGTGGTAACGTTGCAGAAGCAACAAGTTTTGAATATTACAATTACACATGAATGGGAAGTTCAGAGACTTGAGCCATAGGAAAGTTTCAAAAAAGATGCATTTCAAATAAGAATAATATAACAAAATAATAAATAACAATTTTTTATTTTCATTCTTGCTACATACATAAATCCACCTGAAATGTTTCCATTTTGCCCAAAATAGGTTAGGTTTGTGACGTCACAGTGGTCAGGATCAGCACAACGAGCGAGAAGAAAAAAAAAACTTCAACTATATCCTTGGGTTTGTTTTATTTTCGTAAGATAAAATTCCACATAAATAAGTTTGGCAACAAAGAAAGTTCTATGCTTTTTGCATCCCTGCTCCAACATTTGTTCCATACTATGGCAATTCTGTGAAATAACAAAACAAGTTATACGTGATGGGAGCAATGAAAAATGTAACAGAACGTGGCGCGCCGAAAGAACTTATTTGAATAATTGAAAATTCTTCTCTGCGATAGAGTTTGAGAAGGTGGTGTCTGGGGGTTTTAGATAATAGAAGAGCTCTCACTGTCTAGGTTTCGGCGATAAATTTCCAAGATCAATATAAACAAGCGATTTATTGCAATTTTTTCGTTCCCAGACGATGAGAAACTTTTAATTGCTTTTGTCTGGACTTTTCGGTCTCAAGATTCGAAACTTGGAAACTTTTTCTTGTAACTCGACTATCTACCAGTGAAGTTTATTGCAATGCCACCTCTAACCCCCTTTTCACCTCTGCACTTTGTGCACTTTAACAAGTAAATTTTCAAAAGTTTTAATTGAACTCCTGTTTTTTGGTGAGGCGATTTCGTTCTGTTGTCGATAAGTTAAAATTGATAGTTCGTGCGATTGTTGCATAATTCCTTGGAGATAAAGCTGGATATTGGATTTGTTGATTTCAGATTGTTTTGGAATTAGTTAGAATTTCAAAACTTAAATGATGATAATTTAGGTATTCAATTTTTTTTTTTCAGTTGGGTGGCAATGGGCATAATTTTGCTTGAAATTCCTCAAACATTAAATTCAGTAGCTTAAATCTAGAGATATCTACTAATCACTTAACTAGATAAGGTTTTTTTTCAAAATTTTGTCCTCACAAGCGAGTTCGTTATGTGGAGCGCATTTCCATCAAAAGTCCTAGCCTGTGTAAGAGATTCTAATTTGCATCAAACGGCAGAGTAAAACATCCACGGAATCTCCACACAAATTTCTTAATGCAATCACAAACATTAATCAACACAGGCAGCAACCAGAGTTAAAGGATACGTTCATCGCCACACGAACAGCATTAGAAAAAGGGCCCAAAAGTTTTTCACCAATTCACAGCCAAAAGCAAAGGTAAAATGGGGTCAAACCTTTGTGAGTATAGTTCCTCCAGGATTAGGACCGTTAAATTAATGTACCTAGAAATAACATACGAATTGAAGATAAGGTAAAGATTGCAACAAAGGGTCCCATTGTAAAAGGGGCATTCATGCCTTAACTCGATAAAATTTACCGGAATGTTGGGCGTTAGCGGACAATTGTTTCCATAAGAACCCCATTACTGGTCCAGCATTATACCAACAGCATGCAAGTGGCTATCGTGTGCATTCTTCAATCGATCTTAAATAACTATTGTCATCGAATTTCATTTCCATTGTGTCTTTATGGACATTTCTTTTACGATAAGGATATTACTTCAACAACGTTTTCGCCATCAGTAATGAATAATTCTCTCATTTTCTCTCTTGAGACGAAAATTTAATAGCACGGCGCTTTCGTGTTTCGTTTTTTAAGTTAAATTGCCGTAGAATTAAAGTTTGCATCCCGACCTGGCGCCGGCCGGAAAACAAAACAGAAAAAAAAAAGGCCTTATCGGAAATTGTGGTCTTTGTTCTTTTGGCGATCCCATTCTTGAACCAATAACGGTTTTTAAATTCACTATGACAACGGAAAAAAAGCTGTGTAGGTACAGCAAAAATCAATATACTGATGTAATCCTACTCAAGTAGAGTCTCTTTGTTTCCACTTTTTAATTCAGATCAAAGGTGTTGTCGTAGACTAACGTGCATATGCAACAAAGTGCGAAAATTGAAGACAAACAAAACGCCCGATGTTTCATCCCCATACACCCAATCATTAATCTACTCGCGTTGGAGGATGCAATTGAACGGCAATGGATGCGGAATTTTAATTTCTTTTATTCGATTCGATGAAGGACCTTTGACGATAATTAAATTTTAATTGAAATAATGGGCCGTTTAGATTTACGAGCTTGACTACTGATTATGTTCTTTATAAATTCAAGTAAGGCTGATTTCAGTTCACTTATTATCCTTGGTAAAATCAATGATGGATTGTTGGTTAATTAGTTACTCCACAATCATTCTTCAATATAATATATTAAGATTGCTCAAAAGAAGTTCCTATATGCAAGAAAACGTTGGGCATTTTGAGAATTTTGAAAAAAGTGTGTCCAAGAACACAAGGAATTAAAAGAATCGCAAAGCGAAATTAAATCGAAATATCAAAGAATATCCACCAATTTTTAGGAACCAGAAAACAACATAGGAACGGTCACTACAAAACAAATAGATGACCTGAAAGAATTCATCAATGAAAAGTTTGCCGATTCAAGAAGAGGAACCTCTGGAACAAGTACCAAAATCTCAAAACTCCCCAGTCTTACCAGGTGCATAGACCTCAAAATAACCTACTTAGAAATATGCTGCAACAAGCAAAGCAGCAATATGAACATGGTTTCTCGCTTGGTTAGCTCAAAAGATCTTATAAACAATTCTATTCCTACATAAAAAGAACACTCAAATCAAATTCTACATCTGTTATTGTTCTGACAGACCAGGATACCGGAGATATAATTGGAGATTTAAAGCAGACTTCAGAAACCTTGACGAATCAATTTGAGAAAGTCTTCACCAAAGAAACAATGCAAAGACTGAGAAGTGAACGTTCAGTTGCTCAAATAACATCACTCGAATTTCCGCCAGAAGAGATTTGCAAAGTTTTAAAAAAACCTAAAAATAGACTCCAGCCCCGGTCCTGGACAACATTCCAGCCATATTTTTGAATAAAACAGTAGCCAGTATAAGTCAACCATTCTCATCGGCAGTGAACAATCTAATGGAGAATGTAAGAGTGCCAAACGAGTAGACCAAGGCAATTATAACACCCATCTACAAAAGGGAGACAAATACAACCCTGAAAATTATCGTCCCATAAGTTTAACATGCACTTTATGTAAGTCAATGGAGAAAGTTGTAGTCGATAATGACATTATTCCTGCAGATCAACATGGATTTCTACCAGGACGATCCACCTCCACAAACCTGCTTTCGTGTTGAAACAAGTGGACAAAAGAAGTGGATAGTGGAGGGATTGTTGATGTTGTTTATTTTGACTTTGAGAAGGCGTTCGATAGGGTTCCAATCCTAATCCAAAGACTTTTATACAAACTTGACCACCTTGGTGTAACTGGTAGCTTACTGCGATAGATCTCCAGTTACTTGCAAGGCAGAACGTTCACAGTTAAAGCAAAAATGGGGTGTTATCTGAGCAGCACAAAGCATTGAGTGGGGTGCTCCAGGGCGCTGTCTTAGGCCCTTTGCTCTTCATTATTTACATCAGTGACATAGGAAGTGATGGCACTCAGAAACTGAAAGATCTCCGCAGTTGGTCCCATTGGATCAACGAATGGATGCTAATAGACTGTGAGATAGGGGCTGTTTAGTGGAGTCATTTTTTTTTGTCTGGCATTTTGAGGGCTGAATGTGGCTCCTAAGCTGATGAGAATATGGGTGATTTTAATGCCGGCCTCCCGTTCGAAAATTTGCAGAAGAAAAAAATTGATTTACATGAAGAATTTTTTTTAATGGTCTCAAATTTTCTGGCTTTAAAATAAAAGATTGGTATTGATAAATAATTCACCCATGAAAAATATCAGATGCTTTCCAATAGCTGAAAAAATAGGTATGGGTGTCAACTTCCAAGAGAAAAGAAAAGAACCTTCCGCGTTTACTTTTTGTCTGGCAATCGAGAGAATGAAAGGTTTTGTTGTGAAAATAACGCTGAAAAATCGCCAGACGGTAATCACAGTTCGAAATCGAGTTTTCTGGCGAAACATTCTGTGGACATTTCGACCAGGAGGCAGGCATTAAAACCACTTATATTCTCATCAGCTAACTAGTCACATTCATCCCTCAAAATGCCAGACAAAAAAAAATTACTCCACTAAACAGGCCCTATCTCAGGGTCTATAAGCCTCAACGAGATCAAGTGCACTGTTGTACATAACGGTATAGAAATAACCCAAAAATTTAGTATACAATTGGAACATATGATGCGTAGTCGCAGAAGTCAACCAACAAAGAAACCTGGGAGTTACTCTGACGTAAAATGGGAGCCTCACATTGTATGCATGGACTAAAAAAGCTAACACCCTAGTGTACTAAATGAAGAGAGCTTTTAGTGACCACTCTGTGGAAATGATAAAAAGTGTTTATAAAACCTTTGTGCGTCCTAAGCTGGAATATGCCCATGCTGTGTAAAGTCCCTACTATAGAAAAGACATAAATATTATCGAACGAGTCCAAAGGAGTATCACCAAAACACCTCTAGAAGTGAGCCACCTACCATAGCGTGCACTCCTTGCAATTTTCGAACTAATTACATTAACAGAGGTGATCTCATTGAAACCTCCAAAGTACTAACGGGTTATTTCAGACCAAAAATCGATCTGGCACTCTTCCAAATTTCCCATACATGAGAACTACGCTACCACTAAAAGAAACTCAACAAAAAAGATCTGCTCTGCTTTTGAGAAGAACTTTTTGAGTAATAGAGTTGTATACAGATGGAACAGCCTCCAGGAATCTACTGTAAATGCGCCAACTGTCAAAGCCTTCAAGAGCGCGCTGGATAAAGAAATGGACAATTTAAGAAATTAACTTACCCACTACATAAAACCTTAATCCCCAACTTTTGGTGGAAGAAACTAAACTCTACGCACAATATATTGACAAAAATGTTCAACGTGCTAATCAATGACAAACAAAACCTTCCCGAGAGGCTAACGAAAGGGAAAACTTACCTGATCCCCAAAAGTGAAAAAGCCAATCACCCAAAAGACACGAGGCCAATCACGTGCTTGAATAACACCTACAAACTGCTCACAAAGATCATAACAGAAAGAATCCAACAACATCTTACGCAAACTAATACCAAACGAGCAGAAAGGTTGCATCAAAAACACTTACGGCTGTAAGGATCATCTGCTAACCAGCATGATGATAAACAAAGATTGCTGAGAAAACCGGAAGAACCTTATAGCCTGGATTGATTACAAAAAGGCATGTGATAGCGTGCCGCACAGCTGGTTGATAGAAGCGCTCAACGCATATATTTCATTCATAACTAAATCAATGAGAATCTGGAAAACCGTCTTGAACTAGGATGAACGATAAAACCGTGACAGTCGAAGATATACACATACGAAGCGGCATCTACCAGGGTGACTGGTTATCTACGTTGCTCTTCTGTATGGCCCTTTACCCCTTGAGCTCCATATTAAGCGACACAAAAACAGGATATACATGCAAGAATGAAAAACAAAGAATCAACCACCTACTGTACGTTGACAATCTCAAACTTATTGCTACATCAGATGAGGAATTATTAGAACAAATGAAGAAAGTAAAAATGGAATTCGGCCTGGACAAATGCGCAAAAGCAACGTTCCAAAAGGGAAAACTCCTTAGTTCAGAGAATATAAAAATCGACCGCGATAGGACAATTAAAGCACTATATCAACACGAAGCACCTATAGAGATAGAAGAACATGAAGGAGTAAAACACAAAACAATGGAAAATAAACTTGCCAAAGAATACACCAGAAGAATAAGAAGCGCGCTGAAGTCGGAGCTAAATTCCAAAAACAAGATCACAGCCATCAACTCCCTAGCAATAGCCGTTATCCAGGACAGCTATGGAGTAATAAAGTGGATGCAGGCAGTATTGAAAAATATGGATAAGAAAACAGATGAACATGCAGGGAGCGCTACACCCAATATCAGATGTTGACATGCTTTAAATCCCAAGAAAAGATGGAGGACGTGGAATGATCAACATAGATGCAAGCTACTTTATAGCTATAGAAGGTCCTAACATTAGCAGCTACCTGAAAATAAAAAAAATACAAATATTTGAGTATAATATACGGACAAAACCAACGACATCTAAAAACAACAACAAAAGAGAAGTAATCGGGAAAGAATACAACACACCAATCACGCAATACCTGAAACAAAAAAGGTGAAAATTATAAAAGAACGGCTGAAGGATCACATGCAACAGGAACAACTTACAGAATGGAAAGAGAAAGCAATGCATGGACAGATAACATTAGAAGCTGAAAAAGAAACCGTGTTACGGGATGATTTTTCCCGGGCCAAAATAAAAGAAAATAAGCTTATTCGCCTCTCTGAATAGCATACCTTCCTCAAGCCACTGTTTTCTATCCGATAATAATTGTGGTCACACTTTTCATTAAACTTTTCATTCTTCCCAGAATTATTAAGTTAGAGGTTTTATAATGGAATTGATTTCCTTTTGGTAGGGTTAAAATAAATAGTCAGTTAATTTATTAATAAATAAAATTAAAATATTTACATTGGAACAGCTGATTGTCTGATCCGGGTAGATTGACAGCGCTCCAAATAGGGTCAGTGACCGGTACTAACTTAATTTGAATAAGTACCATGCCCCAACTACCATCAAAATCCCCAGTACCTTCGAGTTTTGACAGAGACTTTTTAAAGGACATTGCAGGGACAAGCAGAGGTCATTCAGGTCGAGGACTTTCCACGATTAAGTGTTCGGGAAAATTCCTCAGGCACATTTTGCCGAGTTTCTGAGTTGTCTAGTTTTCGCTCATAGATCTAGGGTGGCTAATCCGTTATTTTAGCACCCAATCGCCTTGTGCGGATTTTTTTTGTGAGTCGAAAAAGAGCAACGTGACCAATTGTTTGTTCCTAAAGGCCAAAGTAATTTTGGTAAGTGGTTTTTCTTATTAATCTTCTCTGTGTTTCTCTATTTCCTATGTAAAAGCATAGTTTTCTGTTAATTATACGGTCAAATTCCGAATATCGGACAAAACATACCTATTGCCCCACGCCCTGTCGCATAACGTCCATTTGTTTCAGGCCTTTAATCTTCAGTTTTAGACGTTACGTTTTAATCGTCACCTTTTATTCGTCACGCTTAGTCCTTAACTTGAGTAAAGAGTTAAACGTTGAGCTTACTGTGTGGTTCAAGTAGTACCTCCAATCTTCAGCCTCCTCTAGACCATTGGAAGCTTTAGTGACTCCTAATTACTGAACTTCAGTGCCCAGGGCCAGTGGCTTCTTGTTGCGGCCTTGATTCAGACCCAGGCCATCGGAAACACTGGAAGATATTAGTTCCATCCGTCAGGTTCCCTCAAGAGTTTAGGGACTACTCAGGTTTGATAAGTGTGTTGTATTGTCTTAATATCAAACCTTACCAACCCCTTGTTGGAGTAAATCACCACAACAACGCAGTTCTACTATCTTAAAATTATCCTTCAGATTAGATGTTATTATTTCAGTTTTAATCAATTATATATCTTTATTTACGAATGACATATAATGCAAGTATTATATTTGTGATTTTGGCAGCATAATGCCATATATTATTCCCGCAGGGATTAATGGTCATTAATCCCGCTTGCACACCAATCACAAAATTTCTCAAATTAAATAAGTAGTACTACCATGGAAACAATATACCTACCTGAACAAACTCAAAAGTGTCAGTGTCAAACGCGTAGTGCTTGTGTATTTGTATTAAGACGGATGAACAACGAGCGTTTTTAAAAAGAAAATTTCAAATAAATTAATTTGTCGTAAATAAAGTAGAGTATACTACTCGCAATAATGGCTATTATTCCCTCGGAATGTTACTCCCTCGCCGCTAACGCGGCTCAGTTCGTAAATATTCCTCGGGAATAATAGCTATCATTATTGACTCGTGGTATAATCTACTATACCTTTACTATATGAAATTTACCATTCAGGTTGGGTATTGTTAGGTACTTCAATTTTATTAGGTATCTAGGTATTTATCCTACCTATATTGTTACATAATATTAAAGCCCTTCAGGTTACGTATTGTTACTTCAACTTTGATTAATGCTGCACTGAATACAGGTAAATACTTGTACACTGGGGTTAAATGGCCATTTACGAAGGTACTGCATTTAGTGAGCTTGTACCTATATTGATCATTTCTATTTCAGGTATTATTGCTGTTGTACGGTACTCTTTACTTTAAGGGACTCGAGTTAATTTATTGTATTTACTATTTTTAGAGTATATAGGTTAGGTACTCCTAGTTTCTAGGCGATTTCTTTACTTCTTTGAACCTGTTCTAGAGTCAACCTGTTCTGGTTCTAATTAAAACCCGTACCTGATTGTAGCAAAGCGTTTCACTTTTGTCCCTTCTTCTTGTTTATATTTCAGGTTGTGCTGCTATAGTTCCGTAGAAGTTTCCTGCTTTCGTTATATCGGTTGATTTCGTGTACTGCAGGGAAAAAGCAGGTGGCGCTCTATATTTAGTTATTTAATTAACCCACCCCCTCTCCGTATTGGAAGCTACTCGGCAACCCTATACACGAAATCACGTTTCTAGATTTCAGCCACCATCCAACCCTTTCTTTCTATTCTTTCTGTTTTAGTTACCCATTCTCTGTCTCACTTCCTTCAAGTTTCATTATTGACTTCTCCGTTACGTTTTGCGGTTAACAAAGTGGCAGTGCCGTCTTGCTACGTAATAACCGTGAATAAAAACCAATCATAGAAATGGCTGACAACCGCAAACCTGAAAAGCGAAACAGAGCGCTCATCACTACCTGGTCAGGAGCAATCACTTGCCACAAACTATATGCAAGTTAGAATTCTGAAAACTAGCAACGACCCCAAATGTAGACTTTGCCGGATTCACGATGAAACAACCCATCATATAGTGGCAGGATGCCCAAGACTTGCGAAACAATCTTACCTGGAGCGGCACAACTTTGCAGCAGCACATCTGCACTACAACATATGTAAAGCGTACAATGTAACAGTTGGAGAAAAGTGGTATGAGCATGCTCCAGAACCAGTTGTTAACACCCAGGACGTCACCATCATCTGGGACACACAGGTACAAACTGACCGATCCATCAAAGCCAATAAACCGGATATATAATAATTAAAGACAAGAAGCTGATAGATGTTGCGATACCATCAGACTACAATATAGGACAAAAAGAAACTGGAAAATGCCTCAGGTAGTTTTACCAAAAATTTCCTGTTTCTGCTTAGAACATCATCTTCGGTCTGGACCATAAATGAATTTGGTTCTAGACATTGTCTTACAATGTTTCCATTACATTTCACATCTTTTATGTAAACTAGGTCATTGTCATTCAATTTTGGTAAAATTTTTGACTTATGTCTACAGTCATAATTTTTCTTTGCTTCTTCTTGTTCCTCTCTCTGCTTCTTCCTAACTTTTTCATGGGGTCAACCAGTTTTGGTTTAAGGTTTTTCTTTGTGGTAGGTAAAATTTCTCCAAGTTTTCTTCCGAATAGTATTTCTGAAAGAGAGTTTCCACATGAAAGTGGTGTAATGCGGTATGCTAATATTCCCAAATATCTTCACACATTTTTAACAGTTTTTTCACTTACTGTACAGCTCTCTCTGCTGAACCATTACTTTGTGGAAACTTGGGGCTACTTTTTATGTGGTTGACGTTGTAAGTTTTTGCAAACTTCCTGAAACTGTAACTTTCAAATTGTGGTCCACCATCTGAGTAAAATATCTCTGAAATTCCATAACGTCCAAATATTTCTCTCAATTTTTCAATAATGTCTTCACTTTTAGTTTTTTTTAGTGTAATAACTTCTGGATATTTTGGATAAACATCCTGTATGACGAGGTATACTTGATTTCTGTACTGGAATAAATCTGCTGATACATGCTGAAATGGTAAGTCTGATGGCAATTTTCAAAGTGTCAGGATCTGTTACTTGATTCTGATTCTTCAAACACTCATGGGAATTTTGTACTGTTTCTATGATATAATTATTGATACTGGGCCCCCATACAGTATGTTTTGCTCTAGATTTGCAAGCATTTATGCCTTGATGTCGAATATGAATTTGATTTAAAGTTTCTCTGTACATAGATGAAGGAATTAAAAGCCTGTCTTTGTAATACAAAAAACTGCCATAATATGTAATTTCATTACGATACTTGAAATATTTTTGACATGTCTCAATTACTTGTGATACTTTTTCTGGCGATCCTTGCATTAGATATTCACTAAGTTTTCGAAACTCTTCTTGCTCTGCTTTTTCAACGATTTGGTGTGTTAACTTCAAGTTATCTTCAGTTTCTTTCCTTATAACATTTACATAGCATTCAACTTCTTCTTCCAATACATCTTTTCCATTATCTATCTGTTTCAGTGGCTGTCTTGATAACGTATCTGGTACATAGATTTTTTTTCCAGCGACAGGTTCAATCTCAAATTTAAATCTAGTTAATCTAAGTCTTAATTGTTGCAATCTTACAGTCAAATCATTCATAGGTTTCTTCTTTAGGATACTCAAAAATGGTAAATGATCAGTTTGTATAGTAAATGATTTTTTCCAGTCTTTCACATACCCATACAATAGCATATGCTTCCTTTTCAATTTGGGCATAGTGTTGTTGTGTTTCACCAAAGACTTTTTGAACAATAAATAACTAGAGCCCATCTCCCATCTGGTTGTAATTGTTCTAAACAGCCACCAATTCCGAAAGAACTCGAGTCTGCGAGAATTCTTGCTTCTTTAGTAACATCATAAGCCTTCAAAACTGATTCACTTGTGACAAGTAATTTCAATTTATTATTAAACACTGTCGATGGATATCATTAAACTGAAAAGTATTGTTACGTTTTAAAAGTTCGCGTAGAGGTTTTGTTTCATCTTTTTTTTTTTTTTTTTTTTTTTTTTTTTTACGGATATGCGCACTCGCAAGGAAATGTCCTATCACGCTCGAGAAGCGGCAAGTGCGCGGAAATGTCGGTGTATGTTGGTCTTGAAACGGTTCAGGTTGTAACCTGCAGGGAAAACCGTCGCAGGGAGTTTATTCCACAGCGATGCTGTTCTCCAGAGATATGAATTCTGATATAATGAGGTTCTTGGCAATATTTTCTGCAATATTTTTAAGAAATGTTGTAAGATGATTAATCATACCAAGAAACTGCCTCACATTTGTCACTGTTTTGGGTTCTTCAAAGTCTAATATAGCCTTTATATTGTCACTGTCCATTCTTATACCCGATTGTTCGATAATGTGTCCAAGTAATTTCACTTCCGGAATGCCTATCTGACATTTCGACTCGTTTAAGGTAAGTTCATTGTCTCGTAACAATTTAAGCACTCTTTTTAACCTTTTATCATGCTGGGTAATATTTTCTCCAAAAAATATCATCAATGTGTACTACCCCTTCATGGTTATTGAAAAGTCTATTCATTGTCATCTGAAAAATTTCTGGAGCTGAAGTAATTCCAAAAGGAATTCTCTTGTAAATGTACCTTCCAAAAGGTGTTAGAAAGGCAGTGTAATGCTTCGAACCATCTGATAATGGAAGTTGCCAAAAAGTTGATACACAATCTAATTTTGAAAATACCTTTGCATTTCTTATTTGTGCCAGTCTAGAATCCACTGTTGGTAAAATAAGTTTTTCTCTTAAAACAAATTTATTGACCTCAGTGAAGTCAGCACATATTCTAACTTGAGCATTTGTTTCGGGGACACCAACCATTGGTGCACACCATGAAGTAAGATCATTGCAATCCATCTGCTCAATTATCTCTTGATTTACCATTTTCTGTAGCTCTCTTTTAACTTTATCCATTAATGGAAGTGCTACTCTTCTGGGTGCTGAAATTGAGTATGGCACACAGCTTTCTGTCAATATTTTGTAATTTTTCTCAGTACTCACAGTTTTCTGGGCATTGATGCTATTAATCAGTTTAATCTACGTCAGTGTCATTATGACACATTTATCAACCTTATTTAAATGTCATTAGGACGTTCATAATAGCACTAGTGCGTTTAAGAATTCATAATAACACCCAAATTAAATAAACAAAAAAAATTAAAAATATCCAAAAAGGGTGTTTGATACCACATTCATTTATTTAGTAATTATAAAAAAAATCACTTATTATAAACATTAATAACAAATTCCGAACAATTTGACAAATTAATACCAGCAGTTGACAAGTGGGCTGAATTCTTGGAAAGTAAATTTATTTCCCGCGTGCTTAAACTTGTTGAAGGGCCATCAGTAGCTGGAACGTTACCCAAAATATTGGTGGACACTTTCTTCTTATTTTCTTTGGAATCTTCTATGTAGCTTTCAGCGACTGTGTTAGAGCGCCAACCACCATGCCTCTTCACAGTTAATAAATCTGCTCCTGAATCGGCAAGCAACGACGCAGACGATCTGCGAAAACAATGTCCAGTGTAACGTTCAGGATCTGGGAGATTCAGGAACGATGCTATATTACATGGCATTTGTATTAATTCCAACTGGCTGCTTAGTACATTTCCCATTTCTATACGCCACAAAAAATCGGGTATGATTTGTGTTGCTTGGCCGCATGGCTATATATCTTCGAACCATTTCCACCATATTTATTCCTTCAACATTCCCCTTTGTGATGAAAAAATCTCGTGGTATCTTTGTTTTCGTAAATGGAATATTGATATGAATGCATTGGCCTCCATCTTTAACATTTTGAAGGTGCAAATTTGTCAATTCAGTACGCCTGCAAGCTCCTGCAAGCCCCACTATCAATGCAACTTTTATCATAAAATAAGTTTTATTGTCCGCTTCCATCAAAAATTGAGTTAGGTCTTCTTTTGTCAAAATTTCAGATTTTTTTGACCGAAATCCTTCCGACTTTCTTTTGAGAAACGCAATTAAGTGGACGTACTTACTAATATCCGTATTTTTCTTTACTGATATAACTGAACGTAGCATAGAATAATATACCCAAAGCGACGAAGGCTTCCTATGTTTTGATAGATGTTCGAAATATGCAAGGAGAACTTTTTCGTTGCTGCTATTCTTTATTCCTTTTCCTTTACACCAATCTTCAAGTTTTGCATAGGTTTGCTCGTAATTATGTCTTGATTTCTCGGGAAGTAGGGAATCCACAACGTTTTTCGCAATGCCTTCGATATCCGAAGGGACACTCTCATCAGAATCATTCATATTTTTCTTTATTATTTTTCACTTAAACTGGAAGAACATTGAAGAACATAGAACATAGACTGAACGAATATATCAATATTGAACGATAATAATGATGTTGTCAAGCAACGAAACAACAAAGTTTCCAATCAACAAGTCCCGTTACCGTGACATCGACTAGAAGGCACCTGATAATTTGAAAGTTCAATTCAAAAATGTTTCGGGTATGGTATTTTAAGGCAAATCAAATCTATGCAAATAAAATCTATTTGAACTGACGTAGATTAAATTTTGAATGATACACGTTCGATATGAACTTTGGTAATGAAACTTGTGTAACTAAACCACTCGGCTAACGCCTCGTGGTTTAACGTTACACGCGTTTCATTATAATGTTCATATCGAACTAGTATCATTAATATCTATTAGCAAATTCAATTCCTGTATTCCAGGTCTGCCAAGTAAATTTTCATGATTTTCCATGACATATACCTTGATTTTGTTATTTTCACCCTTATAACTGATCTGGAGTGTACATTTTCCAATAACATTTAATGGACATCCTCCTAGACCCTTCAATTTTACTTTAGTGCGTTTCAGTGTTGGTTTTTCTTTTAGCTTATCATACGATGTCTTACTCAAAACTGTTACATCAGCACCTGTGTCAATCTTGAAAAATATTTCATCCTCAGGAGCTTCTAGTGCTATTTTCCATGCAGGATTCGAGCCACTCTGTATTCTCCGACTATTTCGCCAACTTCAGAGTCTTCGGATAAGTCGTCAACTTCATTAACATGCTTGAATTTGCTAGTAGTTTGTCTCTGCGTTTTACACATTTTACTGTAGTGACCTTTCATTGAGCATTCTTGACAGCGTTCATTTAATGCAGGGCATTCTTTCAACCTATGACTTGGTTTCTTACCGCATCTACCACATTGTGCATAAGTTTTCGTTGATTGATTAGCAACATTTCGTGATTTAGGCCTTTTCTGAGTAGAAATTCTACTTACTGAGAGCTTGTATGCCTGTAGAGCTTTATTTGTATGCCTGTAGAGCTTTATTTTCTCATTTTATTCTTTCACTTTGGACAATTTTGGCTTTAGCCGATTCAAGTGTTAAGCTACTGTCTAACTGTAAGCTTTCGGATAACTTTTTGCTGTTTCGCCCTCTTGTTGCACTCTTTTATTGAACTTGGCTCTTTCAAAAATAACATTCACTTTCTTAATAAAGTAATCATTGAAGAATTGTTTTATATTACTATATGTACTTATCTGTACAGTTAGACTGGTGCTATCCAAAAGTTGGTTCACTTCAGGTCCCATATTGAGTAGGAGACTATCAACTTATGCTTTTTCACTAATTTGGGCTGCATTTATCACATTTCGGTATCGTTCATAATTCACTAACCACGCATTCCATTCCACTGGCACAAAAGAGAATTTATCTGGGGGTGATACATTGGTCACTGTTGTTGTGTTATTGGTGCTAACTCCCAGCACTTGAATTTCAGCTAAACTTGGCTCCATTTTATCTAGTTGGGCTTGCAATTGCTCATTTTTTTGCTGAAGTTCTTCCATTGCGGTAATTTCTCTAAATTTTCCAGCTTGATGACATTTGAGGTTAGGCCACAGAATTTTTGAACTATTTCCCTAATCCGACGATTTTACCCGAGAATTTTTATACCTGACACCATGTTACATTATATACTTAAGTTAGTATAAGTTTAGTTTATTGATTGAGGTTTTAAAGTAAACTTTAAAATAAAACTTTGTGACGTCACAAGTTCCTGCATAATTTATCTTCATAATGAATTTTCTCGGAGACTGTTTTGAATATAGGACTGCGGCTTTGACGAGAGATCTTAGAATTTTTTTCTTGATTTAGGTCACAACCGCTTTAAAGGAAAACAAATACCTACTTGTACACCGCTGCAAGCACTGGATAGATTTACTGGTTAGAATTTTGACCTTATACGAGGGATGTTGAAAGAATATAGTATGTGCCAATTGCAATGATTTCTACTGTACTTTGTCAATGAAAAGTTTTTTCTGAACAATAATAAAGTACCTATTTTTGATTTGATAAAAATCTTCATGAGTTAACAAAATCCATACGACCAAATTTGACTTTGCAATATTAGCCAGGCGGGAATTATTACATATAAATTTTGATCTACAGAAACTTTCATTAGTTATTTTTTGCTAGAACACATACGTAAATTCAAATGACTGCGATGTGAATGAATTCCTACTTTTTCAAATGAAAGCTAGTCAAACACGGTCAGAGCTTATTCTAGCCGTTGTTGAGGACTGAGGAGTAGGATAATATTCCACAAGAATATCTAACTAACCTCATATGAGGCATCCTCGTGCTTTGTTTCAATGTTAAAAGGGTGGCAATATAAGTGTGGGATTCTCGGATTTTTTTCACAAAAATAAAGTTACTGACAATGAGATTTTTTTGCTCTCATAATTTCCAAAAGGTCCTTAGCATGCGAAGGGGTGTGTAATACTCGGCGTATGTAATAAAATATATGCGCCCTTTTCAAACAATTTTCCTATACATTCTATATTTTCTATAAAAAAAAATATGGATTCTTATATAAATTGGACGACATCCAAGACAACACGAGAATCCTAATAAATAGATCGTATCCTCTATATTTACCCAATCAATTCGGATTTTCGCCCATCTCGTAAACACGAAATCGTTCCTCCTGCGATGCATCGAATCGAATCCCGGGGATTTATCCGTGGATTCTGTGTCATCGTAATCCGGGTCTGACGATATGTAAACGGATCCCGAAATTGTTGTCTCATTTAAATGTACCGCAACCTGGGTCATTGCTGTGGATTCTTTGTATGATAATAAATATGAGAAATAGTATTTGATGTATTTTCGTGGCTTGTACGATATTAATTTATAGTTTTATTGGGATGTAAGAGGAGATAGAGTTATTGGAAATTTTATTGCAGTATTAAGAGATGTCGTCATTTTATTGCTGAGGGAAATTATTGCCTTTCACTTGCCGCAGTAAAATCAATGTTAAAAAAATTAATAATTGCAGACAATTTTGATTTACTTAGGAAACAAAAATTCCTATACAAATTCTAACTTACAGTTAATAAACTGGTTCAACAAGGACTCAATCCAAGCCAAAAATATGAAAAATATCAAAATATATAAAGATTCCATTGATTCAGTTCATATGCTCATTCATGCACATAAGGCTCAACTACTTTCGAATTTTCCTTGAAATACAAAGAAATTGAAAATCATTGCATTGCCATGATATATACATTGTACATTAAAAAAAAAGCAATATTACACAATTTTTAATAATTGCTGCTTTTACTTGTTGGACTAGAAATAACTTTCTGATATTAACACAGTAAGAAAACTCAAAATCCTTGAAAATTTAAGCTCCTTCGTTCTCGTCTAGCAGAGCAGATAAAATACCAAAAGCCCGCGACCACTGCTAAACTTGGAAAATGGACTTTTCAATTTATAAGATTCTCAGTCTCACAAAATGGGCAACTTTTAATTACTTTTGTCTGTATGCTCCATATGCTTTCGCAAAAGTTCTGTCTGCGGGCTGGAAAACTTACTTTTTCAGGGCTCGTGTTACTTGTTGGAAACAGGATTTTTTGCTTGTAGCCAGAATAAAAGCTGATGTATAACCTAATGGCCTTTACTAGATAGGTTTAGTGTCAAAATTTTAATAGTAACACTTTAGACGTTTGTGTCTATATTACCTCTGAGAAGATAATATATATTTAACTGTTTATCGTTGCAGTTTTACTAATAAATCTCTTTTATTCTAGTGCAACCGTACATATCACAGTATCAGACGTCAATGAGTACGCACCAACTTTCACCGAACCCAGCTACGTCAGACAAGTGGATGAAGGTAGAATCTATCCAGAGATAGTACGTGTTGAAGCCACCGACAGAGACTGTACTCCCAAATTTGGTGACGTATGCAAATATGAAATTTTGACTTCGGACCAACCGTTTGTAATCGATATGGATGGTGTCATCAGGTAAGAACACCAAAAAAAAAACACAAATTTAGACTAAACATTGTCCACTCACAGGAACACTGAGCCTTTGGACTATGAACGCTCCCACAACCACATCTTGAGCGTTATCGCTTACGATTGCGGGATGCGTCAGTCTTTTCCAGCTTTGGTGACGATCAAAGTTAATCGAGTGTGCAGGCTAGGATGGCGAGGACTTCCTGAACGTGTGGACTATGCTCCTATGACAGGGAAACAGGAATTGTTCCCCAGCGCCACCTTGGAATTGTGCGACGTGCCTTGTAATGTCAGAGAGTTGAGAGCTAGAGTTGACCTACAAACAAGGTGAGAGTTGATTTATTTATTTTGAGAGTTTTGTTACATTTGGTAAATAAAGGCAGGAAGTTACGGGCTTGAACTGTGCCCCTCTTATAAAAAATTTGACGTTGCTTTCTGAGCTTCATTGTTCATTGCAGTCAGACAGATGACGGCGGCTTCTCACACATTTGCGAATCCTAATTTGAGCCACTGTCTTATCTTAGAAAATTTTCTGTCAATGGCTCAAACAAGCAGGAAATTGAAGAGAATATTTCTGGGATAAAAATCAAAAAATCTAGCGAAGATGATGAATCTTCTGCTGCTTTAGATGCCCTTCTCATTCTCTATTAATAATAATATGTACTAATAATAATGACTGGTTTTATTGTAATTCAAGAGTTTACAAGCTACAGGCACAAAATAGTTAGCAAATATTTAAGAATCACAAATGGCGGAGTTGAAGCACAGCTTCCTATCTCAACCAGAGTATAGATATGACATAACGGAATACAGAATATTACATCGAATATGTCAATGCAATGACAGTTATTAGACTAGCACGGGTGCTAGTACAAAGAAAAAATATAAAAAAACAATAATATAGAGAATATAAAAAAGTGAAAAGCCTAAGTATAAGTCGAGGTATAAGGGAGATGGACAATTCAAAAGTTAAACACATATATACAGGCCGGAGAGACAATGAGTGTGACGATGTGAGCTCAGACAAGAACTTTAATATTTTGCTTGACAAATTGCTTAAACTTGTAATCATAGGCTGTTTTGTAATCAGCAGGGATTTTATTATACATTTTTAATATTTGGTAGCTAAATGATCTCTCATACATGGATGTAGCATGCGTGGAAAGAGTTATTGTAAAGTGTCTGAGCTCCAAGTTAGGTGCATCATACCGAACAGTGTTGCCATTAGTAGCGATAAATAGCGAAAATGGCGATTTTTTTACCTTAAAAAATCGTAGCGGCTCTGCAAGAAATAATCCATTTGTAGCGGTTTTTTCAAATATGAACAATACATCTACCTGATCCTAACCTAAAAGTATTTTTAAAAATCCCTATTTTATTTTTAGTGCACGGGACATCAGTGATGCCACTGCACTTTGCACTTGGTGTATTCTTGCACTCTGTTCTATTCTACTCTACAGAATAGGTCTGTTTCCACCAATGTTTCCACAGAAATTACAAACAAGTCCGAGCGAATTTCATTGGTTGAAAATAGTTAGGAAACTGGTTGTTGGCTATTTGAACCAATCAAAAACGCTCTGACTGGTTTGTGATTTCTGTGTCATCGGTCTTAAACAAAATCTTGCCCCACAGCGTTGCATTTGCATCCACTCGAAAAAAAAAAGAATTTTATGTGATTGATAAGCCTGTTCGCACAGAAATCACAAACCGGTCAGAGCGAATTTCATTGGTTGAAAACAGAGAGAAAACTAGTTTCAACCAATGAAATTCACTCTGACTGGTTTGTGATTTCGTTTTGTGCGAACAGACCTAATTTTATTGACATATCGCTGGGAATACGATAGAGGATTCACGGACATTAAATTCTAGAAATCGCTTCATTCACTTACTGATCTTTTGGTTTTTGAGCCGGTGGAAATGGAATAGGATAGTGATTCTGATTAAATTATTTATTGTATTGTAGTGTTGAATTCTCTTAAGACGTCAGGAAGAAGTAGCGATAAAGTAGCGATTTTTCTCACCAGATGGTAGCGATTTTTGGCTTAACCGCCCTGGCAACACTGATACCGAAACTTAATTTTATCATACCATACAGATAATCAGGACATCTTTTACAAATTAATTTGTTGAACAGAACCAAACTATGCAATGCGCGTCTTTCATTCATTCTTAACCATTTAATTTCGCAAAGCTTGGCACTCACACCCCTCTCAGGGCCCCTAATACCACCTATCAACCTGACACAAGAATTCTGCATGAGCTGAATTCTTCTGGCATCGGAAACCAACAGACAGGACCGTCCAGTACATCGCAGTAGTCAAAGTGCGATTAGACAATAGAATCGCACGACACTTTCTTGAGATTCTCATTAAGTAGGGCCTGTTGGTTAAATATTAGTTTAAGGTTGGCAAAAGTCTTCTTGATACAGTTATTAATATGCCCCGAGAATCTTAGATCAGTGTCCATGATCAGTCCCAGATTTTTTGCTGTATCACATGCGTCTAAAACCTGGTTGCCAAGACTTATCTTTAATAGATTCCGGTTTTGGTCTCGACTCTGGGTCCAGCCGAACAGAACCTGCGACTTAGCAGGAATTATTTCCAGACAGTGCGCCTCGGAGGCCTTCTTAAGCGATTTCAAATCGTGCGTCAGTCTGTCGTTGACTATCATTATTTGATCAGGCTTGATTGAGAGATAAAGTTGTGTCGTCTGCATAATAGTATACAGTCGAGTATTGTAGACATGTAATAAGTTATGAAGTATAGATAGAAAAAAAAGCGGCCCAAGGATAGAACCCTTAGGCACCACAGGTCATCTCCACAGGCCTCGAAAGCCTGCCACTATGCTTGACCACTTGGTTTCGACCAGAGCTAAGGATTGACTGTCACTTTGTAATCAGCATATATCCTCTTTTCCATTACTTTTTGGTACAATGACTAAAGGTGTCCCCCATTCAGAGGCTGAGTTCGTTTTTGTCATCTTTTTCGTCGATTTGCTCCGAAATTTTGAAAGGCACGTGATTTGTAAATTGAAACTGTCTTATCCAATCACGTGCTAGTCAAAATTTCGGAGCAAATCGACGAAAAAGATGACAAAAACGATCTCGGCCAGAATAATCCATTTTTTCGATTATGCCTTCTCTTTCCAATAAATCTAATTGATGATCCACTTCTTTCTGCAATGCATAGGGTATTCTTCTAGGTTTGTGAAATATTGGTTTTGCGTTTTCTTTCATAAAAAGTGTACATTTTATTTCAGGTATTTTTCCTACAGTTTCTGTAAAAACGTCTTGAAATTATTCAAAAATCTCCTGCAAATCTGGTTTCAAAGAAATTAAATCTATTTCATGAATTTTAACATTTAATTTTCTTAACCATCTTCTTCCTAAAATAGCACTACTATAATAATAATTCGGTACAATATACAAATCTCCAATGATTTTTTGTTCTTTAAATGTGATAGGAACTTGAACATAACCTAATGGTTGAAAAAGATGCCCAGTATATGATCTAAATCTCACATTAGTATCTTGTAAAGGTAAATTAAGTTGTAATTTTTTAAAATCCATTTCCGATATGATAGATACGTTACTTCCAGTATCGCATTCAAATTTGAATGGTTTATCTTTGATAAGCAATTCAATAATCATTTTTGGTTCATATACCGGTAATGAAGTTTGATTGAAAATATCGATTACTTGGTTGATTGAGTAATTTTCTGGTTCCTCAAAAATCTCATCTTCAAAAATATCGTCATCATCATGAATACTTTGAATATTTGAGGTTCTTTTTAACGTTGTTATGCAGACTTTACTTGTGTGGCCTGATTTGTTACATTTTCTACATTTTAGTTTACTAATGATACGACAATCTTTTGTTTGTTATAATTTGAAACTTCATTAACGGAGTTTGTATAGGAACTTTTATACACTTCCTTGTTTTGTATCTTTGAAGCTTCTATTGCTAATGCCGTTTGTTAAGCTTTGTCAAATGTAATGTCAGCTTCTTGAGGAATTTTGCCTCTAATTTCGTCATCTAGTATAGGTACCACGAATAAACTGTGCTCTAAATAGTGTGTCAATTAGTGATTTATTGCAGTTTTTACATTCATGTTGTTGACATGATACTTTGAAATCACATGTTTTGATAAACTCTTTAAGTGCAGCAATGTAGATCGAAATTGATTCTCCTTGATATTGATTCCTTGTGAAAAATTTGTGTTGTTCCGCAAAAATATTCCTTTTTGGTGATAAATGATTTTTCAGTAAATTTATAAGTTCATCATATGTTTTCGTATTAGGGAGGTCTGGAGGTGTAAGACTAGAGAGAAACTTGTAATATTTACTTCCTAAACAATTTATCAGGACCATTACTTTGGCTTCATTAGTATCTAAATCGTTTTTATCTAATCTTTTTAATTTGAAAAAATTCTCTAATCGTTGACAATAGTTTTCAGAATTTTCATCAAAAGATTCAAAATGTATTATTTGATTTTTAAGAGACTCCTTAATATTGCCTGATCCACTTACTTGTTGTTGTTGTAATGTATCAACTAATCCGCTGAGAGCTGCAATTATTGACGCTAGTTCTTCGGACATTTTGAATATTGATTTTAATTTCTCCTATGATTGTGATTTCCATAGAATTTTTCTTCTCCTATTTTATCTTCTTTTCCCTATCTTCTTTCTCCTCGTCGCCAAATTGTTATGTATTTTGTGAGAAATATTGTGCTAAAGATGAGTCTCTATTATTATAAAATCTGACAATAACAATTTTATAAAAAATACTAGGTTAAACAGTCCTAAATTTTACAACAGGTTAAAATTAATATTATATAACACTTTCTATAATATATTTCACAATGCCCTGAATGCTTTCATTCCGCTCAAAAAAGTTGCATTGGTTGCATTGGTGAAGACGAATAATTTGCTATTCCGTAAAGTTTCTGTATCATCGGAAGTTCCTCAGAGTCCCTTGTAGGTCCGCTTCTTGTCAATCTACATATTTATAAATGATATTTCCAATTGTTTTTTGTCCTCTAAATTTCTTCTATTTGCGGATGATTTGAAGCTGTTCAGGACGGTTGCTACTTCTGAGGATTGTCATTTGCTGCAGGATGATCTCAATAGATTTACACAATGGTGTCGCAACAATGGAATAGAGCTCAATGTGTCCAAGTGCAAGCTGATGAAATTTTCTAGGTGGCATCATCAAATAACCTTAAATTACTTCATCAATGGGGAGATTCTATCATCTGTTGCGACCATCAGTGATTGGGGTGTTACTTTTGACCCGGGTCTTTCATACATAGAGCATACATCTAATATAATAAGCAAGTCACTTATGATGTTGGGTTTCATTAAAAGAAACTCGAAAGAGTTTCTCACCATAACCTCTCTGAAGATTCTCTATTGCAGTCTTGTTCGAGCAAGATTGGAGTATGCCTCTTCAGTTTGGAACCCCTTATACAGGTCTGGCAAGTCAGCATCTTGCAGGCCAATTTTAATGCAATAGAATGAAATGTATAGGAAAAGTCTAAGGTTAAATAGAGAATGAAAACGATTTCACCATTGTCGATAAGAAGACGAAGCAGGGATCTTGACAAGCCTCTTAAGATTCCTAACTCTCTGTTAGATTGCCCTCACTTGCTTGTAGAAATAGGCCTTTATGCTCCTACTAGAATGACTCGAAGCTGCTATATTTTCAATGTGTCATTTCATCGCACTAATTATGTAGCACACTCTTTTATTCCTCGCTCATTTGCTCTTGCTAACAGATTTGCTGATCTTGACTTCTTGTGCACTCATAAAATGTTTTTGTCTCAATTAGCTCGCCTAGAAGGTGTTTAGTGCTTAGGTATTTTTACATATATTATTTTTTTTTTTTTTTTTTTCATTTTATCGCATTTAATTCTCAGTAGGTAGGTATATATTTGCTAGTTAGGTATCAGTGTAAAATGGACACTATCAATAAATAAATAAATAAATAAATAAAGATGAACGATGCGGATTTCATTTACCCCTGCGACTTCATGACCATCAAACACGAAATCGTAATGACTGGCTCATCATATCATCCAGGAGTTTCTTGACTGTGATCAATTTTTTTTCATGTCTTTTAAGCAAATGTCTTCCTCGTTTCTTTTAATGTGTTTTAAAGGTAATGTATGTGAAGACAAATCTTAGTTTTCTGTTGTTGAACATCTTTTTTTAGGGCCGCTTTTCAACTCTACCAACAATAATTGCTGAAATATCCTCTAACAGCTTTTTACTTAGTTTAAAATAACCCCGTCAGTACAACGTTAGGATAGTTTTCAGTTTTCGGCATGTTCTAAAATGTTAATTCACCAAGAACGTGCGAGATCTAGCATATTATTCCGGAGCATATGCGGTTTAAAGGCATATCTCGTGTGTCGCAAATGGACCGTTTTATGTTAGAATGATGGTGATTTATGACCTGGAAATGGAGAAATTCCGGGCTGTCTAGCTGTCTGTGGATTAGGATGGATAGAGTGTGTGGGTCAGTGAAATTCGGGCGTTCTCAGAAACCATCTTGTGGAAAGCGTATTGATGAGATCTTAAGGAAACAAAAAATTTAGAGTAGCTATATAGTACATATATGAATTAGGGAATTTTAGAATCAAAAATGTATTTGTTTTTTTTGTTTCAGGCACATTGGAAAAGGTTGTGATAGAGACACCTACTCAGTGCAATCGCAACGTAAACTTTGCGGAGCATCTCCATCAGCTATTGATCTTTTACCATCACCTGGTGCTGGAGCTGAATGGACAAAACCATTGATTTCTGACGAAGGTAACTTTTCCTTTCCTATTAAAATTAAAACTCATTACCAATTTTTATTTATAGGTCACGAATCTGATCAAATGTTCGAATTTGATGGCAGTAGCACTGCAGTATCAATCCCTAACTCAGTTTTGGACCATAATTTGCCAGCCACCTTCACTATCGCAACCTGGATGCGACATGGCGAACATAACGGGCAGGATAAGCATGTTAAAGAGCATATTTTGTGTTCTGCTGATGACCACAGTAAGTAAAATATTTGTGTATGTTTCTACCTCATACTAATAGGAGAGATAAATAGAAAAAAAGTAATAATTTTTTGATGAAAATATATTTGCAAGTTTTGGGAAGTTTCTAATTAATATACTCCCCAGAACAGAGCAACTTTTATAAATATCAATAAACAAAGTATCAAACTTTATTGTTTTTCTAGAGTAGACACTATTGTCAATAATAATAACAATAATTATTGGAAGTTGAAAAGTACTTGGTACATACTTGCAGTTTTTCTCATTAGGAAAAATTGATGTAGTAGAATTTACATTTCGAATGCGTCTAATCGTATGTATTATGTTTTGCAAAGAATGATTTTTTCAATTTATTTTTGATTCTAGTTCTAGTACTTTTATGTTTATTGAAATAATCTCGAAACATTAAGAACATTATAGTCTATTATTACTTATAGGTTCTCCTCATCATAAGATTTTTGGTAAGCTGTGGGTGTTTTATGCCTAAAATAACCTAAAAACATAACTTTTTTCTTGACTAACTCGAAAAACTCCCAAGAAAACTTATGACAGTGAGGGAAGTAATTTTATGGTAGTTTTCCCATTGTGTCCCTAACACAATCGGTCTAGGCTTGAGAGAGTTCTTTGAATAATTTGCATGCCAAACTAAGTTCCCATGTTGAAACCCTCCAGGGAGCTCTGTGGAATTGAATGAGATATTAAGAAAATTAATGTTTGCTTTATAAGTTGGGTGAGTTTGCTGCTGTTCTAATAACCGAAAGACTAAGAGTAATTGTCAAAAAACAGATTGAATTTGCAGTTCCACCAAAGTTGTCAGAAAGTGTTTTTCTCATGAATATTTAAAGCCCCCCCTTTTCCAATGTCCAAAACCAAAAACAATCTAAATTTTGGTTTGTAAATTAAAGTATAAATCAACCGGCTTTCTAATTCGGTTCAATCTTTATTCTCAAGAAATCCCGTATAGCATTCGAAACCAATCGGCGGTTTCCGATTCTTTCTCCTCGTTTTGTAAAAGGGAAAAAGAAGGGCGCCCATGCGTTCCGAATACAAATTTGCATAAAAAGCGGATTTTCATTTTTCTCTTTCTCGCTCCTTTCTCCTGAGTTTACCTTACGAGCAAGCTATTTGGCCTTTTGCCAGTTGAAATAATGAACTTCTAATCCGCCAAGAAATATGGCTTATTCGCAATTGATTGCTTTTTTTTCTTGGGCCGAAAGGGCTTTTAACGTTCCGCCAGAAAGTCTGCTTTTTCTTTGTTAAGAAACCAAAAGCTTGTTATGGATAATTATTATGACAAGATCCAGAATGCCAGCGAAAAAAAAAAACGGTTTTTTACCAATTAAGTGCAGCAAGTTTTTTCAATTTACGATATTTTAAAACGCCAGATCCTGGAAAAAAAATGACCCCATTGGAGTCCAATTGGTAATGGCGCAGAGTGCTCACACATTCCCATTACGCTGATGAACAAAAATTGAAAAATAGGAAAAATTATTAACTGACGCCGCGCGTCCCAATTAACTTTTAATTAACGTCCCAACATGGCGATTTTGGGAACATACAATGAACGGTCGAAATGTAATTGCAATTTTGCATTTTATGCGCGCGGATCCGATATCTCGTTTCCGTGCCAAAAAAGATAATTAATTTGGAAATATCTAATTAGAATGTGTCACTCGAAAAGTATTTCGTGCTTTTGAATCATAATGGTTTGCTAAATCTGTATCGGTTCGGTAAGCTTTGATTATGTTAGGCCTAGGCCTTGTTTCATTATCAACATTTAACAGGAACTTAATGCTTTCGTGATATCACCGAAGCTTAATATTACCCGTGTTTTCTGGTACAATCTAAGGCTATTGTTAACTAACAAAGACTTCTCAAACAAGGAATCCAGTGGTGTTTAGCTTGCCACAATCAAAAATCTATTTTCAGCTTGACATAATAACCTGAAGCTTTCGATAAATTTATTAGGAAAGTGTACCGCTGGAGTTTCTCTGGGTGTCTTAGAACCATGATATTATCGGTATTATCTTGAGTTTAAAACCGAAACACAATACTAAAGACTTTATAAACATTCAAACAATACAAACGAATTAAAATATTAAAATTAGGAAAATATAAATTGTCAAACACTTTCTGGGCGATACCTTTCTTAATATTTTGTAGGGCCTGTCTCGTTTGGGATCAGACTTCTTAGTCAAGGCTGTAGGTACTGCTATGCGTATGAAGTTTAACAAGTACCTACTTTGTCTCCAACGTTAAACTCAGGAACTACTCTGCGTCTTACATCTGCATAGACTTTGTGTCGGTCTCGTGAATTTTCATTAATACTTCAGTGTCCTTATTCTTGAAGCAAGGGAGCAGCGTTCCCAGGAGACCGAGTGTTCCGTCTTTCTCAATGATATGCAAATGATAATATAAGTAACAAAGACAGAACACTTGTTCTCCTGGGAACGCTGCTCCCCTGTTTCAAGAATAAGGACACTGGTGTCCTGCCAAACAGTTATCATATATATAAAATTATCGGAAGTGATTTGTCGCATATCATTTTGTACTTCATCGAGTGTACGTAGTTCCCTTCCAAATGTCAAGTATGCCGACGTATATCCAAGATTTTCATTCTTGACTGTATTCATTGCAAATCTTAAGGTGGGTTTAGCCAACTCTTAATGCATAATGCATAATTTTAATTCATAATCGATAATTTTTAAAACTTCATATTTAAATACACCCGTTTATAAAACGCATAATGGAAGTGGATAGTGGATAATTTAGTGTATAATGCGTAATTCATAAAGTTGACTAACTTTTAACTTTTACGAATTATCCATTATGCATTGTACAAAAAATGCTAGAGAGTTCTGGTTTTGCTTCATAACCTCAAAATCTTGTTGTCTGTTTTCCTGTTGTTTTCAATGGTTTTTGATCTGGAATAGAGTTTTTTTGTTTTTATTTATTCAAATGGAATTTTTCCTAATTAGACTATCCAAGATGCTGTCAAACTTAAATTAAAATGTCCGCCAAGAGGCATACGAACCTTTTGTTTGTTTGTCAAAGTGACGTGTTTTGGATAGGCTGACTATTCAAGGTGCTGTCAAACTTAAATTAAAATGTCCGCCAAGAGGCACACAACCCTTTGTTTACTTGTCAAAGTCATTTGTTTTGGATAGGCTAATATGTAATTAAAGCCTAATTTATCATTTATTTAATTATTTAATATTTTATGAAAAATAACAAGTGTCAAACTCAGCTGTCTTGTCAGTTCTTAATGCACAAAAATTATGCGATGTATAAACACCTCTTCTCTCTTATGCATTACGCATTATGAATTACACATTATCAATTATGAATTAAAATTGTGCATTATCCATTAAATTTGGCTAAACCCACCTTTATTGATGAACGATACGAAGGCCATCTTTGACAAAAATTGCCAATCGTGGCTTCAGATCTCGAATTTTCCGTTCTACCATGTTGCATTCCGGACGATAAAATGGCGTCAGTGATTGCTGAATTCCCATAATATGACATTCTTGTTGCATAACGGTTGAAACAAATTGAACACCATTATCACTTGTCACTGGACGTGGTATTCCATATCAAAGGAAAACTTCTTTTACCTGTTTTCGTGCACAATCTTCTGAGGTAGCGGTCTTAAGTGCAAACAACTCGATCCATTTTGTTGAGGCATCTTCTGCAATCAGTATCCATCTATATATCCGTCATTAGATTCAGGCAAAGGGTCAAAAAGGTCAACAGCTACAATCTCAAACTTTTGAACGCATGCTGGAGTTTGTAACAACCCAGCTGGTTTCTGATTTGTTGCCTTGTACCTTTGACAGTCAGGACAGTTTTTAACATAGTCAGCTATATATTGTCTCATGCCAGTAAAATAGTACAGTGTACTTTCTTGCAACTCGTTGGTATGTTTGCTCGATTCCATAATGGGCTGCAGTGGGACTATCATGATATTCGTACATGATCGTCTCTTGTTCATGTGTTGGGACAACAACTGCGCTTCTTCATCTCCTTCTTCCCAGGAATATCTATATAGCACACCATTCATAATGAAACTACGATCAATCCACTGAGCTATGGTATTATCTTCATTATTTTCAAAACAGTTCATAATTTTAACAAGTTCGGGATCCTTCATCTGTATCTCATAAACAGTTCGGGCTGACATATCTACTGTAATTTCACAGATATCACAGGATGTTAAATCTTCATGGTTACAGGGTGGCCGGGATAGAAGATCCACTACTACATTTTTCTTCCCCAAAATGTTTTCAACCTTTAGATCATAACTCTGTAGTTTCAAGGCCCATCGAGCAAGTCGTCCTTTCGCTCAGCTGGCAGTAACAACCTCGACGCATATTCCACATGTTTTTCTGGTCCTTTTCCTTGAAGTAATATGGCCCCAATTGCATAGAAACTGGCATCCGTTCTCATCATAAATGAGTTAGTTTCGTCCATCTGTCGCAATATTGGTGCGCTAAGTAGGTGTTGCTTTAAGGTGTGAAATGCATGGCGTTGTTGGTCACCCCAGTGAAAAATCATATTCTTTTTAGTTAACTGACTTAAAGGGCGTGCAATTTCAGAGAAGTTCATAATGAACCTGCAGTACCATGAGCAGGCTTGAAGAAACGATTGTACCTCTTTCAATTTCCGGGCGGCAGGCAGATTGGCAATAATAGCATCAGTTTTCTCAGGATTAACTGATATACCATTGGGTGTTATCAAATCTCTTAGATATCGAACACTCGGACGAACAAGCACACAACTGTCTAAGCCTGTTGAAAATTTTCTGAAGATCACTAAGGTGCGTCTCAAAGTCAGAGGACAAGACGATCATATCATCCAGATAAACCAAAGTCCACGGCGAAAAGCATCCATTAAACGCTGGAAAGTCGCCGGAGCGCTTTTCAATCCGAATGGCATACGTAAATAGCGGATCGTTCTAAATAGATGGTGAAAGCAGTCTTATCGCGGTCACACTAGCAGACACTAATCTGGTGATAACCAGATCGTAATGGTAGTCATGAAAGCGGTGTGTTTTTCAGCATGTAGTAGATCATCAATTCGCGGTAGAGAGTATGAATCAGTAACGCTGATGGCGTTGAGTTTTTGATAGTTGACACATAGCCTCACTTTCCCATCCTTTTTAGCTACTGAGACCGGAAAATGCCCATGGAGTCTCTGGTTTCTTCTATAATATTTTCCTTAAGAATCTTGTCTTCAGTGCGTTACTGCTCCTTCCGAAAAGGTGACATTCTGATGATGAGTGGGTTTTCGGGCTGTTCGGCCGTCGTCGTTGGAGATCGATTCTCGACGTATCGCCATCACGAGTGAATAGCATCTTCAGGAGATGTTGCTTGCTAAGCGACTGATTGAAGACTGAAGGTCTGCTCGTCGCGGGCGTAGGTTATATACGCTGTATTTTGGTTCTATTTGTTTAGGCGGTTACACACGGACGTAGATGTCTGAAAACATGTACGCACATACATGAACGCGCGAACAAAAACATCAATGTGTATGCAAAATACCGTCGCGTTTTTGAATGTGGAATCGCTAGAAATTTTGTATGCATACTCGGATTACTGTAGCAAGTATAGCAAGACTGCAGTTTTGTGCGAGCGTCTGTACAAATGCGAGATGCACGTTGTTGTTTGCACGTTGATGTATGCACGTATATGTATCAAGCCATCCACGTCCGTGTGTAACCGCCTTTTGGTCGCATTTCCAAGATTCATTTTCATTTTCCTTGTGTTTGTACGGCAGTTTTGTTGTATTTCTAAGAATCGGTACCCATGTTCTGTTGATTTAAGTGTTTCCTCAAGTCTGTTAAAATTTTGTTGGTGTTTGTGAATTCCAATCGCCTCTCTATAGAACCTAGGATAATATGAAGCAGTGGTGCATAAAACTTGGGTGTCCTCAAAATTTTTCTGTGTGTCCAAGGCGGCAATTGGCCTTGTGTTCTTTGATTCTGGTGTTGACTGACCGCTTAGTTGTCCCAATGTAGACACTTCTACAGATGCAGGAAAGGCATATATACCTGTAGAGCTCAGTGGATCTCTCTTATCCTTGGCAGATCTGAGGTGGTTCTCGATCTTCTTGGATGGTTTGAAAATAGTTTTTATGTTATATTTTCCCAGAATTCGGCCGGTTCTATCTGTGACTAGGGTAGAAAAACTTTTGAAATGATGTCATTGCTATTTCGTTTAACTCGCAGATTTTTCTAGCTCTCTCTACCAAAGCTTTTATCACTCCTCTCTGTTGGCATGGATGATGGTTGGAACTGTTATGTAGGTACCGATCCGTGTGTGTAGGTTTTCCGTACATAGTGTGTCCTAGTTGTCTCTGTTTTCTCGTGACTAGGACATCGAGAAAAGCCAGTTTTCCGTTGTCTTCTAGTTCCATGGTAAATTGGATATGGGTGTACAGTGAGACAACATCAAAGCTTACTAGAATGTCGTTTTCGTCCAGTTCGAAGTTTCTGATCTTCTCTATGAAGAGAGTGGAGTCCTTTACATACGAATCCGTTAGTCCGATGTGCGTTTGCAAGATCGCGGCCAGAAAACCCACTCATCATTGGACGATGGCCGCGAAAGCCTTTCACAATTTGAGGTGACATTCTGTTCGGAGGCACTGAAATAGGTTATACGTCATCGGCCAGGTTGATGCAATGTTCTGTATACGGTGTGACATCTCCCCCTAGACCAAAAATATCCTCGTTTTAATCCAAAAAAGCTTGTAATCTTTCACACTATTCAGGAGCTAGCATATGTCCATGGGCGCCGGCAGCAGGGTGCAAGGGGGTGCATTTGCACCCCCCTGACAGAATATATTGATATATTTTTTTTATTGTTATTTTTTTTTAATAGTTACTGTTTGAAAAAATTGGCGAAACAAGAAAGGATGGCCGCCCCGCACTCTTTGTTCCCCACGACATTGCTCGGCTCAGTTCCGGCTCGGATCGGGTTATTTTATTTTTATTTCGCGCGCCATCAACCTGTAAAATGGCGGGAATTTCGAATTTACTCAAATTCTAGTTTATTGCTATAAAGGATAACGCACACCTAACATGGAATTTTTGGGCTCTATGGACTTTGCCCATTTTTTGGATTTAATTCTGAACATCCTTTAAATGGGACGAAGTCTTGTAGGTATTACGTCTTTGAGATATGAGCGTTGAAAGAGGAACTTTTTTGTGACTTTTTGTATGGAGAGTATACCATAGATAAGGGATACAAAACTCTCTCGAACCTATATTATAGATAGGCAACTCAATACAAACATTTTGTTCCTGATTACAGCGCCCTCTCGCGTGTGTAGTCAGCAACTTGAGAGCGCGGGAAGCGCTCCTTTTTAAATTTATTTATTTTTTTTCTTTAGGATCCGTTTATCATTTTTTATTGCCACTAGCACTGAACAATTTAATATGTTTCTAGTGGAAATAAAATTATGATAAACAGTCTCTTGATCACATACCGAAGAGTTACATACCAATTAATCCATGTACCTATGAAATACAAAAATAACAATTTTGAATTACTTTATTAACTACAGTATAATATCAATCCAATCAATAATAGGTACCTACAATGAATTAGATTTTTTGATTGTGAACGTTTTGCAGGCATAAAATGAACACCTAAAAAGAAAGAAAGTTACATTGGTGAAATTACAGCAGGTAAAATTCCGATTTCGGTATAATGTAGGGATTGAAACATACCTGTTCATCATTTTTCGGAATTCGATGAATTTTTACTCTGTTCCCTCAGCTTTCACACATTGCCACACAACAAGATAAAACCATTTTGCTTTAAACGGAGAAAATTTTCAATCTCTGATTCAAATTATTGAATAAAAATGGAATATGTCAAAATTTGTCAAAATATAACGAAAAAGTAAAAGTGAAGCGACGCTGCCACATGTCAAAAGCATGGGATATTTGTTTTGAAAAAGTAATGTAATTTCAAATCGTACTACTAGCAATTATATGTTAGCGAAGTACACGACTTTTTTTTCCTATTGTTGGAAGCTTTTTAAAACAAATAAAGAATAATCTGGACTTTTTATGTATAAATCTGACAACAGCATTGGACGACAGCGCCTCTGCCGTCTGTAGTCGCAAGCTTTTAGCGGAACAAATTGCGCCATAAGAGTTGCACATGCATGGAGTATACGAGATACTGGTGTTACTGGTGTTTATCAGTCAAAATATTGACAGGTTCACATATTTCACGTGACTCACAAATTAATGTCAACATAGGTTAAGGCCGGGACCGCACTGGGGTCAATGTTGGCGCTAGTGCGGTCCCGGCCTTAGCCTATGTTGACATTTGTTAGTGACATGAAATATGTCGACCTTTCAATATTTTGACTGATAAACACCAGTTTTTCGTATACTCTCCACACAAAAAGTCGCAAAAAAGTTCATCTTTCAACGCTCATATGTCAAAGACCGTAATACCCAATGAACTATAGCCAAAAACTGGAATGCGCACACATTGCCATATCTGCCAAAAAAATAAAGCCATGAAAGACAGATGCCACAAAGGGGAATGTTGTTTTTTTCTGTTGCTCGCTGACATATGACGTTTTGGAAAGTTTTGTCATATTTACCTTCATAGGTTTCATCAATTGGAATACGTGTTGGAAGCGATTTCTGCCATTTAACATAATGAGTGCAACAAAAACAGGTATCCCCTCCGCAGCAGCGGCACTAGGCTTCACGTTCGTCAATATGTGTGAGCATTCCAGTTTTTGGTTACAGTTCATTGGTAATCAGGGATGTGCGTCTACACGTAGACTTTCATTGTCTACTTTACGTGTAGATAATGTAGACAATGTAGACAACGTGTCAACAATGTAAAATTATATAAATGACGTTTAATTCTAACCTCACACTTTTCTTTTTTTTTAATTATTTTTATTTTATTATTGGTTTTTCTGATACTTTATAATCAGTGAATGCTAATATCGAAGTAATAGTGATAGTATAGTAACTTTTGATATTTTTTTTCGATTTTTTTGGAATAAGTTATTGTTTACGCCGCATGTAGACAATGTGTAGACAAATGCTCACGTAGACAATTCGAATTGTCTACGCGTAGACAATCAATTGTTTACGTTGACATTGTCTACAGGCACATTACTGTTGGTAATACCACAGCATATACAAAAACAATCAGCAGGCTAACTTGAGTGACATCCCGTGTAATAAAGGAATTCATGGTCGGGATGTCACTAGCGGCCATTTTGGAATACGAGACAGGGCCTGATTAACAATAATTTAGATTTTTTTTTCGTGTCACAGAGTCGTATTGGCTTTAAATAAACTAATTTATTATTACTTACATATAATAATATTTATAATTACTAATTTATTATTATTGAATATACAAGAATGATAACTGATAACACCATAAATGACAACACGAATAAACTAAAGTCACTTTGAAAATCATAACTGAAATTCCGCTCTCCATCGCACGCCTATGACCTCCGTCAGAAATAAACAAATAAATTTAATGACAGGATGGTATCCCCTAATGGCGGCGTGCGCAGAAAAGATGCGCGTGAGAGTTAGCCTGCTGATTGTTTTTGTATATACTGTGGTAATACCTACTCGACTTCGTCCCATTTAAAGGTTGTTCAGAATTAAATCCTCTACAACATATCAAAAAATGGGCAAAATCCATAGAGCCCAAAAATCCAATGTTAGGTGTGCGTTATCCTTTCTTTAACTTCTTACGTAACACTCAAGGGCAGTGGCGCACCCAGGGGGGGATCATAGGTCCAGGGCCCCCACTAAGCCGCCCGTCCAAATCTGTATCTTTACGTACAAAAAAATTTGACATCATGGCGTGGCACCCTGACACGTCAATTTTTTATTTAGATTTTTAGACACAAGCCACAACCTTTGTAGGGTCCCCCCATTCCCCAAACCTATTTTCTGGGTGCGCCACTGCTCAAGGGATAGGATAAGCCACTCGTCCCTAGATCCGCCACTTTCCACGAGGTGAAAACATCATATAATTTACTAATGGCCGTTTGCACCGACCATTTTAAGGAAGGCTTAGCGATAAATATCCCTTAAAATTACATTTTTACATGGAGAAACGTCTCTTTAAGGAATACTTATCGCTAAGGCTTCCTTAAAATGGTCTGTGCAAACGGGCCTAAATCACCTAGAAAAATTATTTTTCTGAAAGCTCAAAAGAACCGTTTTTGGACGTGGCACCCGGAAAAATTTTCGCGCCTACGGCAGCTCCTGCGTCGGGCATTCACCTTCTTAAATTAGTAATTTGAACCAATATAACAATTCACGCGCCGCCACTGCCCGTATGCACCTCCCTGGAACTGATCCTGGCGGCGCCCATGCATATGTCTTTCTTCATTACGCAATGGTTTAAGGCTTGATACTGGTACTTGATTGGTGGACAACAGGTCTTCAAAACACAACTGATGCACCGTGTTTGCCGGGTCATTTGCATCACCTATTTCATCGTTAAAATACCAAGTAGCATCGTTTGGTTTAATGTCTGCACTAGAAAAATCAATGGACTGATGAATTTCTACACCTTGGACAATTAGAACGAACAAAACCAGGATTGCCACACCGATAGCATGCTACACCCGAAGAAGTGTGAGCGCTGACGCGAATAGGCTGTGTAGTTACCATAACCGAACCCGTTTGTTCCGAATTCTGACCCGTGTCAACTAATGAAGCGCCACTGACCATAGATTTATTTTTCGCAGTCAGTTTACGACACTGATCTTTGGTATGAACGATATTTTTGCAAAAAAACACAACGCGCTTTATTTTTCTTCTCATTGAAATCATTCGACTGTGATTGTTTGATGGCAATCGGTGTCTTAAAATGATGTTCCACGAGAGACTAAGGGATGATTTGGAATTTCGTTACAAAAGGATAAATAATGCAAAGAGTTAGTTCCATGTAATATATTTTGTTTCATATAAGTTCTATTCAAATAGGTTTGTTTATAGAAATGTTTTGCCAATCTTTCCTATTTTCTCAATTAAATTAATCCTTTCTCCGGATGAGGCATTGATTCAATGATGGGAAATTTCTTTCATTCTCCGATGACGTCAAATACAGTATAGCACCATTTTCACTTAACATTATAATAATAGGGCTCTCAATATTGATTTCAGACTCAAAAACTTCTTCAATGAAATTTCTATTTGACCATGCTTCAAAAACAATATTATCCATCCTTCTGGAGCTTCTTCATTAAATTATCTAACTTACCTACTACAAAATCTGAGCCGGGAATGTTTATTCTTTGTTCTCTACATTTTTCTTCAAAACTAGCATAATTTTTTATTAATATATTCAGAACTTTTATGCCAAGTACGTAAAACACAGGCAAAAACTCAATTATCGAGATCCATTCAGCAGCACATCTATCTTTCCTGAACACTTACACCTCTTCAGAAAAACAGTAACCTTAATTTTACATTTGAACATTTCGATATGTACTTTCAAATCCAATAATTGGCGACAACCTGGAATACCTATTGAAAATTATGTTCGAAATATCACAGCAACCGTGCACAAACGAATTTACTTGTTTTTAGTTTTTACTTAATTAAATATTTATCCTGAGGACAGCTGGCGTTTTTTTGCAACAGCAACTCGTTGGTAAATTGAAATTTAGAAATGCAGTTTCGATATGATGTCATTGTAACATTAACCAAGATCCATCACAACCAAATGGCTCAAGCTTTCCAATAAATATTATAGGCTGAACCCTCAAATCCTTTAATTTCTCAGTGAAAACTGGAATCAACTAGACTATTATTTGCCAGAGGCAGGCTTTTACCAGTCCTTATCAAACAGAGCCTGACCCAGAGAGTGACAAACGCGCTACTGTGAATATTAAACGCAAACGAACAGAATAGTTTGCATATATTATTTTCCAGAGAAAACACGCCCATCATGTCCATGCCGGCCGAATAAATTTTGTGTAAATGATTGGGATTGGGATAATTTTGAGTTGATTATTTCATTATCATTTTGCGCTGTAATAAATTGTTTCTATGTAATTCGCTATATCGAAATGTGTTTTATCTGGATTTCTGATTTATTGTTTGGATCTGGGTAACACGTTCTTTTGCAGTTACAGTCTTTTGGGCTGGAGATGCCTGATTTAACCGCTTTGGGTATAAAGACGCGAAGACAACCCTAACTTCCCTTCATCTGGCTGGTGTATGCCCTAATGTTAAGCAATCAACAAATATTTCTAGCATTTGTTCTAGGATCCTTTTCAGGAATTTTTGTTACCCCATCTGGTCCTGCGGACTTGTAGGGGTGGAAGGTTTTTACTGCCCATTCTGCGTTGGTTTTTGAAATTGATTCCAATTGCTCTTCAAAGTTGTTGGTATCTGTTTCTGTACAACCTGGGAAGTGTGTCTCCATTAGTCCACGTTGTTCCTAATTCTGGCTGACTTATATATGAGTGTTCATAATGGACTTACAGAATTCCTGCCATGAGCTCCTTTTGGCCTTTCTGAACTCGCTTTTATAGCGATTGAAATTGGTAGATATCTTTACAGTCACTATTTTTCAAATTTCCGACTGCTACTTGTGCCATGCTGGAAGTGAAATCAGGGTGGCTACAAAATCGTGGACTAAACCAGTATAGCCAATATTTTTTTGTTTTCCTCGGATTTTTGTAAAGGGAAGCCTCATCAATAATGAAGTTATTAGTGAACGTCCGCATTCTGATATAGAAACAAGCAATATACACTTCATGACAAGATCAGAATATTCCGAAACAAATCTGCATCCATCCGTCAATCAACAACGGAAAGTTAGTTGTTTCCCGAAGACTCATATAAATTCCTCTGCGCTGTTGCAATAGTTAATCTAAGCATTACAACAGCACCCTGCCACGACACTAAGATAGAGTTACGCCAAACTAAATTAATTTCGTTAATTAAAACGAATTACCGCCTTTAAAAGGAAATAATCTCGTCGCGAACACAAATGATAATGGTATTAGACGAAACCATGGCAGAGTTTAGTTTTGCCTCAAGTTTCGTCAACAAGGATTTTAAGTTTTTGACGTTGGGATTTCGTTTAAATTCACACACAATGCCGTAAATCATCTCCCGGTTCTGCATGAAAATTGTATACTGCCAGAGAGCCAAATGAAATATGCATTACTAACGATCGGATCGTTTTGTTTGGGAGGAAACCCTGAAAATATTTTATTGCCGGATTTTTGCTAATAGATTTTTTTTGTGTGCCCGCTTTCCGCTCTAATAAATTTTTATTTTTTTTGTTTTTATTATGCTTAATGAATATGTATTTTATTTCAGAAATGAACAGACATCACTATGCTCTATTCGTCAGGAATTGTCGTTTGATTTTGCTGTTGAGACGTGACTTTTCCGAGGGAGATTTGAACATTTTCAGACCTGCCGAATGGAGGTGGAAGATTGGACAGGTAAGAATCTGAGAATTTTTAAATCCGAACTTTTGAAGCGACGACAAGCTTAATATTGTGTAACGATTAAATAAAACACAACGTATATAATTGAGTAAAAAAAAAAAATTATATATTCACTCAAGAACAATAATTAGCAAAGATATATTTGAATATAAATTCGACCAAATGTCTAGAACGCTAACGCAAGACTGACTCCTCTTACTCATAAGAAAAACCACTCCCTCTTTATATGTATAAACATAAACAAGACCACCCCGTCATAATTAGCATACTTACTTTTTACCTCTATAGGCTAACAAAGAAAATATCCTTCACGAACACACTCGAAAAGAAACGTTCTTCTACAATCGGCCATGCTACTTCATTGTCCGTCCCGGAAAAATCCCCTAGCTGCAGATCTCTAAAACACAAAAAAAAAAAACAGTAATTTAGTGTCAAAATAAAATATAGGTATATATTGGAGATTGTGAAGCGATGCGAAGATTGGCCAAAAATCCACAACACTCGCCAATCATAACCGACAAATTAGTTACATCTACTCTAAAAACTTCCTCAAGTAGTCAAAGAATCTTTCTCTGAGACATTCTGTTCTACGAATTTCTCATCTAGCGATTTCTACTCTGAGATTTTATAGTCTGAATCCGTCTTACTACTACTCTGAAATGCGGCATGAAACGGCTTCATATACGGTCAGCTGAACTGACAGTACTGACACCTTCATATCCCTTACGTTCACGATTTGACCCTGGCAGATCCTCTACAATATAACGATCATGATCTAGATCCTCTTCATTTGGTAAGGACCACTCATTTCAGGTCCCCTACCCCATACTTATGACATTTCTTTCTTTTAGCATCAAAGCAGGTTTTTTGCTTGTCTTGAGTAATTTGAATTTTTGAAGCAGCTTCCTGCCTAGATTGTTTGATGTCATTTTCAACCGCGTCCTCTGTTACAGCTGTACTCAGAAATGAATCACCCAATGCTCTTGGTCTGTATCTAAAAAGCAGTTCACAGGGACTCTTCCCAGTGGAACTGTTTACTGCATAATTCCGAAAACAATAGACTCAATTGTCTCGTCCCATTTTTTTTCATCTTCGTAAGATGTTGAAATGGCCTTCAACAAAGTGCTGTTATATTTTTCCACTTGCCCGTTGGCACGTGGAGTAACTGTTGCATTAAATACCTGTTTGATTCCTAGCTCCTTGTTAAAACTGATAAAGGAGTTAGGCGTAAAACAAGATCCTCTGTCACTAATGATGCGTCTAGGAGTATCCAAAGTCAGAAAAATTGTCTCTAAAAAGTTTATTAGGTAGGTACTGGTTTCGTTTTGGTACTTGGAACTGATGGGTTGGCATGAAGAAACTTCGCTTCGTGAAAGCAGCTATTGCTACTATCAAGTATGCATTTTTTCTCGTGCTCTTCACAAACGGTCCAACATGATCAATGTGGAGAGTATGCATTGGGATTGGTACCTTTTCTATTTTATGGAGAAAACCCTCTTCTTTACCTGTAGGTGCTTTGTTGTATGCACATTGTAGACAAGACTTACTACCCATGTTTTTCAGAGTTTTTCGGTCGCAAAATGGTCCACGTTGTCATAATGGCACATTGTCACTGCGCGTCTGCCCGCTTTGGGAACGTACCATCGTAAACCAGTAGATAATTTCCGATAAAGTTTATTGTCTTTCAGCGAGTAATCTTTGTGAACCTGTTTTTCGTCACTGTTTACTGGTTTCGTCAACAATATTTCCATCAACTTCTTGCATGTGCTATCTTTCAGTTGCGCTGATAACACCAAATCATCTTGTGTGATATCTACTTGAAAAATATGAATAATGGATGGAATGCCACCACCGTGCAATGCGCGGAATCAAATCACGCTTTGACATTGCAATTCTCAAGGCACTACAGTCAGTTATTACTTTGAACGATAGCCCTAATAGGTATACTCGGAACCTCTGTAACTAGCAAACCTCTGGTAACGTTTCGAGTTCGTACGAGTGATAGTGATACTTTTCTTCTTCCCTTGCAGTCTGTCTGCTGAAGAAAAATACTGGCTTTAGGTTGCCATCTTCCTGTTTTTGTATTAAATTGCACCAAGCCCAATTTTCGAAGCATCGGTGTGGACCTCTATTTCTAACCCAGAGTCGTACAGGACAAGTAAAGGTCTCTTGATCAAAACTCCTCTAAGTTTTGCAAAACCACCATCGTGCTCTATACACCAGTCAAATTGTACATACTTTTTGTAAGGGAGATCAAAGGGCGGGCAATTTGTGCAAAATCTGTCACATATTTCCTGAAATAGCTGCATAGACAAATGAATTGTCGAATCTAATGCACATTTTTTGGAACAGGAAATTTCTCTACTGCAGAAATCTTCGAAGTATCGGTTCGGATACCGGCAGCACTATTCTCATGTCCTAAATAATCAATTTGCTCTTTAAAGAAATTACATTTTGACAGTCGCAAAGTGACACCTGCATTTTGGAAGGTTTCAAATAAATCCCCAAGAGCAACCAACCCAAACGCAACACTAGGATAAGGAACCAAGATGTCATCCATGTATGCTAAGGCAGTAGAAGATCTCATGGAGCCTAGGATCTGGTTAATCGTCCGTTAAAACACCGCTGGAGCATTTACTATGAAAAACAAAATCCTAAAAATACAGTTATAGAAAGTCCTTGCAGGGATTGATAGTAGTTATTATCTAAATCCAAACGGCATCCTTAAATATTCGTAGTGACCATCAGGAGTTACGAATGCTATTTTTTCTTGGGAGTTCTCCGCCATTGGTGTTTGGTGGTAACCGCTCGCTATGTCCAAGGTCGTAAAATACTTGCATCCCTTCAAAATCTCTAAATGGTCGTCCACTGTTGGTAAAGGATAACAGTCTTTCATTGTTTTTGCGTTACCGGCGCGGTAATCTACGCACACGCGTGTTCCACCAGTTTTCTTCTTAACCAATACAATTGGACTTGAATCAGATGATCTGGACTCTTGTATATTATTGGCTGACAGTAGTTCATTAACTATTTTGCGCACCTTTTCCTTTTCATGCATAGAAAGTCTATATGGTCTATATGTCACAGGATTTTCACAATTTATACGAGTTTTCATTTCCGCGGATCATATGTGACCTAGTTCTTTCAAATTTTCCACAAAACAATCGCGATACTTGTTTAACAATAATAGAAAATTATTTAAATCGGTTCTAAGTAGATAACTTTTCTGGCACACAAGTGGTTGGATCATTTAAGGAAAATTTTTCCAAATTACGAATATCTACTTTCGAAACAGGTACTCACATTTTCGTCATCAGGAACGCAAGGAACACCTCTTGCAATTACCCTATTGGGTCCAAAACAGATCACATCTTTTGAAACATTAAAAATGGAAATTTTCAAATCTCCTGAGGATATGACACATCTGGGCAAAACATATTCTTTGCCTGGTTCAAAACGTTGACCTAGGTCTACAAAAATATCACCGGTAGTCATTCTTCATCATACAACAAGTCCTATGTGGTTTGAGGAAATTTTAGTGGAAACAGTTGCCATCAAAACTATCTTTTTAGGTGGAAATTTTTGTCAGTTGAACCACTGCTGGGAAGTCTAACAGTTCCTTTGCGAAGTACTGTTATCGCATCACTCTTATTTATTACTGACTTACCAATTAAAACTCTGCGATTGATTGGGCACAATAAAGACTGAAGTTTCAACTTCCAATAAATCTACTCTTAGATTCGTTTTGGCATTGCCCAAAACCTTCGTAATAGCCCCTTCATATCTATTTAGAGTAACATTTGCAAGTGGACCAAGTAAGGCCAACAGTTTTTGCATCCGATTCACAAATTAATACGACCTCGCATCCGGAATCAATAAAACCATTCAAACTATGTCCGTTTACTTCACAAGTCACATAATAACCGTCTGACTTTGAATCAGGTTTGGTTTCGCGCTTTATGTGAAGTAGGTACTTGGCCTGTTCTTGTAACAATTTGAGGATAAATGCCCTAGGTACCTGTTTGCAAATTGAGCATTCCTTTTTAGGCTTGGGACAGTCCCTAAACATATGTCCATAGTCTTTGCAATTGAAACACTTTTTATGTTTGAGTTTTTGATTTACGTCAGAATTCTGCGTATGTTCGTAACGGCTCTCTTGCTTTTCGGGTAATTCTATTCGTTTCTTGACTGATACTGTCACCGAAGATAAAGAAGAGAGGTACTCACGAAATAGGTCCTCTGGTATAATATACCTGTCCATTTTTGCTCCAGATTGTATTGTAGTATTAAGGATACCATCTATAATCATCGACACTGTTTTTTTTTTTTCACTTATTTCGCACTGGCGAAGGAGCTGCATTTTTCCAAAATGATATTCTGTCCACGATTCTTCGGTCATTTTTTTATGCTCTATCATATTCTTCAGCGCAGTAGGAAAGTCTCGATTGGCAGGAAATGCTAAAATAAGCATGCGCTTCGAGTCCTTCATACCAATCTCTAGCTAAGCCTGGTAGGCGTGTTTGCATATGAAAAATCTTTAAATTTTCATCCCAATTATTTATTTACCCAAGTTGGTCTATCTTATGTAACCATTTGCTACAACTTATTTTCCCATGGATTGAATTCTGGGTATAGATTTTGAATTGACCTTATTTTGACTGCAATTACCGCCGCTTTCTAATAAATGGTTGACCAAATCTTCCAGTTGTCGAATTCGCCTCTGCGAATCACTTTCAGGCATGGTTATTGTCGTAATTGAACTACTACTTCGTGGTAATGTGACGTTTGCATCTGTAGCCTGTTCCATTATTTATTCTAAACTTGCTTGTTTTTGCGCTTGCTTAGACTGGGGACGTTCCATAACAACACAAGGAGGAGTTAAACTTCTCAACCCAGGTGCTTGAAGAGCATTTACTGAAAGACCTTCCTGAACATTTCTTTCGTTATTTTTGTCCTTTTTGGTCGAATAGCTACTATCTCGAGTTTTATCGGTTTTCTTGAACTGTCTAGTTGTTCTTTTATAGCGTTCAGCACAGTTACTACTTATTGACGAACGAGCTGGCTGAATCGCTTGAACTGCTTCTACGCCTTCTATTCTTCCCCATTTTCCAAAGTATGACGCACTCAAACTCTAACAAGCTGGCACAAATAAACACTAAACCACAACTTCAAAAAGTTACAAAACACAACTCCGGAGGTGCAGATATATTCCGCTGCTGCACTTGAACGATTAAGTAAAACACACGTGAAGTGGCAAAGAACCAACAACGAAAGACTAGTTGATACACAAGCATAAACGCAGGCGACCAATTGCTAGTCATAGCAGGCTCCTTTAGCGATATTCAACACAAGTGGAAAACCGTCTGTAAAGCGTGCAAGGCATGGGAGAAGGCTAGCAATGTCAAGCTAGCAATATCAAGATAGAACAGAGACATTATTCATACCCAGACACAAAGAGACAAGTGAACCCAGGATAAAGATCGAGGACAAAAGAATATCAGAGGAGCTACATTAGAAAACTTGCGTGTCACGTGTCGCTACAATCAAAATGGCAAAGTTGACAATGACGATAAAGACATGTGGAAGCAGCGGCTAGAATTAAGGCCGAAACTCACTAGCAACACGCCACGTCATACTTCGCCACGCCACGCCATGTGACGAAAATGTATGCGTATATTCTTTCATTTATTAATAAGTGCCACGTACACACTTGCCACACGCGATACCACGTCATGGCACGCCACGCCATCCGTCCATTTACACACAAACTGTCCCACGTGAACCTGTGTCACATGGCGTCGTATGGCGTGGCGTGTTGCTAGTGGGTTACGGCCTTTAGACCTTTGCTTTCAATGACGAAAAGCGCATACTCTACGACTGCAAACTAGGCGCTACGAGTCATGGCGGGCATCCCACCGTTCTGGCTCTAGGCAAAAGACGGAAAGCGAGACTGGAATGGCTAAAACGAACAGACAAACCAAACCTTACGACAAGGGGCAGGCTCTAAAACCAAGTGGCGGAGAACTGGCACGTAGACGCCAGTACAAATCAAGAAGGAAGAAAGGGCATTGGCGTACATATTGCAATTGCGGACAGAATAGAACAGCGCACAAAGAGAGCACCAGACAACACAAATATAGACAGAGCAAAAATGATGGCAAACTTTGAAGGATTGATCAGATGACAGTGTTAACGGACATAGTAAACGATGGAGCAAATTATGAAACATAAAATAAAAGACAAGCTGACGGCGCATGTCTTGATGCTAGCGGAAGAGACCCTAGAACAAGACAAAGGGGTTGGAATTATATGGAAGAAGGGCCTCAATGAAAATATATCGGGGAACAAAGCTGCAGACATGATGGCCAAGATTATCCTATAAAGTCAGACAGGAACCTGCAGACACATGGACAGAGACACAATGAAGAAGGAACGAGAGCACAAAACTACAACACCATGGCAAAAGACTGAAAAAGATAAGGGCAAAGAGTTTTACAAACATTGCCAAGAAGTAGGGATGGACTGACATATGCTGCAGCTTAGTTTCAAAGCTACACAACTGGTGACAGGCCACGGAAACTTCGAACAGTACATCCTGAGTTTCAACCTGAAAGAATCCGACGGGCAATGCACGTGCAATCAGAATGCGAAAGAAGACGCGCATCACGTCAAGAAAGTATGCATCCTGCAGCATCCAAGGCAAATCCGAGGTTAAATAATATTAGAGTATGGCGACGTAAGGATTTATTTGATACAGCAACATACGACAAACAAGTGACAAAAATAAACAAATGGGCTAATATAGCAGTCACAGACACAACTACAGGCGATTAGCAAACACACACAAAGTGCTAGAGAAGACAAAACACATACAATAGTGAATAGATAAAGAGACACATGAGCAAGCAAAGATCAAAAACAAAAGACAAAAAGAAAGCAGACAGAAATAGACAAAAAAAAGGAGATCATACATTTTCCCATAAATTTGACCAAAATAAATGAAATCGGATGCTCGGTTGACTCGCCATGCTTAAAATTCGAATTCTACAAGATAGATTTTTTGGGAATTTTGGGATTTCAATAAAGACATTATCAGTAACATTTTTACCAATTTTCAGCTTGTTACTTCAAATGTCCGGGTTTGGCAAATTTTTTTGTCTTATTTGCCTAACACTAGTAGGCGAAAGCTGTTAGAAGTTTTAAAACTCTTCAATTTATCAAATTCTAGAACAAGTTTGGCATTTATTTAAATAACTTCCTAACAAAATTACGACAGCGTGCCATCTCCAAAACACAACTGTTTCTTGCTAAAGAATATTTTCTCTCCTTTCTTACTCGGAGTTATATTTATTTGCTTTCTAGTTGGAAACAGCATTTAAGTCCAAGCCAAGACTATCAATCTTGTTTTTATTCAGACTTCAAAAATGGCCTCTTTCAAAATGGGGAGTGGTGTTTTTAACTTTTTTATTGCGCCATCGCCAAAAGTTTTCTTTTACCTTCAGCTGGCTTTCTCTTCATGCCTGAAATGTTTCTTGGAATTTTATTAGATGAAAATGCTTGAGAGAGGAGTAATGAGCTTGAAATTATAGTGTTTTTTTTTAATACACTGAGAAGTTTTTAGTTTCAAAAATTCTATTTTGTGATAAACTAGGAATGCTATTTGCTGGCAAAGCGAGAAACGGTATTAAAAATGCAAAGCGAAGTTGAAAACTTTCGAACTTACTCAATTTACGTTGAAAAATTGACTAGTTTAAAGCTTGGGACGGATTACTGTTTAATCTTGTAATCCCGTGTTTTAAAAAAAAAAGTTCGATGGGACTTTAGTTTGAACGAGTCGAGGGGCTTTTCCGGAATTAATTACCGTATGTTAAAGGACTAGGCCATTAAGTAAATTATTTCGAGGGAAGCTGAACATTTTTTTAAAAAAAAGTGGTTTCGGTTTCAACCATGATATTAACTAGCATTTTTTTTCTGTTTCAAATGAAAAGCAGTCGGTTTATAAAGAAGGTTTTACATTTAATCTGAATCAAAGATATTTCCAACTGGCATCAACTGCTCAAAATCTGCATCCTTATAAATGTACTTAAAATAGTTTTTTGATTGCACTAGATATTTCTCTTAATCATTGAACCCTCAAAATCAATCCAAATTGAATCAATTTGAACACATTCCGCCTAATTAGTTGGTATAATCTCCCCCAACTTTGTTCGGGCAAAAGCTTCTGATTAACATTGTGTGTGGATTGTGGTGACCTGTGGGCACTGATAAACATCAGGGTAACTTGTCGGCTTAAATTCTGATCAGACTGATTAGCCAAAATTCTCGACTCAATGATTATATTAAATTTTTAACATAAATGTTCTACTTACTCTATTTTAAGGAATTTGTGATGTATTGTGTTTTTTTCTAGGTTTGTGACGACCAATGGCATCACTACGCCATCAACGTCCGTTTCCCCGACGTAGAACTCTACGTAGATGGACAACTTTTCCGCAGTGAAAAGAAAAATCCAGAAGTCATCGATGATTGGCCTCTGCATCCCACCAAAGGCATCAACACCACTTTGACTGTTGGCGCCTGCTGGCAGGTAATAATGCATTTCCTTTTAAATTTTAATCGAGTTATTAAATCCCCCTTTGATTTTTCTCCATAGGGCTCCGATAACAAGATGAAGCACCACTTGAAAGGGTACTTGGCCGGATTGAGCGTGCTCGTCGGCGAAAATGAAAAACCTGAAGTTCTTAGCTGTTTGCATCAGTGCAAGGAGAGTTTGCAGGTGTGTATACAAATTAGGCTTCTTGTGAATGCTATGCTAATAATTGTTTACTTGTTAGGGGATATGGTAAGGTTGGGCTTCGGTAGTGAGGCGGAAAATTTAATTTCATCATGACAAACCTCTTCACTTTATAACTGAATAAAAATTTTACTAGAGGGTTTTTTTTTTTAATTTCCAATAATCAGATACAGAAAATTAAACAATAGAATATTAACTATATACATTCATAAACCAAGAGCCGTAGCTATGTTGGTTTTACAATTACAAAATTTGATATTATTCTTACAAAAGTGAGGTAATGTAGCCTTGTATTACTGAATATGTTTTAAATAAAGGTTCAAAGGAATTATATTGGAGTATATATTTTATATCTCAGTCATCAAACGAAACAAGTGCAATCCCTATTAGAACAGAACAAAGGACTAAATATATTTAAAAGACATAGCACACCTAAGAAAGCGATAACCAAAATAAAAGATGCGAAAAACAACATAGTAGAAGACAGACAACAGATACTAAAAGTTGTGGAATCTTTCTAAGTATAGAGATCTGTACGAATCTAAAATAGCAAACACAAGGACAAGGGAAGACAAAATACGAATATTAAATGCAAACTCAGAAGAAATGCCCGAATAAATATGGAAGAACTGGAGAAAGGGTTATCCCAGATGAAAAATGGTAAAGCGGCAGTAGAAGACAACATTCTGCCTGAAATGCTCAAGGAAAGCGATACTAAGACGAGACAAAAACTAGTGAAACTATTCAATAAGTGCCTAACAGAAGAACATATACCCAAAGATTGGGAGAATGCTGTAGTTGTTCTGATCTACAAGAAAGGTGACCCGACTGATCTCGAAAATTACTGGTCGATAAGCTTACTATCACAAATATATAAATTATTCACCAGAATAATCACCAACAGATTAGAGCGAAAACTCGAAGTTTACCAACCAAAAAAATAGGCTGGATTCCGAAGCCATTATAGCACGACAGAACATCTACACACAGTAAGGCAGATGATCGAGAAAGCTACAGAATATAATATAAACCTATGGATGGCTTTTGTCGATTTCCGGAAAGCCTTCGAGACAGTGGAAATCTGGGCAATAATAAAATCCTTGAGAAATGTCAGAGTGGATCAACGACCAACGTTATATAAACCTCATTGAAAACATCCATAAGACTTCGACAATGTCGATAAGACTTCATGAATCATCTGACAGAATAAACGCCAAAAGAGGAGTTCGGCAAGGGGACGTAATATCTCCAAAACTATTCACTTTAGTGCTCGAGGATATTTTTAAAAAACTACAATGGGAAAACAAAGGATTGAACATACATGGTGAACGCCTGCACAATCTAAGATTTGCCGACGATATTGTACTGTTCGCGAAAGACAAACAGGAATTGACACATATGTTGGAAGAACTACAAGATGAGGCGGCAAAAGTAGGATTACACATGAACTACACAAAGACCCAGTTTATTACAAATACACCAGATGCAGACGAAACAATACCGATCCATGACAGCACAATAAAAAAGACACAAAAATACATATACCTTGGCCAAGCTATAACACCGGGCAAACAAAATCAAGAAATGGAAATTGATAGGAGAATTAGACTGGGATGGGCGGCTTACGGCAAGTTAAAGTACATCTTCAGCATGAATATTCCAATGACTTTAAAATCAAAAGTCTATAACAAGTGTATACTGCCTGTTGTCACGTATGACTGCGAGACCTGGGTGATAACCAGAAGAATTAAACACAAATTGGAAGTACATCAGAGAGCCATTGAAAGACGAATTTTAGGAATTTCCCTGAGAGACCACAAAACAAATACATGGATAAGGGAAAGAACCAAAGTCTCCGACATAATAAAAAGAATTGGTTCCCTAAAATGGCAATGGGCAGGACACGTGGCCAGACATACAGAAAACTGGAGCGGGTATATCACTAGATGGAGACCTTGGGAAGAGAGGAGAAGTGTTGGAAGACCCCAACAAAGATGGTACGACGATATAAAGAGGGTTGCAGGCTTGAATTGGTACCGAGTTGCGCAAAACCGAAGACAATGGTCAAATTTGAAAGAGGCCTATATCCTAAAGCAAAGTAATCATAACTGCGAAATTCGCATTTTTTTGACATTGCGTTGACAATTTGACGTTTGATACACACATAAAACGTCAAATTGTCAACGCAATGTCAAAAAAATGCGAATTTCGCAGTTATGAGTACTAGGCTTAAGGATAGAAAACGGCTGAAACAGTGTTCCCAACTGCAGGGAATTTTCCCTTTTTAGGGAATTTTGGCACCCAAAAGGGAAAAGGGATTTTTTTTTTATAAAATCGTCGAAATGAGGGAATTTTTGAGAAATAGTTTGGCATCGATGAAGATAGAAATTGTGTTCAGCGCGGATTTGGAGTGGAGTAAGCGATGTCACTCTACCTACGCCGAAAAGCAATACTCGAACGCCTGGAGTGGGTACGGAGTTACGCGGAGTGACATAGCCGAACGCAGCAAGGTTCGGTTTCGGGGGTTCCCGGTTGTATTTATTTTAATGCTCATGTTTAATTTTTGTAATTTGTTTGTAATCCGTTTAATCATCCAAAGGACTCAATTTTTTGTTTTATTACATACACAATAGAAAGAAGATATTTTTGGTTTTGATATAGGTAAAGTCATTTGGCATTTATTTAGATGTACTCGTAAGGCTTTTTCGGAAACACTGATCCGACTAACCTGATCACCAACTGTTTGTTTTTTATCTTTCTTTAATGAACACGATTGAAAAAAGACAAAGTACATCAGCTGGTGATCCGGTTAATCGGATCAGTGTTTCCGAAAAGGCCTATTGGCAACATTGAAAGCAGGGAATTTTAACTCTAAAATATATAAAATAGGGAATTTTTGGGATCCATCAAGGGAATTATTAATCTGAGAGGTTGGGAACACTGGGCTGAAAATGGAAATGGAAATCTCAGTCATCAAAGTAATTTACCAAAAGTAGTTTCTTTATTTCAATTTTAAATTTTTTTGGATGGCAGTCTTTCATGCTTCTAGGTTGTTTGTTATACAAAATCAGTTCTTCTGAATAAATGCTTCTTTATGCACCTGTAGTTCGCATTTATTCTGTACGGAAAATAATCTCTGTCTGGTATGGTAATCATGAACATCTTCCGTCCGAGTAGAGTAATATTTGTATGTGTTTGAGCTCATATTTGTGAATTTATAAAATACTTAGGTAATGTTAAGTATTGCTCGTGGCAACTGGTACCTACACATATTTAACAGCTGTATTCTGTAACACCATAAGAGGATGGTGGTGCTTTTGATTTGTGTTGTCCCAAATAATGGTTAAGTATATCAGATATGAGTTTATGAGATTAAGCACATCAGATATGAGTTTATCAGGGAGTAGTATATATTTATAGCAATTCTTCCAAGTATGCCCATAGCTGGAGCAATTTTGTGACATGTAGTTAATATACAGTAAGGACATAAAGTCCGTCGCCCCCCCTCTAACTTTTGAACCGCTCGGTATATTGCAACGAAATTTGGAATGATGATATGTGAATAGATTCTCCATTTTTTGGAAAACAAATGACAGCTTCAGCTGTCAAAATGACAGCTAGGCGCAGTTTTGATACGTTTTCTTAAATAGAAGGCGGTGTCGAATGATATATCGTTTTGAAGGTCTCTTCATTCTAAATTTAATCCCTGATTCTGAAAACATTTGGTTTAGCGGTTTTCAAACTATGACGAAAAAACCAAAGCTTGTTTTGCTCATAAACACTCATAAAAAAAAAAAAATAGTTATTTATGATATAAGTGCTAAAAGTGACATTTTATTTTGTTAAAAGGGAAGTTTGGGACACGACGCCGAAGGCGGAGTGTTCCATCCCTTTGAACAAAATAAAATCACTTTTAGCACGAATGTCATACACTATTTTTTCCACAAACGCACTAAAAGTGATTACTTTTAGCACTAGTGCTAAAAGTAATCACTTTTAACACCAGTGTCATAAAATGGCATTTTAGACACTGACAGCATCCGTTAAAAATGACACTTTTAGTGACGTTTGTAGAAAAAAAAAAAAATTTATCGGTTTTTTATTCATTATTTAAGTTACCAATGTCATGACGTCATTATTATTTCTGAAAAAAAGACAATAATGAATAAAAAAGCGATAAAAAATTTTTAAATTTTTTTTTCATGAGTGTTTATGAGCAAAACAAGCCTTTGTTTTTTCGTCATCATTTGAAAACCGCTAAACCAAATGTTTTCAGAATCAGGGATTAAATTAAGAATAAAGAAACCTTTAAAACGATATATCATTCCACACCGCCTTCTATTTAAAAAAACGTTCCAAAACTGCACCTAGCTGTCATTTTGACAGCTGAAGCTGTCATTTGATTTTCAAAACATGGAGAATCTAGTCACATATCATCATTCAAAATTTCGTTGCAATATACCGAGCGGTTCAAAAGTTAGAGGGGGGGCGACGGACTTTATGTCCTCACTGTATGTTGTTCCCATGTAAGACGAATATCTATGTACAATCCAAGATACTAAATAAGATTTTGTTTGCTAAATTTGAATTTCCCAAAGTTCAATTGCTGCTCTCTGTTTAACATCTATATTTGAAATTATCATGTAACTGCACTTATTCATGTTCAGGGAAAGTTTATGATGTCTAAGCCATTCGTCTATCTCGTTCAAATCATTTTCTATAATGTGTTGTAGTGTTTTGGGATATTTTCCTTCATACAGCATTTCTGTGTCATCTCGACTGGTATAGTGTCGATCTTAAAGGTAATCTGGAAATGGAGTTCATATGTACAAGAAACAATAATTTGGGTCCCAATATAGACCCTTGGCGAACTCAACATGTTATATCTTGTTGTAGTACTAAGCACATTGTTACATAGTACTTTTTGAGTTCATCTACTCAGATAGTCTTTCAACCATACTGAGACCATTCCAGTTATTCCATTTTGTTCTAACACTGTTATAAGTATGTCATGGTCAATTGTATCAAAGGCTTTCTGCAAGTCCAGTGATACAAGCTCGGATACAAGTATACAGCTTAGCCCTTTGTCCATTTTGCTATAAATATATATGTAATCATGTCGGTAGTAGCTGATACTGTGCTTGAGTTAGATCTAAAACCATATTGTCTGTTAGACCAGGAATCTGATAAATCAAAGAATTGTACAATTTGGTTATTGATACAGGCTTCCAAAATTTTTGACATGGCTGCTGAGAGAGATATTGGTCGATAGCTTCCAGGTTGCTTTGAGTCACCTCCTTTATACAGTGGTACAACTTTTGCCATTTTTATCAAGTTTGTGATTGATCCAGTAATGAGAGATAGGTTAACTAACTTAGTTATAATAGGTATTAACTCCACTTTTAATTCTTCAATAACGTCAATGCTGAAGCCATCACTGCCTGAAGCTTTTCCTTTCTTTAATTTATCAATGAATGATATCTTTAACGTTTTCTTCTGAGACCTGTTGCCATTCAAATATGTATTTTTTCCTACTTAAGAAAAGTACTGGTTTAACTGATTAGATATATCAACAGTTTTATTGTACAATGTATTTTGATATTGAAGCTCATGAACTGTATTCTGTATTCTCGTCTAATTCAACTTACTGGGATTTTCATTTTGGAACTAATGTATTCTGAAAACATGCATCTATACGAGGTGAGCACCAAATTGCAACAATCTTCACATACCTATGAATTTGAAAAAAATATCTTTCCCTGATTTTTTTAAATTCTGTATATGTATTATGGATAAGGTGGTTTAGCGTTGACCATATTTTTTTGCTGTTACCCTGTGCTTCTAACATTTTACCTGAGAAATAGTCTTATGCTGTTTATAGTGATAATCTCGTCTTAAAACAAGGGTGTGCTATGTGATATTAAACCAGGGCGCACTATTTTGTCTAAAACGATTTTTTACAGTTTTTGTACTTAGATTGTTCAGGTATATCCCCAAAATCTCATCACACTAAGAATTAGGATTAATCCAGTCTTAACTCTGCAAAAATCCCACTTGATTTTTAAATTGTGTTCTATTTAAAGTTGTCGCAGTATAATATTTGTCATTAGACTTGCACGAGGGATATTCCAATTTTAACAACTGCATTTGATGATCTCCTAAACCCTCATTCACTATGTACAAGTTTGCATTTTAATTTAGTTCATTTGTCAGGATGTAATCAATACAAGTTGCTGAGTGATCAGTGATTCTGGTAGGCACAGTTTTATTCAATATATTAAAGCCATTAGAGGCTATTGTCTGACATATTGTAGAAGTTGCTCTTGTATTCATTTCTGGACGCCGCAGTTGTGTTTGAACTGTTTCACAACTGTACTTGGGACGATTTTTTTTTTGATATGACATTACAAATCAGTGGGGCTAGTTGCACATACACACATCTCAAGTTACAAATATCGCAGAATTTGTTTCAATGTTTAGGAGTAGTTATTGGGCTGATTGCTTTTTTGAAAGTCGTTTCTTAAGATGTGAAGGTTTTTGGAATGTGTTTGTCATGATGAATTTAAAAATACATAAAATTACATAGTTAGGTACACCCCTAAGGGCGTGTATTATAAAACTACTTTGAGAGTTAACTTAAAGTTAACTTCTGGAACTACATGTGATTCAAAAAGTTAACTTCAAGTTAACTGTCAAAGCAGTTTTATAATACCCACCCTAATTTGGACGACAAGAACTTTTATCAAATATCTTAAAAACTGACGTTTTACTAATTGTCATATTCATCTTCCTCTTTGAAATTTAAATTTCTCAATTTGGATGTTTTGAAACTCTACCAGATCGTGTTCTATGAAACTTAACAGATGATTGCAATTCCGTTAAATTTTCCTTTTGTTCTTGTATTAGGTTTAAAATATTCCCAACTGGTATATTTGTACAATTCTCATTCTTGGGCGTACCTAGGATTATTTACAGATAAATTAGTTTACCAGTATTGTACGATACCAATGTGAATCCTACGTTCAATTCTATCAAATTTATCTTTAATCAAGGCCGATCTTAGAGCCCACTTATCATCTTTGCAATAAATTACATTATCAACTTATTGTTTTTATTCTAAAAAACTTCCAGGTATTACATTTAGATTCGCCCCTGTATCAATTTTAAGATCTATGAAAACATTTTTAATACCAAAGTTTTGTTTCGATATGCCTAAGATTTGTTATTATTTAACAAACTGCAATAGTATTCAATATTATTAGAGTCTGAATCAAAATTATCTGTACCTTTAATTTGATATGTTCTTTTTTTTTTTCATTAGGCTTATTCACATTAAAATCAAGCCTAATCCGTCTCTCTTTTTCACAGGTACCAAGCATGGAACTTCTCCAACCTGGCATGGAACTGCTGACCAACTCTGATTTAACCGAAGTCACTGTAGAAGGCGACAATCGTACCAACTTGGAAATTTTAGTGCGCAAAATTGGCTATGCCAACACCAGAGAATTCCCCACTCCTGGCAGGAGAAATTTGAAACTTTCCACCACTGTAACCTGTGATAATGGAAAACCAATCAAAGTAAGAAAAATTGTTACTTAACTATTCACTAATTCTATCAGGAATCATGACTTAAGCTGGCCTATTTTTAAGTTCTCTGTTAAACTAGAAAATTTCATTGTAATTCCCAGGTTCCTGATGCATCAACTTATGTAATGGTCTTAAGACCCCAAACCCCCAGCATAAACTTGAATGGCACTGTCAACATGGCAAGGAAGTATGAAGATTTTAGAATGGGCGTAAGAGTATTGGCCGATATTCATATTACTGGTAATTTTTCTGCAATTTCCCAATTCCATCAATCTCTTATGCTTTCTAACATTTTAGGTGAACAAAAACTGGACAAATGCCAACTTACAATTTATCCCAATCTTAATCCTGACCATGAAAACTTGGCTGTACCCGAAGAAATGTTGAAACACTTTGGAATGGCCGCACGTGTTTCTAAAGATGGAGTCACCATAAGTGGGTCTGATATGGTTTTCAACTACCAACAGGTATTTTACTATTGCAATTTTAAACTATATTTAAAATATATTCATTTGAACTACTGTTTCATATTTAACTGTGTCTTGTTTTTCAGGTTTTGAGACAGCTTGTATATACTAACAGGAAGCCAGCCTATTATCTAAACAGAGTCTTCAAATTGACCTGCTCTGAATTAAACGGAAGATTTACCAGTAATGAATATGTCCAAACGGTAAGAGTCGGAAGAAATCTTCACCGTCAGATTTTCACAAATAATTTTCCAGCTCACTGTCATCCATCCTCAACCCAAAGAATCCATCGTAGCCCACGCCAAAGTGAACAAACACAACGTCGAAGTCAGACCTGCTTCTGTGATTTCTCACGATTACGTACAAGCCAGTCATTTGAACGTGATGGCTAGCGGTGGCTCTCACGCCGTCACCATTATAGTGGTGGTTTGCGTTGGATTTTTGCTGTTCATGATCGTTTTGGGAGTGATCAGGATTCGGGCTGCCCATCAGAAATCGTCCAGCGAAGAAGCGCAAGACGGCGAAATGACTTGGGATGATTCGGCATTGACTATTACTGTTAACCCGATGGAGGTAAAAATCTAATCAGATTTTGGTACAAGTGTACAGAAAATAATTACTTATGAAAGTCTATATTCTGCTCACAAACTATGACTTAATCGAGCTTCATTTGCCAGCAGTGGCATGCTACAAAAAAAAAATATTTTATTTTCAGAATGCTGAGCGTAAAATGGATCGTCCAGGTTGTGGATCTGGAGACTACTCCGAATCTGAACAATCCGACTCGGAAACTTCTTCTGATGAAGACGGACCTGGAGATGGACCTTGTCGCATTAGAGCTGATTCTTCAGACGAGGTAAGAGTCAGAAATAGGGCTTAAACTACTCTCTCAGTATATACCTACAGGGTGTTTTAAATCGTCCAAAAAATTCCTTGCTCCAACGAACTTCTCAGGTGCAACTACATATTGATTAAAAGAAAATATAATGTTCCTGAAGTATTTATAATTAATTATTGCTGAGGTCGCAGGATTGAGTTCATTTACTTGAGTTTACACTGTTGTTGAACTTGCTGACTTTGCGGTTTCCTAGATCAATAGGATGTACGGGTCATTGCACGGTAAAGAGGCCAATGGTCAGAATACAAGAATATAACAGCTCCCCTTTTTAAGAAAAAGTTGGTGCTAATGCAGCAGCTTTTAGAAAAGTGGCAGCCAGAGTATTAGGCTATCTCCTTCCATGGGGTCTTCAGGGTGAATGCTGGTCCTTCTTTTTGGGATCAGTTTTCTCAAATAATTTATTTCTCGTCGTTTTCCGGGCTTTGGTCGTGGTGGAAAATCATCAGTCTTGTAGTTTTTCTATGTCGGCATTTGCAGTAAATGTAAGTGATGGTTAGGGTAATGATCAGAACTATGGAGAAGATAGTGAACCAGTTGATATGCCTTGATATAAAGTGTTCATGGATCAGTTTCTCTAGTTTTTCAGAGTATTGGTTGAGTCTGTGTAGGGCAGCATTAGGTCTTCTGTGTCGATGTTGCTCATTTTTAAAGGTTTGAGTTCTGGAAGATGTACTTGTTCTGGAATGTGTTAACAACTGTCATACGAAATTATAACAGGATGACTTTTGTAGGTGAAGTGAATTAGTTCGAACAATGTTCGTTGTAGTTTCTCTTTTTCCACATTTGACTATTACTGGAAGCGGGTCTGGAATGGTAACAAGCCAGTAATTTTGTTCTAGTTCTTGAACATGGTAGTCTGAGGCTATCAGAATGGATGTTTCGCAACTGGGCCTCACATATTCCATCGCTGTCAATAGGATACTGAAGCAGATCGGTACAAATGTGGAGATTTAATTGAATTTGCAGCTTTTTAGGTCTTGAGGAAATATATACAGCAAAGAATCGTCATCTCGCGCAATGACTTATGAGTTGCTGTTATAGTGTGAAAGAGACCTATTCGATTATCTAAAATTGGGAAAATTCGGTATAGTGTATAAGTTTCGGGTTCAAGGAACGGGATTTTCAAAACGAAAACAATTTTGCTATCTGACTGATAAGCTTCTAGCTCTATGATATCAAGATACTTAGCAACATTTGAGGTGTAATAAGTTGGGAATGGAAGATTATTTTTCGAAAGCGATCTTGATATTTCCTGAAGCGAGGAGACTAAATCTCTCGGAGTGATAATCGAGCTGTATAGAATTTTCAAACGAATGTAATAGCATTCAGGAGGTCATTAAGAGTTTTTTCTATGAAAACGTAACTTTTCATAGGGGATTCGCAAAGGTTTATGGTTCTTATTAGTCCTCCGTAAAATATCATGAAGTCTGAAATGTCCATAATGGATTTTCTTATTTCTCCGATGTCTTTATTGAATGTTATTTCGTCAATTTGTAGTTTTTTGAGGGTAGAGTTAAAACTTTTGATCAGAGCCGTAACTAGACCTGTTTGCGCCTGTGGCAGGTTAATAATTTGCGCCTCCGCCCCATATCCAATGTAAAAACGTAGGTTAAGGTAACGACGTTTATTTCTATGTACGCAGTTTTTTGTTTCGGAAGTGATTTCTAGGAATTTTACGTTTACGGATTCCGCAATACGGGATAAGAGATTGAAATGGGTTGGTACACTGGTTTTGAAAGCAGTCATCCTTGGGGCTGATTTTACAGTTAGATCAAAGAGGGCTGAAAGCAGTTTTCCGTTATTTCTAATGGTTTGTTTCAAAGGATCTAGTTCTTTAGAGACGAGTAGAGCCCATCTATCGTTGGATATTCTAATCAATCTAATCGTTCTTTCTTCTTAGTAAAATATTCCTATAGTGTTATTGACTGGTGTTAGATGGAATTGTGCTATGGCCGCTGGGATCAGCACGAGAAATCTGAAAGAGAATAAGACTAGTCGTAGTAAGGTTCTAATCTATCGTCATTTATTTTTGAACTCTGATTAGTAGTAAAGTTTTTAATTTTAGCCGAAGTTCCAAATATTTCGGTGATAAGAAATGGGCCATTAAATTGGTTTGGGGCTTTTGTTTTGATTTGAGATTCCTTGACGTAAACTTTATCGCCTACTTCATTTTCAGGGGTTTTTCGTTTCATAGCTTCGTCAAAACGGATTTTTGCTGTTTCTTTTTGGGCGTTTGTTTTGGAACGTGCCACTTTGTAGTAATGCTCCATGCGTTTAATTCAAAATCTAATGTATTTTGAGATAAGTTCTTGTTGGTTGTACAAGGTCTCTGGGGGTTAGTATGGCGTAAAGCCGTGAGTCTTGTTTTTGGTTGTAGGTATTTTAGCAAACTAGAGCATAGGGTAAAATGGTGTTCGTCAGGGTTTTCCATATTATGGACTCGAATCATTTCTTTTAGGGTCGCATGGAATCTTTCCAAAGATCCATTTGTTTGTGGGTGACTGACTGACACATGAAAAGGTCAATTTGATGTCGTAAAGTTTGCAAAGATCTTTGAAAAAGACGTTATCAAATTCTTTACCGTGGTCACAATGTATTCTCAGAGAGGAGTGCCATAGTGTTGGAAAAACAATAGGAATGTGTTGACGACGGAAGTGCTTTTTTATTTGATATGGCGCTCGCTTGGGTGAATCTGGTAAGTTCATCCCCAGGGTCGGCGTAAGCGACTTTGGCGCCCTAGGCAAATGTACTGTCTGACGCCCCTATCAAGTAAACATACAAATATGCATGGCTATTTTTAAGAACATGTTCTATAGTTTTATTAATGATTGTACGTAATATAGATATACCTGACTTACAGAATATAGATCATAGAATATCAACATAAAAAAATATATATACAAATGGCCGCCGCAGGCGCCGGCGGAGGGGAAAAAACCCTGTTCTGGTGCCACGCCCAAAACGTTAATTTTGTGTCAAAAATATTCATAATATAAAATAAGTACCTAGTTTTTGGCTGCCCGTCACCCGATCGCACGACCCCTATAGCTACTAGCAGAAACAGGTGTAGCAGTATGTGCTCATAAGAAGAGGGCAAAGTTTGAGTTTGGGTTTGCAAGAGAAATGGAATCCTGAATATCATGAAGAAAAGCAAAGTTCAAAAGATTTTTTTTTTGTTGCGTTTTTGCCGCCCCCTTAAGTTTGCCGCCCTAGGCGACCGCCTAGTATGCCTAATGGTTGCGCCGACCTTGTTCATCCCTGATAGTTAAAGCGTAATTTTGTGTAGGAAATTCGAAGAAATCGATATTAAAGCGTTCAAAGGGTGTTTTCGGGGTTTCTGTGATAACCTGCCTTTTTGGCAAGTTTCACAACTTTTCATGAGATTAGTTAGTCCTGGCCAGTTATATTTTTCTCTTATTCGCTTGGTTGGTTGGTTTTTCCTGTGTGATACTGATCGAGTATAATAGGGATTTGGTCTTTATCCGGCGTTTTAACAATATTCTGACAGATTTTTAGTTTAATCTCTTTGACAGCGACAATGAAAGATAAGATCTCAAGGATGGGTAACTGTAAGTTATTTTCAACACAGTATGTTTTAAGAGGCTCGAATTTATCTAGAGAAGTAAACAGAGTGAAAAAGAGTTGTTGGACAATTGTATCCTTATCGTATGGTAAAGGAATCATGAAGTATTTCCGTCCTCTTGTGCTTTTACTTGAGAGAATGTTGATTGTGTTGGGTTGAAAATCAAAATCAAGATCTTCTATTTTTGTTTGCGAGAAGAAAGTTATTGTTCTTACGAGATTTGTCTAAAAGTTGTGAATGAGAAGTTTCAAATTTAGAATAATCAATAATTGATTGAGTTATGTATAAATCGACAAAAGTATTGAATTCTCTAATAATTATTTCATTTTGAGTTTCATCAGAAGGGGGTCTTTCTTTGCTAGTTGAAGGTCTATTATAGATTTCGTCATTATTGGATGCAAGGATAGAAATTTTCGATTGAAGATTTGCTCATTCTTTGATGTAGTTGACTTTAACTCTCGAAAGGGCATTTGCGTTTTTATTCATTTTTCCGGGTTTGTATTCGCTTTTGTAGTCGTATTCTTAGACTTTTAGTCGCCAACGGGCCAATCGACTAGCAGGATCCTTGATTGAAAAAGCCATGTTAAAGGGCGATGGTCAGTGTTTAGAACAAATTTTCGACCATAGAGATATGGGCGGAAGTGTTTCACAGGCCAAACTATTGCTAATAGTGCTCTTTCTATGGTTGAATATTTTGTTTCGGCATTGCAGAGAGTCCTAGAGGCGTAAGCGATGGTAAGATCTTTTCCTATGGGGTCCTGGGATAAAACAGCTCCAATAGCAAATGCGCTAGAATCGGTCGTTAAGACAAAGGTTTCTTCGAAATTTGGATAAATTAAAATGGGGTCAGAAATAAGTGACTTTCTGAGGTCGTCGAAGGAAGAAGAGCATTCTGAGTCAAAGTTAAATGGAACGTTCTTTTGTAGGAGTCTTGTTAGTGGTTTTGAAATTTTGGCAAAATTGGGAATGAAACGTGTCGGTAATAGCTGGCAAGTCCTAAAAAGGATTTGATCTCTTTTGGTGTTTTCGGAACGGGAAAGCTGTGGATGCATTCGATCTTTGCTAGGTTAGGTTTTACTCCTTCTTGAGTAATAAGGTGGCCAAGATATGCCAATTCTTTTCTGAGAAATTTGCACTTATCAGGCTGTATTTCCAAATTTGCTTTTCGAAGACGTTTAAAGACTTCGGTTAATCTTGAAATGTGCTCATGGATAGTTGGTGAATATACGATAATAGGTTTGTGCCAACCCGTCAAAAAACCGTCCCAGAACCGTTTCGGACCTCTCTGAATAAGAATTTCGGTTTCTATGCAAACATTTTAGGTTTTGCGCAGAATCCTGACGTTAATATTACGGTTTCCTGCTGGGTTGGAACAAAGCTTATGTCGTCCATATTGTAAACCAAACAACTTTCATTCTGGATGCCGAGAAGAATGTTATCCATGACTCGCTGATACGTTGATGGGGCGGCGTTTTTGAGACCAAATGGCATACGGACAAACTCGAAATGACTATTTTCTACTGTAAAAGCAGTTTTAGGAATGTCTGCAGGGTCTATTGCCATTTGCTGGAATCCTGAAGCTAATTCAAGTGTGGTGAAGGGTGAAGTACTGACACTTTCCTAGTTGGTCTAAAAGGTCGGATATATTTGGGAGGGGATATTTGTCTCTTACACTAATAATCGATGACAACACGCCACTTTTGTTTTCCTGAAGCATCTAGCTTCTAGGGAACTACCCAAACGGGGGAAGACCATGGAGAGATTGATAGACGAATAATGCCTTGATTCAGCATTTTGCTGATTTGCTATTTCACCTCCTTTTTGTGCACTTGGGGATAGCGATAAGATTCAGTGAAGATGAGTCGAGAAACACTAGTATCAATACTGTGTTTAATCTCACTGATAAAAGTAAGACTGTCTCCCTCAAGGTAAAATATATCGGAAAAGTTGAGACACAAGTTGTTGTTCTTCATCGTTTAAATGGTCAAGTCGAAGATCTTTTTTTTTTTGACTGATTTTCTATCAAGGGTGACGATATTTTCTGAATTGGAATTAAAATTGAAAATGTCTTCGGATTTGTCGTGAATGAATGAATGTCTCGATTTTTAAGTCCGAGACATCAATAATTTTGGGAGTAGCGTTATAGCGTTAATGATTGTAGTCAAAAATTCGCCATGTTCATTAACTCTAACCATTGCGTTGGGTAGCTTTACTTTTTCCTTTTCTTTGGAAAAAATAATAGCGTCTGTATTCGCAAGATTACATTTTAATTTAAAGATTTTCTCGGTTCTGGGTTCAATGGAAATTAGGTTTATTTTTTGCATGTCGCTTTTGGTAACGAGCAGGGTTTTTTGTTTTCGACTTTATGTAAGTTAATGGTTTTAAAGTTTGTTATCAATTTCATCTACAAGCGTGTGGTTATGACGTTTTTACATAACTATTTTTCCAGTATTTGAGTGGTGTCCATAACACCACAACTAGTGGTGTTATGGACAAGGTTATGAATTCATAACACAACTATTTTTGGTGATTTGACAAATGTCAAAGGTAAACCTGTAAAGGTAAAATGAAGGGATACAACCAGATACAACGATTAATAAACGAAAATGATTGAAAAAAAATCCTATTTTTCGCTTAGTAGATAAAAAGTTGTGCATCTCATGTGCGTTTAAACATGGGTACAAAACTCGTGTGATTAGAACGACTCTGTCTACGACCTCGTCGTTCTAATCTTTCACACTCGTTATTGTAATCATGTTCATAAACGCACTTTTAATGTAAATAACTATTCTTGCTTCAAAATCAATAATACATTGATATAATGTTGGAGAAAGTCTAATCCGAGAATGCCATCAAATTCGATGTCAAGATCGTAAATATAAACTTTAAGTGGATTTCCTTTAACAAAAAGGACAAGGGTTGATTTTTGAATAGATAGTTTTTGGTTGGTGATTAATTAAATGCTAATATTTTCGGGGAATCTGGTTGGAAATTTTTGGAATGTTGTTTTTAAAAATTGAGATGCCTGCTCCGGAGTCGATAAATAACTTGTATTTATTTGAAGCGTCGTTGATATTGTATAGGTTTTTTGAGTTAACTATGAGTATTGGACTTAGAGAAAGTTTTGTTCCGGGAAGCATTTTTCCGTTTCCTATTTGGTTACCGCTACATGGAGCGCTAATCCTTTTAGGACTTGTAAAATTATATCTGGCATTGCGTTTCCTATTAGGCCAGCGCACATTGACTACCGCTACATTGTGCGCTACTCCTATAGGACTAGGACTTGTCAAATTATATCCGACGTCGCGTTCCCTATTAGACCAGCGCACGTAAATTAAATAACTACGCTCATATTGCCAGCCATGCTATTACATGACTTTCGACATTGGGTTGGTTTTTAATAATAATTAATAAAACAACTTGCAGAGTTTAACTTTTTTGTAGCAGTAAAATTCTTTCCAGCAGTAATAAAAACTTATGAAAAACTTTTCCATATAGTTGCAGGCAAGCACTTTGCCGCGGTAGAAAATATACTTCTTAATAATAAGTGTTTCTAATGTAACAGAAAAAAAAATATTAGTGGCAGGTGGTGGTACTTTTTGCTAACTTAGTAAAGTGCGTTCTACTACTAGAATAGGATCGTTTCGCAATTACAGCTGAAATGTCTGCTATGACAATCCATTAGTAAAGAATTTTTGGCATTAGTGTAGAATCAACAGAAATGATAAAACGAGACCCAACGAGAAATATTACAAAATTATTGCACCACCTGTAATCACCAATTAACCTCAAAAAATGACAACGATAATGCATTGCAATGGATGTCTGCAGACGATAGTAGAGGGTGTGCGCTGGTCTCATAGGAAACGCGACATCAGATACAATTTAACAAGTCCTATATCATTAGCGCTCCATTGTAGCGGTAGATAATGTGCGCTGGCCTAATAGGAAACGCGATGCCAGATATAATTTTACAAGTCCTAAAGGATTAGCGCTCCATGTAGCGGTAACCAAATAGGAAACGGAAAAATGCTTCCGGGAAGTTTAAGTTTGGGTCCATGTTGTCCAAGTTCAATGTTTTCGGATTTCGGAAATTGGGTCTTGAGTAGTGTTCTCTGGGGGATTGGCTGGTAGATGGGAGTGTTAAAAAATCCTGGTAATTTTCGGAGTCAATAATATCACTTGAATATTGATCTTTGTGTGCCTTAATTTGATTGTTGAAGTTGTAATCATCAGTTTGATATTCGTTATAATAATTATTAGAAGATTGGTTACAATTCATATGGTGGGTTCTTTATAGAGATTGGTAAAATTGGGGATTTTTGTGTTGGTCTGTTTAATTAGGGACAGGTTAGTTTGGTGCTCCGTTATTCCATTTGCTTTGTTGTGGAATGTTGAATGAAGCTAGAGCATTGTTGTTTGGAATTGTGAAAGGTTTTTGAGCAGTTTGAAAGTTAGAATTAGTGTAGAGTTGGAGTTTTGTCAAGAATTATTGCGGACATTTTGTTGTCTGCATTGATTTGTATAGTGACCAGAATTATAGCATTTGGGAGGTAGAGTAGTGTTTTTCCTTCCATAATTGTCTTGTTTTGTGGGTTGAGTTTTCTGTGGTTTCTGATCTTCAAAATAAGATAATTGGAGTTCCTTCCGAATACTAGATTGTGCCTCTAGAAGGGTTGTTGTATTGCTTGCTCGAACTATTTGGCCGAGGCTAGGTTCCAGACTGGTAAGTGAGGTGTTTAATGCCATAATTTCAATAAGGGTTGATTGGGCTTATCTTTCATCTGCCGTTTTTAAATTTGGAGATTTTTGGATGCAAGAATGCATCTCTGCATTCAATACTTGAATTTTGTTAAATGTTGAAGAAAGTCAAAGCTGGTATTTGTTTGAAACGAAGTTGCTTTATTTCAGAGTATGATTGTGGGTTTCTTGAGCTGATTAGTTGGGAAGCTCTACCTCAGAGTTTATTTTTTATTTGGATTACAAGAAGGGTTTTTTGATAAGGGCCACCCATATTATACGCTGCGAATGCGCATTGATAAAATTTCCCAGAAATATTTATTCACCATCGAATTCAGGGATAATAGAAACAATTTCGGAGAGTTTGTAAGGCTCCACCTCAAGTGTTACAACTTACGTTTTCTCCTGCTGGCATTTTGCTTTAGATAAAATGTCACGAGAGAAAAATGGCAAAAAAATTGTATTTCGTTCAAAAAATGGGGTGAAATATGCTGGGAATAGTTTGAAAAATCGAACAAAATATATATTATATATATAATCAATATACGATAACATGCATATCCTTGTATTTTTGTCATCTCAAATTCTATACATTGTCCATTTTCAGGACGACGAAGAAGTCCCAGCATCCACAAAACGCAAGAGGGACTACCAAAACGTCTCGCAACTGGAATGGGACAACAGCACAATGTAAAACGCCGAACACTAAACTGGTAGAATCCAGCAGGGCAGGATGGGAATTTTAAAATTACCAGGCAATTTTCCAGCACTATTATTTGATCCACTATTACTACTAAGAAATAATATTTGTCCTCGTCCTATTCTACCATATTTACAAATTTGTGCTGGTCCATAACGCTTTGTGCCATATGAGCACTAGATACTATTCTTTGCCTAGAAACACTGTTGCCGCATATAATGGAGAGTTGCTTCAAAAATGTGACGATTTAGATGACGAGCGAAATAGGGGCAATAGTGTTTTTAGAAGCTCCCAATTAAAATTGATATCAACAATAATCGTCCATGAAATTAATGTTAGAGAATATAGTATACAGTATGTTGTATAATGTACTCCCTCTACACTATTTTATCGTGTGGGTAGTCATTATTTGATTAATTTTTAAGTTAAATGTTGTAAAAATTAACGTCTTTGTTAATCGCTTTTTTTTCTGTTTTTAAGGCAGCAATTTCCGTCTTTTCAACCGTAAAAGTATTATTTTAAATTTGTCGTGTTTGTTTTAATGATTAATAATTGATTTTAATTTAACTATTCACTACACTGGTTTTTGTTTTTGTTTTGCACTTAATTAAGGTAAACTTGAATTCGATTAGCTTTTTTTTGTACTTAACTAGTTTGTAAGCGACTAATTGTCTACTCTACAGCCGTTTTTAATTTGGAACTTTCTTAACTATCACTATTTGTCACAATAAATAATCTTTCAATCATATCAAATTTTTTACGTGTGTGCAATCACTAGGCGGCTGTTTTAGGGCTTTTCAGGGCAAATACTTTTTGTCCGCGAAAAGCTGAAAAATTAAAATTTAATTTGAATTTTATATAAGTATTACAAGAGAAAATTGCACCTTTCGACCCTTTTCCATAATGTCGTACGTAGTAGGAATTGAAATGTGGCCTCAAAGGGCGTGAATATTATTTATATCGAATAAAAAATAGGTTTGGGCAATACAGCCGAAAGAGGTCACGTTTTGAAAATAAAAGAGAAAAGCTTAAAATTAAGGAAAACCCTATCTATTCTAACCTAAGAGCCTTTATTGCTAGGTTGTTACCTGTTTTTTTTTCACGTCTTTTACTTGGAAATCTTGACAAGATTTGATTGAGATTTTTATAAAAAAGTTTAAATCAACAAGTTGCATTTATTCACTTAGAGGCCTGCCAACAGGGTTATCCACATTTGGTTGGATGTTGAATTCACGTTAAAATGCCATCAGATGTTGTTCCAAGATACAAAAACCGTCTCCTGAACAGTTTCAAAACCACTCTGTATACAAAATTGAGCTCGCAATATTGAGTCTATACATATAAAATTACTTCAGAAAAATCCCATCAAATGCTGTCAAATTTTTTCAAAAAATTCTCTGTAGCGTCAATGTTATTATGCCTTCTTTTCAACTCGCACAATTTTCATTTCGTTTCGAATAATTATGAACAAAAAATAAATATGTGTAAATACATTCTGCAGCTCTAGGATTATTTTTTGTAATTGTAGCAAAAATATTATTATATATTGGGTACTTAAAAGAGAAAGAGAAAGGAACTTAATATACATAAATATATACCGATATAAGTAAATTTTAGTTTTATTTTGGGATATCGCTGAAATTAAGCAAATGCAATATTTCTGGTAGATTAAACAAAAATATAAAACTTTTCCAATATCAATGTTAACGCAATACTTAAAAAAATATATATATATAACGATTCTCTCTGCGTTTATGTTATTTGATTAAAAATGTTAGCAGTAGATTGCTGTGATGAGATACATAAATCGAAATGGAGCATGTTTTTTGAGCATGATCATGTGTAGATCAGAGCATCGTTTTGGCAATTTTGATTGGCTACAAACCAATAAAAATCGCACCGCCTGACTTTATGATTGGCTGTAGTAGAAAGAAACCTATTATTCTTTGTAAATAAACGTTTGTAGTTGTTTGTTATTTAAAAGGGAAAAAAAAAGAAAAATATTATTAAACTCATTAAAATTTTATAAATACAAGTAGGAAAAAAGTAAACATGCTTTGTTTCGATTAATAATAATTTGGACATACCACCGATTGAATCTAAGAGAAAAAGTAAGAAGAGGTAAAAATACTATTTTTTATCAAGAATACGTAATAAAACAATTATTTACATAAAATTAGAACATTCCATTTATGTAAGGTAAATGAAAAAAAAAATACTATAGGGGAAATTTTCTCTGAGTTCAGAGGGATTCGGGCTGAGAGAAGCTGTATAATTTAAATTTTGTGTAATGTAAACCAGGAAAAAGAAACTAAAAATAAAAAAGCTTTTTTGTGTGTTAAAGTATAAGGAATCAGAATCAAATAACCATGTCTTTTTAGATGTAAATCACAATAATTATGTAATGAATAAATGTATATTAAATAAATGTTTTCTGTGTGTTTTTTTGGTTTTTCAAAAATTGTAACACTTAAGTTTTCAACTCTGTTGTTTATTTGCCATTTTATTGTCTTCACAATATAGGACGTTATTATACCATTCATTTTAAACTAAGTTATGAAAATTATTAGTGCACTACTGATGAGGTATTTAAACCATCATAGATAATATGTTATACTTTATACTTGCAGTAGAAAAAACTATATCCTAGACAACTGTATCAGTGATTGAATAACGGCAGGAAGATAACTCATGTCTGTTGAAGGAATCGTGTCTTTGGTTATTCAAATATTTACATCTTATTCATTAGAAAGTAAATACAGAGTAACAATTTGAAAAGTAGTAATCGGGAATATCTCTTAGACAACAAATACTAGTAGAAAGATCTTAAATATGTATCAGGGGATTGGAGGGGGAATCAAAATGAGGCACTTTTTAAGTTATCCCGTCTCACCTCGTAGGGGGTAGCTACCCTTACTTATTTTTTCAAAATACGAACCTACCTTGTGTTGTATATTGTTGAATAGCTCGATGCTATCCCTTTACAGTCATATAGCAAAATCTTAAATCGTACGATTAGTTTCTGACATATTGATGTTTAAAAATGAGCATATTTTTTAAACAACCTATAGTTGAACCAAATTCAAGCAGCAGTAATGATATTAACTGGTCATTTTCATTACAACCTATCAAATGTCCTCCGTGCATGCCCACTGGTCCAGGTAGGGCGTTTCAACCAATAGGAAGGCTGGTGTTTGTTTACAATGTAGGTTATTGAATGTCATTTCTGCCGCTTGGATTTGGAAATGGTATAGTAATTTTGACTACCTATCTCTTAAGCAGCATACATACTGAATTTCCACCGCTAGCCAACGGCACGTGTGAACTATGTTGGAACGCGTTAGCTTTGGTTTGTACGGCGGTGTGGACCATGTTCTCAAATCCTTAATCCTTAAACCAGGCGCATCTTTTGAAATGGTTACAAAAGACATTGTTGAATTAGTAAAAGATTTTACCTTGGATGACTATGTTTTGATAATGGCTGGTTCTAATGATGTTGATAGATTGAAATTTCCATCTTTTAGAGATATAAACAAAAAAACTTAAATACTGCACTCACACTAACTATCCAGAATTTTCCTGGATCATTCATCCCTCACACAACTTATCTATACATTTTTTGAAATCTTGACATGCTATTTCCTATTTGATAGGGAAAGGTGATAAATTTACCTGCACCTGTGGACATCGGATTGTGAACAGGATATATTATCTTTATATTTGGGCTTTTGGTAGATATTGATAAATATAACTTTGATGAAACTTACTAAACAAGCATGTAAAAAACATTCTAAATTATACAGGGTGTCCCAGCCGAGAGTGACCCATTTTAAATGCTTATAACTTTTGAAGCAGGTGTGCTAGCTACCTGCGGTTTGCGCCATTCGATTTCTTTTGGCCTAAAGTTTTTTCTAGTAGGTTGCAAATTTTTTTGAAACTTCTACAGGGCGAATGAAAAAAAATCCGTTTTTCAACATCGAAAATCTCCACTATTTTTAATGGAACACCCTGTATATCACAACGTCAAAAAAAAGATACATGTTCAAGGTATCCATATACCCAATAGACAGCGTCCCTAAAACTTGAAGTTTTAGAGGCAAAAAATCAAAATCGTAATTTTAGTATTTTTGCAAATGCCTGCAACTTCATGTTGTAGGTATGTACTTGTTATCACTATGGCGAACAGTTTTGTAACTATCTAGTTAAATATCAATTAACTTAAAATGCATTTTCCAAGAGAATTTAACGAGTTCCACAGAATTTTCTTTGAAACTCGTTAAATAGAGATACCCAATCAGTAACAGTTTAGTGTACAATCTCTATTGAGAAAAAATATAGACCCATTTTCATTATTGAATCAACGATAACAGAAACTGTATACACTGAGAAACTGTATACACATATGTTCTTTTTTTCTCAGTTAGGACAGAAGGGTATCTTAGGTGATATCAATCTTCAGCAGGATGGTGCCCCCACCTCATTATTCTTTGATAGCAAGGAAATCACTAGATATGACATTTGAGGAGAGACGGATAAGGAGAGCTGGTCCTATAGGATGGACACCTTACTCTCCTGGCTTGAGAGTTCCAGACTTTTTTCTCTGGGGTTATGTCAAGGAAAGATTGTAATCCTTTGCTCAAATATCCCGGAAGATCTTGAACAGAACATTTGTAAAGGTGAGTTTACACATGCATGGATTTAGTGGCTCCAGTGGTCCCGCCAGTTTCACTTTTAAAGTGCTTTTCTCAGTGTGCACTATGTCGAGTGAACTTTCCGAAGTCTGTAAAATAGTCGCTAAACTTTTAGTAAAAGAAAAAAAGATAAAAGAAATACAGAAAAAGAAACGCAACCAACGAAATGGCCGTTTCTGGGTTGAACCATGGATTGGTCGTCGACCCACTTTGGCTCCTTCTGCAAAACTTCTAGGAGAACAAGCAGCAACCGAAATGAAAATCAAACGAAAAACTGGCTAGCGGACGCCGACGTGCAAGCACTTGTTTACACTTGCAAGTTTTGATGTATTTTACGAATTTGTCACCACTGGCGCCAGTGATTTCAGAAGGATGCAAACTTTTTTGGACTATGCATGCAAATATAAAATGTGTATGCAAGTCCATGTTTACACTTGCTAATAAAATTTACTGGCGCGCCAGTTTTTATTGGCGCCACTAAATCCATGCATGTGTAAACGCACCTTAATGTCATTGTAGCGATTCCCCAGGAAATGTTACACAGTTCATTCAACCATTCACTGATCCATAAATGCCTGGAACAGAAAGGCTAACATATACATATACAGCATTTTATATAGTTTTTTCTATTTTGGTGTCATATCGAAGTCTTTTCGACACTAAAAGTAGTTTCGCAAAGAAGCTCTTTGTGACACTCCTTTTTTACTTATCGGAGGTTGGTAACACTGGCTGACTGATGGCCATCGAACTGTCATTCGCGATTTTATAATAGAAGATTTCTATATTTGGCATGTAGTGTTACCAACCTAAATATATGAAATCGAAATATGAGAATAAAATTTCCAAGAAAAATTTGTTTTTTTTAATTAAACAATCCCAAAATAGAAAAAATAGTATAAAATATTCGTTTCATAAGACATTTTATCGCACTCGCCCTTTAGAAAACTCGCCTCCGGCTCGTTTTCTAATATAGGGCTCGTGCGATAAAATGACGTCTTATGAAACTTGTATTTTAATGTACTATTATGCAGTTTTTATCAACTTTTTATTAGGCAAACACGCTTCGTAAATATGCGTTTGCAAAAATACCAAGATTTCGATTTTGATTTTTTACGGCTAAAACTTCAAGTTTTAGCGACGATGTCTATTCGTACATGGATACCTTGAACATGAATCTTTTTTTGACGATGTGATGTACAGGGTGTCCCATTGAAGATGGGAATTGGGGTTATGTGCTAAACTCGTAGAGGTAGATTTTTTTTGATTCCACATTCCCGGGCCAATTTTTCATGACGAATCGAATGCCACAAACCGCAGGTCTCTATCTTGTTTCGTTTTGGAGATACAGGGTGAAACTTGAAATGTTCAGTTTTCGAGGGTAGTCATTATCTAGGGTATAAAAAAAGATATCAAAAAGTTGAAAATTGTATCCGATGCAGTTTTTTACGTAGATTTCATTGGCGTACTGGATTTTTTTTTCCGAGGTACCTCTTGAGAGATATGACACAAACTTCATCTTTTTTAAATAGGACACCCTGTAAATTTTTACATTTTTGGAATACGCATAAAATTACCTTTCCGATGATATATAATTTGTCTATATTATGTTGTAACTTGGCCAATATTATCATGGCATTTGAAACTTTCCATAAGAAATAACCCTTGCAAATCACATTGAATATTTGGTTTTATTTTCTGGTGTAATTTTTAAATGTGGGACACCCTGTAAAATAATAGTTTATTAAATCCTGTATTTTTCTCTATTTCAACAATATAGATATTACACTTTGTAGTTATACCTCTCCATTAACGTTAAGAAGAAATAGGTTCTGATTGCAAAGAAAATTGATGTCATTTCGGATTAACCGGTACCTACCTACAGCATATATCCTATAAAAAATAATCAAATATCTCACTAATGCTCAGTAACTGCATTTAATAGTCTAATGCCCGGTTTATTCACCTTCTGATAAACTGTCAGGCAATGTAATATGACGGATAAACTGGTAATCTATAAATAATCCGATTGGTTGGCCAGTTATCCGAAAACCAATGAGATTAGAGATTGGCCAATTTATCTTGTAGACAGTTAGGCTTTAGATCTTCCGCACATTGGGCAACTGGAAACAAACTTACTAGAAACTTGAATCGTCAATCAGTTGCTTATTAGTTGCCGCTTGTGTATTTCAATGAGCATCCGCACGCAACACAACTCGCTGGTAAGGAAACTCGTCGGTGATCTGTTAGCCGCAATCCGACATGCAGCGTCGCTTGGCGATTAGTTTCTATTTTATCCTGTGAACAAGCACGCAAAACGGCGAAAATTGGAGAATAATCCTTCAATTTTAGGCTACTTCAAATCCTATATGCATTTTATTATTTTTTGAATGTAGTGATAAACCCAATACCCATTTTCTTGTGCCGAATTCTTTTTTATGATAAGTGATAATATCTTGGATTATTAAACATTTTTGCTAGGATAACAATATCCTAATCATAATAATAAAATAATAATTTAAACACAACAAAGCTACTATAATCAAGAATTGACTTGATTTTTCAGTAGCATCGTGTGTGATCCATATTCCATAGTTGGTGATTTAAGTTGCCAATTGGTTTGGTTTCTCTCTAGTTGCTTAAAATCTGCGGAGGGAGGTCCTTGCCAGTGAGTTTATCTAACGATAAATGAACTGGCCTTAAGCCGACGCCACACGATGTGTCCAGCCATTGGTCCCAACGTTAGATCCAACGTTGGGTACAATGTTTGGCACTCTAGCATTTGGCAAATGTGCCGCTACACGACGAGGCAAACATTCCTTCCCACATTGGAACAAACCTTGGAACAAAGGTTGGAGTATCGTTGTCAGTGCCGTTTCGTTTCAAAGTAGCACGAGTCAGGACAAGCATCGGAAAATAAACTTTTTTATAGCGCCACTGAATCTAACCTAAAAAATGGACGACTGTCAATCCTTGTGTGGCAGTGTCTCCAACCTCTGTCCAACATTGGAAGCCTTTTTTGAAGCGGGTCAAATTTACCGACTTTGGCCCGAATGTTGAGTGTGGCCAACGTTGGACACATGTTTGTCACGAGCCCACGTTACACGATGCCACAAATCGCTATGTGTCCAACGAAGTGTAATACCTTTATCGTTGAAATGGGGAAAAAATATGATTAAAGGCCAATTTATCTATTTTCTGATAGACTGTCAGGTATGGTATGCACTCTAACGGATAAAAACGCAATCTGTAATCCCATTGGTCGGTCAGTTATCCGCCAACCGATAGGATTATAGATCAGTGAATTTATCTTGCAGATAGTTACTAGTAAGTTTATCTGAAGATGAATAAACCGGGCCTTATCCAGATAAACTTTGCTGGAAACTAATTGCAAGGAAAATTTACCATTCCATAATTCTAGTGGTCGGCAGATAACTGGCGGACCAATGGGAATACATAGGTATTGCGTTTTTATCCGTCATTGCATCTGAGAGACGACGGCAAATGATAGGCCTTAATGGCGTCGAGTAGTCCACGACGGACCACAAACTTTTGAAAAACAGCGACGCAGACACGAGACCAAAAAGAGGGCCCGCAGGAAGGAGCGAGAGAGCAGAGGAAGAGACCAATGTTGCCAGAGGCTGGGTTTGCCAAGACTGTGGAAGAGTGTGGGATTCCAAAATTGGTATATATAGCCATTAGAAAATGCACAATTGACGAAATTAAAAACAATAGGAGAATATCATACTCGGTATCGAATCATCGCCTATTGTATGATGATGACCTTAGGCCCGGTTTATTCATTTCAATGGGATTGCAGATTGAATTTTTATCCGTGATATTGCATATCTGAGAGTTCATCAGAAGATGAATAAACCGGTCCTCGATAAACTATTATTTCACAGGGAGTCCCATATCAAAAGTTTCTCACACATTGAACCAGAAAATAAAACCATATTCAATGCGATTTCCAAAGGTTCTTATGGAAAGTTTCAAATACCATGATAATATTGGCAAGTTACAACATAATATAGACCTCTGAGAATATAGACAAATTATATATCATCGGAAGGGTAATTTTATGTGTATTCCAAAAATGTAAAAATGTACAGGGTGTCCCATTTAAAAAAGATGAAGTTTGTGTCATATCTCTCAAGCGGTACTTCGGAAAAAAAATTCCAGTACGCCAATGAAATCTACGTAAAAAACTGCGTCAGATACAATTTCCACTTTTTTGATATCTTTTTTTATACGCTAGATAATGACTACCCTCGAAAAGTGAACATTTCAAGTTTCACCCTGTATCTCCAAAACGAAACAAGATAGAGACCTACGGTTTGCGGCATTCGATTCGTCATGAAAAATTGGCCCGGGAATGTGGAAACAAAAAAAATCTACCTCTACGAGTTTAGCAGATAACCCCAATTCCCATCTTCAATGGGACACCCTGTACAGGGTGTTCCATTAAAAATAGTGGAGATTTTCGATGTTGAAAAACGGATTTTTTTTCATTCGCCCTGTATAAGTTTCAAAAAAATTTGCAACCTACTACAAAAAACTTTAGGCCAAGAGAAATCGAATGGTGCAAACCGCAGGTAGCTAGCACACCTGGTTTAAAAGTTATAAGCATTTAAAATGGGTCACTCTCGGCTGGGACACCCTGTATTATAAAACCTTTCTAAGATCTATTTCCGGACAAAAGAATTGTGTCATAAAAGTGTCAAATACACATCGGAGAAATCAAATGTGTCTCCTGTCTTGGAGGTTTGCATCGCCTAATGAATTTTCTAAAATGAGAAACTACCAACTACCTCGTGTGATACCTACCTCCTTTGCAAGGTTTTCTTTTCCTCTTCGAGGCGTGACCATTTCATTTCAGATACAATTTAATATAGAACATGATCACTTGACTCTTCATCTGGAAAACACAAAAACAATTTTGCCTGGCAAAGTTGAAGATCATTCAGCTATTCTATTGAAGCGCCATTAGGCTGAATTCACTTGAAACCACGTTGTGCAGCTGACACCCAACAACAAATCATAACTCAACCATTTCTCGCCGGTATTCGGTAGTGCCCCACTGCTACACTTACCATAAATAGTATAATCTTGCAACAAATGGGATCCTAAGCTATTATGGCGGACGGCCTCCCCAGGGGACACCAATTACCAAAAAAAAAAACAAACCATGATTTGTTGCCCTGGATATCATGTTGCCCTGGATATCAGTGAAACGCAACTTCAATTAATAAGAGGAAGTTATATTGAAAACATCTACAGCCAAATGCTTAAAATCCAATACCAAATATGCTCAACTAGAAGTAGCTTACCAAAATTCAGATTTGAAGGGCAGTTAGGATCATAGCTTAGGTAATTATTACTTTTTTAATAGCTTATTCCTCCACAATAGTCTACTGCCGAATGACGAATATAAAAATAGATAAGAAAAGTAAGGTACAATAGCTTGTTTACATTACCCTGGGCCCTTTTTTTCTTATTTCCGTGATGATTCATCAATTAGGTTGATGAAAAACCTTTTGAGAATAATATAATCATTATTCGAGTGGTAAAAATTGCCGTCCAATTCAACGACATCAAATGGACGCATCATAAACGTCTTTCAATACAGCGTATTTTTTCTGAATGGGTCATATTGGGTTTTACATGGTAACTTTTGAACCTGTTAATTCATGTCATGGTCAAAAAAACGTCTACTACGTGAGTGACGTCCCAAACAAGTCATATTTTGCAACCTCTTTCCGACGTCGAATTTTGATTAATCGACGTAAATCTATCTAAAATCGACGTCATAACGACTAACTGACTAACCTGTGCTGCTTGGTATGTTTGGTAGGTCCTAGTTGCCATTCAGCTTAAGGCGCCCTCACTGATTAATTGTAGGGTTTTCAATAATAGTTCTTCACACTTTTTGCTAGGTACCTACCTAGCTTTCTCTATCTTTCACTGAAAACTTGGTCATTCTCCATTTTGTGTATGACAAAATTATCCTTTGATGGATTCGATCGAAAAACTATCATTATCGTTACAATTTCATCTCTTCTGATGATTTCCTTCTATAGTCTATCGTTTCTCAAATGAGACAAGGCAAAAATTGGGGTCTCCTCAAATTATCGTATTGCCCGTTAAAATTATTATACTATTATTTAGGAAAAATATATTGAGCGTACCCGTATACATTGGATGCGAATCCACGTGCGAACAATGCATCTTATTGGTTGTTTTATACAGTCAACGTTGACTCCAGGAATATCTTATTGGTTAGATTTTTTAGCGGCGTATTTGGCGGCATATTTCTTTGAAGCGGCGGCGTCTTTGGCGGCATATTTATTTGAAGCCGCCGCCGCTTGCGAATCAGCTTCGTCTCTATTCTTCGTCTATTTGAGTTGTATCGTGCCTCATGTTTTATTTTATATAAAACTGTTTTAATAAATTTCTCTTACTCCGCCTGTGCTTCATAAAAGAAAACGCCGACGGCCAAAGGAATATTATTTTTTTTACTGTCTCATTTGACTATGTTGAGTTTTTGACTGACATAGTCATTTTTGAGTTGGAAAAGTTTACCTCCAGTAATGTTGAAATTTCCAAGAGATTTTAACTTAAAATCATCATTTGGCACCTCCCAAACTCCATACTGGCCAATTAATGCAGGATTTGTAGTAGAAATGTTGGACAAATAATCTAATTGAAACGAAACAAAATTTTTGTTATGTTTGTTGTAGTCCTCTTTTAGATTGATATTATGATACAGTTGAGTATAAGTAGTTATCCTATATCTATGTAGATTCAATTCTGGGGCTTTGTCTTTGAAGTTCATCAATTTTCATACAGCTGGGCTTTCCATAGGGATAAGCATCTTCCTATGACCTATATGTATAATCAATGATTGAATAACTCAATATTTTGTATACAAACTTCTTAAGTTACCTAACACTCAGGTTAGTCTCAACCCAAGTGCATGCTATTTGAGACTATCTTCTCATTCTATAATTTTTATTCGAACCAATAGCGGATAGTAGTCTTTATATCAATCTCTTATCAAGAAAGGCCTTATATAATTTTCCAGCAATCCTAGCAAATTTGATCTGGGTTAGATTAAACTAACGGACAAAAACAATTTGTTATTCATAAAGTTATTAACGTTTATTTTGTATAACTCTCTTATAGACAACTTAATACAGCAATGGAAGACCAAAAATTCAAAAAACTTAATAGGTACTGATAATTGGAGGACAATTACTAATAAATTCAAGTTTTATGTAATTTAACATTGAATATGATGAGAATATAAAATTGCTGACGTCAAGTGATTCATCCCCAATCAACATCTATGAATTTAGAGAGAAAGAATGCGATATGTCAGCGCTCAAGCTGGCTCCATTTCAGGACATACAGTATAAAGATGATTGGGGATAAATCAGTACATGTGGAAAAAAAATCACAGCTCCTTTGAAGGAAGAATAAAGAAAAATGCAGACAGCATATCAATTTGTAGACTTGTTCTTATTATATCATTGATTGAAGCTCAATAACATTGATGAAAAAATAATTAACATTTATTCATATAACTGAGATTTTTTACATAAAATAGGATCAATATACCTTGACGTCTCAGAAATCTGGATACGATTTCCATCGAGATGAACAACGTACAGGACGTTTACTAACACTGTTTTTGTAAAAAAATCAATTTTTGGAATAAAAAACAGTAGTAAGAGTTCAAATTGACACACTCTAACATCCAGTCTCAGCAATCAACGACGTATATTCAAAAAAGACTGAATTAGTAACTAAAACCAAAGTTAACTTGCCTTAAAATTATCAATAATCCCCATTTTTGGCAGCATGTAATAAAACCCTAAAAGATCACAGAAATCGATATAGAACTTTTAGGACAATAATAACAATAATTAATTAATTGATTTATCTATTTTTCAATTATATTTTGAGCATAGACCTAAATACCTACTATGAAAGATAAAGAGTCAAAAGTGAGCCAATTGAAAGCTTGTGATGCAAATAAAGTTGTTAGCGACCTTATAGAAGGTGGTAGCATGAAATGATGTGTAGCGCGGTCTAATCCTAAGTATTTAGGTCTATGGTTCTAGAATCTTGTAAAGCTTTTGAGGCCTTATATGTGGATCGATAGAAACTATACCGGGTGTCTACGAGATCAGTTTCGCGCTGGCATTTGGTGAGTTTTTTTTCGATGGCAAAGATTTTTGGTATGGAGTGTAGGTTTGAGTAATGTCATCTTTTGACATGTGTGTCAATGTTTGGTAACTTCCGGTTTGACCGGAAATGGTCCTAACTCCGTAATTTGGAATGGCATCCCAATAATTTTTCCACATTTTTGGTATCTGCGGATCATGATGTGTACGAAAACGTCAAATTTGAACATTTTTGAAGAAATTTCAGAAGTCTGGATGAAAATTTATTTTTGAACAGTAAGTGACGGAGCGGTCTTAAAATTGTTATTTTCAACCAACACAATCGTGGAAAAATGCGAATACCAAGTTATTATCCTATGCTTGTTCTCCAAAGGCTTCCAAAGCTGAAAAAATCACATTTTTCGTGATAACTCAATGAAATCAGTGAAATCACCCGACTTTCATAACAAATGTTTTTTACCTTTTTCAAAATAAAACCAACTATGCATTAAAACTTTTTATTTACGACTAATGTATAATGTGCGTATTATATTTGTGATTTTGGCAGTATAATGATATATGTTATTCCTCCAGGGATTAATGACGAGTAGCGGGATTAATGGTCATTATTCCACAAAAGTGTCAGTGTCAAACGTATAGTGCTTGTGGATTTGTATTGAAAATTATGAAACGGATAAAATTTGTTGATTGAAAATCTCAAATAAATTAATTTGTCGTAAATAAAGTAGAGTATACTACTCGCAATAATGGCTATTATTCCCTCGGAATGTTACTCCCTCGCCACTAACGCGGCTCAGTTCGTAAATATACCTCGGGAATAATAGCTATCATTATTGACTCATGGTATAATCTACTATTATTCATACCAGTTTTTAATTATTTTTCCAATATTTTTACTATGCATTACTATAACTGATAAAACTACTTATAAATAAACCCCTGTATTCAAACTTTGTATTTACAAATTCCCGAGATGTCAAACAATGACAAATAAACATATCTTGCCTCTTGCCCACAGATCTTGTCAATGGCTTGTCAAGAAAAAAAAAACACCAGCTCCTTGCTCCTTTTGAAAAGCGTTCTTCATACAGGGGTTCATTTATAAGTAGTTTTAACATTTATAGTAGGTAGTGCATTATAAAAATAATAAGAAAATAATTAAAAACTAACATAAATGAAAAGTTTCAATGCATAGTTGGTTTTATTTTGAAAAAGGTAAAAAACTCTTGTTGTGAAAGTTGGGTGATTTCACTGATTTTATTGAGTTATCACGCAAAATGTGATTTTTTCAACTTTGGATGCCTTTGGAGAGCAAGCAAAGGATAACATCTTGGCACTCGCATTTTTCTACCATTGTGTGGGTTAAAAATAACAATTCAAGACCGCTCCGTCACTTTCTGTTCAAAAATAAATTTTCATCCAGAGTTCTAAAATTTCTTCAAAAATGTTCAAATTTGACGTTTTCGTACACATCATGATCCGTAGATACCAAAAATGCGAAAAAATTATTGGGGTGCTATTCAAAATTACGGAGTTAGGACCATTTCCGGTCAAACCGGAAGTTACCAAACATTGACACACATGTTAAAAGATGACATTTCTCAAACCTACACTCCATACCAAAAATCTTTGCCATCGAGAAAAAAACCAGCAAATGCCAGTGCGAAACTGATCTCGTAGACACCCGGTAGACTTTTATCAAGGAATAATCCGCACACAATTAAAATATAAAGTGCATATTTTCTATCGACCCAATTTGTAAAATTGTTATCCTATGATTGAACAGTTCTTAAACAATTAAATTATCTAACTTAGCAACTATTTTCCGATTCCGGTATATCAACATTGAAAAACACGAATTTTCAATAGGTACGTAAGCTACGGAACTTTATTTTGATTATACGTATATTTGAGTCTATCTAATAAACTTTTTTAAATTGTTTTAACAAATTGTAATCTGTAACTAGATAGGCTTGTTGAAAACTACAAAATGTGCCACCCAGAGTACCTGGAAAGAAGCACATCTGGATGGCAACTCAGTTCCATAAAGGCTATTCGGATTCTTTTGAAATGTTAACAACTAGGAGTATATGAGGGGTTTAATATTCTAACACCCTGTATAACTTTTTCAGTAATCATCTTATTAAGTATTCGTGTAAATGATTAATTTTTAATTTAATTAGCTAATATGTAATTGTAAATATTCCACGTTCACTGAGTATTTAGTAGCAGAGAGAAATAATGAGTTTTTTGAGGATGGTTTTTGATGTTTTAGGTATTTGTATTTTATTGAAAATGCCAAAACAGTTCAAAGTATGTATGTATTTGCTGAATAAATTTTAAAAAATCTGAAATCTATTTTGATTATGTGTAATAGCTATGTTAACAGAAAGTATATCGCAATAAGTCCAAAAACCTCTCAATTTCTATCCACTGTTAGTATTAGTATAAACTCTAATACTTTCAATGTCTGCGTTGTAAATACGCCAACATTAAAAACTCCATAGTGTATTTGACGTCTTGGCGCTTCTTTGGCCGCTGCTTTTCCTCTGTCAGCTGTTGTTAATTGCCGCCCTTGGGTTTGCGTCGAGTTTCCTGCACCGCCGCTACGAGGCTACGTACCGCCTCCTCGTGGCCTAGAACGAGTACTCTGGATATAAATTGTAATGGAAGTTAAATTACCAAGAAGAATACGAAAAAGAAAAATATTGTATTATTTCACAGGGCAATACCACAATAATTCTAGGTATATGTACTTGCATTAGTCTAATAAAATGAATAAAATAACCCCAAATTTCTTTAAGTTGAATAAATACAAAATGCTCAGGGGAGTATGTGATCATAGAATATATGTGATTTCAAAAATATTTGCTGGTTAGTAAATTTCACAGGTAAATTTAAATATCGAGTGACACTGTCAATTAAAAAAGTCGTAGGTACTGGGTACATACAGAAAAAAACAAGGATCGTAACAACAGGATCCGACATTCTCCCACCTGAGACACTTCTGACATTTTTTATTACAGTGTCTCATTTCAGTACCTCGTTCAATATGGTACTATAAGTTTCATTCAAAAAATACAAGATTCATATTATAGTTACATCCAACAAAAGTTAAACTAAGAGTCTACAATAATCTTCTGGGTTTGTGAATGGTACGACCATTGTGAATAACGTGAACGGTATCTTCCTTTACTGACGAAACGGATGCATTATTTTTCACTCCCGCACTACCCGAACGATTTTCACAAGTCGCTGAGATTTCAGGACGACAGTCTTTCATCATCGTGATAGGCTACGTTCACCAGAACCAAAACGGATTGTAAACAGTTTACAAATACCAACAGAATATGTTGGGCAAACTCTTGATTCTGCTGAACGCTTCAACTTTTCAATCATAGAACGTCACCTTCTGAATGACAGGTCACCACACAAAACACAGTGTTGAAAATTATAAACACTCTGAAATTATGCTTGCAAAAATGGCGACCGTTTGGAAAACATGTTTGGTTTTAACACAAATTCAACGTAGTGTTCAGCAGAACAATCGCAAACCGTTTACCAACGTTCGTATCTGGTGAACGCGGCCATATATTCTGATTTCGAATCATCAACCACACTGAAATCATAGTAACGTTTTCTAGGGGCTTCATGGAGTACACATTCCAAATCATAAAGTCTCTGAATAGGCCGTAACAGTTGACCTCAGTCAGTAGTCAATTTCACCAAACGCACTTGGTTGTCTTTGCCAGTCAACAATTCAGTAACTTATCCCAAAGGCCAATCTAAACATTTCTGTGCAAATCGTTAACAATCAAGACAATTTCTCCAAGTTTTATGTTGCGTCCGGATTTTGCCTTATGGAAAGATTCAAGTTGATATTCGCTGCGAAATCCGCGTTTTAATTCTTACCGTAGTCTCTTCTGAAGAGTCACTTGTTGACACAAGGACTGTCAACCACTAACCAGGTCTAAAGCTGGAACACCATTCTCAGGTCTATGTTTAAGAAACATTATTGGCCTAAGGAGTTCCATTCTGAAACATTTGTCGATATATAGGTTAATGGTCGCGGATTTATGACCATTTCACAATCACACAAAACAGTAAGTAACTCTTCTTAGTTAAGACATGCACGTCCAAGTGTTTTACGCAAGAGCTATTTCAACACACCAATAAAGTCTTTCCCAAAAGCCGCTCCACTAGGACGTAGTAGGAGAGTTAAATCGCCAGGTGATACGGTCAACACAACTTTCGGAAACGATTCTATTCCAGTCCAATTTTCCAATCGCGTTATCTATCCCCACAAAGTTTGTAGTTAACCACGTCGTGCGATAAATTATCGCAAATCTAGCAAAAAATTTGTCGCCGATAACGAAGTACATAGCTCAAAGTGTACCGCACAGGTGAAAAGGCATATCCAGGCTTTTTCACTGCCTTTCAAATGCAATGGGCCCGCAATGTCCACACCGGTCACCTCAAATACTGCTGCGTCGCAAACGCGATCCAAAGGTAATGGAACAACACTTGCTTGATGGAACTGAAACGGTTTGCTATTATGTCGCTCACACACGCAGCATCTTGATATTGCCGACTTTATTGCATGACGACTACCCAAGACCCAGAAGTTCTCACGCAGATTAGACATAAGTCCTTGAATTCCAACATGGCAATGTTTTACGTGGGTATCAAACACAATATTCTATAGGATGCTTGGAGGGCAATACCACCGGAAATATTAAATGTTCATTGTCATCCCTAGAACTTATCTTTGTTTCAGACGAATAAGACCATCTTTGTCTTTAAATGGATTGAGCGTCGACAAATTATTCTCTTCAACTCCTGCAAAACTTTCCGTTTGTACTAACTGTAAAACAAATATATCTGCTCCGTTAATTTCTTCCATCGACAGTTCTTCATAGTGCTGATCCAGTGGGTTTCATGTATTATACAGGAACCTGAACAGCCATGCAACCATACGAAGCGTTTTGAAATACTTTGAAAAATAATCCAAGTGCCAATCTTGAAAGGTCATAATTATTGCAGAATTTGTATTAATTAATGCTATCACCAATTTTTTTTTTTTTTCACGGTTTATTTCTTCCTCATTAAATTGAATTGTGCCTTGAGGCCAAGATTCTGGGTTTCCAACTTGGGCCCTCCCACCATTTTGATTCTAATAACTTTTTAGCAAGATGAACAACCATCTAGCGTTCCCGGAACATGGTGCCATATCTTGACTGAGGTGTGCCGTCTAATCTCAGCTACACGATTATATTGTCAACTACTTAAGTAAATACTTTTAAGCACTCTTTACTTATGCTTAGCATGTCAGTTTCAGTTTGCCAGATCATTCCTAGTTCCTGATGTGTTGAGAAGAACCAGTGACTTCCAGCTAGTGAGAGAACTCCCACTCTCGGAAGTCAAACGTCAAATCAAACCCCTGTATAAAACTCTTCAATGTGAAAGACTTGTCACGCAGTTATCTACATAAAAGCTCTTGGATAACTTTTCCTATTTCTCCTTACAATAGGGTCACTTTTCAAGAAGAGCCTTGGCAAGATGATACTCAAGAGTGGCTGCCAGCAAAAATGGACTACTACTGACTCCAAAGCATACTTGCATATTGTTACGGGATGATTTTTCCCGCACCAAAATAAAAGGAAATAAGCTTATTCACCTCTTTGAATAGCATACCTTCCTCAAGCCACTGTTTTCTATCCAATAGTTGTAGCCACACTTTTCATCAAACTTTTCATTCTTCCCAGAATCATTAAGTTAGAGGTTTATTAATGGAATTGATTTCCTGTTAGTAGGGTTAAAATAAATAGACAATTAATTTATTAACAAACAAAATCACAATATTTACACTAGAACAGCTGATTGTCTGATCCGAGTAGATTGATTAGATTGACAGCGCTCCAAATAGGGTCAATGACCGGTACTAACTTAACTTGAATAAGTCCCATGCCCCGACTACCATCAAAATTCCCCAGTACCTTCCACCTTGGAGTTTTGACAGAACCTTTTTAAAGGACATTGCAGGGACAAGCAGAGGTCATTCAGGTCGAGGACTTTCCACGATTAAGTGTTCGGGAAAACTCCTCAGGCACATTTTGCCGATTTCTGAGTTGCCAAGTTTCGCTCATAGATCTAGGGTGGCTAATCCGCTATTTTAGCACCCAATCGCCTTGTGCAGATTTTTTTTGTGAGTCGAAAAAGAGCAACGTGGTCAATTGTTTGTTCCTAAAGGCCAAAAGTAATTTTGGTAAGTGGTTTTTCTTATTAATCTTCTCTGTGTTTCTCTATTTCCTATGTAAAAGTATAGTTTTCTGTTAATTATACGGTCAACTTCCGAATATCGGACAAAACCTACCTATTGCTCCACGCTCTGTCTCATAACGTCCATTTGTTTCAGGCCTTTAATCTTCATTCTTAGACGTTACGTTTTAATCGTCACCTTTTATTCGTCACGCTTAGTCCTTAACTTGAGTAAAGAGTTAAACGTTGAGCTTACGGTGTGTTTCAAGTAGTACCTCCAATCTTCAGCCTCCTCTAGACCATTGGAAGCTTTAGTGACTCCTAATTGCTGAACTTCAGTGCCCAGGGCCAGTGGCTTCTTGTTGCGGCCTTGATCCAAACCCAGGCCATCGGAAACACTGGAAGATATTAGTTCCATCCGTCAGGTTCCCCCAAGAGTTTAGGGACTACTCAGGTTTGATAAGTGTGTTGCATTGTCTTAATATCAAACCTTACCAACCTCTTGTTGGAGTAAATCACCACAACAACGCAGTTCTACTATATTAAAATTATCCTTCAGATTAGATGTTATTATTTCAGTTTTAATCAATTATATATCGTACCTTTACTATATTAAATTTACCATTCAGGTTGGGTATTATTAGGTATTTCAATTTTATTAGGTATCTATACTACCTATATTGTTACATAATATTAAAGCCCTTCAGGTTACGTATTATTACTTCAACTTTGATCAATGCTGCACTGAATACAGGTAAATACTTGTACACTGGGGTTAAATCTTAGAGCAGGTAAAGGTAAAGAAGTGATAACCTGGATTTGAAAAATGAAGCCGTTTTTTTCCAGGTATTTTGGCCCACAAAAAATGGCGGTTATGGCAATTCAATGCTCTACCTGTATTTTGGTGCCAAACACCTGCCAAAAACTTAGCTTCACTTTAGTTTCATAAGCAGAATGGCGCGTTCCTACTCCTTATGTCCGTAGGACAGCGCTTTACCTGCTCTAAGGGTTAAATGGCCATTTACGAAGGTACTGCATTAAATGAGCTTGCTTATTAATTAATATTTCAGGTATTATTGTTGTTAATTGTCATTACTCTTTTTTTTTTATTTAGGGACTCAAGTTGAGTATAATTAATAATTATTATAAATAATATTGTAAGAACATATGGTTGGACAATTTCTTTTCTTGTTCTGTTCTGGTTCCAGTGTCATTCAGTGTTCCAGGGCGTTCGGAAAACTCACTCCGAACCTGCTCTGGAGTCAACCTGTTCTGGTTCTAATTAAAACCCGTACCTGATTGTAGCAAAGCGTTTCACTTTTGTCCCTCCTTCTTGTTTTTATTTCAGGTTGTGCTGCTATAGTTCCGTAGAAGTTTCCTGCTTTCGTTATATCGGTTGATTTCGTGTACTGCAGGGAAAAAGCAGGTGGCGCTCTATATTTAGTTATTTAATTAACCCACCCCCTCTCCGCATTGGAAGCTAGTCGGCAACCCTTTACACGAAATCACGTTTCTAGATTTCAGCCACCAACCAACCCTCTCTCTTCTCTTTTTATTTCTTTTGATTTAGTTACCCATTCTCTGTCCCACTTCCTCAAATCTTATCATTAACTTCTCCCTTACGTTTTGCGGGTAACAAAGTGGCAGTGTCCGGACGGAACACCTCATTACCATTAGAATCCATCCAGAGGAAACGTAAAAAATCTGTCGGCTTCATGTATACCGATCTAAAGAAAACTTTGCGTATGTCTGCTATAATTCCTATTTTACCTTGTCGAAAATCGAAATCGTAGGCAGATTAGACCTGTGCGTGGTACTACCCTCTTTTACTACAGCTCTGTGTGGCAAATAATGAGCAACATCATCGGATATAGAATATCTTGTTGAAATGTCCTTTATAATGACGTGTTCATTTTCCATTCATTGAAAATTTGATTGTAGGAATTTACAAGGTCATTATTTACCAATTTGTTTAAAGTGCTGGATAGAGGTTTCTTGGCAAGATGATAATTTGTAGGCAAAGGAGAGTGTCCCTTGGCCCAAGGTAGTCTGACTTCATACCGTCCATCTTCATTAATATTCACCGATTCAAGGAAAAATTCTGTAGCTGCTTGAGTCAATTAGTCACGTGATTGCTTTTCGGTAGGTTCCTTTATACCCAGAGTATCAAGCTGCCAAAATTGAGTAAGTGATGCGTCGTTAACAAACAAAGAAATAGCTGTAACATACCAAGTTTATGCTTCCGTTAAACCGTTTCAACCGCTTAAACGTTTTCGAACTTGAAACGTTTCATACTGTGTTTATATTTCTATGGGGCTTTCCCCAAAACAGTTTTTAAATGTCATAACAAGCAGTGCTGGCATTTCATTTTTAGTTTTGTCTATAGGTATTCGGTCCATCAGTGTTTAGCTTAACAATGTTTCCATGGCCACCAGCCCACGCTTCAAAATATGTCTTCGTCCAGTGTAGAGTTTGCCAGCAACGTCCGATCCAATCAAAATTTCTATAGGGGAAGCATCGTAACAATCACTAAGCTGAATACCTAACTTCTTCAATTCTTCCATCCAAGGGCCCTCAAACACAGGTGAAATGTCAAAGCAAATAACAGGCTGCGACAAGGCTTCAAAAGGACAGCTATAACAATCATGGCTTAATTTACCATCATAAAAATCATGTTTCAACTGTGTAATTGCTCCTCCAAACAAACACTGTACTGTGTTTTGACGCTTGGATTTGTAGCCCAACAATTCTGCTGTACTTTTTAGAATATAACTATTTTGAGAACCTGTATCCACTAGTGCTCGTACGTTCTTGAACCCATACACTCCTTTAATTGTAGCCAGTGAAGTTTGGAGAATCACATGGCAAGAAGTCCCATTAGTACAAGTTAACATTTCCACAGAATCCTGATTAGATTTTTTGACATCTGGGCTATCATCAACTGGCAAATTAGAACACGTTGAAGTTACATAGGATTTGCCACAAAGAAATACATTTCAAACGGGCTCGACATTTTCGGCGCTGGTGTCCAATCTTCAAACACCGAAAACACGCCTTTTTTGAAGTAACAATTTCATTCCTTTTTTCTAGTGAAAAATGTTGTGCTTTAAAACAGCTGTGACTATCATGATTGTTCTCACAAAAAATTCATTTGTTCAAAACTAAAGGTCTTTTATGGTTAATAAGACCAGTAGCAGTGGGAAGTTCCTGCTCAAAAATCCTCTGTTCATTGTCGGCCTCTTTGCGCAAAAACTGCATTAGATTATTCAATCTAGTGATAGAAAAACCATTTACACTTTGTTGGGAACCGGTAGGAATAGTATTGGCTAGAGATGAGCGTTGCCACACCCTTAACAAATTTTCTAGCAAACATGACTCAATATAAGTGAGAATAACATTGCAGAACAACTATCAGATTTAACGCCCAGAGTGTCCAAAGCGCGCATTTAAGTCTCTATGCTAAAATTCCACTAAATCCATTCTACCATTAGAAAGAGCTTTGTTTACAATGATTTTGAGTAGTTCACATACATATACCTCTATCTGCAAATCATCCTTGCCAAAACGAGAAGGAAAACTTTCAAGTTGTTTCGCTCTGCTGCCTGGTAATGTAGTCTGCATCAAATATTCTAGTTTTTCATTTAAATCTATCTCAGGATCGTCCCGCACCTTACTAAATTGTGACCAAAATGGCAGCTAATTTTTAATATTACCTACCATCAAAAGTTTTGAATTCTATAGTAGGAACTTTGAATTCGCGCTTACCTTTGTCGCTGCTAGTTGAATTACTTGACTGGTTAGCTATTGATTGACTCTCAGATTCAGCCTTTGACTTATCTTCGAGGAATTCGGTGAACTTGAGGCTCAGACCCAAATATCTCTTTTTGTAGGCTTCACATGAATCCATCTCTGCCAGTAGATCCTCCTCACTCGTTTCTTTCAGCATCAAGCAGTAAATTTCTTCGTGCAGATCACCCAACTTGTTGGACTTCTCAATAAACAATTCCTAGAACACTTGCACTTCTTGTTTGCAGGCTTTGTGCACGATTAGTTTATCTAGCTCTTTAGCCTTCTTGATAAACGATAAACGTAAGACTTTTCTTTGTTTCTTCAAGTCTTCCATGTTTTTTCAAATGTTTGTCCAACCAAAAAATACAGAACAAAGTTGAGGAAAAATATGTACTATTCAAACTTGAGTAGAATTGGGTTATCTGTGTAAGTAACCACACTATGAACTTGCCTGGGTTCAAAACCAATCTAGTTCAAAACGTAGATGAATTCAGTCCAAAAAACAACGGCTTATAAGCATTAAAACTGCTGTTAAATACTACAAGGGGACCGCTAGTTCAAAAACACTCACGTTTCAAATTTTCCAGACCGAAATTCGGTCCAACTACATTGAAAACAGAGTGAAAGTTGCTTTTCTGTATACGTTTCGGAGAGTCTTTCCAACTAGAATGAACCGCTCTACGTCTAGGTACCGTTTTTCCACAGAAAAATGCAACCAAATCCTGTCACGTTCGCCACTTTATGTCGAGCCCCAGAAAAACTAACTGTCTCAATGGACTTTGGTACATACAGAAAAAAAACAAGAATCTTAACAACGGGATCCGACAAAGACAACCAGAAGAAAACTAGATTACACAAGTTCATACTAATTTTTCAGACACTTTTAGTAGTTAATGTTACAGCTATCAATATCCTTCATACTTTTTGGAAACTACTTTTTTTAAGTATTGGTATTTCCTTACATACTCCCTATTAAAACTTGCAAATACTATGAAGTCTTTGATTTAGCAGCTATGCAAAATTAGTTTGCAGCACTACCTTCACAAAATTCAAATCAAACTTACCTTCGAAACTGTCCGTTTTCCTCAAAGCAGCTGGCTGAGTAGGAGCACTAAGCTTGGACTGACACACGTGATGTCTCTTGTGCTTTGGAGGAAAAGTCTCCCAGCTGCGTTGCTTCTGGGCCAGAGTTTGAGCAGTCCCTTTCTGCCTCCTAAAATAAAAAGTCCAAAAATACTAGATTTTAACACAAAAAAAATAATTTACCTGTTAATGACAACTACCAGAGTTTTATCTGGATCATTGCCATCTCCTGCAGCACCATCCAGGCTGGATCGTCGAGAAGACGTTGATAAAGAATCAGCCGAGTCGTTAAGTGAATAGAAAATATTGTCTTCTCCGTCGCTGTAAGGGTAAACCTAGAAGCAATGCTATAATGACAAGTTTTTTTTTTTAATCAAACAAATCGTTTACCTTCTTTTTAGTTTTTCCTTGTCCCTTGCCTTTATTTTTACATTTAGGGCTACTGGGGCTGGATCTGCTAGTTTCGTGTAGCTTACTTTTCTGAGAGGTGGCATCAGAAATTCTTTGATACTCAGACTCAGTGGATTTGCATCTTTTTTCAGCCATTGCGTTGATTTTGTCGCAACTTTTACCAATCTTTTTATAAAGTATTCTTTGCTTCATTGTTAATTTACCTGAATTATGTTTTTGAAATAAGTATATAATAATCAAGGAAAACTCATGCACATACTTGATTGTTGCTTACCAAGTCCTTCGGCATCAGCCTTGCTAAACTTTCTTTCCTCTTGCTTCAATTTTTTATCCATTTCAGTTTCAGATTTCGACGACGGCTGGCTTTGCCTTCTACACATAATATCGTGAAGCTTTTCTCTGATTTGAGCTTCAAAACGAGAAACGCTATCCACATTCATTTGATTAGAACTACCAGAAAAACTTTTTTTAGGCGTTTTAGGTAATGGAGTGCTGCTAGGCTTCTCAGTTTGTCCAGCTGATTTACTTCTTTCGCGTTCCTGGACGTTAGGCCGGACTTTTTCAAGGAGTTGTCCAAGGACGCGGCTTCTGGATCTTGGGATTTTGCCCATGGAGAGCTCCGACGGTTGGAGAAGGCCTTAAAAAATTCATTATATTTGAGACAAATTCATTATTTTTTAACATTGTGGGATTTCTAATTGCAATTTCTGGAGAATATTTCATTCAATTCTCAAGTAATGCGAGCACTTTCTGCAAACAAGATAAGACTTACTTCAGATGAAGCAACATCACAAGCTTTCTCTCTGAAATCTGCTCAAAAACATTCTGAGGTATATCAAACAGCTTCAACAAGTTTCATCAATTCTAATAACACGGAAAATCCTCGAGTGCAGCAACAAAGATAGAAGACATGATCGCTCTCTTTGTCCTGCCCTGCATGCTACATGCAAACAATACAGTAAAAAAGGCCATTTCTCTACTGTTTGTAGTAAAGAGCTACGTGTCTATGGCTCAAACTTCTCTGCGTGCACAAAGGAAAGGATTTTGTGTTGTCAACCTCAACATTCTTGATCTTCAGTATGCAAACGTAAAAGTTTCGGTTCTACCAGACCTCTGCGTTGATATTATTATTGGTCATGACATTTTTAAGCAACATAAAATGTTGACCGTTTATTTTGGAGGACGAAAATCTGCGATGACTGTACTAGAAAGAAAGCACTGTTCTCTAGCTCCTGCTAAAATTGAACCCCCGCAATTATTCGCTAATCTTTCATCACAATGTGAATCAATCGCTACAAAATCGAGAAAATTTTCACATGATGATGCCAAATTTATTTCAAGTAAAGTACAAAAGCTTCTTTCAGAAAGTATCATTGAAGAAACTAGGGTACGCCTTCCTAGCGAGCACAAATTCTTGTGACAAAGAACGAAAATCATAAAAAGAAAATGGTTATGTTAACTATTCTCAAACAATCAACAAGTTTACTTATCTAGATGCTTATCCTTCACCTAATATCGAAGAGTTGGTGAAAGCAGTCTCAAAATTTGACGTTTTTAGCACTATTGACCTAGAAAGTGCGTATCACCAGTTCCCTATAAGAGATGATGGAAAACAGTTCACTGATTTTAAAGCTGATGGAAACCTGTACCAGTTTAATCGTATCCCTTTTGGTGTGACTAACGGAGTATCTTGTCTTAGATACAATAATCAGATAAGAGAATTTAGAAGACGTCTACGCATATCGCGATGATATGACAATTTCTGGAAAAAATCAAGAAGAACACGATAAGAATCTATAAGCTTTTCTGACAGCTGTTAAAAAGTACAACCTAACTATAAATAAAAGTAAAAGTTCGTTCAACAAAAAAACAATTCAACTACCGGGATATCTTATAGGAAACAGAACACTTAAACCTGATCCTGCAAGACTTGAACCTCTACAGAATCTGCCAGTACCAACTGACAAAGCTTCACTTCAAAGAGCTGTGGGCATGTTCGCATATTACTCTAAATGCCTAGATTCTCCAAGAAAATTCATAGAATTGTTAGTACCAGAAACTTTCCTATGCAAGAGCCTGCTATCACCGATTTTCGCAACTTGAAAACTGAAGTAGCAAAATCAGCTGTCACTGCCATTGAAGAAAACATTCCATTTGTGGTTCTAATTCTAAGCCAGTCTGATGAACGATCAGTTGCGTTTTTCTCAAAAACTCTATCATATAATATCATGAACAAAACCACTCAGCAGTTGAAAAAGAAGCACGACAATTGTAGAAGCTCTGAAAAAATGGCGTCACTTTCTTATTGGAAGGCATTTCAAGTCGATTACAGATCAAAGATCGGTCTCATTCATGTTCGACACGAAGTATAGTAGTAAAATAAAGAATGAAAAATTCAACGCTGGAGACGCGAACTCTCATGCTATTCATATGACATAGTCTACCGTCCAAAAAATGAGAATATCGTAACCGATACTTTGTATGTGAGGCTTCAACTGGCAATAAATTGTAGGAGCTACATGATGCACTTTGTCATCCTGGAATAACTAATATGTTTTAGTAGATTCGATCTCGAAATTTACCTTATTCCATAGACGATGTACGAAAAATGACCGCAGCCTGCACTATTTAGGGCCAAATTATGGACTGACTGGTAAACGTCTGGTTGTTACCAAGCAGGTACTTTTTATGCTCTAGATAATAGAAAGTACCTGCTACGTAACAACCAGACACTTACCAGTTGGTCCATAATTTGGCCCTTAGAGAGGGCTCAAGCCGACGTTCAGTAAAAATCAAGGAATACTAATAAAATCAATCAGACCATTCGAAAAGCTCAACATTGATTTTAAAGGTTCTCTTCCAACATCCCCAACAAATCGTTACCTATAAACAATTTTAGATGAATTCTCAAAATTCCCTTTTGCTTACGCCTGCCCTGATATGACTGCAGGGACTGTGATTAAATGTTTCACAAATCTATTTTCAATATTTGGAATGCCCTCGGGCCTCGTAGGTACATACAATCTGATCGAGGAAGCTCTTTCATGTCAAAAGAACTGAAGGAATATCCTCATTCAAAAGGTATAGCCACTAGCAAAATTACTGCTTATAATCTGGAAGGCAATGGTTAAGTAGAAATATTTAATGGTACAATATGAAGAACATTTTGGCTCGCACTGAAGCCTCGTGGCCTGAAAACAGAACAATGGAAGAGGGTACTCGAAGGTGCATTGCATTTTGATCCGATTTCTCTTGTGTGTTGCAACAAATCCAACACCTCATGAACGCATGTTTAAACATTCTCATAAATCTAGCAACGGACAAGCTATTCCTTTCTGGCTTTCAAGTCCTGTTGGATGAAAAAGAATGTAAGTAAATACGACCCGTTTGTGGAGGAGGTGTACTTGCTGGAAGCAAACCCAGATTATGCGTTTGTTCGTTTTCTCGATGGCAGAGAACGAGAGAAGATACTGTCAATCTAACACATCTAGCACCACGTGGAAGTGCACCTGCATTTGATGACGATGATGATAGTGAACATCACTTTCAATCACAGTTTCAATCTTGTAACGAACCAGAACAAGAAAGTAACTCTTATAAACAAGATGCACAAACACCTGATAATCAGAATGATGATCCGGAAGAAAATCCACACTTGGACACATCCGGAGATGAATTCATATCAGTCCGACCCAGATAAAACCATCAGCACAGAACTCCAAAGTACTTGACAGATTATGTTTCAAAACACAGATTTTTCAAAATATGCCTGGGGAGAATGTGATGTCATTGGAATGTGGTGATACACCTTTATGTTTCTATGTTTTATACCATAAATTATGTGACCATCTACCCCTATAATACCACGTAAAATCGAAGTCAACGTTCTGCACATTCAGCAAGAAAGAAGATACAATCTATGCTTTTTAATTAATTTATGTATTAATGCATCAAGATAGATCAGGGATACAAGATGGGAAACCAACAAATTAAAATAATATTCTAGGGAGACGACGCAACGCTATTCGCGGACACGGAAGACGGACTGCAATGGCTCTTACAGGCATTTAAGAAAGAGGCCGAAAAAGTTAACATGGAAATATCTACCACCAAAACAAAAAGCATGGTGATTGCCAGGGAACCACGCAGATGCAAACTAGAACTAAACAACAAAATAATAGACCAGGTTTTTGAATTCAACTATCTGGGAATAACAATATCACCATACCGTGAACTCAAGAATGGCGTACGAAACCAGGTAAACAAAGCAGCCAGGATAGCAGGAGCCTTACGAACAACCATATGGAAAAATACATGCATATCAACCCCGACCAAAGTTAGAATAAAAGCATGTGTCAGGCCCGTAATGACATACACGGCAGAAACACGAGCTGACACAGCGGAAACAAAAATGATGGCACGAACCAATGAAATGAGAGTACTAAGAATGATCACACTTTGGGATCAAAGAAGGAGTAACGAAATCAGGGAAGATTGCAAGACAGAGGACGTGGTTAGATGGACACGCGCTAGGAGACGCTTCTGGAACCAGCACATATTCAGGATGGAAAACCACACACTCGCAAAAATCGCCAGAAATGGAAAACCAGCATCCAGCAGACCACCAGGACGGCCTCCCAAGAGCTGGAAGGACAGCTGGTCGTCGACATCCCAGGAGGGATAAATAAATGGGTAAAATAAGCATTAAGGCTTCCGCAAAGAAGAAGAAGAACTCTAATAGTCCCAGTTACCTTACCACACCCCTAACGATTTCTTCAGGAGGCAAAATAATGCCTTTGCTTCACAACCGATTAACGTTCAATCAACACCGCAACCTCAAAAATTCTTTACAAATTCCCAGGTTTTCGGAAAACCACAAAATCAAAATGTTTTCAACCCTGGTCAAACTAAAAATTTCCTAAAACCAATTCCAATGAGTATACTACTTTTCAATTCTCAACTAATAATATGAGAAATCCTTACAATAATAATTCTCAAAATCAAGGACCGAGTTTTCCTAACCAACAACAAAAAAATAATGTTATCTCAGAGGAATTGTAGAACACTGAAATAAACCAATATTCCGAAGTGCATGACGAATACGATCAAAGTTTTGATCAGAACTCCGAAAATCAATATTACGACTTTGAAGGAGCGGGTTCTTCCTTTCAACTCGAAGAACAAACTTGAGAATTTCCGGAAGAAACCGAAAATGTTCAGGAAGCACCTCAACTAAACGAGAACACGTAACCGCTCACATAATTTCTATTATAGTTATTTATGTATCAAGGGAATTATGCAGGTGTTAATACCCCAGGGCAACGTTTGTGTCCCGAGGGCCTCCGGCCCGAGGGACACCAATTGCCCGTGGGTATTAACTCCTGATAATTCCCGTGGTACATAGATAATTTTATATCCTACTGAATTTACTGTATTCTGTCTATTTTTATAAAGGAATAAGCCATAAATCAAAATTATTTATATCCTACTGAACTATTAAAACCATATAATACCTTGGTTACGATAATCATAAACAGGGTCTTAACTCCCAAGGGAGTTAAGGATTTTCATAACTCCCAAGGGAGTTAAGGAAGGGAGTTAAGGATATCATAACTCCCAAGGGAGTTAAGGATTTCCATAACTCCCGCTTTTACCTTGAATAGGTAACACTTTGACAAAAAATAGAAATTTTATTTCCTACTGAAGTATTATAATCATATAATACCTTGGTTACGATAATCATAAACAGGGCCTTAACTCCCAAGGGAGTTAAAGGATTTCATAACTCCCGCTTTTACCTTGAATAGGTGAAACTTTGACAAAAAATAGAAATTTTGGTTTATGGTTAATTCCTTTATAAAAATGGACAAAATACAGTAAATTCAGTAGGAAATAAAATTATCTATGTACCACGGGAATTATCAGGTGTTAATACCCACGGGCAATTGGTGCAAACTTTGCCCTGGGGTATTAACACCCTCATAATTCCCTTGATACATAAATAACAATTAATGTCAGCAAATTACCATATATTATTCTACTAGAGCATAATTTTAAACTTTTAATTGACAGTGGTTCTTCAAGATCATTTATTAACCCCGATTTAGCAACCAGATTTTATGCTGAAAATATTATTGAAGACCCATTTGTAGTTCGAAGAGGCACTCAGATTTCAGCCCACAAGCACAGGACTTTAATCCCGTCCTCAAATAGTTATTTCTGTATCAAGGGAATTATGAGGGTATTAATCCCCAGGGCAACGTTTGTGTCCGAGGGCCTCTGGCCCGAGGGACACCAATTGCTCGTGGGTATTAACACCTGATAATTCCCGTGGTACATAGATAATTTTATATCCTACTGAATTTACTATATTTTGTCTATTTTTATAAAGTTTACAAAGTTTTACCTATTCAAGGTAAAAGCGGGAGTTATGGAAATCCTTAACTCCTTCAATAGGTGAAATTTTGGTTTATGGTTTATTCCTTTATGAAAATGGACAAAATACAGTAAATTCAGTAGGAAATAAAATTATCCATGTACCACGGGAATTATCAGGTATTAATACCCACGGACAATTGATGTCACAAACTTTGCCCTGGGGTATTAACACCCTCATAATTCACTTCATACATAAATAACTATAATTTATCTGAACCTGTTTTTTTGAAATTTTTCCTATTTAAATTTCATGACACTTTCGATGGATTAATTGGACTAGATAATCTAGAATTTCTGCAAACAAATATCGATTTTGGTAAAGGAATTTTATTCACACCATATAATGAAATTAAAATTCTTTATCAAAGTACAATAATGAACCTAAACCACATAAGTGTAGCCCCACGATCCGAACAAGTCATTAAAATAAAAACTTCTATAAGAAATGGCGAAATTGTCATACCATACCAAAGACTAGGTAATTGCGAAATTCCCGAAAGTCTATCCATCTCCAGGAATGGCGTATCCATCACAACTATCTTGAACAATTCTATAGATAGAGTAAACCTGGATCTTTCTGAACCAATAAAAGTCGAAAATTTCGAAAGAAAAGAATCTGAACAAATTGATTTAAATTATATTGACAATTTTGAAAACTCCGAAATCGATATTTCCAAATTAATCAGAATAGTGCATTAAAATACAAGTTTCATAAGACGTCATTTTATCGCACGAGCCGGAGGCGAGTTTTCTAAAGTGCGATAAAATGTCTTATGAAACGAATATTTTATACTATTTTTTCTATTTTGGTATTGTTTAATTAAAAAAAACAATTTTTTCTTGGAAATTTTATTCTCACATTTCGATTTCATATATTTAGGTTGGTAACACTACATGCCAAATATAGAAATATTCTATCATAAAATCGCGAATGACAGTTCGATGGCCATCAGTCAGCTAGTGTTACCAACCTCCGATAAGTAAAAAAGGAGTGTCACAAAGAGCTTCTTTTCGAAACTACTTTTAGTGTCGAAAAGACTTCGATATGACACCAAAATAGAAAAAAAAAATACGAGTTCTGAAGAAAAAATTGAAATCACGCAATTATGTAGAGAATTCTCAGATATTTTTTATATACACGATACACCCCTCACTTTTACAAATGACATAAAACACCCTATCAACACCACCGATGAAAGCCCAATCTATACTAAAAGCTATCGATACCCGTTCATTCACAAACAGGAGGTCGAGAATCAAATAAAAAAGATTTTAGACCAAAATATAATAAGACCTAGCAACTCGCCCTGGTCCTCACCAATTTGGATTGTCCCCAAAAAACTCGATGCAAGCGGTAAGCAAAAGTGGCGTGTAGTTGTCGACTACCGCAAGCTTAATGAGAAGACCGTGGACGATAAATACCCGCTTCCCTGAATTACGGAACTTTTAGATAAACTGGGCAAATGCCAATATTTCTCCACTTTAGACCTTGCGAGTGGGTTTCATCAAATTCAAATGGATGAAAAAAGTATTCCCAAAACAGCTTTTAATTGTGAAAACGTGCATTATGAATATCTAAGAAGGCCCTTTGGACTCAAAAACGCCCCCGCCACGTTCCAGCGCGTTATGGATAACGTGCTACGCGGATTACAGAACGAAGAATGCGCTGTTTATTTAGACGACATAATAATATATTCTACTTCCCTTCAGGAACATCTTGAAAAATTAAGAAATGTTTTCGAACGACTCAGACAAGCGAATTTCAAATTCCTACTAGATAAGTCGAAATTCTTCCGTAGAGAAGTAGCATACCTGAGACACGTGGTTACACCCTCTGGTGTTAAGCCAAACCCAGACAAAATAAAGGCGAATAAAAATTACCCTATCCCGAAAATGACGAAGTAAATCAAAGGTTTTCTAGGACTCCTAGGTTACTATAGAAGGTTCGTCAATAATTTCGCAAAACTAACCAAACCTTTAACCAAATGTCTTAAGAAAGGTGCTATTATTGACCACAATCCCAAATTTGTAAAATGCTTCGAAACCTGTAAAAAATCTTCTAATAAATCAGCCCATCCTCCAGTACCCAGATTTTTGAAAACCTCTCAATCTCAACACTGACGCTAGTAATGTCGCACTTGGTGCAGTCCTGTCTCAAAGGCCTATCGGAAATGATTTACCTGTAGCCTATGCTTCCCGAATCTTACATGATAGCGAAGCAAATTATTCCACCATCGAGAAGGAACTTCTTTGTATTATATGGGCAACAAAATATTTCCGGCCCTATTTGTATGGCCGAAAATTCAATATAGTAACAGACCATAAGCTTCTTCAATGGTTGTTTTCTTTGAAAGAACCGGGTGCGAAACTACTTCGTTGGCGAATTAAGCTTGAAGAATTCGACTATAAAATCTTCTATAAAAAAGGGTCATAAAATACTAACGCCGACGCCCTGTCCCGTGTCGAAATTCACGCCAACGAGACCACAGATAGTTTTGATATTAGTCAATACATGGACGAGTTCAATCAATCCCTACAATCTTCTAATCGAAATGCTGATCAGTTCACGAACAAAGCAAACCCGGACCAAGACAATCTTTCCATTATTTCCCAACCTGATAACGATAGAGAGCAAAGAGAGTTGAACGCCCTAGACGAAAATTACGTGACTGTTCATATTAATGCCGAACAACATCCCATTGTAGGTATACCTATCGCTAAAATTCCTGTAAATTACGGCGCTCGCCAAATTATTATTAAATCAGTATCACATTCCCCAGCAAAAACAAAAATTACCATGTTATTCGAAAAGAAAAAACCTCAGAGGAAGAAAAAACGAATAAATGTACAAATCTCACAAAGTAATTTTGAAAATGACATTCTAAACTTTATGAAAGATTATGTTACTCCTGATGTTCAATATCACTTATATTTTGAAAATCGAGAAATATATGAACCATTTTGCGAGGTTGTGAGCAAATATTTTAAATGGCCTTCATTAAAATTAAATTATTGTCAAATTAAATTAATGGACGTTACTAATAAAGACGATATTCAGGAAATCATAAAAAACTATCACGAGGGAAAAAACAATCATAGAGGGATTGAAGAAACTGAAAGGCAAATTAAATCAAAGTATATTATTGGCCTCACTTGAAAAATTCAGTACAAAGTTATATAAATACTTGTGAGATATGTAAATACGACAAGTGAAAATGAACGTAACACCCAATGCTAATAGACCATTTGAAGTCGTCCACAAGGATGTTTTTACAGTCGAAAAAACCAAATTTTTAACTATCGTCGACAGCTTTTCTAAGTATGCTCAAGCATATCAAATTGAATCAGCAGAATCTGTCGTGGTCGCCGACCGCCTATTAAATTACTTTTCACATCACTCTATCCCAAAACAAATTACCTATTGTAGATAATGGCAGAAAATTTAAGAATCTCTTGATTACTGAATTACTTGGTTTACACAAAATTAAGATCATTTCATTTGCCCAAATCACCCGGATTCAAACGGTATTGTTGAAAGATTCCACTCAACACTTTTAGGAAACGTAAGAATTCTAATTACCCGCGGATTTCTTAAAACACCATCAGTCCACCTAAAAATGATTTACACAATATTAGGCTACAATCATACAATACACGCTGCAACAAAATTTAGACCCATTGATATCATAAATGGCCATGTTTCGAGTAATAATCCTTTAGACATCCAACTCGATCAACTACTAATCAGCGATTACGTAGAAAATCATAAGGAAATTTCAATTAACAAATTGAATCTAGAACGTATTGGAGATACCAATCAGTTTATTGGTTTACTCCCACGCCAAGAAAGTATTAAGTTAACTTGCAACACCCAAGAAGAAACAATCCGACCAATTGGTACATACCTGTTTGATGTACCCATTAATTGCCAAATAACAACAAGGCTAGGAACCTTCACCAACGAAAAACCAATAACCACGAGCCAATTGATCCTGTTGTCGAAAATAGAAGTCAACCAATCCTAAGAAACGCCAAAATTCGACATAGAATTGGAAAATGTTCGGCTCGATGAACTTTACGCCATTAGAAGTCAAATACTAAGCAATAAGGCCAATATCCAAATGGACCTACTGGGCCAGACTCCAAGCCCATGGACTTTCTTAATTTATGTATTATTGATTTTTACAGTTATCTATATCTGCTACAAGAAGTTTATCGTTCCAAGATGCATCAAGAAAAGAAACCAAGAAGCACCAGCCACTCAACTTTCAGAGGTTCAACGTCCACGCTAACCCTCGAAGTTGAATTTTAGGAGGAAAGAATTATGTGACCATCTACCCCTATAATACCACGTAAAATCCAAGTCACATTCTGCACATTCAGCAAGAAAGAAGATACAAAACTAGTTTCCACGCCGCTTCGCCTCGGTCAGTCTGAAGCTTTCGCTCTATGCTTTTTAATTATTGATCTATGTAATTTTCGTAATAAATAATATTTTTTAAAAATAGACCTTGGCATTCCGGTTATTTAAGTCATGTCAACCTGAGAAACAATTGAGGAAATCTATGCTGGAAAGTCTGTTTTATATTATTGGGGAAAATACATTGTGGAAGGCGAGAACCAAACAGAAGTACTCTATTTTCGATTTTGCTGGCACTTTATTAATTTACATAAAAAAATCATAAGGATAATCACGAAATCATACCCAAGCTTATTCTGGATTTTAAATGAAGAAATATGAGTTTCCTCCATTTTTGCCTGTTCTTAGATTTGTGACTTTTGTCTTCAAATACGCTTCATAGTTTTTTTTTTTGTAAAACTGTTCACCCTTCACCCTTCCTCAATGAACCACCACCAGAAGTAAAATAATTGTTTCTTTATTACCAGAAAAGTGGATAACTAATCAAGTGGTAAGTTTTATCAATTCCACATTTCGGCAACGTTGTTAGCTTGGAGTTGCTATGTGTATCCAAAGGCAAGTTTTATCAATAAATTTGTCAAAAATGGTATTAATTACGGAAGAATTAGTTAGGAAAAAATCCGAGCACAATGAAGGTATTTTTTTGAAACAATTTTGACATTTTTTTATCAAAATCTTCCAGGTATTATTGGAACTTTGGAAGAGCTCTCCCTTCATCAAGAAGACATTGAAAAAATCGAGCACTTGAACAACTGGTGCAAAAACCTACAAATCCTCTATTTACAAGCCAATCAAATATCGAAAATCGAAAACTTGAACAAACTAAAACAACTCCAATACCTTAATTTAGCCATAAATAACATTGAGAAAATCGAAAATCTGGAAAGATGCGAATCCCTTAACAAATTAGACCTGACGTTAAACTTTATTGGAGATTTGGAATCTGTGAAAAACCTCAAAAGGAACATACATTTGAAGGATTTGTATTTAACTGGAAATCCATGTTGCGATTACAAAGGCTACAGAGAGTACGTGATAGCGCATTTACAGCAACTTCAAAGCTTGGACATAAAGCAAATTACTAAAAGCGAACGCATTAAAGCCCAACAAAGACTCAAAGAAGTTGAGGAGCAGATTAAAAGTTGTCAGACCAAATACAGGTGAATAATTTCTAATTTTTTTTAGTCACTTAACTTGAAAGTGTTTTGCAGAAAATTCAGAGAAGATCAAAAAGTGCGCCAATTAATTAACGACACTTCACGATTGAGTGATGAAGAATTTTGGAAAACTGTTGGAGAAAATAGTCCAGAAACGCGACTTGAAATCGCTAAAAGACAAAAAAAAGGTGAACAATCTAGTGGAGCTGTAACTGAAAATATAACGAAGAGAACTGTTAGGTAAAAAAAAAAACGATTTCCTATAAAATAATATTGTTGTACAAGAAACATTTCAGGCTTTTCAATAAAGATGGCATACCATTAAATGTAAACCAAGCAAAACTGAATTTTACTTTCTCTGATGAAGATCCCGAACATTTTATCCTGGACGTCGCATTGTACAAATATCTGGACACTAATTTAGTCGATGTGGATTTACAACCGATTTACGTAAAACTTACCGTGAAAGGCAAAATTTTCCAAATAGTTTTCGCCGAGGAAATTCATGTGGATAAAAGTAGCGCGCAACGATCCCAAACAACAGGTCACTGATTTTGCAAATTTTAATTTTGTCTTAATTAAATTAATTGATTTTTAGGTCATTTGGTATTGAAACTACCCCGACTGAACTACAAGCCGTTGAAAAAATCAATTCATAAAGATGAAAATCTAAAAACTGAGAAGCGGGTTGAATATTTGGAAGTTAGCAAGCCAAAAGAAGATATGGATTTTAGTAAAATTGTTGAAAATATTAACAAGAAAAAGTGCGATTTTGTTGATAACCCTGAAGTACCGATGTTAGAATATGCTTAGAAATATTTGGATAATAGAGCTTGTTTTTGTTCCGTATATTATTACAGAGATAGTGTAAGGGTAAGGTTACTACTATAAGTAAGTAAAGATCTTTCAAATTACTATTCAGTACACTTTGGACCTTTGGCCAATTGGACTAAACAGGTATGCAATATCAATATCCCTATTCGTTGGCAAAATATTTGTATCCAAAGTTCAAATTTTATTGCCCAGTCCAGCAGTGTAGTTACTGAGAACTTGATTATTCTTCTTCTTATTCATGAAAAATTCACTACTTTACCTATATAAGCTTTTATTTCATTTTATTGTTGATGATAAAGTCCAATTTTGACCATGACTCTACTACTACTAGGTAAATTAAATATTAATGAAAAACTTCTCACCGATATGTTCCAACAAATTAGCCAACTGCTTAGCCTGATCCCCGCTACCAACTCCGGCACCGTCCCCTTGACTACTAGGATTATGACTCCCACTCAATCCACCTGCAGGTACCGGAGTTAAGGTTCTTATGTAGGGTTCCAATTGCGTGGCCACTTGACTCAAATGTTTCAATTCGTTTCTCAAAGTGTTGACGTCGGCCCTTTGACAGCTGAAAACTTCTTGTTCCACTCTGAGCCTCCACATTTGTTCCTCCCAAGATTGGTCGAAGGCTGTTGCCATACGATCCAACTCTTGTTGCTGTCTAATATGTAATAACAAACGTTTAAGGTGATAAAATATCTATTTTCAATGCAAATAGAGAGAGAGTAATGTGGTGCCTTCATGCACAAAACTATTAAGAAAGTATTGTTCGTCGATTTTTAACTGATACTTGTGGTATGAGGAGCGAGGGGGTGTTTCATATGGCAAAAACAGGTGTGATGTCAGGTAACCATTGGCGTTCTAATGTAGGGAACCACCAGCTCACATTCCGTCCGAGTATCAGATTAAAATCGACGAACAATAGGCATACCTTTCTAATGTTTGATCCAAATGAATGCATTCCCTCAAAAGCATTTCATATCTGGCAGTCAACGGAGGAGTTTGAGCTTTCCTAATTGCATTTATATCCCTTAAAAAAAAAACATCATAACAAAAATAGGGCAATATTCTGAAACTTACTTATGTAATTCACCAACTTTCTCTTTAACCTTATTAAACTGCTGGTTTAGTTCCCTGATTTGTGACTCAAACGATCTACAGTGAGCGGAAAATGACGAATCTCCTTCCATAACTTTGCCCTTTAATGTTGTCTGTTGTTTTTTCGTAGCTGGAGGGGCTGTGTCGTAGATACGTGCTGCTGCAAGATAAACTTTAAACGAATTCTACTTAAAACTATCACTCTATGCAATGGTTAGGTGAATATATGCAGTTGTGGCACGAAAATTTTACATTGACCCAGAATCCATGGACAAAAACGAGACTGAAAATGTGATGATCATTATTGATGGATTTCCAAACTTGACTACAGCTTAAATTCAATTACCCCCGATTCCCCGAAACGAATCCAGTTTTCATTTACCCTTAGGGAAAATAACTAGCCAAAGACGCCATGTAATAAATGTAACTACTTAATTTTAGAAACCCATCTTTATGATTCAAAACCAATTAAATGAATAAAATTCTTACTTGCAGCCAGTTCTGATTGATGTTGAGAAACAGCCGCAGGCCCGATCCAAGGCTCCAAACACTGTGCAAACTCACTCCTGTAGTTTGTCTTAATCTGGGAAGATTGTAAAGACCTCACTGGTTGACTCAAATTGCCTACAGCCGACAATCGATCAATCAAAGACGGACAAAGTTCCAAAAACTGATACTTATTGGCAGCAGCCGTGAATGTGGTGCACAAAACCAGATGTAATTGTAATACTGGCATTACGGTTCCGAGCAATAGTAATTGGCTTCTATAAATCCTCTCTTTACTATCATATTGTCTTTGTACTTCCATTATCATTGTGGCATGGGTTTTGGCCATGGCCTCTTGCATTCCTTGACAGAAAGTGTTTATTGTATGCTTCTCTGTGTCCATATTTCTTCTTAGTTCATCCATAAGGCCTTTGAGGGCTATTATACCGTCTCTGACAGAAGTTTGTAAGTCCATAATAGCATTTTGGCCTCTTTCTAAACGTTTTGAGGCTTGAGTGTGGGCAGTATCAATGTCGACACATTGAGTTCGCATTTCGTTGGGCAAGTCACGGAAACAGTTCACACATAACATTGCGTTTTGAATTGATGAGTACATTATGAAGTGTTCACCGTGTAAAGGACACTAAAAAATTGTGATTGGTTGAAAGGATTATTTGGTAAAAAAATCTTACTCGTTTAGGTTCTTTTTGACACTTCGTCATGTGCACTACTTCGTGGCTAGAAAACATTTTTGCTCTATGTGTGGTGTCTCTACAATGAGTACATAGAGCTTGGCCTAAAACAATCATTTAAATTAGGAGGAAAATTCAATGATTTTTTCTTACAGCAAGTGTTACAAAAGTACATGTTGGCTCTATCGCGCTTGTCGCAGTTGCAACATGGTGGATTTTCACTGTTGGCAATGTCGATCAGTTGTCTCATCAGAGTGTCTGGGGGTGGAAGGAAGGTGCCATCTTTTAGAATAGTAGGTTGTCTAGAAATACAGATATTGGATGAAATTTGAGATGATAATTCTTGTAATTGAAATAAGGCAAGAGCAAAGAATGCAAATTTTCTTAATTCAATAAGTTGGAATAGGTATAAAGAATGTTAGAATTTACCTGCAGAAAGGACAAATCAATTTTCTATCTTGTTCTCTCCCTCTCAGGCATCTAGCGCAAAACGTGTGATAGCAGCTCAATATGCAAGGTTCAGTGAAGTAATCGTGACATATGGGACAGAGTAGTGGGTTTTTCGGGAACTCCATCCCCGTTTCCATGCCTGGAGGCTCCATTTCTGCGGGACAATGGCTAGAAATTTGTTTTTTTAAATTAGTGTTAACCATCATGGGTGTAGCTAGTTTCCTCCTAAATGTTGTCTCAAGAAATTTAAGAATTATTATCAAGACAGTAAAATAGAGGTATTATGGCGGGTCAACTCTAATTAGCAATTAGCAAAATCTCCTTTCACATACAAAAAATGTATCTTGAAAATCGAAGCATATCAAATCTGTAATACTTATATTTTGGCCAGACCAATCGCATTTCTGGGGTGTTTAAGAAAGCCCAAGTTTATGCTCTTCCATGAAAAATTATAATATAAATCCCTATTAAGGACTTCGGATAATGCTCTTATTCCTGAAACTTCTTAAATTGCATCGAAACTCATTAATGCCTACTGATTTTGTTTTACCTATCCGAAACCAAATTGGAAATACCTAATTATTTCCTTAGGTCATATTTTGAAGGCATCCGATAATAATTAAAGCTTCGACGGAAGTGAAGGCTGACCTCTTATTAGATTTATTGAAATTAGTAGGAAAGAATCTCTAGACATTATTAATGATCCATTTTTGATTATCTCATATTTTGGAGCTGAGTCAATCAGCTCCATTGACTTCTCCAAAAATAATTATTTTCCAAAGATTTAATTAGTACAGATTCATTTTAAATGTATTGCCAATACAGCTAGATATTTTCCAACAATACCAATATATTTTTTTGAATAATTAGATTCCTCTAGAACACGTATGTTCTCACAAAAATCACAAACCAATCGGAGCGTTTTGATTAGTGCTAATCACCAACAAACATTTTTCTGATTATTTTCAACCAATGAAAATTGCTCTGACTGGTCTCTCATTTCTGTGAGAGCAGACCTTTCGTACTTAAGTAATGAACGGATTGCAAAAATTTTCAATATGATAATGTGCTAGTCTTGAAAAATTGGAATTTGATCAGTAAAATATTGTGTAGTGTAGGGTCAAAAATCTCTAGTAGGTAGTAGATTCCTCAAATCTAGTTCATAAACTTTTTCTATTCTGTTCTAGCTAGAATATTGGTTTCTTATTCAAAAACAAAGATTTTCACTAAAAAAAGAAAGACTATTAAACTATATTTTAACTATCAAGATATCTTGTTTGTAAGATAAATCAATTTGTTTTTCAGTTTAGTATATAAATTATGAAGTTTCTAGTTGATAATAATCATCATTATTGTCATAAATAAATCCATAAATCACAATTGGACCCTTTATTTGTGGGGGGCCACCCCTATACTTGACCCAAATAAAGGGTAGCAAATACACTTTAAGAAAAATTCAATATTCTTCAATTATATACCCATCTAGTTTGCTTACCTGACAAAGTAGATAATCTCCGGATCGTTTTTCACACAGTCTACACAATAAAAACTATTTAAAATTTAGTTAACAAATAAAGTAGGATATCATGTTTTGTTTCAAGCTTTTTGAAAAAAATCCCTTTTCTGTTGTTTGGAAATTTCGCGCGCGCGCGCCCTTTGGATGAGCTTATATCGCTGTCTTTGTCCTATGCATTCATTTAGGGGAACAAAATAATCGATTGGATGGAATCTTCGGAATTTTATCAGGGCAGTAGAGCGCTGAATTTCATAACTTGAAGTAAAACAGTTTAAAAGTATTAAATAGTGTATTACAAAAAACTTAAATTAATTCTAAGAATGGATGTTTCTTTCTTAATTGATTGGGCAAAATTCCCAACGGGCAATTTTTAAACATCAACGTATCTAAAAATAATTATAATTAAGCCATTTTCTTTTGAAACTTGGAATTTTTAAATACCTTCAATTTTCTTCCATTTCTTTCCAGCTACAATTACGCCACCATTGTTATGGAAATTGAAATAATTTTCCTTCAAGCTTACCTCGTCATAGTGCAAGGCTTCCAAATTAAGCTCTTCTATAGTAAATATTTTTCCAATTTCTTGGTGCATGTTGTCAATATCAGATTGTGAGTTTAGTAACTCTACGGCATCTTCATTGAAATTATTGTTATTGGAATTGAATTTTAATAGGCTAAAATCGCATTATATAGTGTTAAAATAGATATTATACAGGGTGACTGGTAAGTAGACGTATTCCTTGGAGGAGGTGAAAGTAGAGCCCATTTGCTACCGTTTAAACATCATTTACCTCTATACCATTCTCAACAGTTTTTGAGATATTTATTCTTTTTTAATTTCCAAGAAATTCGCTCCTTTGCCCGGTAAATATTTAATATTAAGGAAAATAATAAAAGCAATTTTAAATGTCGCTTTTCAAATTATAAGCTGACACACTTACACAAATATTAGCATTGAAAATTATTGAAATAATAATATTAACTATTAAATTATTTCGGTTTTAAACTTAACTTTCCTTGTCAAGTTACAAACTAATGGTTACTTTATGCTTAAAAATTTCGAAAATTTCATAGTACATCAAACGTACAAATTATTAATAAAAGTTCTCGATATAATTGTCTTCAGAATAAGGCACATTATTTCAGAATTAGTCTTTTGTTTTATTATTAAATAAATAAGTTTTATTTGTAAGAGTAACCAATATGAAGAAAAAATTACTCGATTTGTTTTTAATAACAAGTGTTACAATAGAAATGTTATCAAATATTGGTGTTAACATTTACCTAAATAAGGTATGTTCCTTATTATTTCGTTAATTTTAAATATTTACCTCCCAAAAAAGTGAATTTCTTAAATATATAAATGAAAAATATCTCAAAAACCGTTGAGAATGGTATAGAGGTAAATGATGTTTAATCGGTAGCAAATGGGCTCTGCTTTCACCTCCTCAAAGGAATACGTCCACTTACCAGTCACCCTGTATACGTACATGTTTTACAGTAGGTACCATAGACAGTACATTAAAAACACTGTTGCAATGTAATTCGCTGTTAAATATCCAAAAATTAACTCACCTGTCTAAAAAGTACTCCAAGTAAGAATTCGGACAAACCAAGAGACGTTTTTGAAAGTTTTTCGCCTCTAATACATAAGTATTATACTGTTTTGCATCAAATTGAACTTCATTTCCAGGTTCTTTTAATCTGTTTAACGAAATCAAAAGTTCATTTATCCAAACTGCAGCCATTTTTTTACAATTTTCCGCATAAGATATATCAGAAATCACATTAAAAAGCCTCTCAATTATAACAAGTGCCAAACCATGTTGCATGAAAGTATTCAACAAACTTTGCCAAATATTTCTAAAACCTATATTCAGTGTCTCTTTGCCATCTTCATTTTTTTCAAAATAGGTTCTTAGTAAACCATCAGTTGAAATTAAAATGTCCAGATTTATTTGACGATCTTTCTCTAAGCTTTGTGCTATTATTTCCAGTAAAATATCAAGCACTGCACAAGGATCTATCAATGAACGGTTGAGTTTTTTATTAATTGTACTTTTTATGTTTTCAATAAAATCATTTTTCAGCTCTTGCTGTTCATATAGGGCTACATTCATTTCAATATAGGCTTTTAAACAACTTGATAGGTGATTTGTTGAATCTTCATCAATATAGTAATCTAAATCAAATACGGTTCGTTAAAAATAAATGAAGACTATGAACAAAAGGTTACCTGTTATAATTTTGCTCTGTGGCTCCCAATATCTTCTTTTAAGCCACTCAAGCCCATAATCCAGAGCTATTTTTAGGTTATTCAAAGAAGGTATTTGATGTCCATGAGCAATATCGTGTCTTAAATTTATAAGCCATTTTGGTAGCTCGTTTTTGGCTGAGGTTTTCGTGAAGGAGCCTTGTTTTTCGCTGTTGGCTGCCGAAAGGTTTAAAAATCTACAGAAAGCTACTATAAGTATTGATATATATTTAAGGAAGTTGAAATTTACCTCATCAAAGCTATAGAGTAGATATTGGCCAATTGCTCAACTGGAATAATATTGGTATCCAATAGCAGGGCTTCAAGTAAAATAAGTGTGCCTTCTACACCAGCAGACAGTATAGGTGTTCTCAATTTCCATATTTTAAGCCATTCTAAAGCCTTGAGCTGTCTTTCTTCATTCTTACAATAAATTGATTCGTAAACATATTTCCATTCCTCACTGAAAAGTGAAAATGTTGTTTTTACATTAAAAATTTAGTTTTCCACAAAATTTTCATAAATACCTGTTGAACCAGGGAACCAATATTAGTCCGGCATGTTTTTGAGATAGAGACATGATGAAAATTCAGGCTTTTGTTGAACTTTTCAGAAAATCCACAAGAAGAAATCAAAAAAACTGAAAACTACATAACCTCACAATACAGCAGAGCACACCACAGTAGAGAAGGGCTTATCGATACGATATAGTGTTAGATCGATATGTATCGATAAGGGTCTTACAAAATTGAGAATTGAGCGGGAAAATCTGAGAAATAAAGAGTAGAGATTGGGAAAAATTGGTACACATTTCTATTCCATAGTTCTTTTTTCCCCTTGTTCCAAGCCCTCCGACTTAAGCCTAGTACTCATAACTGCGAAATTCGCATTTTTTTGACATTGCGTTGACAATTTGACGTTTTATGCGTGTATCAAACGTCAATTTGTCGAAGCAATGTCAAAAAAATGCGAATTTCGCAGTTGAGTACTAGGCTTTAGGGTGGGTATTATAAAACTGCTTTGACAGTTAACTTGAAGTTAACTTTTTGAATTACATGTAATTCCAGAAGTTAACTTCAAGTTAACTGTCGAAGCAGTTTTATAATACCCGCCCTTATTGTCTGCCAATCACTACAGTATTTTTGTGCCTTGTACGAGGTTTAGTGGTTGTATACAGGTCTTTCACTGGGTGGTGTTTCATTATTGTTTCCGTCCGGTTTTATGGCTCTCAGTCGGCTCCTGCTCATTTGTAGCAGTTCTGCGGTCCTTTGGCTGCGTGGTTGGTCGATGATTTCTCTACTATGGTTCTGCCTGGAAGTTGTCCAGTGTCGTCGATGTTCTTTAAGAATCCAGTCTTTGATGTGGCTTCTGGTCATACTTTTTGGTATTAGGCCAGGGCAGTTAGCAAAAATAGGAGAAGTTTTTGCAATCAAGCTGATTTTTTCACAGATGATAGTACCCATCAATAGTACTCTGTAAAAAAAAGTTACACTCCTAGGAGCAGGCTTGCTTTTTCCGCCATGATGAATTAAAGATGGCGGCTGGTGCTATTCTTGAAAAAATTCGTAACTTTCTTATTTATTAACCGATTTTCGTCAAGTAAGAAAAAATACCTTTGTTTTTGACTAAAGAATAAAATAAAAATATAAAATCATTTTGACAGGTTGTATTTCTGTCAAATAAAAAAATAAGAATAGAAATCGAATTGGTTTTCTTTGAGGTTTTCTTCAATTTTTTCTGAACCGTAAACCGTAACTACTTTTTAGTAAAAAAATTTCAAAAATATGCGCTTTTTTTCTGATTTTGAAATAGCTTTTGAGTTTCTGATAGGTTGAATAGTTCGGAAGAAGAAGAAACCAAAAAAAAAACTTATGCAGGATGTGGAAACTTTATTTTTTGTATACGCTCTCAAAAATAGCTACTTTGCGGACTCATTTCAGTCCATAAAATGCTTCACTTTCGGCCTACACCGTGAAAGGCTCCATTTTCGGCCTAGTTCCTAAAAGTCGTCATAGCAACCTTGTCAGTTCGAATATACGCTGTCACACCTGCTAATGCATCAATTCAAAATTTCAATTTTTTTCAATTAAAATAACACTCCACATTTTTGTCAACGGAACTCTATCAATTTTTGGAGCGTTATTACAAAAAAAATATATTGTTCGTATCACGTACAGTCGTGAGCATTAAAAGTGGGACACCCAATGTTTCCTATTGTAAAACGGGCTCACCAGCTATACCTACGGCAATGACAGGGATTGTCATAATTGACATTAAATCCTTTGCAGAGAAAATACTAATTTATCCAAAATAGCGAAAAATGATACGACCTGTCAGTCGAGTATCCCACTTTCTAATCTCACGACTGTACCTAAATTAGGTTTTTTAGGTACTTGTTACAAAAGTAACTATTTTTGCTAGAACGACATAAAAACAGTTGCCTTTGGTTTTAGCTAAAAAAATTTTTTTTTCTACTACCGTGCGTAAAGTACTCACTTTACGCACTATTCAAAAGACGTAAAACTCCACTTCACGCACTAGTGCGTAAAGTAATTCACTTCACACACTGGTGCGTAAAGTAATGTCAATGACAGTTGTTGACACTGTCACTAGTATTTTTCTGGTAAATTACTTCACGCACTAGTGCGTAAAGTGAAAATACTTCACGCACGAGTTCGTAAAGTATTTGTTTAAATCTATTTTTTCACACATATTTGATTGGTAGTAGAGAAAAAATTGTATGCAGTACGTGCGTAAAGCACCTTTTTCCACTCATGTGATTGTCGCACTCGCCTTGTCAAAATTCACATTCGTGAAAAAAGGTTCACTCTACACACTTGTTGCATAAATAACTATTTTTCACTACCGTGCGTAAAGTACTTACTTTACGCACTGTTCAAAAGACGTTGAATTAGATTTCAGATAATATAACAGACGAAAAAACTTGTAAGAACGAATTAGTTTCTTCTCAAAAATGCATAAATACCCACAAGTATAAAATTTTATATTATCTAAGCCTTTGCTTGCGAGTAGTATACTCTACTTTATTTACGACAAATTAATTTATTTGAGATTTTCAATGAACAAATTTCATCCGTCTCATAATTTTCAATACAAATCCACACGCACTACACGTTTGACACTGACACTTTTGTGGAATAATGACCATTAATCCCGCTACTCGTCATTAATCCCTGGAGGAATAACATAATATGTCATTATACTGCCAAAATCACAAATATAATACGCACATTATACATTAGTCGTAAATAAAAGGTATTTCAAAAAGGTAAAGGTACAGGTATAGGTGTATCAACAATACAAACAATTCCATGCCACAATGATTATTTCAAACTCTTCCCGCACTGAGTGCGGGAAGAAATCTCTTCCCGCACCGGTGCGGGAAGAAAGTTTTCCCGCACAGAAAATCGTGCGGGAAGAGCCATTTCCCGCACGCTCGTAGAAAAACAAAGTTTTTTTTTTACTTGACGAAAATCGGCGAATAAATAAGAAAGTTACGATTTTTTCCAAGAATAGCACCAGCCGCCATCTTCAATTCATCATGGCGGAAAAAGTAAGCCTCCTAGGAGGTGTAACTTTTTTTTATAGAGTACTATTGATGGGTACTATCATCTGTGAAAAAATCAGCTTGATTGCAAAAACTTCTCCTAAAGGCCATTTTTTCAGCTAACTGCCCTGGCCTATAGGGGTATAATACCCCTATAGAGCCGGTTCTGGCCCGATAAGTTTTGTCTCTGACCCTCACTTTGCGAGTTCATCAGCTTTTTCATTGCCTTCGATTCGTGTCCTGGCATAAGTTTCACCATATTATCTGGTCCGCCAGGGCCCTGAGTTCTTCCTGGCATTTCCATACTAGCCTTGATGACACTGTGTGGCTCGAAAGGGCCTTCAGTGCCGCTTGACTATCAGACATTATTAGAATCTGCCTGTTGGTTAAGGCTCATCTCCTCTTGTTCTGCGCTGCGCATTGAAGTATAGAGAATACCTCTGATTGAAAAACAGAGGCATGTCTTCCCACTGCTTAGTGATTGCTAGTTGGCAGAGTATACTACCCTTGCTCCGGTACCAGACGCGGTCTTCGACCCGTCTGTGTGCCTGGTCTGGTCTTGTTTTTTGGTCTTTGTTATGCCATGTTCCCATTCAGTTCTGCTTGGGAAGCTCACCTCGAATAGTTTGTTTAGGCAGTATCGTCTTGGCATGTAGTCGGCCCTCATATATATTGAAAATATCTTCCTTCACGAGTTCTACGATTGCCATGTGTCCCGTCCTTTTGTTGGAGGAGGTTGTCGGCTGCAGTCTGTACGCTCCCATCCTTGCCTTCCCCTGTATCACGATATGGAGAGGTGGGAGGTCTAGGAGGGTCTCCATGGCTGCTGTTGGTGTGGATCACATTGACCCCGTTATTCCTGAGCAGGCCAGTCTTTGCACTTTGCTCAGTTGGCGTATGGCACTTCCTTGCAGTCTCTTGGGCCACCACACCAGGGAGGCGTATGTCCAGATAGGTTTGACCATCATCTCTATGTCCAATAGGGCCTGTCCGGTCTTAAGCCCCATAATTTTCTATGCAAGCACTCATGATAGCCAGCTCGAGAGCCAGCTATCATGAGTGATGTTACCGCTTTTTTGGTGGTCTGTTGCAGATGTTGATTCCAGTGTTACCCCCAAGAACTTGCTCGAAATCTGTATATTTTTACACCTTGATCTAAGAGGTTCCATCAGGTCCTGTATTTTATGCCTTCGGAATGCCACAATGGTGGTTTTGCTGGGACTAATGTTTAGCCCTTCTCTATCCATCCATCTTGTTGTTCGTTCTAAGGCGTCTTGCATTCACTGAATTCGCTCCCTAACTGTAGAGTTGAATTTACCCCGCGAGATGATGACTATGTCGTCAGCATATCCGAGGACACGGTGTCCTCCGTCAGTGAGCATCTTAAGCTGGCCGTCCGCCACTAGATTCCACAGGAGTGGGGATAATACCCCCCTGTGTGGGCATCCCCTGTGCACCCTTGCGGCCAGTGTCTCCTCTGCGATGGTGTTTCTAAAATTCTTTCTCTTAGCATGGAGTTGATCCACACACAGCAGGTGTCCTCAACTCCTTTGTGCTTTAGAGATCTGGTTATTGAATCGAAGGAAGTGTTATCAAAAGCTCCCTCTATATCCCAGCATCACCTCTTTGTTTGCCAGTGTGGTCTCCACTATGCTGACTAGCTGGTGAAGCACTGTTTCTGTTCACCTCCCTGTCCGATACGCATATTGGTCTGTGGTCTGGGTGTAGTGGTCTGTTTCCCAAAACACCGTCCCTAATGTGCCTATCCACAGGTTTTTCTTTTTCCAGTGTCTTAAGCTCAAATGATGTAAGACTAATGGGTCTCAGGGACTTCGCCGTGTCCTGTCCTATTTTTCCAGATTTATTATGAACGATACCCTAATGCGCCTTCAGGCCTTTGGTTTATAGCCTTCCATAGCTCTTAATTTTTTTTTCTACTTATAGAAATTTAGGAGAAAAGGAAAATTCAAGAGCCGGGAATAGACAAAAATTGAGACGGAAAAACGGTGAATTAACTAGAAAAGAAATTTGAAAAAATTGAGAAATAAAAATGGTAGATAAGAAGACATTCACGTGTTTTTTTTTATTCCAGACTCTTGAATTCGCGCTTCACTTTCTTGTAGGTATCTGAGTAATCTTCATCTCGCGTACTATACACTTCAGATTGATTTATTCAGACTATACGTGAGACTGATTGATAACTGAACAATCTTGTCTACACCTTTCATTAGATCATTCAGTAACCAACCAGCTTGGCCTTTCCACAAATTCCTATGCAGCTGGCTTCAATCGGTTTATTGGCCTTCGCAGAAAGATGTTCCGGCATATTTTTGCCTCGCGTTTCTTAGTTTACCTATTATTCTCAGAAGGCGTGCTATGGCTACACGCTAATATTAGAATTCATGTAAAAAAAAATCGGACAGAAACGTTGTTTCCAGACTTCACAGCCAAATTGTATTTTTTTTAACAGTCAGTCCACAAACTTACTTTAAACTAAATTGGTGACTTGAAGAAAGATTGAAACAAACCCATTGTCCTTAAAATATAAAGTTTATTGCAATTATTTATACCTACTTATTATAAAATATTTTTCAAATATTCTTATTAAGAAAATTATACCTATAGAGAAAAAATTGTAAGATCTATAAGATATGCATGTATAGAAAACATATAGCTACCGAAAAATTGTAAATTTTAAATAATCAGTGAGGCATAGCACTCAATACAACAAAGAAACTTATAGTATTCAATTAAATATATATCTTAACGTCCCACTAAATAAACAAAAAAGTCTTCAATTATGGCACAGAGACTCAAGGCATTTGAGAGCATATATTATATTAAGCTCAGGAACTAATGATAATTGGCACACAATTTGATTTGCACCAAGTAGTTTAGAATTTTGTACTTTAAATTACTATTTTTTGCATAAAAACTCTAATAAAATTTCAATAATATAAATTTTTAACAACAAATAACAATATTTTTAACAAATTTCAATGATATTAAAGAGAGACAAGCAAAATCCATATTAAATAAAGAAGAAAGTAAATATCTTTTACAGAACTAAATAATTCTACTTATTAAACTTAAATGTATGTAAGTATTGCTTTACAGTCCTGTAATAAAAATGCTTACAGTTCATTTATGATGATTACGAAGTTCTTCAAGCTGAAAAGAAAATAATATTTTAATTACCTTATGCAAGCAATTTTTTACCAACCACCAACAGAAATACTAATAAACTGACAAAAAAAAAATTCTTACCTCAGCTTCACTATCCACAGAATCTCCTTCATCATCACTACCATGTACTGAAGCAGCTGGTGTAGTAACCCTACTAGAACTTGGGCTAGGTGGTTCAGAAATTGGTCTCGGATACTTCATATTGTTAATAGAATTTTCAATTTCTTCCACATAATCAGGAAACAGCTTACGCAAAGCTTGCATCCTAGCTTCCCGATAGTAAACCCCTAAATTTCTCCAATCCAACATGTCACTCAACCGTTCTGTTCTGTTTCGTTGAATGATTCTTTGCCTTCGGCTCAATCGAGCAAAATCGTACATAAAGTGAGCCAATTGCCTTATAGTGTCTTCTAGACCTATATAACGTCTATCCACAATGTAAATACCGTAACTTTCAGGATCGGCAATGTGTTCTTGCATAAAACAACCGAAACCACTTAAATTTGTTGTGATGCTTGGTATACCCATTACAGTGCATTCGGCAGGAGTATAACCCCAAGGTTCATAGTAACTAGGGAAGACTCCTAAGTGGCAACCTCGCACAAATTCTTCATAATCCAAGCCAAAAAGTGGATTTGTAGTGCTCAAAAATTCTGGATGGAATACCATTTTAACTCTGTCATGTGTTGTGTTAAACAAATTGCATCTCCTTACATGACTCAAAACAGGATCATTCCAATCATCAACTATATTATGGGTTGTAACTGGTGGTAAACCATCTCTTTGTAAGGAAAATATACAACGTTTCAATCTAACCATTTCTTCTTTGGTTAATAACTCATTACCAGAAGGTAATCTACCACTTAAACATGTTTCGTACATTCGTTTGCCAATTTTATTTTGAATGTCTGATATCGAATCTCTCAAACTTTTAGTTACAGCGTGTCCTCTGAGAGATTCAACATTAAAATTGTTTGTTTTTGTAGGAAAAATCATAAAAGCCACCACTGTAACGTCAGGGTGTGAGGATTTTAGGTAATGATTCAATCGGGCTAGGGCTTCAATGAAAATATCAGCTCCCTTATTACCAAATTCGTATCTACCAGCGATGAAAAAGTACAAGGTTTTATCCAAGTCAAAATCGTAATGTCCGTAAAAATGTCCTCGGACAAACTCGTGGATTTTTTCTTTAGACAAGGCGTGTAAGTTTTGGAATTCGTGCAAGGCTGAAAACTTTTTCACGTTTAAACCGTTTGGGGTTATGACGTCAGCTTTGCGTTTTAGTAAATGTTCTGCTTCGTAGCCTAGAGAAAAGAGTACAAATATTGAGACAAATATATACAAAAGAAAACTTGTGTAATTTGTTACCTGTAATGTCAGAAACAGTGGTGAAAGTATGAGATAAATGTGTTGCTGCTCTTTCCATACAGTATCGATGGTAAATTTGTCTTTTTCCTGCTTCTTCATCTACTGCGAACTGAATAGAATATGACCAGTGAATTCAAAAAAATGTAGTGACACCAAGTCATTATAGTGTTTTCTTTTAGTTTTTTTTGGAAACATTTACTTATATGTACTGAACTTATTTCAAAACATGTGAGGAAATTAGCATATGTGTATTTTGAAAACATAGACGTGTCCTAATTACCTTATCCAAGTTATTATAAAAATCCGTGTTTCCAGCACACAAATATCTTCCCAATAAAGTGGCATGGGTTGTAAAAACTGTGGCAACGTGTATATGTTTGGTTCGCACAGCTATCAGACCTACTCCGGCTTGCCATTCGTGGAAATGCACCACTATTTTCGGTGGGCTTCCATCCCCATCTTGTTCAGCCGTTTGTCTAAACTAAAAAAGAGGTTTTCATAATGACTGTTGAATAAATATAGTAAAGTCAAAACACACTAGAGTTGTGTGCTCGGTTGTGTGTTACTTTGAATAGACATATTGTACATGCCAGGGACTGCAAGCTTGATTCCCCTAATTGAGCCACTGATATAAAATATGTAAGGTTCGTTTCACCAGGGTTCATACTTGACCTTGAAAATTAAATAAAAAGGGTTGTCGTAGATTAATTCATATGACACATTCAATTTTTTTGACAAATTAAAATGGATGACTTCTGGTTTAAGAACCGACGAACGTTTTTGACATCATTGATTTGTTTCAGACAATTTTTATTTGTTAAACAAGGAAGGCAAATGCTGGTGGCAAGTACAAACCCTGGCGAAACAAACTTTATGTATAAACAACACTTTCAAGTTTGAAATATTTTGAGAGGTTATGGGCCCAGTGGTGCTGTGAAAAATATAACAGGATCAGTTCAATTTTTGGGTGTTCCAGTATTGACAATTTTGGAAGGAAAAAGTGTGAAACATGTTAGGAATTGTATGGCTGAAAGATACTTGGAATATATAAGAAGTGCCAAAAGAGCAAATGGTAAATTCTAAGGCAGTTTGAAACCTTTTCGTGATTTGTGGAAGTGTGAATTGCTATATGCAGAATTGAAATTTAAAATACCAGATCCAATGATTTCAAAGGTGGAAGGGAATCTTTTCTAATTAAAATGTGGTCAGACTCAGAAATAATGGCCATTTCCATCAACTATTTTAGGAAAGCCCTAAGGATAGGAATGCCTTAAACTGACATTTCTCCATGTAAAAATGTCATTTTAGGGAATACTTATCGTTAGAGCACCCCTTAAATAGTTGGTGGAAACGGCCATAAGTGCCTCTCTAAGGTCGTTGAAGGAATTTTTTTGAGTCAAAGTTAAATGAAACATCCTTTTGAAGGAGTCTTGTTAGTGGTTTTGATTTTTTTTTTGCAAAATTGCCGCTAAAATCAGAATTTATCAGGAAAAAATATCAAGATTCGAAAATTACTATCCGCAAATTAAAGTAACCCTTGTTGTATCCATTGAAAAAAAATAATATAGCTCTAAAGGTCAGAAATTCCTTACTTCAGAAATAAAATCAGCAACCATATAACCCAAAATAATAGCATCGTTAGCTTCGACGTCCAAATGCGGCACTCCAATGTTGGTTTTGTCCCATAGCTCTTGCTTAAACTCGTCTAACTTCCATGCTGCGCTTCCGATATCAAAAAGGATGATTTGGGGGTTTCCATCAACTAACCATCTTCCTGTTACAATCTAAATAATAGAATGATAAAAAGTAGAAGAATTTAATAGTTATTGCATAACTTTGATTAAATTTTAAATTATTGATTCGTATTAGTTCAAATCTTGTTTACATATTGGAAATAAATTTCTTTTCAAACTTTGACTTACAATAAATTTGTTATTTTTAATAGATAATGCTAATTACACTCTGTTTCCTTTTTGTTAGAAGAGACTATAGTACTCATTTCTTTCCTTAATGGATGCAGTTGTGTTAAAAGTTTTCCATATAGTTTTTTGTCATCTGTGAAGGATTTTACTTTGGTTTGTATGATCTTTCAAAGATCAAAAATGTCCACTATAAAAAATAGAGAGTCAAGCACAGATCCTTGTGGTACTGCACTGACGAATGAGTACCAATAAGAGCTGGTTCCATTTGCTCGGACATAAAAAGTTCTTTGCTTAAAGAAAGGAGCTACTCCATTGCAGGTACTTGCCTCTTATTCAATGATGGCTTAGTTTGTAACAGAGTCTCTCAAGTGGTACCGTATCGAAAGCTTTCTGAAAGACAAGATATATTGCGTCTATTGGCTTGCCTTCATCTTGATTTGTAGATCCATCGTCTAGACAGCTCAGAAGATTTGTTGTAGTACTTGTAGTAGATCTTTTTGGCATAAAGCCATACTGTGTAGAAGGTATGATTTCATTTTCTGAGAAGGATGTTGTTTCTTTTACAAAATTTCTTTTCTTCTTCAAGTACTGTGGAAACTGTACAGGTCAGGCTGATGGGTCTATGAATGGATCGCTCTTATCACCACTTTTGTAAATCGGTATCACTATAGCTGTTTTACAGGTCTCTGGTATGGTTCCATTGTCTATTGAGTCTTGGTATAATTGGGCTAATGAGGATGCTATAGATGTTGCATATATCTTCAAAAATATAGATGGTATCCCATCTCGGCCTGAACTTGAATAAGTTTTTAGGTTACTTAGAGCTGTGGTAACTTTTTCTGTTGTTATGTTAATGTCAGTGAGTTGATTATTGTTCATGGTCTTCATGGGCAATGTTAGCATGTTTGTAAGGTTTTCTCTGGTGTAGACAGAATGAAATTGATTTGCGAATGCGTTTGCAGTGATCTTTGAATCTTTTATAAGCTCATTACTTATTGGATCTCGTAGAATTAAATCATGTACCTGACTTCTTGCTTGCTTGATATAAGAATAGAAGTGTTTGTCATTTTTTCCTAGATTTTCTTCATAGCTTTTCCTTGCTTTGCTTCGGAGATTGTTTTTTTTTTTAGTTTGTTATTTTGTATTATGTATATGCCGTAGCCTTCGTCGGTTTTATTTTCAACATACTTATCACATAGCTTTCGCTTTCTGTTGATTTCTTTGAAAAAAATCTGATTGAGCCATGGTTTTTGATGGTTATAGTTTGGCATGTTTTTTCTGGAAAGAAATGATCTATTGTTGTAATAGTGCTTTCGAAGAGTTGCTATTCTTCAATTGTTGTATTTATATCTGTTGATAGTAGTCGTTTTCATTTATGGCATCATAGTTTTCAATCTTGAAATTACGTTTTTTTATTTTTCTTGTTTCAATCATCTTAAGCGATATTCATAGAAACTTTTTTTCCTATTTTGAGTTATATCCCCCCTTGGTACGTTCCTACTCCTTATGTCCAGTCAGAACAAATTTCATTGTTTGAGAATAGTTGGAAAACTTTTTTTTTTGGCGATTTGCACCAATCAAAAACGCTCTGACTGGTTCGTGATTTGTGTGAAAACAGACCTATCGAGGTTTTCTGCTCTTAACGAAAGGGAAACAGAATATAGAAAACTATAATAATGCTAATAGAGCCTAGTTTATTCACCTTCTGATAAACTATCAGGTGATGCAGTATTGCAATCTAACAGATGAAAACGTAATCTACGGTCGGCCGTAGTGGTATATTTGTCTCGTAGATAGTTACTAATAAAGCAAGTTTATGGGAAGATGAATAAACCAGGCCGAGTTATGAAAAAGATATCAATACGACAATACCTTAACTGTTTTAAGTTTTCATTTTACCTTATACCCTTTATTTCTACAAGTCTCAATCGCCCTATTCAGAGTATTTGAAGAAAGTGGCCCTTCCTCAACTTCAGTTCTTGCACATTGTTCCTTATAGGGCCCAATAAGACAATACTGATCGCCCATTTCTTCAGTCGAGACATACGCTTTTGACCTGATCACAGTGTAAATACCACCCACTAAGAAACCAAAATGTTTGAGCAAAAAATTCAAACTTTATACAGGGTGTCCCACCGGGAAACAAATCGATCTATACAGGGTGTCCCACAATGAGCGTTACAGGCCATAACTATCTTATTTTTAGAAATAAAAATTTGAAACAAAAAATACGATTAATGGCAAGTTAAGCTCTCTCCAAATATATAAAAAAAATCCATCCCTGACAAAATCATCCCCTGAATACTACCCTTGACTTTTTTGTTCAAATGGCACACCTATTATTTATTTTTTCATTTTTGAGAAGCTCGTGAAATTACAAATTTAATGGTATATAAAAAGTTTGTTTTTCCATGTCTCTTGGGGGGCAAAAAAATGGGTGTCCCATAATTACCCTTACACAGGCGATCACTTTTTTATCTACAAAAACACAAATATGTATGACAAAAAAACATTAAGGTAAAGTACCCAGTTGTTGACATGTTAAGGGTATCCTTGCTTATGATCACCACACATTTTCCAAATTTTCAATCCCAAGGCTATGATATATTTTTTAGCGTGATTTCAAACTCATAATTGAATGTGTAGATATATTATTTACTCTATATTCCTATTATTTGTGTTATTATGCCAAAAATACCTGAAAGGTGATAAAACCCCAATAGTTGACACCCAAAAAAGTTCACTGCGCCAAAAGTTGACACATTTTTGATCCAAAGGTTGACATATATTTTTTTACAAAACCAAATTTTTACTTTTAGGAAATTTTATCACGGTCTGTGGAACTAAGAGGTATATTTTTCTAAGTGTACAATTTTTTAAATGAAATATATGCACATAATAACCAGTTATTTTAATTTTTTTTAAGTACATGTTGTGGTTCCATTACTTGACACTCTTGAAACCAATAGTTGACATGTTGCCTGTATCAGTAGAAACCCTGGTAGAAACATCAAAAATGTAAGAATCAAACTTTTTAATAATAAAAAATAACATTGGGAAACTTTTTGTTGCGAAAAAAATACAAATTTCAATTCCAAATTGCTAATAAGAGAAATTGATTGGAAAGCATTGGTACAATGTGTTTTTTTGCTGCTGTAGCTGCAGTGAGCCCCCTATCGCAATCATCCAATGCAGCAATCACGTCTTCTGGTAGTTCTGGTGCATATTTCAGCAATTTCCATTTTTCATGCGTCATCTCTTCATTTAAACTTGAAAGGACCAATTGTTGACACTCCAAACCTTGACAGGGGTAGGTAACAGGGGTGTCATCTTTTGGATCTACGACCGTTACATTCCCCAAACCCATATCTAGGTTTCTTTTTAATCCAGAGCAATAAAAAGAGACAGACTACAATGTTAAAATATTTTTACCGCCAAAAAGCCATAAGTTGACACTAGTGTCAACATTTGGATCACCCCTCGATTTGGGCTTCAATAGTTGACACCCCCCTTAAAAAGTTTATGCCAGTTGTTTAAGAGATAAAACAATAATAAATATGTATTACAATGTATCTTATTATACAGTAAATATATATTTTTCATAATTTATCAACCCTACCTTAGCTTTGAGAACTTTTGTTTTTATATCTTCTTAACTATTTTCACTAGAAATCTGGGAAAAAATTCAAACATTTGCACCTGTTCACTACTTCTTGCCACAATTTTGAAAAAACTTGTCATTTCAAATTCATACATCAGCTATAGCCTGAAAGATAGCTCCAACAATACTATAAGCTATTTCAGTTAGCTTATAACCTATATAAATTCTTATTTTCGGGAATAATATGCTAATGTGTCAACTTTTGGGACCCTGTCAACAACTGGGTACTTTACCTTAATTGCGTGCAAATTAACCCCTTTTCAAAAATATAGAAAAAATCGTCCCTAACAAACTCATCCCCTAAAAACAACTCTTGCCTTTTTTTCAAATAGAACCCCATTATTATTATTTTCATTTTTTAATTTTTTTTCGAAACATAGAAAAACAAACTTTTTATACATCATTGAATTTGCGATTTCATGAGCTTCTCAAAAATAAAAAACAAATATAGGGGGGCCATTTGAAAAAAAAAGTCAAGGGTGTTGAATATGGGATGATTTTGTCAGGGTAAATTTTTTTTATATTTTTGAAGAGAGCTTAACTAGCCATTAATCGATTTTTTGTTTCAAATTTCTATTTCTTAAATTAAGAAAGTTATAGCACTGATTGTGGGACATATGAAAGACTGTATGCAGAAAATGTTTGAAAGTTTGAAAGTATACTAATGTAAATAAGGGTAACCCAGCTTAAATATTTTCAAGATGGTGGCACTTCCGGTTACACCGGGAAGTAGACATGAGACACTCTGTATATGATTGCATATTTGGATTCTACGTAAAATTCTGAGTAGATTGCATGTGATATACCCTATACTTTAGTTCAACTGTTTTGGAAATATTGTCAACTCATGAATGTCTACAAGCCCACAGACTATAAAAATAAAATGAATTTGGCGCTTGTACTAGAGAAAATTAACTAACTCTGTTGAAGGTAGCAATAATTCTTGTATAAATTACGCACACCGCAATGCAGTCATGCAGAGGTTAGTGTCCACAGCCTTAAGCTTCTCAAGGGTACAGGCCCTAAAGAGTTTCTCTCCAAGTTGGGTGTGACTTGCTACAGTACGACTAAGATCCTAAGGTGAATGTCATGCTGTAGAAGCCCCACTCAATGCCCCAATCCTAGACCTATGGAAACTAAGCACCTCGAGGATACATTTTCATAGGGCTGTTTGGGTACTATTGACAGCATAGGGCTTTCCCTAAGAATAGACATTCCAAGGAAATGTTAAATGATGGCCCACCAGAGAAGAACATTTACTGCGATCTATTTTTGGTAAACCCTATTTAATCATCTCCTACATAAATTAAGGTGCAAGAATAGATGTATTAACTACTAGGGACTTTACGAGTATACGCCCTATCAAAATTCTTTACACATAACTGGTCAGATCCGTTCTTGAATTTTCATGCATAGTTTGGTCACCTTACTATCAGATCCACATCAATAGACTTGAGAGTGTTCAACACGACTTTATCAAGTTTGCAAGGTACAAACTTTCTTTGAGTGGTGCAGGGACGTAGCGAAGGCCGCTGGTTTGGGGGGGGTATGACATTCCTAATTTTCCCAACTTTATTAAAACATAAAAAAAATCATATTTAGCATCGCATCGCACACGTGTTAGGAAGTGAAACTTCTTAAAAGCTATTCCCTTCCTCATACAACTTTTAGACACATAATAGCGCATGAGTCGAGGTATAAAGACGAAAGGCTACACAAAAGAAAAACGCGTATCTATAGTGACGTCACAAGGTCATCAACGCTTGAGAATAATAGGCAATCCTAATTGTTGATAATCCTTGGTTTGTGTCAATCGTTCATCGGCTGTCATTGTCATTAGCTGTCTTTCTCCGTCTCCCTACGTTATATCTTTCTTCTCTCTCGTCTCTCGTGTACCGAAATTTGCCAAAACGTGTCATTACTTGTAACGTGACGCGTCCTTCAAATCGGTTTACATTCTCGTCCAAATCAGACCGCTTAAGAAGTTTCACATCAAAAAAATCATGTGTAGCATTGTACATGTGTTGGAAGTGAAACTTTTTAAAAACTATACCCTCCCTCATACAGCTTTTAGACTTGGCGCATGAGTCGGGGTAAAGACGAAGAGCCACACAAAAGGGAGACGAGCATCTATAGTGACGTCACAAGGGTATCGGCGCTTGACAATAATAAGCAATCCTCTTTACTTATAATCCTTGGTTTATGTCAATCGTTCCTGGTCTGTCATTGTAATTGGCTCGCTTTCTCTTTCTATCTACAGTTTACGTTATATCTGCCTTCTCTCTCGTCTCTCGTGTAACAAATGGCCAGAACGTGACGTTATATGATGCGTCTTTCAAATCACTCTCCATATTCTCGTCTAAATATCAGACCGCCGCCTAAGAAGTTTTACTTCAAAAACTGATAAAAATTTTGGCATGTATACAGGGTGTCCTGGATAAGGATGCAGTCTATAGAGATCGTGGTTCATTTAACCATTTAAAAAAACAAAGTCGATGATGATCACGAAGAAACGAAACATCTGATCAAAAATCTAATAACATCATCATGTAGTGGAGGAAAAGTGGTAATGAGAATGTGGAGGTTATTTAATATTTTGCAATATCATTTCAAATAAAATGAGAAAAAAACGATTTCGTCAAGAGATCGTCGCGACCATTGGGTTTTCGTCATCCTGTTGTCCGGTGATTTTGCAGGTCATTACGACACGTGACATGATCCTAATATTAATTTTAATTAGTCCTCGCAAATAAGGTGTGCAAATTTTTGTCTACCAATTTTTCCCAACTTTAAATTTTTTATCCAAGTTTTCCCAACTTTCGATATATTTTAGGAACTTTGAGGGGGGGCGTTTCCCCCCCATGGCTCCGTCCCGGGAGTGGTGTGATTCTGATCTTCTGAGGTTCCATGAGTGGTGTGTTGAGAACAAGATGACATTGAATGGCAAGAAATGCAAATATATTCAGTTCTCTAGGAAAAATTCTCCCAAACTAAATGACTATAACATAAATGATATTTTATTGAAAATGTTTCTAGTATTCGTGACCTAGGTGTTGCATTCGATGCAAAATTGTCATTGAACACATTTATGCATGTTGAAATAAAGCATTGAAAATGTTGGGTTTTATCAAAAGACACACAAGAGACTTTAAGAATGTTTCTGCTCTCAAGTGTTTGTCTGTGTCATTGGTTCGTTCCCATCTTGAAAATAATAGCTGTGTGTGGCCACCACATTATGAAATTTATGTTGAATTAGTTGAACGTGTAAAGAGAAAATTCTTGAGATACATAGGGTACGTTGCTCAGAGGACAGAGGTTATCTGAATTGCCCTGAGTTGCTCTCGGCTGTAAACTTGAATGTCCCAGTGAGGAATTTTAGAGCTGTGCTCTGTTTTTCGTTGGAGAGACATCGTACCTCTTATGGCCAACACACAACCATTAATCGGGCTATGTCTTATGCCAATGAGATACAGGTGGACATATTTGCTGCGTCTTTGCACCAAATGAAGCTATCACTGTGATATTGTTTTGTAATCTAGTGATTTACTCTGTGATCTGTTTTTGGCTGTTTTTTGTTGCCCTTTCAATTTTTTAATTTAAAAATAATTTATTGTACTCTTTGTAAATTTTTTATTTATATGTGGTTTGTTATTAGTATTAATATTATTATTATGGCAATATTTGTAAAATTGGGCCGCTGCCCGTTGGAAGTGGAAATAAATTAAATAAATAAATAAATAAATTCTGTGATAACCTGACTATGTCTTACTTAGACTTATCTACTCTTGTTCGCAGAAGGGAATATTTTGATGTCTGTTTTGCATTTAAAATCCTCAACTACTACATAAAAAGAGCCACGAATGTCTTGAATGTTTTAATCTACACATTCAAAGTTATCGGACACGAAGTAAATCTTTACTGCACATTCCTTACTGTCGAACCTGGTACTTTACTTTTCAGTCCTGTGAATAGAATATCTGCCAATGTAAATAAGTTCTGTGAGAGTCTTGAGTTCTTTGGTTTATCTCTGGATAAATTTAAGACGAAGGCCAGGAGAATTGTTTTAGGTTAGATTTTTTAGATTTGAACTCTGTACAACTTCAAATGTATTTTTCTTATACGTAAATACAAAAATAATAAAAATAAATAAATAAATAACTACTAGTGGTGAAATCTTTCCTTTCTCCCCCATAATCTCTTTCCAGGATAAACCTAAGAATCGTGGGATAAACCCTTAGCCGACGCAACAAAGTGTAGATAAAGTGGTGGCCCCGCTGAACACAAACAACCTAAGCGTGACAATATGAAATATTATTGACAGTTGAAAATTCACTTTTTGCAACTTTGACAGGCTGTAAAACCTAAATAAACGGTTAATTTTAGAGAAAAACTGATTTCACATTCCTAAGTTAGATTTTCCTAAACTATCATGTGACACCAACGTCACCAACTTTGAATTTAATCCATGATTAAAAATTCCAATTAAATTTAGTTTATAAAAATCTAAGATAAGAATGTAAGATCAGTTTTCCTCCAAAATCAATTGTTCAGGTTTTACAGCCTGTCAAAGTCAAAACAGTTGAACTTAGGTATAGGGTATATCACAATCATGATATCTGCTCAGAATTTTACGTAGAATCCAGATATGCAATCACATACACAGGATGTCTCATTTAAAATAGGTAAGTTGACACTAATTCCGCTTGCCCCCATTGACATTAGTATACTCTCAAATTTTCATATATAAGGTGTACCATTTTAAACGAAACAGGCTAAATATCTGATGCAACGTTTATTTAAAAAAAAAATCGCTTGTACAGGGTCATTTTTTATATTTTCCCACTCCCCTTAACTTTTGTGTGCCACTGTGTATTAAAAAAATTAAATAGGAAAGGTGTACTTAGCGCTTGAAACACCGGCGTATCCAGCCCATGCGTCTGGGGGGGGTAATCAGCCCATTTTTTCCCGGGTGCCACGCCCAAAAACGTTTACTTTGAGCATTCAAAAAAAAATTTTTCTACGAGAGTGAGGACAATTAAACAGTGCGGAAAATCGATTTTCTCGCAAGGTGCGGCGAATTTTTTTCCGCACGGATATCGGCGCGGAAAAATCTAAATCTTTTCCGCATGGCTGTCAAAAAAAAATCAATAAATGACTACAAATTATGTAGGTATATGCAAGGCAGTGTTCTCAATCTGAATTTGTGAAATTGCACGATATGCTGGTAAAATTACACGTTTTTACACGCTTTCATTTTTCACAATTACAGGATTTTGACACACGATCATGGTACCCAATCTGTAACATCAAGCAGCAAGTATTTTTTTTTTTTTGTGATTTTGGGAAATGGGTTAAATCGTAAATCCAGTCAAATCTGAGGGTTAATGCTCCTGATCATAATTCCTCAACGAAAAATAAATATGTGGCAACTACAGAAAAGCATTCCGAAAGTGGTAATCGAATTACTAATTACTGGTTCCTGGAAAAGAGGTTACTTTTGGACCTCAGTTTCCTGCAAGGATACTACACACTACTACTATAGGATAGTCTATCCTCATAAGGCCTGTGTAGTTCAATCTGAAGCCGCCGCTGCCATGCCAAAATATCAGTGATGACGTAGACAGCGTGTCGTTTCTCATCTTCAAGTATGGTGTTTGTACCACAGGTTATGATTCCGCGGACTTTTCCTTTATGCAAAACTTTGTTTCACTACATTAATTAATATTCTGAAACAACTCTTTCTCGTTTTTGGTAATCGCCGCCATATTGGTTTTCAACTGTTTTCAACCATTGTCGACGTCATAACTAAGTTTTCAGCTGTTTAAACAGCCTACGTCATGGCGAGAAACGCCATGCTGCTTACGTCACAACTGGTTGTTTGGGTAGGGGGGTAGAGGGGGATTTTTTACAAACAGGCCTTATGAGGATAAGCCATCCTGTAGTAGTAGTAGTGTGTATCATCCTTGGGCATATGTACCTACTTATTTCCGCACGTCTGTAAAAAAACTATTGTACAGGGTGTTTGTTTATAAATGGAACACTCAGTAACTTTTTTATTATTGAAAATAAAGGACATGTTCAAATTGGAAAATTTCTTGATAAATTGCAGCGATCTCAATCGCTACAACTATTTTTTTTTTCGCCATATGTATACAGGGTGCGCCAAAAAAGTCATTTTTTTTAAATGGAACGCCCTGTATATTTTTGCATTTTTGAAATTCTTAGAAAATTAGCTTCACAAAAATATCAAACACTATTTGAATAACCAAAATATGTAGGGCGTTCCATTAGAAAAAAAAATACCTTTTTGTCGCACCCTGTATACCTTTTACGACAAAAAAATATCGTTGTAGCGCTTAAGGTTGCAATTTACAAAGAAATTTTCCAACTTAAACATGCCCTTCATTTTCAATAATAAGAAAGTTACTGAGTGTTCCAGTTATGAACAAACACCCAGTACCTAACACATGCGGAAAATCTGTCTTCCGAACTTGGCTGCTTCACCGAATTCCGCTACGCGTCTTTGGGTGAAGGACAGACTCGTGCGGAAAAATTCATTTTTCGCACTTGTTAGGTAAATATATTCTGTACTACCAACAAATAACGAAACCGAACTCTGATAGCGAATTCCATTGGAATAAAGGTTAGTGCGCACTGAGTGTATTCGTATCTTATTCTACCAGCTTATATAAGAAAGAGATAAAAATACACTCTTTCACACTGATTTTACCAATGGAATTCGCTATGAGAATCGCCTAAAACTTTTCAATTATAGGCATAGCGAATTCTATTGGTAGGATTAATACAAAAAATTTATTTATCTCTTTCTTATGCAAGCTAATAGAGAAAGATATGAATACACTCAGTGTGCACTATCCCTTTGAATAGAATTCGCTATAAATGGCATGCGGGCAGTCCGGACACTGTGCAAACTAGAAAACAAGTTAGGGCCAGTTGCTGAAAAGTAAAAATATAAAAAATAGATTTATTTGTTAGGTGTAGGGTACATTTTTTTCGTCCATCGTAACGATCTTGGGGGGGGTAATTACCCCCATTACCCCCCCCTTGTATACTCCGGTGGCTTGAAAAGTAGTTCTCAGAAAACATAGTTTTGTTCATACAGGGTGTTGCAAAAAATTTAAAAAACAAAAAGATATTTTTTTTAAATGGGACACCCTGTATGTTATGAAATTTCTGGATTCTGCGGAAAATTCTAGAGATATTTCATGACGTATAATGTCATATACCTATCTTCAACTGTTTCGGAAATAATGACAGTAGAAAATTGACTTTTTGCATCTTTGGCAGATTGTAAAACCCAAACCGTTGATTTTACAGCAAAACCGATCATATATGCTTTTTTTATTTTTCCATAAAATATCATTTGATACCAACTTTGAATTTAATCGATGATTGAAAATTCCAATTAAATTTAATCTCTGGTTAAATTCAAAGTTCGAGTCAAATGCTAGCTTATGAAAAGCTGCAGACAAGAATGTAAAATCGGTTTTGCTGTAAAATTAACAGTTTATAGTCCAGGAGGCAGCGTCGAAAACATGTAAGAGTTTTCGGAAGGCTGATATTTTCAAAATAGGTTGTACTTTAGTGATAGAAAGCCTGTGCAGTCAGCACTTACAGTTCCGGGACAGCTGGCGCTGAGACGCGCGCAGAGTTGTAATTTTAAGAAGCATCTTTTAAACTGTTTTCTCAAAGCTCAAAATTTGAAGACACCGAGCAAATATAATATAAAACAGGAATCTAATAGTCAGACAGCGAAATATGGGGACCCCTAGCGTCAGCGTTATACTTCATACCTGTCAAAAAAAAAATCCTGACCCAAAGAGTTTTCTGAAGGCTGAAACTTTTCAAAATAATAATTACAATTATAAAGTTGATAAAAAAGACAGTCAGACTCCTTTGTGATAGAACCACTCCAGTCAGCAGTCTATAGAAATCAGAATTGTAACTGCGCGCATAAGTGATTCAGTTATGTCTAGGAAGTGGTTTTGAAGGTACGGAAGGAATTCGGACGTAAATGTATCAAATATCGATAATAAGAAAACGCTAAATATTTCAATGTGGTTGTTAAATCTCTTCTTATTCATTAACTGATTTTATTCAATTTTGTCTATTATGAAAAGTAAACATTTTCTAAAGATACCATCAACTTTTTTCAATTTGGCAAACATCCAACCTGGATGAACCTGATTGGTGGAGTTTCTGGCCAGATCGACGTTGCCATAGGGCACCATGCGGTTGCCATGGAACTTACATCTCGCTATTGACCAGGGCTCTCGTGATTTTATCCTCCCATCTTGAAATATCGACCTATATTGAAATATCCAGTGGCGGTGGAGTGGTCATTGGTCATTGTCGATTTAATGTCAATAACTTTTCACAACAATACATCATAATTTTTTTAATCAATAATTTTTCAATACTTTCAAGTATTTGGAACGAAAAATGATAAAATGAAACTATATAATATGTATATAGGTAAATCAATTTTTTTCAAAGTATTCTTGACAGTAGTTGTGAATAGTGTGTATTCAGTGACGCATTGAGAAAATATTATGGAAAAATCGTGTGAGATTTGTGTATTTTGCATAAAAAAAGGAGGCAGCATATAGGTTATTATATAGGTATAGGTATAGGTTATTTTATTTTATCATTCTTCGTTCCAAACAACTAGAATTGAAATTTTATTTTATTTTTTTTCTGAAAAGTTATAAGTTTCAGCCTCCAGAAAACTCTTTGAGTCAGGACATTTTTTTGACAGGTATGGAGTAGCGCTGACGCTATGTGTCCCCATATCCCGGAACTGTAAGTGCTGACTGTGCACAGGCTTTCTACTACTAAAGTACAACCTATTTTGAAAATATCAGCCTTCCGAAAACTCTTGCATGTTTTCGACGCCAGTTCCCCAACTATTAGGTTTTACAGCCTGTCAAAGTTGCAAAAAAGTAAATTTTCTACTGTGATTATTTCTAAAACAGTTGAAGATAGGTATATGACATTATACATGAAATATGTCTGGAATTTTCCACAGAATCCAGAAATGTCATAATATACAGGGTTTCCCATTTAAAAAAAAATATATTTTTTTTGTTTTTTAAACTTTTTGCAACACCCTGTATGAACAAAACTAAGTTTTCTGACAACTATTTTTCAAGCACTACACCCTCGACTGCACCTTTCCTATTTACATTTTTTTATACAGAGTGGCACAAAAAAGTTGAGGGGGGTTGGAAAATATAAAAAATGACCCTGTACAAGTAATTTGATTTTCAAAGGGGGAAGTTTTCTGTAACCTTTTTTAGCACTTCAACTTCAAGCCTCTAGGCGTGGTGGGACAAACCCTTACTATTTTAAATGGAACATGGGGTCGAGTGATACATCTTTTGAAAGAGCGTTCAATTCTCTTTCATTTGATACCATTTGGAAGTAAATTGAACGCTCTTTTAAAACAGGTATTACTTGACTCCCTGTTCCATTTGAAATGGTAAGGGTTGGTCCTACCCCCCTAGAGGGTTAAATTAATGCTGAAAATGTTTTTTCCTACGAGCGTGCGCAAAGAAGTACTTTTCCGCACGCATTCCAGGGCTCAAAGTTACACTTTTCCGCAATCAGTGCGGATACAGGCCTTATCCGCACTGAGTGCCGAAAAGTAAAAATACTTGTCAAGCAACAATAAGTGCACCTGTCGACTTTGACACATGATGACAAATTTTTTCTCGGTTTCTATATCAGCCAACATCAATACAAACACCAAATATAAATTAACCTTGACACATTGTCAGATTTGTTCTCTATTTATATGCAAGAATCTACAAACTTTATCATCAAATTTAAATGCTTTAAGATGAACAGCTCTGACGAGGATTTTCTGTTATTTTTTTTATTAGGTAATTTTTTGATAAATGTATAGGTTCGCTTCAAGTTAATTAAAAATAATTGAACAAATTATGGGTTTAAAAAAAAAAAAAAATCTTGTTACCTACCTGATATGAAGCTCGTAGGAAAAATGTTGTTCCTAACACGTGCGCAAAGTGTCTTTTCCGCACGCAAACACGTATCCGAACTCCGCTTCGCGTCGTTCGTATAACTGTGTTTGCGTGCGGAAAAGTGACACTTTGCGCACTTGTTAGGAAAATAACTATTTCCTACGAGCGTGCGCAAAGTAGTACTTTTCCGCACGCATTTCCGGGCTCAAAGTTACACTTTTCCGCACTCAGTGCGGATACAGGCCTTATCCGCACTGAGTGCCGAAAAGTAATTATAATTGTCAAGCAACAATAGGTGCACCTGTCGACTTTGACACATGATGACAAATTTTTCCTCTGTTTCTATATCAGCCAACATCTATACAAACACCAAATATAAATTAACTTTGACACATTGTCAGATTTGTTCTCTATTTATATGCAAAAATCTACAAACTTTCTCATCAAATTTAAAAGCTTTAAGATGAACAGGTCTGATGAGGATTTTCTGTTATTTTTTTTTGTTATGTAATTTTTTGATAAATGCATAGGTTCCCTTCAAGTTAATTAAAAATAATTAAACAAATTATCGTTTTTTTTTAAATTTTTGTTATTACCTACCTGATATGAAGCTCGTAGGAAAAATTTTGTTCCTAACACGTGCGCAAAGTGTCTTTTCCGCACGCAAACACGTATCCGAACTCCGCTTCGCGTCGTTCGTATAACTGTGTTTGCGTGCGGAAAAGTAACACTTTGCGCACTTGTTAGGAAAATAACTATTAACTCACACAATCAAATTATGTGTACGAGTGATTTAGAAAAAAAAAAACAAAAAAAAAGTGACATCAGATATTTAGCCTGTTAAATGGTATACCCTGTATAGATCGATTTGGTTCCCGGCGGGACAACCTGTATAAGATGTCACCTTTGTTGGCTGCCTCCCATGCTACTTCAAAAGTCCACCTGTTTTGCTCTTCAGCGGTTAGTCCTCTATCCATACAAGCTAAAAGATTCGAACAGGATTCACCCCTGTAGAACCGTCTGGATCGGTCTCGAGACATGATTGCGAATAGAAATATTCACCTAAAATCAAGTAGTGTGGTGTTAAATAATTGTGCATAGGAATATTTTTCTTTATGGTAGTTTATTACGAAATAATAACAGTACTGAGAATAGTACTATTACAGATAATAATATATAAACATAATGTAATATAATATGATAATAATTATGATGAGTTTCAAACATAAAAAAGATAAAGTGAATTTGTGATAAATAATAATAATATTTTATATGGACATTGGTTTTGTTATCGACTAGATTTAGAAAAATGTTTGTTTAAAATTTAATTTACGTAATTAGGTTTGAAATAAATTGGAAAAAAAGGCAATAGGCAATAATATGATTGGGAACAACTTTATAAAAAACTAAATAAAATCTCTACTCAGGAATGTAGTCAATGGACAATAAAAGGTGAAATTTAAAATATTTATAATGCATTTTATTTAAATATTTTAACTATAGTCGATAGTTAACATGATAAAATTTCCAAAAATACTAAATTTATATTACTTACAACTATTTTTCAGTCACGAATTTCCAAAAAACGAGTACTACCACTGAGTAACCAATACGCCGACTTTCTTATGAATGGGAAAAAGTTGAAAATAAATTTCAATTCAACAAAGATGGAAATCGAAATTTTAGTAAGACAGACAAGGATACATGATAGCTCACGTAATGGCAACATTACGTTTCATGACGGCAAGGTGACCTTCAAAATACACACTTTTATTGGATACTGTCACGGATAGTTGTCGATACTCGATAGTTGATACTGGCCGTGCGTTCGGTATTTTGATTCGAGTATTTCGAGCTTGAATTTACCGTTCGTTCATTTAAAAAGTGTGTTCGGTGCAGGCTCATTAGCGTTTTTCTATTAAAATTTCGAGAGCTGATATTCTACCTCAATGGCTCTGGCGTTTAACTACTCTGCGCGCTCGCTGGCCGTGTGATTACAGCTCTGCTTCATCATGCTCTATTCTCTGAGCAAAATACCAAACGCAAGCACAATGCGTTCCGAGTGTACAATAGTGCAGGAGGACAAACCCGAACATGCTCTACGTTCTCTACTTTGGCTAAACGGCCATTTTGTGTCTATTTTCAGTTTTCACAGAAATCACATAGGTACCAGTCAGAGCGAATTTCATTGGTTGAAAATAGTCATGAAACTGGTTGTTGCCGATTTGGACCAATCAAAAACGCTCCGACTGGTTTGTGATTTCAGTGGAAACAAACTTTCTGTCAAGGGCTGCGTTCAAAAACGGCTAAAGCCGAGCCAAAATTGACATATTGCGTTCAAGTTACTAGATTCTAGGGGCTGCCCCCCCCGTGGACGAGTTAACACCGTTGCCAAATGTATCGTAATTCGTAATAAGTGGGTGCTAGTCTGTATATTGGTATTTTAAACGAAAATAGAGCTCTAAGCCAATTTAAACTAAGCAGTTTTCTTAAAATACTTTTAAAAAAATGAAAATTAGGGCTTAGTTTATGCTGGAACTAAAAAATATATTAGTAATAAAGCATCAATCAAAAATATGTACCTATACACACGCGTTCCAAGTAGGTTGAAATTCTTACTGCGATTGGCACAATTTCCCATTAATTAATATTTGTTATTTTCATTTATTACTATTCTTCACAGCATAAATACACCTCAAATGTTTCCTTATCATTTATTTTAATTGAGTTGTAATATTTTATCTAATTCAATTTTTGTAAGTTAACATGATCTCAAAGGAAAATAAAACTATCCGTTTACTGTAACAAATTAATGGCTATTTTATTATCATAATAATTAACATTTTTCCTTTTGTCTGTTTTTTGCTTTTTTATTTTTTGTTGAAAATAAAAGAGAATTATGGCGCTGTGGAATAATCTTTGGTACTGCTCCTGGTTTTGGTTTTTCATTGGTGAGCAAAGAATTTTTCCTTAGTGCTTTCCAGTGACCCATTTGAGTTACTCCTGAGCAGCTCAGAGTGCTCCACAATTGCTTTGCGCGTTCCAGTGCTTAGAGTGTCGTACACTTGAGCTACTCATTTCTGTTATCCCCTGCCCCCTCGTGCACCAACCCTTTTGCCTGTGTTTCATGCTCCTGAAATCCGAAATGGTGGGGGTTAAGACGAGAGCGTTCCAGTGCTGCTTATGTCGAACAGTTCAAGAGCGTCACACTTCAGGAGCATGATACTCTAACAATTTAGGCACTGGAAAGCGGCTCTTGTTTTGCTTTGTATGGCCTGTAGAGTGCCTTGAAATCCCCGACAGTTTTGACATTATTTCTTATGACTGCATTCAGATCCGAAATAGATTTTTCTAAGGCTAACATTGGTACAGCATCATCTTCATTCAGCTCCTGACTGATAGACTTAATGATTGTACATTCTTCAGTGGGGTTATTATTTTGATCTACAAAAAAAAAATGAACATAAATCAATGTGATAGTTATCAAAAATAAATGTTGTTAGTCCAACTCTATAAACTCTACAAAAACACACCTTAAAAAGTTACAGGATCACAGTACGTCAGTACATACTGGTATTTCGAAAACAATAATTTTCTAGAAGTTAAGTTATTTATGGTTATGTAATGTTGTTGTTTGCTATGCTCAGCTGATCGACATTCCGTGCGTTCGTTATTTTGGTCTGAGTTCTCCGAGCTTGACTTTACCGTTCGTTTATTTAAAAAGTGTACTCGGTGCAGCCTCATTCGCGTTCGTTTATTAAAATTTCCGGTACTCTTATACAGCGTTCAACTGCTCCGTTCGCTCGCTGGTCACGTGATTACGGCTCCGCTCAGCTCGCTCTACACTTTGAGCAAAATACCGAACGCAAGGATTGAAATAGAAATGTCTAATGTACATGATGATGCGCATGCGTCAACTCATGGCGGGGCAGCCGCTAGAATCTAGTGTTCAAGTTCGGCTTCAGCGTGCCAAAAACGGTTGGCTTTACACGTTCCAAATCGGCCGCGGTAAAGTAACTTTTGGAGGCTCTTTCAACTGAGTCTGTATAACCTTATACGAATTTTGATTGGATGAGACCAAATTCAATATGGCGTGGCGGCCAGGCAAGTTAGTTTTGAATATGGGTTTTTCATGCATATTTCAATTATTTTGTTTATTTGCAGCTTCGATTTGGATTATTCAATAAAATATTTGTTAACTAAGTACGTTAACTATTAAGTCGGGCAGAAACTAGGTATTTTTTGTGTTTTTTGGTCCATGTATGGTCGTCACGCCATATTGAATGTCACGTGGTTTGGATTGCATATTGAGAAACGGTATTTGGCGTTCCAGCAAATTCACACCAGATTTGCATCGCCGGTAGAAGGGGAATAGTAGGTTTTGGCATTAGCATTGCCGTCTTTGAACGCACTCAAGGTATTCTGTGGTCATACTTCTAAAGGTCGATTCAGACATAGCAGTGATGTGACAGTGTCGTAACCGGCACGTGATTTCACCGGCCGTAAACTCACAGTGATTTCTATTCATATTGGTCAGTGTTTCATCAGTGCCGTGTCAGTATAGTTTAGAGCCAAATGGAAATATTTACAGATGAAGAACTTTTGGAGATTGCACTGGTTTTGGACTAAGTAATGAAAGAACAAGTAGAAGAACAGGTAGAAAAACGACACTGGGTCCTATCATGCATGGAAAAAGAGAGGTACAGAAGGAGAACGTATAACATTATACGTATTCATGTATTTTAGTTTTTTTCACGTGGCTCCTGTTTAACTAACCGGGTTACAAAACGGTTAGAGAAATGACATACCGTTTTCTAACCCGGTTGCAAAGTGACGTGATGGATACCTACCACTCGAATTTGAGCGGTATGTTGCGGTTTGAAACCGCTCAAATTCGAGTGGTAGGTATCCATCACGTCACTTTGTAACCGGGTTAGAAAACGGTATGTCATTTCTCTAACCGTTTTGTAACCCGGTTTGTTAAACCGGAGCCACGTGAAAAGGGTTTTTGAATTGCACGTCATAGAAATAACCAAGGACCAACTCAATTTGTACGGCCGTGAAAATCCGAAAATATTGTCAGGAGTGCGTTCAAAGACGGCAATGCTAATGCCAAAACCTACTTTTCCCCTTCTACCGGCAATGCCAAATCTGGTGTGAATTTGCTGGAACGCCAAATACCGTTTCTCAATTAGGCAATCCAAACCACGTGACATTCAAGATGGCGTGGCATCCACACATGGACGAAAAAACACAAAAAATAACTAGTTTCTGCCCAACTCAACAGTTTACGTACCTACAACATATATTTTATTGAATAATCAAAAAGCAAAACTCGAAGCAAAATAATTGAAATATGCATGAAAACACATATTCAAAACTAACTTGCTTGCTGGACGCCACGCCATATTGAATTTGGTCTCATCCAATCAAAATTCGTATAACCATTTCTAGACTCAGTTAAAAGCACCTCCAAAAGTTACTTTACCGCGACCGATTCTGAACGTGTAAAGCCAACCGTTTTTGGCACGCTGGAGCCGAACTTGAACGCATTATGCCAATTTTGGCTTGGCATTAGCCGTTTTTGACGGCACTGCTATGTGTGAATCGACCTTAACGGTCAGAGTGCGTACCGAGTACTCGGAATGCACGAAGTGAGCATACCAGCTCAGAGAAATAAAAACGTGCTCAGAGCTGACTGAATTAACTGATTCGGTCTTTGAAGATGTAAATTTTGTGAAGTAAATTACACCTTCACAAACTTAGCTCCCTATAGAGGTTTTTATGTCTGTCTTCACTTTCTTCAAGCCCTCAAGGCCGTGTTCAGAAATAACGCACAGGGTGCGAGTGCGATTTTATGGGTGTGCCTGAATTGACAATTGGCCATTGGGCCCATAGCACCGTCTAGCATTTTTGAACAGCTAGGGCGTCGCACCGGTGTCACACTCACACTGGGTGTGTCATTCCTGAACTCGCCCCAGTCCTTGCGTTCGTTATTTTGCTCGAAAAGCAGAGCGTGCTGAGCGGAGCCGTATTCTCGTGACCAGCGAGCGAACAGAGCAGTTGAACACTGTATGAGAGTGCCCGAAAGTTTAATAGACGAACGCGAATGAGCCTGCACCGAGTACACTTTTTAAATAAACGAACGGTAAATTCAAGCTCGGAGAAATCAGAACAAAATACCGCACGGAGAGTTCCAGATTTTCTTGGAGTAGACCTAGCAGGGACAAATGAAAATCTAATTTCTACCGCTCATTGTCATCCGTCTTTAGTGTCATATCAGTGTCAAATGTCGATAAAAAAAAATTGTTTGCTATGCTATTTTATTATTGGCATTGGCCGGAGCTACGCGACCATTTCACTAGTAGACAATTTATCAGAAAATATAATTTGTTGTTGCAGTAGAAGCAATCAACAAAAATAATGTAGTTTTCGTCTCTCGTGTCCAATATCGCTGCAAAAATGAGCACGACTATAACGCCGGTGTGTAGATTGTGCCTGGAGGTGATCGCCAAAGGGAAAACCTTCTACAATATCGACCAAGAGAATGGATTACCAGCAAAAGTCCAAAACTTGGCCCAGAATATCAGGGAAATTATAAGCTTTTGTATACCTGAAGTGGTAAGAAAAAACATTTTCTTTACTTTGCTTTACTTTTGTCGCTAATCATAGTTATTGTACATAAATTAACATGCAGCACACAAAATCCAATTTTTATGGAGGCCCAATTCCTGAGAAATATTTCACATGAAATTTGATAAAATTTTGGGTGTTTCCTATTCAGTGAATGTTGCCGTCATGCCAATTTGAATCAAATTTTGTATCCAAGAATTGGCCTGCTGATAGCTATCTGATTACTCGAAACATTATTTGTTTATCATTGTTCCTCACCTTAGGCTCGTACGGACAGAAGCATTGGGCCCGATGGGCTCAAATATAAGGAAGCTGAAGCAGAATGATCCAATAACGAATGCGGAATGAGTATTCAAATGTGGACGAGTGTCCGAACCACAGGTTGTCGGTCTCTCTCTCTCCCAAGGCTAGACAATTTAGCAACTACGAATGGTGCTTCATGTGCCTTGTGCGTAGTGTTGCAAAAGAATCTGTATTCGTTCTGAGTCAGCTTGCTCATTCCGGCTAAATCCTCTAGTGTTTACGCGCCTTAAGAGCTTAAAAGACTCTTAATGCCTACTTAATGATGGTTACTTGATCATTCCTTCTACACCTTTTCCATAAGTATTTCAGAATGTATCACTTGTATTTCAGATTCATCAATTCTAGTTCAGAATGCGTCAATTGTATTTCAGTTGTGTAAGTTCAATTTCAGAAAGTGTTATTTGTATTTCAACTTTGTCAGTTGTAGTTCAGAAAACATCATTTGTTTTTCAGATTCGTCAGGTGTATTTCAGAAAAAGTCATTTGTATTTCAGTTTGGTCACATGTATTTCAGAAATCGTCATTTGTGTTTCAGATAATTTATTTGTAGATCAGAAATTGTAAATTGTATTTCAGAATTCGTCAAATGTATTTCAGATATTATCAATGTAGTGTATTAAATAAAATTTATAATGAGTCACCTATACACCTATCTTGTGTTGATTTGGGAAAATCTGCGTAGATACCTGATGATTTCTGAACTACATACATCTGACAATTTCTGAAATATAATTTACGTTTTCTGAACTACAAAGAACTAATCTGAAATACAATTGACGCTTTCTGATATAAAACTATCTAATCTGAAATACAATTGACACTTTCTGAAATAAAATAAACTAATCTGAAATACAATTGATTATTTCTCAAATAAAATTAACTAATCTGAAATACAATTGACGCTTTCCGAATTACAATTTACTAATCTCAATTACAATTGACGCTTTCTGAAATTAAACTGACGATCTCTGAAATACATATGGAAAAGGTGTAGTCGTTCACTGTTCACTCATCCAACATAAACTAGCCTCTGGGTTGCCATGAGTGGTGAAAATATTTATATACTCCTGGACAAAATTATCGCACCACTGCTTATGATGTTTATGTGCAGTAGTGGTGCGATAATTTTGTCAAGGAGTATATTATTAATTTGAACAAAATTTTCTATAAATACCCAAGTCTAGCAATGGGGCTAAAATGATTTAAGGGCAGAGACTGGCTCCATAATATGAAATGTTTTATTTGAGGTTGATTTTAATATACTTATTGTTTTCTTGACTGTCTCACCATTTCTCATAGTTCTGCCCCTACCTTTCCCAGTCTCTGGCTGTTGTTGATTCAGAAGTAGATTCAGCTAGCTGAGAAGCTTTGACATGATCGGCAACATCCAAATAATGCAGATGCTGAGTGTCATTTGCCTCAATCATCTGTCTATCACTGTGTATGTGTGAATTTGCAGTAGCATTAAAAAGTTAAAGTGTCAAATGTGTAGGTATAGACCTGGGTATAGTCCGGGCACTTTCCAAAATTCACCGGTTTCTGAACCGGTGCGATACCGGTTTAATAGTTTACTCACCAAACCATTCCAAAATGTACCGACTTTTTACCGGTTGAACCCGATCGTTCATTCCAAAATTGAGCGGAATGATCAGCTGTTTAAAACTGGCGAGGCACCGAATCCACCGGGAATTTTTGTCGGTTTTTTCGGTTGAAGGTTTATTGACACTTTTTTTTTACGTACATTAATTTAATTGCTTTGAATGAGCACTATTGCGCATTGTGTCTATTGTTAAATTGCTGCTTGCAGATGGCAGAATAAAAAAATGTTTGTGCGTCATTATGAAATCGACAAACCAAATACTCAGCTCACATAATCTACAAAAATCGTACTGAAAACTACCGTTTGTTGACTGTTAAAAATAATAAAAATACATACCAACCTCACTGCATCCCACAAAAAAATCCATTCCAAAAAATAATAAGCAACACCACGAAACTTTGACACCAAAGCGTTCCAAAATGCACCAGAGAGATCTTGTAACCGGACTTGCATCTGACTTTTACCGGAATTTTTGGACAGCTACCGGTTCATTTAACCGGTCAATTTATCGGTGAAATTTGGAAAGTGCCCTCCATCATTTTTGATTTCATTCTCCCAATGACATTGGATTCTCCAAAGAAATGCGAGTTGGTGGCTCCCTACATTAACTCCCTACAATGTTCACCCGTTTTTCCATATGCTTCACCTCCTCGCTCCTCATACGGAAACTGTCAGATTAAAAACGACAGACAATATAGGTATAACAGAGACAAGTGGTACCAATATGGACCTGATGCCTTCAATGACTTAATACCAATGATGCAGTGACCTGGTATATGAGAGTTTTTCACCAACATGTACTTTCTGTTGCCTATCCATAATTCAATTCAATTCTTTATTGTCTAACAGGAATACATACTCCCAATAATGAGACAATTAGTGCACTTAAGAGCGAACAAAAATATGAAAATTTAAAAGCTAAGATTATATCACACATAAGATCCAGAAAACTACGAAGGCGTAGAAGGGACACCCAACATTTTTTTTCTCAATTTTTAAAATTTCGACTTATAACTCGAAATTTTATAGTAAAATTTCGATAAGTCGAAATTTTAAATTTTCGACTTATATCACGAAATTTTACTATAAAATTTCGCCTTATAACTCGAAATTTTATAGTAAAATTTCGTGATATAAGTCGAATTTTTAAAATTTCGAGTTATAAGTCGAAATTTTAAATTTTCGTGTTACAAGTCGAAAATTTAAAATTTCGACTTATAACTCGAAATTTTAAAATTTCGACTTATATCACGAAATTTTACTACAAAATTTCGAGTTATAAGTCGAAATTTTAAAATTTCGAGTTATATCACGAAATTTTACTATAAAATTTCGAGTTATAAGTCGAAATTTTAAAAATTGAGAAAAAAAAAAGTTGGGTGTCCCTTCTACGCCTTCGTAGAAAACCAATTAGAAGCCTAAAACAAAAATACAAACAACTATGAAACTAAAAACAAAAATAACTAATATGTAACAAAAATGAAAAAAAAAAAAAAAAGATAGCTACTGAAGAAATCACATGAGACCCCATCAAAGCACAGATCCATTCATTTATTATTATCATTAGTCTGACATTAGGCGGTAAGTCCTATAAAAACTGCCACTTTACAATCATAACAATCAAACTTAATATTGTACAAATTTGCAATTCACATGTGTAAGGTCTCCATCCAGTCTGTTTTTGAAAGTGTTCAAGGATGAGGCATCCACAGTATCTCGGCTGAGTGCGTTCCATACACACACTAACTCAAGGTCCAGTAGTTAAAAGGTTGCCTGGTAATGCGAAATATATGACGTCATCTGGGGTTCCTAATGGAGATTTGCATTATTTATTCATTCATTCAATCATTTATTCAAAGTATCAACAGCAGAGCCAATTACAGATTAGTGATGTAATATTTCCGAAATTTATTTTTTCTTCCGAATATTTCCGAAATATTCGTATTTTAGTCAAATTTATTAAAATTTAAGTGAACATTCAATTTTCTTCACTGTAAGTGTAAGGAACTGTTATAAAATATAGTCAAGTTTATATAAGGATATATTCTGTTAAAAAATTAACTTGTAATGCGTTAAGAAAAGAAAAATGGTTTTATCAACTATACATGTATACACTGGTACATATCTTTTTCTGTGACCTTGTATTGTATTTTTATTTTAATTATTTTAATCTTGGTACTCTATGGCCTTGGAATTATTTTTGTATACTTTTTTTTTCCCCCCTTTTACAGCTTTGTCAACGAGAATTTTGTTCTTAGACAATAAAGCATTTTTTGACTTTGACTTTCTCCTTTTTTTAAACATTTAAAGTGATCCTGACTCGACACACAAGTAAGGTCCGTTTCACCAGGGTTCATACTTGACCTTGAAACTTGAAAAAAAAGGGTTGTCCTAGATTAATTCATATGACACATTCAATTTTTTGAGAAATTAAAATGAATGACTTCTGGTTTAAGAACCGACGAACGTTTTTGACGTCATTGATTTGTTCCAGTCAATTTTCATTTGTTAAACAAGGAAGGCAAATGCTGGTGGCAAGTACAAACCCTGGCGAAACAAACTTTACCTACATTATAACTAAAAACCAAAACAGAAATTAAGATATATTTTTATCATTACCTACTAAACATATTAAACATAACATGGAATAAATACATTTATATTTAACCCTCATAACATATATATGAAAACAAAGAAAAAAGAATAGAAAGAAAGAGAGAAAAAAAAAACAAAAAAATCTTTTAACTTAAATATGTTTCAAATATGTTTTAAATAGCTCACAAAAGTACTAAAGCTGGAATGGAAAAAATCGATGCTGGCAGAATGGGAATTAGCCATTTTTGCCACATTTTTGACATCAACTTTGAATTTAACCGGAGATCAAATTTAATTGGAGTTTTTAATCATGGATTAAATTCAGAGTTGGTGTCAAATGATAGTTCATGAAAATCTAAGATAGGAATGTAAAATCGGTTTTCCTCTAAAATTAACCGTTCAGGTTTTACAGCCTGTCAAAGTTGCAAAAAGTCAATTTTCAACTGTGAATAAATACAAAACAGTTGAACTTAGGTATAGGGTATGTCACATGAAATCTGCTCAGAATTTTACGTAGAATCCAAATATGCAATCAGATACAGGGTATTCCATTTAAAATAGCGACGTTGTCACTGGTTTAGAGTAGAAGCGGGAACACAGCATGGTCAAAAATATTTTTAATGTGTAGATTATGGTCGTTTATCCCGATTGCCAAATTTTCAAAATAATCCGCTTTTTAGTTTTCCATTAACGTCTAATACGCCATCTACCGTGGGACACCCTGTATAGTTACACTTTGAGATATTTAAGTCCATTGCATTTAGGTCACACCATTCAGCTAATCTATCCAGATCAGACTGAAGTTTCTGAGAATCATCCAATGATGAAATGGAAATATAGCACTTCAAGTCGTCAGCAAAACATAAAAATTTAGAAAATTTGAAACATTTTGCGATGTCATTAACAAATAATATAAGCAATAGAGGTCCCAAATGGGACCCCTGCGGGACTCCAGAGGGGTTGGGAAAATTTTTAGAGGTGAAATTATTTAGTTTGACAGCTTGATATCTATCTGTGAGGTAGCTTGCTAGCCATTCCAACAAGGTCCCTTGAAGACCGGCCGCCTTCAGTTTTCCAAGTAATATCTCATGATTGACCCGGTCGAACACCTTGGAGAAGTCAGTGTAGATAGCGTGAATCTCCCCTCCCTCATCCAAGACGTCTGACAGGAAATCAGCAAAGGAAATTAAGTTCAATTCTGTGGATCTTTTGCTGTAAAAGCCAAACTGTTCATCAATAATAGTCAAACTCAATACAGATCTTAAATAATCAGCAACAATTTTTTCAAAAAGTTTCGGAATACGGCTTAGTCTAAATATAGGTCTATAGTTGCAGATATCTGCTTTATTCCCTGTTTTAAAAATGGGTTTAAGGTAGCTTAACTTCCAGAAGTCTGGAAATATGCCTGAGGAAAGTGATTTATTGAAAATGATGAAAAATGGGCGAGCCAGAAGAAAGCTACAAGTTTTCAAAACCACGGGCGGAATACCATCAGGCCCAGGGCCCTTATTTATGTCGATCTTAGTCATTTCCTCATAAATAGTTGATATGGGTATTGTATAGTCAGATAAACAGATATGATTGAATGAGGCAACATTTTGCTGAGCAACCGTTTTCTTAGTGTAGACAGATTGGAAATATTCGGCAAAAAGATCAGGTAGATCAGGTCCAAGTTGACACTGGTTATCTTTAAAAAACATTAGGGGTGGAAGCTCGTTTCCACTTCTTCTTTTGTTTCCCCATGTTCGGTAATAGAACAATAAAAAATCAAACACTGCGCTGGTGTTTCCCCGCAACGAAACCATAATAAAACTGCCACAGCTCGTTCCTTCAAAACTAAACACGCCCATACGCGGTTGATATCGAGGTTAGGGCCAGTTTCTCAATAGCAAGTAAGCATAACTCCAGGGTAAACATTGCAACTGGACAAGTTTAACCTGGAGTTAAAACTAACTTGGAGGTGACTCGCTATTGAAAGACCGGCCCTTAGAGGTTAGTTTGACGCCAACGCGCCGCTGTTAGGTGATCCTGTGCCGCTGTGGTGAGGCGAGGCGACACGAAATGCTGGCGGGAAATTTAAAATCCAAAAATGCACGAATTTTTGGATTTTAAATTTTAACCGAATTTTCGTAAAGTTCCGAATGTTCCCGAAACAAATCCGAATATTTCCGAAATTTCCGTAATTTACGGGAATGTTCTAGTTGAAATATTCGCTACTCACATCACTATTACAGATACTGGGGTAGGATTCTCATTCTCATAGTTATATCTTTGTTAATTTAGAAGCAAAAAATATGTGGTTTGCACTGTTATCTGGACAATACAGAAGCGAAACTTTTATAAGGAATTTTTCATTTTTTATTTAAGCCTCCGTTTTTCGTTAAATGAAAGGTATATTTAAAAAAGATGATTTTTAACCAAATTTTCGCACAATTGAAACCGAGATATTTACGTTTAGTTTTTTCCGGCAATAAGAGGCAAGAGCTAATTATAATTATTTTTTCTGAATGATTATAAAAAAATACTCCCTACAATGACATTATTGTGCATTGGACCAATAATAAAGTATTTTTTTCTCTATACGGAGGTACCAATATCTCGATTTTTGATGATAGTGCCTTTTGCACAGTCTTTTGTGGACTTTTTATTTTTGTGGACTTTTTATTGTTTATATATTTTTTTTTATTTATGACATACATATTGTTTTTTTATCTCTGTCTGTGTGTAGCACTAGCGTAGCATATTGTGTATTTTTTCAATTGTGTATTTCTGTATTGTTTTATATTTTACCTATTTATTTATTTATCTTAATTTAACTGACATACCTACCTACTAAATAAAGGTTTTTTTTTTTTTTTTTGTTGTTGTTGTGTCCACTAGTCTTTGAAACCTATGTCAAGAAATGTTGTGTTAAATGAATGTATTTATTATTTTTGTAAATTATTGCCTACGGTAATTTTAATTTGATTGATATTGTTGACTTGCTGGCTTCTAGGTTTAGTTGTAAAATTTAATTTAAGTTGGGTTAGCTTTGTCCTCGGCTTTGTCAATAAGATTTTTGTATTCTTGGACAATAAAGCATATTTACTATTAATTTTGTATTACCTTCGGAATAAGGGTTACCTTATCATGAACTTTGATCCCTAAAAAATTCAGCTTGTGACAAAAAAGTGGGAGGTAAATCGATTTTTAAAGCGAATATTTCAATCCATTCACTCTACTAATATCCACTGGGTTACCTTCATCAATTTCTTTTTTCAAATTGTTAACACAGCGAGAGATAAGGGGTGGTTGATCTTTGTGGTAGAAATCCGTCTTGTGATGATGGAATGATAAAATTTTTTAATAGAATCTTGTATCCTTTATAATTATATTTTCCAGCACTTTATAGAGCGTGCAGGTCAGACGTGACAAATGCCGCGGCTTGCTACAGCTTTGCCATGTAATTTAAATTTGATTCAATCGACAGTTTTTCCCGCGCGTATCGATACACACCATGGCTAGTGCTACTCACATTTTTCGACATTAAACATATATGAGCCGCAAATAAGTAAACCCTAAATTGAAAATTTATATTATCTGCATATCAATATTTTTTTTTCTTCTAGGATACATACCTCTCTCTGAACCCTTCTATTTGCGACACATGCCTGAACAATCTCGTACAGATATACAACCACAAAAAAAATTTCATGAAAATCGAAGACATAATACGCCGCCACTCTAAAGTCAATCCAATAGGTAACAACTATGTGGACCTATGTACCGTAGTTAAACATCAGTACGCTTTGGCTTTAAAAGACAAAAAGCTCACACCTGCTGCTATACAAGCTCAAATGGGTGAGATGAACTTAATTTTAAAAAATGCAACAAAAATCGTTCCGTCTTATGGATTGAATGTTATGGCTCAAAATCATAGTGACACGGAACCCCGAGCATCTCCTTCTTCATCTAAAACTTCCAACAATTCAACTCCGTCTAAATATTCATTGAGACATCATGTTCCAAGTTTGTTGGCTGCTTCAAGCTCCCGACCTCAGCCACCCATAGATTTGGATAATCCACAGAATTCATTTCTTGGTTCGTTGAATTTGATAAGTTCCGAAAATCCTTCTGCATCAAATCAGGGATCAGCCCCCAAAACTGGAAATAAAAAAATGCTAATAAGACGAGTAATGAGTTCAAAAGCCAAGCCAAAGAGGAAAATTAATCCTGCTGCATCAGCAGATAACACTATCATTATTTTGGACGATGATAGTGATGCGGAATCTATCACAAATATTGTTGGAAATTCTAAAAACAATACTTCAAAAAGTGATGATAGTAATGAGGTATTGGTTATGAATTATGTTGAACAAAATGACACTGGTGCCCGATCTACTGCTACTGCTGATAATTCTAGTAGTGCAGTTTTGGATCCTGCTACCACCGATGTGGCTGAACCTCCCATTATTGCTGCAAAGCCTACACCGAAAGTAATACATTTGGGTAGGGAATCAATTACCGCCGTGACAACAAAGACTGGCGCTGATGATGGTATTTCCACTGCAGATTCTGGTACTCCAATATCAACTAGATCTAGAAGATCTGCTGCTAAGGCTGTCACTAATGTAGCTACTCATGCTGTTGATGATACAACACCTAAAGTAATGAATACTGAATCTGCTGATGGTGCTGCTGCCACAACCGCTGATGTGCTTAAAAATTCTGTCGTTGGTGCAGCACCTGACATAATAATGTTGGATGGTATGTATCAGTGTTTTCAATTTTGAATAAGCAAAACTTTTTTTTCTTGTCAATAGTCAAAAGAACTAAATTTTTATTTTTAAACAATTTCAGTTGTGGAATAAATGGTCATCCTTTTTTTACCAAAAAATCTGTAAATCTGTAAACATTGTAACAAATGTTATCTTTCTCCATGATCTTTTAGATTATGACAAAATTTCTAAAAACATCATTGCTAGTCTTTTTCCCTAAATATTCTGTATAGATAGTACACTGCAAATTTTTACTAAAAACTATCTTCACCAAGCCTAAAAATTTCACACGATAAAAGAAATCCCTCAATTGTTGTTACAGTTAAAGTTATAGATGAGACTTCAGTATAAGTTTTCATCAAGTATTGTCGATTCCAAATTTTAAAGTCGTAATTTTGTTTTATTTTAGATAAGAGTCACAAATTGACCCCAAGGCAGAAAACATTAGTTTCTTCGGCTTCAGAAAAACCAAAGACAGCCGAAAAAAATGTAGTAGTGAAATTGCTGCCGTTCGACTTGGAAGATCTTAAACGAAAAGCTGCTGGTGAAAAATGCCATGAAGAGGAAACTCCATCCAAACGTAAAAAAGTATTAACTGTAAGCCTTAACCCGAGTCTTCCTTATTTGCACAAAAATAAAAAACTTATAGTTAAAATTGATAAGAAACAATTTTTAACTTGTGAACTTTGCGATTTTGTAACTAACCAGGGAAAAGATGCAATAAAGCAGCATGGTCTGCGCAAACACAGAGTTTGCATGTTGTGCGATTATCAATGCTCAAGGTAAGTAAATAAATTAATTAGTCAACATTACATTTATATCTTTTTTTTTTCAGTCCCAATTTGTTACACAAACATTTCACCAATCACCATTATGAAGAAATAAATGAAATAATAAACAAATCAAAAGAAGAAAACGATACAATAAATTGTGATTTATGCTCGTATACAGCAGTTTCTGGTTTTGACTTCAGAGATCATATAGTCAGAAAACACTGCGGCGACAATGGAAGTACTGGTAATATAACATTGCAATGCCCATATAAAAATTGCGGGCAAAAATACGACCAGACTTTCCATATGGCACGTCACGTGGAAGTCAATCATGTTTTGGCCAAAAAATTGACCTGTGTGTTATGTAATCAGAAATGTCATTCCAAACAGGGAATCAAGAATCATCTACAATCTCATAAGCCCAGTGGAATTACATGTTTGCTGTGCGGCATGTCTTTCCGTTACAATAGTTTGTTGAGGACCCATGCGAAAAATAAACATCCTGGTATTGATGCTGACAGCAATATTGCAGGTAGAATTTAATCTTTCATAGTGATTTTAATTGGTTGGAAGCATTGACTTATAACCTAAAAGGGATTGGATAAGGGAATTGGACATGGGATACAGTACTTTTATTTTAGCACTTTAGTCTGTTTGCTGTTCAGCATTTAGATTGCTTATAATTTTTGGTCCTGGGTTCAATTTATGGGGGTTTTTGTCAACTATTTCCCTATGTTGCTGTAATAACCCACCACCTACTTGAATAATCAGTTAAAAACATCTCCATATGAAACTAATATTGAGAATTTTTTTATATTTTTATTTTTATTTTTTTTATTATCCTTATACTTGATAGTAGCTTTCTTTTGGTTCGAAATTTGGAATGGTTCTGGGATTGCGCAGAACTACTTGCGCACAAAAAAGATGTCACAAGTCACAAAATTTCAAAACAGTTCCTCCTTCAGAGTAAGAACTGAGAGAACCGTTCTAGAACAATCCCAGAATTGTTCTTATAAAAGCTTTGTTTTGGTTTGAAAAAAGGACGATTCTAGAACAGTCCCAAATAATCGCAGAGTTTATTATTGAAATTCTCGATAGCCGAGACGTTGTCATTTTGTTGATTGATTTACTGTGCCGTATGAACCGTTATAGAACCATCCTTTTTTCCAACCAAAACAAAGCTATAATTCCAAATAAACCAAAACGCTGTCAACACAGTTCGGTTACAATTCTGAAAAAAAAACGCGTTTTATAATATGCTTATGTGCAGAATGATTCAGAACTAGTTCTGAGTGAAACCAAAACAAAGGAAAGTTGGTACGTACAGGGTGAGTCACTATATTTTGACACCCACCTGCAGCAGTAATTACAGGTGATAGGTGAAAAGTGTAAATACAAAAGTTGTAGCATTTTATCTGAACCACCAGAATTTTTAATTACATCGAAAAAATGAGCAACACAAAATGACAAAATATGTTAATGTTCACTTTTTTTTAAATGGAATGCACTTTATTTTCTTTCAAATTCCTAAAGTTCTCGCTTTTCTGATTGTTTTTAAATAAAACGACTCGTAATGAGAATTTTAAAACTGCCGTGTTTATTTTATGTGAAAATCAAGATAACAAAAAATGCGAACGAAGGAATGGTTCTCGACGATACTGCTTGTGCTCGTTCAGAGCTTTGTCTCCTTACTGCCCAGCAGTTACAATATAAATTAAGTCCTTATCTCAAGGTGTGCGCATGTGCACTAACTCGAAGAAAAAAAAAATAATTCTACGAAATTGACATTAATTTACAAAACACTGATTCAGATTATATAATATATTATTGTTTCTTCCAATAGCTTTGGAAATATCTGAAGTTTAGTTATTCAAAGACCTATTCAAGTATAAGAATGTTTTGTGAACAGGTGACAGGTAAATCAATTCAATTCAAATAAGCTTTATTGTCCTAATTTTTATAAAAAAATGTATTCCTACCTAATCTATGTCAACAATAAATAATTTCGTCTATAAAAATACAAATATAAAATTTGAAACACAGAAATAGTATATTACAATCCGAGACGGGAAATGCTTCATTACTGGTCGAGAGGTTTTATAGTTTATCGAGACGCGTAGCGTCGAGATAAACTGAACCTCGAGACAGCAATGAAGTTTCCCGTCGAGGGTTGTATACTATTTTATTTTTAACCATAATTTCTTGAAAAAAAAAATTCGGGGCAACCAAATGAGGTCGGCAAATGAAGAGGAAAATGAGAACGGGAAATATTTCCCTGCTCCATTTTCCGTCCGTGGACGGGAAATGAGGACGGAAAAAATTTCCCGTCCTCACTTCCCGTCCTGGGACAGGTAATGGAGCAGGAAAATGAAAAGACAGAAATGTGACATTTTCAAATTTTTGAAAAGTCAGTAATGACAACATTTCATATATGGTTAAAAATAAAACAGTTTAAAATTTACGAGCATGTAAAATCAACATTAAAATTCAATCAAAAACATTCACAAGATCATCCGACAAACGAACGTAGTTTTAAAGTTTATAAACATGATGTACACTGAAAAAATTGAACAATTAACAAATAAACAATTAAAGACAGATAAACAATCTAAATTGTCCAAACTATTCAGATTACACAAGTCCAGGCTACACAAGACCATCAACAAACCGCGCTTTGGCTTTACCTGTTATAAAACTCTCCCAAACTATAAAAAGTTCCATCAATTAAAAAGTCTTTAAGCTTTGTTCGAAACCTTTTATATACATTTATACTTTCAATGTCATCCGGTAAACTATTGAATATCTTTATTCCTTCGTAAATTACAGATTGTTTTGTCAGAGTAGATTTAGGGATGGGTAACGGTGAGTTGTTATGGTAACTTTAGGCTATTGACTATGTCATTTGATAAGGAACTAAGACGTTAGTGGAATTTTATTGTTTGATGTGTTCAAATGGTTCATAGAGATGATAAAACCGCGGAGTGCATTTTTAAGAGCGGGGTGAGTTTGTCTGCTTTTTGGGTCTTCGGCTATAACTCAAAAAGTATGCATTTTTGGTGAATGAATGCATTGAGGTTTTTTGTAGAGAATTAAATTTCCTATGGAAATGACACCTTTTGAAGTCCAAGAACTTGTTTTTTCAACAAAATAAGTTCAAAAAACAACTTAAAAAAAAATCAAAAAATTTACTTTTTATTTTTTTCTTCAATGTTTGTCTATAACTTTTTCTGAGTTGACTTAAGCATAGGAATTGCTCCATGAAAAATAAAGCCTATGTAATTTCCGTGAAAATGGCGGGTGGTAGAAGTTCGTACGATACAAAATCACCGAGATATAGGCATTCAAAGTTAGCAACTTTTTTTCGATTTTTCAACTTTTTGCTATCGTATCGTGATATTTTCTTTTTTTGCATGGTAAATTTATTTGTATTCATATAACAAACTATTTTACAATAAATAAATTACAATAGTAGATGTATTTACTCAAATTCAAATAACGTATCCAAATTTATATTTAAGCATCGGGTCTTCAAAAAAAAAAAAAACAATCGAAGACTGCTCTGATTAGGAAAACGTACGTCAAATTATTGTTTCTTCATTGGTCAGGATTTTTGACATTAAAGTTCATTGACAAAATTAAAGGAAAAGATTATTTTTTTTACTACTAACCTGAGAAATTGTCATTATTCAATCTATATTTCTAGGAAAAAATTGAATTTCTCTCCCTAGGTGAATAATGAAAATAATGAAAAAATACCTAGGTTAATAATGAAAATGACGTCATGACGCAAGGATATTGTCATGTTTCTATTGGTTCAATTTCATTTCCATACGTCAATTTGAAAAAAAATACAGGTTTCTGTAGGTACATAGGAAGTTATCATAAGCTGTTGATAGAGGGCAGTACTTTCAAGAGGGCGTTCAAAAAAAAATAATTGGAGCACAGATTTTAAACAAATTTTTCATTTTCTACTAGCAGTAGTAAAAAAAATTCTATATATTCCTCGGTAGAGAAAGTCATTATATACCTCACTCATTATAAACCTCGGCGCGAGCGCCTCGGTTTATAAAAGCGCTCGGTATATAAGGACCAACTTCTCTACCTAGGTATATAATATACTATTTTTTTGAAGACCCGATAATAATCAATAAATAATATACTTTTTTTGGAATTGTGAGATTTACTGTCGTATGCAACATTCTCTTCTAACTTTTAACGCGACTTTAAAAACTGTAAATTTTTAAAATTTGTATGGATTACAGAAGAAGAATACAATTTTTCAAAAGTTACAAGGTTTTGAAACCGCTTTTAAGTTAAAAGAGGATGTTGTATACGGCTGTTAGACATTTTGCACAGCATATATACGGCTTGAGGACGTTGCACCAACTACAGCAGTGGAATCAAAATGCTTTAAATAGACTTGACGGGGATTGGGAAAGGTCAAACCATAGTTTAATACCAATACGGACGGTTAATCCTCCTGCCCCGCAAACTTTGCTGGAGCAAATTGCTTATGGATACACAATAGGTTGCCAAGCATCCTGTGGCTGTAGAAATTAGGAATAACCTGTTCCATGTTTTGTAAAGAATGAAGCATGTATTGGTATCAATTGCGACGACATTGAAATCCCAGACATTACCGAAGAAAACATCCATACTGGAATCGAAGCTGAAGTTGATATTGAACTCGAAAATATTTTGACATGATGTAACATGAAATATATATACCTATCGATTTTACAATGTATATAAAATAAATACATAAAAAGTTTATTTGTATGACATTATTATTCTTAAATTAAGACTAAATTATTGCAAAATAATTTGTTATTGAACAAAAATTGATCTAGCATGCTAGAATAGAAAATAACACTATATGAAGACAAAAAGTTGAAAAACCGAAAAAAGTTTCTAACTGTGAATGTCTATATCTCGGCCATTTTTTATTGTATGAACTTTTACCAGCCGCCATTTTAACGGAATTTACATAGGCTTCATTTTTCATGAAGCAGTGCCGATGCTTAAGTCAATTCAGAAAAAAGTTATAGGCAAAAATTTAAAAAAAAAAAAGTAAATAAAAGTCAATTTCTTGATTTTTTTTCAAGTTGTTTTTTGGATTTAATTTGTTGCAAAAACAAGTATTTGGACTTCAAAAGATGTCATATCGATAGGAAATTTTATTCTCTACAAAAAACCTCAATGCAGTTGTGCACCAAAAATGCATATTCACTGAGTTATAGTCCAGGAGGTGGCGCCAAAAACATGCAAGAGTTTTCGCAAGGCGGATATTTTCAAAATAGGTCGTACTTTAGTGCTAGAATGCTAGTGTACAGTCAGCACTCACAGTTCCTGGACAGCTGGCTCTGGGACGCGGGCAAAGTTGTAATTTCCAGAAGCATCTAAACTGTTTTCTCAAAGCTCAAAATTTATAGAAATTTTGCACATTATCTGTTTGAAGGTCACAGATAACGTATGTAAATCGTCAGACGTCTAGTTCGTTGCAAAAGGGGGTCAGACGTCCTCAAAGTTTTTATTTTATGGCATTTTCTTCAAATATATTTGTCAAATACCTGCAAAAATATATTTTGACAGGACACCGAAGAAAATGCCATAAAATAAAAACTTTGAGGACGTCTGACCCCCTTTTTGCAACGAACTAGACGTCTGACGATTTACATACGTTATCTGTGACCTTCAAACAGATAAAGTGCAAAATTTCTATAAATTTTGAGCTTTGAGAAAACAGTTTAGATGCTTCTTAAAATTACAACTTTGCCCGCGTCCCAGAGCCAGCTGTCCCGGAACTGTGAGTGCTGACTGTACACTAGCATTCTAGCACTAAAGTACGACCTATTTTGAAAATATCAGCCTTGCGAAAACTCTTGCATGTTTTTGACGCCAGCTCCCCAACTATTACAGCCGAAAACCCAAAAAGCTGACAAACTCACCCCGCTCTTAAAAATGCACCCCTATATCTGGTAGCACTCCGTGGTTTTATCATCTTTAGGGACCAATTGAACATATTAAACAATAAAATTCCACTAACGTCTTAGTTCCTTTTACCCCCGTTTTTTTCGACATAGTCAATTATGAGACTCAGTTCTGTTAAAACCTTGGAATTTTTCATGTATAAGACAAGCTATTTCCATTATAAAAATTGATGGAACCGTTAAAATTTCTTCCCGTAGAAAGAGTGGTCTACAGGTTTTCTGACAACTAAGCCGCACAAAGTTCTAAGGGCTCTTTTTTGTAAAATAAACACTGATTGAACAGAGGCTCGGGTTGAGAATCCCCAGAAGTGTATTCCATATCTGATATGAGATTCTATCAAAGCATAATAAGCTACTTTAGCTGTATCTTTGCCCAACTCGTGTAATATTCTTTTTACCAAATAACAGCCTTGTGATAATTATTATTATACATTAAATACTTATGAATAGTTTGCGCCACACCATTCCTTTATTAAAACTAGATCTTTTTCTATGATATTAGACAAAACTGCTGCCTCCTTGTGCTTCCATAGAATAGTCGTATCGTCGGCGTCGGCGAAAATTACGACGACACCAAGTATTGACAAAAGAGCAAGATCATTAATGTAGAGCAGGAAGAGAACCGGGCCGAGTACAGACCCTTGAGGCACACCGCGAGATAGAGTCCTCCCTGTTTGACATTCTTACAAATTGTTTTCTCCCAGACAAATACGATCCAAACCAGGCAAGCTCCCGCCCTCGGATACCATAATGGCTTAGTTTCCGCAGTAGTATTCCGTGACTTACGCAATCGAATGCTTTTGAAAGGTCACAAAACACCACCGCAGCCTTCTCACCATCGTTTAAACCGAAAAAAAGACTCTCAAGTAGGGATGTACCGGATCGGGTATTTGGCCGATCCGGCCGGAACGGGGATTCCGGCTGCTAGCCGGACCGGACCGCCGGAATTCCGGCCGGATCGATAGTTTTCTGTAATTTAATGATAATTTGAAAGGGCACATTCTTTTTTCACCGGCGAACCTACAGATGAGCAGACTATCTCTTTCTAGTACATAGGAAATCAAGGTGACTTACTCATAATGGAGAATAGCTCGATGGAAAAAAAGAAAGCGCCTAAAGTTTGACTGCTTCCTTCAAGCAAATTGGGGAATCCCCGAGTTTATTTGACATCTGACTCAAACGCTTGTGCACGTAAAACGTTAACGATTTTCAGTTTAGTGTAGTTACAGTTGTTTTGTGTTTGTGTGTATCCAACTAAAACCGAATTTTCGCGAATGTTGTTCATCAATAATTCAATTGTGACGTCGTGAGTTTGACCGCTGGCTTGAATTTGCGTCCATGCTTCCGGCGAACTACGTTTAATATGACGTCATGAGTTTCTCGCGAAAGCGTTTGAGCTCATGGAAATCATGGAATCATGGAATTAGTTCGTCGCGAAAATTCGGTTTAAGTTAAAAATGTCAAAAGTATGGAAGTTTTTTGAAATCCATACCTGAATTTAATGTTTATGCGAGTGTTTATGTTTAAAAAAAATATTGTTATGGTTTACAACTTTAATTTTAATAAAGTTCTGAGTATTCTTCTTGCTTTCCGCTTATAAATTTATTATTAAACCTATTTTAAAATTTTCAAAAATTCCGGCCGGATCGCGGTTACGATCCGGCCGGAACGGTAGTTACGGGATATAGGCCAGATCGGCCGGATTTAGTGGTGCCGCCGGAAAGTGGTGCCGCCGGAATTCCGGTATATCCCTACTCTCAAGGAGTGAAAACATTGCATCGTCTGTCCCTTTGCCTTCCTGGAATCCGGACTGGTTTGGAGATAGGATGTTGTTATTTTTCAAATAGTCAACTAGCCTCTTTTTTACTATCTTCTCTATAATTTTTGATAGCGTTGTCGACAAGGAAATGGGTCGCTAAGAAGATGGATCATCTTCATTACCCCCCTTGAAGATGGGAAGCATTACCGCTAATTTTAGGCAGTCCGGAAAGTTTCCTGTTTCAAAGGATTTATTAATGCTACTGGCAAGACTTATTAAGGCATTATCATATTTTTAAAGATTTTCACTGATATGTCATCTATGCTAGATGAGTTTTGATTCTTTATGTTTTTAATTACTAATTCCAATTCATCTTTGTTTGTAGGTGTTAGCTTGAAAATTTCAGACGGTTTACACGGAACAAGATAATTTAATGGATCGTTGCAAGTTTCCAAGCCATTCGAGAGTCTTTCAGCAATACTACAGCAAAATTGATTAAGTTCTCTTGGATTTATATTTATAGCTGGGTTCTAACAGAAATTTAATTTAATTTTATATTAACATAATTTATGATTTAATATCATTTTATTTTGTGGCGTTCATACAGTAATTTTTTAACTGATATAGAAAAATGTCATTATCCGTCATCTGCCTTGTCAAACTGATGAAAATCCAATGATCAACCTCAAATTTAATTTAATTTAATTTTGAAAGATAAAAGTTGGCCAACTTTTAAATTAAGTTATATTATGTCTTAAATTAAAATTTTGTATGAACGTCGTCATATGGTAATGTATAGTAAACTTTTTAAATTAAATTATATTAAATACTAAATTAAATTAAATGTCTGTTAGAACCCACCTTATATCTTTATTTTTTTGGAGAGTTTTTTGAAAAGTTTCTAACGCGTTTGATGTCGATGTTGCTGCTTCTGTTCATCTTGTTGATTATTTCCTTGTTGTTTCCCTACTGAAATATTTGATGACCTGACATCATTTTGCTCGGAGTTACCTTCTGCATAGGTTAAGTCAGACTGCATAATTTTACTTGTAACTTTTGGCTTGTGAAACAGACCATTTCTAAGTTCAAAGAGTGGTTCCTGCTGAGATCTTTTGTAGTCATTCATATAGGCTTGGTTCTCCTCAGTGAGTGTATTTATTGTAGATAGCACCTTTGTTGAGATAAAGGTCTCCAGGTCCGCTTCTAATTTTTTAATTTTCTCTTTGTATTCCTCCATGCTGTTAACCAAATCAGATATTTCTTTTCTCAGTTTTGTATTCTCCCTGCTTATATTATTTCAGTTTTTTGTGTTTGCAATTCCTTTGCATGGTATTCCTCAGATGCTAAAACTCAAAGTCTATCGTCGTTCTTTTCATTCTTTTTATGCAATCCTCCATGTTGCGTCCTTCACGGATTAGATTCTGGTTTTCCTCCATCAAATCATTGTTTTCTTTTCGTTGGTCACTAAGAACCGTTTCCATTCTTTCAAGCTCCAATTTCAGGTTATTGTTTTCAATCGTTAACCCCTGCAGTTGTTTCATCGTGGCACCGTCCCTTTCTTTTGCAAAATCTTTACAAAAGAAGGGAATTTTTCTAGAAACACTTTGGATGAATCGAACTTCTGTGGTTCCCCATTTTTCGCATCTTCGACATAGCACTGTTTTACAGCCATCGCATAGGTATCCAAATTGTTCCTCACTTCCATCCTTTTTTTCTGCTGCCGCTTTAAAGATGCAATTTTGTAGACATTTATTGCAGGCACCACTTGCTACTACTTTTTGAGACATTTTAGTTTTTTTTGTCACACTTATAAATTAAACGACAAAAAAACTGCACTGTCTATTGTTTGTTGGTTTTTCCATATTTTCTCGCGTATTTCTCAAAATGTTTTGATTTGGATTGCGCGATTGAAAAGTTCACATTTTTGCGCATTTAAAGAAGGTAAATTTCATTATCCCGCACTCGATTTATAGTTATAAAACGGGCTATTAGTGAAGAGCGACCTTCACTACACTGAACGCCAAACTGTTATTGACGCCGTACTCAAAGTAGGATTTATTCAAAGAACTATTTTCTTTGAATAACTAAACTTCAGATATTTCCAAAACTATTGAAAAAAACATTTACACATAATCTGAATCAGAAAAACGAGAACTTCAAGAATTTGGAAGAAAATAGAGGGCATTCCATTTGAAAAAAGTGAACATCACTATATTTTTTTTACTTTGCGTTGCTCATTTATTCAATCTAAGTAAAAATTCTGGCGGTTCAGATGAAATGCTACAACTTTTGTATTTACACCTTTTATCTATCACCTGTAATTACGGCTGCAGGTGGGTGTCAAAATATGTTGACTCACCCTGTACATAAAATGCGCCATCAACAACAGTAAAATGGAAATTTTTCTTTTTCCATAAAAACCTTGCAATTTTACAGGAAAACAAGATTTATTAAGAAAATATAAATATGTAACAACATAAACTATATTCACTACACTTAACTAGCGAACAAAACTCGATAAGGCTAATGAACTGTGAGTCAGCTATGCTCTCAGAGGTAAGGCGATCTTATCTATTTGCTAGGCTTATTATTTATGAATTTTCAAAGAAAAATATTTTAATGTTACATGTTACTTTGCAAATGAGTTGCATAATGGCAATGCATTTATTATTTTTGAAAGAGCCGAGACGAAAGCCTCAAAAATGTATAGCCATTTTAACAAAATTGTTTTGCTCATTATTTGAAAGAAATTCTACAGTTTTAGTAGTCTCAAATTATCAGAATTTTTCAGCTTTATACTTTCTAGTCTTTGGCTGTATTTTCTAAAGGTAGTTAGTTGGTAGTTTTTTTGTCCCACAGGTCAAAATCGAATGTTTGATATGTGCCACACCACTTTACTATCACCAATTCCTCTGCCATTCTGGGTAATTTGATTTTAATTTTCCATTTTGTCCCATAATTTGGATGTGCTGTGCCAAATGCAGGAAATCCTTTATCCCTTGTATCCTATAGGAACTTTACAAAATAAAAACACTAGTACAACGTAAAATGGCTTGAAACTCAGAATTTAAGAAACATATGGAAAGCATGTCATATCCCTATAGACTATAAGTCAATGGTTAAAAGCAATTTTAGATCAATTGATATTGCTTGTTGTGATGGCTTAAGAAGCCGGCCTATTACTTGTAACTTTTTTTTTCAGGCATGGCTCATGATAGTCATGACAATTTGACAGCCGACGATAATGGTCATATTACATTAGATTCGTTTGTTAATCGTAGCGCTTTATCCAATGAGGAAACTGGTGCCAATCGTGGCACTTTAGTGACAGACAAGAACGGCCGAATCGTTCTAAGTTTACCCAGACCCAACGAGTTAATAACGGATCCAAATTTTGTTGTAAATTTAGATGAACGTTGCAGTTTTGAATATCCAAGTCTAAGTGAAATGCTTTGTGAATCGAGTTTTCTGGAGCAGAATCAAGAAGACGAGTGTGCAGAAGTACAAGATGAAGCATCGAAACCAAAAACTCGAAAGCGTAAAAGAAAATCTACAGTTCCGAAGAAAAATAAGAAAAGTGAAGTTCCAAAACCCGAAGATGATAAAGACGATTGTGTGATCATTGATAAGGAAATTGTTACTGTGGATGTTTCAGACGAAGAAGCATTATTAATCTCTGATGATGACGATTGCACTATCGTTGATAATTATCTACCTACTGCAACAGCGAGTAATTTTGCTGAGATACTGCCAAATGCTACAGTTGATTCAACAGCAAGAGGCACTATTGAAAATGCTATAAAAGAATCGGATACAGAAAGAGAACATTCTGACCGTGTTGAAAATGAGCAGGATAAAAATTCTAAATCGTTGAATTTAGAATCAGAAACTTCAGATAAAGAAAATCATATAGTAGTGGAATCTATAATAATTGAGGATACAAGTTCAAATAAAATGGCGGAAACTAAAGAAAATACTGTTGATTTACCAAGTACTTCAAATGACAAAGTTGATGAACATTCTGATGCTCTTCTGGGGCTGAGAAACATTTCAGAAAAGTGTACTGAGGTAATAAATGGTGCGGATGATTTGTTAAAAGAAAACGTTTCTAGTAACTCTGAAGAAAAATGTGAGGAACACTCAAGAAGTTTCATTAAACCGTTGGAGAACCACAAGAATCTCGATAATTTAGAAACTGAAATATGTACTGCATCTGGCTCCAATGGATTGTTGTACGAAAGACTTTCTGATAATTTTGGATCAAGGGAAAAGGAATCAGAAAAGATAGTTGAATCAACAACAAGTGCAAGTGAATTATTGAAAGAAAAAGATTCTGAAATGGAATTAGAAAAAACTTCTACAAATACTTCTGAATCTATCTTGAATGAACCCCTGAAGGATAAAATTGATTGCGAAAAACTTGATCCAGAGAAATCTTCAGAAAAGATGATTGAATCGGCAAATAATTTCCATGAACTGTTAACAGAGAAAGAGAACTTCGAATTAGAAGAATCGGATACTTCTGCTGATTCGGCTAGTGTTTTGCAAGCATTACTGGCCCTGGAGGAAAATTCATCCGAATCTGGAATGTCTTCTGAATCTTTGCATATTTCAGATGAACTGTTAAAGCAAAACGTGATTGATAATTTAGAAACAGAAGAATCTACTGCAAAGACTACTGAATTATGTTCCAACGATCTGTTGGTTGATTCAATGAATTTGGAATCAGAGGAATGTTCGGAAAAACTTACAAATGAAATACTGATGGAACAAGTCACTGGGAATACAAGATTAGAAGAATTTTCTACAAAGATCGCCGATGATTTATTAGTTTCAAATGAACTGCTAAAGGAAAAAGATGCTGAACATGTTGAATTAGAAGGATCTGAACTGTTGGATGACAATGTTGATTCAAAAAATCAGGAATCAGATGCTTTTACAAATAGTTCACATGAACAACTAAAAAATAATTTAGAATCTGGAGCTGATGCTGATTCAAAGAATCTGGAATCGGAGAAATGTACAGAAGAATCTACAAAAAGTTCAAATGAAATACTAAAGGAACAAGTTACTGAAAATATGGAATTATTGAAAACTTCGTCAGATGTTGCTGAATTGGGTTCACAAGAACTTTTAACAGAAAAAGTTATTGAAAATAATATGGAATTTGAAGAATCATCTGAAAATGTTGCTGAATCAAGTTTAAATAAATTTTTACAGGAAGTTGGTTCTGAAAATCTGGAAACAGTAAAGTCTCCAGAACAGCTTCTTGAATTAACTAATAAATCAAATGCAAATGATAAAGAAGGACAAATTTTCGATAGTTTGGATGGATTTCCTGCGATGGATGATGAGTTAGTAACTAGTTTGAACCCACCACTAAAAGAAAACACTCCTTGTGAAACAACAAAGGAATCCAATGAACTGTTGACAGAAAACGTTTCTGAGTTGGCAGACAATGTTGAATCATCTCCAACTATTGATTTGTTTGACATGAAAAAATTCACTGATATGTGTCTTGGATCAGTAAGCAGTTCAAATGATCTATTAGGAGAAGCTAATGATATATCGAATAATGTGACTTCAGCAGAATCCTCCAAAAAAGATTCAATAATAATTGACGAAAATTGTGCCAAATTAACAACTAACGGTTCCGATGAAGTTGTGGCAGATTTCGAGAGTCCAAGAGTTGATCTATCCTGCCAAAGTGATTCAGCCAATGATGTTATCGCTTCAACTATTAATTCAATTGAAAAACTAAGAAGTATTTTAGACGCTTGAAATGTTGCATTTGAATAAAAAATTTAAATGTTTTTGGGAATTTTGCCCCAGAACATCAATTCGAACTGTCTCAGAAATTTTTTTCATTTAGATCTACAAATTTTTGGAAAATCGAAAAGCAACAGTTCTGATGCTGTGAAGAAGTGAATTTTTAAGTTCGATTCTTTTTGTAAATATTGTACATTAGAACCATTCGGTTGCCTAGCCAACAAGGGTATAATTATTAAGGCAAGACATATTTTGCTTTGACTACTGTTAGACAATTTCAGTGTTGGAAAAAAGTAATTATCTTCCATTTGCCATTTGGAAAAAATATTATTATACATATGTGTGAGAAAAAAAAGTGAACAACCATTTTTTTTTTATATGTAGTGAATAAAGAGGCATGAAACAAGTATTTGTTATCATTATGCCAGGAGTTTGAAAAAGACAAGTTTATCTTTCAAAATGACAGATTTTTCGCATGAGGGCATTGTGTGGTTGTGTTCAAGTTTTATTGTGTTATTTTGAATTTTCCGCGTTTTTTTATTTTAATGATGATGACTCTTTGCATTTAATTTGTATGTTGTATTTTATCAATTTTTTTTCTCTTAATATTCTATTTTACATAGTTTGTAGCTTTTAGGTGAATGTAATCCTCGCCTTTGGCATGGTTTACAAATATTTTATGTTATATTATTTATACATGTTGTACCCACGACCATTTTTCCACTTTTCTTCTTCGCACTTGTATAGCAATATTTTTTCATATGACATAATTTAAAATATTTTTCTCCTACGAGCGTGCGCAAAGTTACACTTTTCCATTTGCTGTGCTTTTTTTCTGCACTGATTGCGGAAAAGTTAAACTAATTTGGAAGAACCTGTCGATTTTAACACATGATGCCGATCTTTCCTCCGTTTATTTGTCAGCAAGAATTTATACAAACCTCAAAATAGCTTTTGTAGTTTTTTAATTTTTTTTTATCTTAGCTCGTAGGAAAAAAAATGTTCCACACGTGCGCAAAGTCTCTTTCCCGCCCTTAATATGGGGGGAAGTATCAGTTTGCGCACTTGTTAGGAAAATAACTATTTTGTCTTATATAACCCCTGACCTATATAACTTTTTTACGTTTTCTTACTTTAGAGGTGTACATTCAAAAATGGCATTTTTGTGGGTATTAAAATAGTGACTTTGTAATTCTGGATTGTTGATTTCAGTGAAATAAAGAAATCCGAAATCGCTAATGGATACAAGACACTTTCCAGGCATATCTCGGCATACCGAGACATCACACATTGAGTGTGTCATTGCTGAAGTCTCCAGCTTCACACTAGAAGTTCAAGTTTTTGTATTGATAGAAGATATTTTTTTTGTTGTTTAGTTGAAGCTGAGGCCGCACTCTTTTGTTTGTAAATCTGGTTTGGTATTATCCTGTTGTATTAGAAATTATGTTTATTTTATTAAGCTGCTTCCTTACCGGAAAAATTTAATAGCTGACGGCGGCAAGTATTCGTGCTGTAATAATATATTCATCTGTTGGTATATTCAGCTATAATTCAGTGTGAATTCACGGATAAATTGCACCGGTAGCTCGCAAATAATTTCTGTTCCGGGTTTGAGTCTGGTTACAATAATTTTTAATGGATCTTGGAGCGCTTTTTAATAGCAAAGACTAACAGCTAGTATTTAGCAGGACTATTATTGTTGTGTCCAATCCTCAAAATTTCTTGGTTTTATGTTCTTAGCTGATATAATAATATGTATTCATTACTGGTGTTATTCCTTTCAACACTAGAGCTCCTCGCTCCAGTGTTGGAGGATTTGAAAGGAACATGCGCTGGCTTTCATGCATTTAAATGGTTACTTAACTTAAACAACTAAATTGAGGGAACGAAAAAGCAACCGGCATTTTAGATCTCATTCATACTGCTGCTGATGGGCAAATATTAGATCGGTGAGGACGCGGCTTAACACATTTATTTTTTTCTAGATTATAATCACCTAGAATAGTTTTTAGTGTTTATACTTACTCGAGAAATTGTTTATTTAGTTTTTTAATAAAGGCGAGTTTTCACTGGCGAAGTATGATTTATTTCAGTTACGATATAAAACTTTGTTTTTCACGCACTTATCTACTATTGTATAAGTTAGATAATAGATAATTCACCTTGGAAAGTTTATTAAATGTAAGTAAAACGTCTTTGGTACTTAAATAAAGCTTACGTCGTCAGTAGAAAAAACTAAAATTCTTGAAAAAATCCTTTTTTTATTTCAATGTTAAGGTGTAATCCAAATAAGTGGATGTGAATAGAAGAATTCTCCATATTCTGTTTTCAACTAAGACTTTATTTCAACAAGTGAAGATTGCCTCGGTATTGAGTAAATCATAATTTTAAGCCTTTGGAAACTATGAAGGATATTTCCATCCCCCGTGTCGCTTTAGATTTAAAATATCTACACATGAAGCATTTGCAAGAAGGGTAGATGTTTGCCTAAAAGATTGCCCTGTGTAAAGTTTTCAGTCTGGAAGTTTTGAAAATGTTGTACTCTTGAAAAGAACTTTGGAAATCGTATGTTTTCCAACAATTCCAATTATTTGATTGACACATCTGATCTGCCTCTTTCAAAACGTTGAAATCAGGGTTCATTTTGAGCAGGATGTAGCGCCCTTTCGGTTTTTCCTTTTCTTACTTCAACGGATATCTCGAGCGCCACCCTCAGGTTTATTGTGTTTGAGGGCCCACGTGTACCAGGTAGCTTGTTACAGTGGAGATCAGGGGTCGAATCATAACTCCTGTAAATCCTCCAGAAAACTCCAAAAGAAGGCACATGAAATCAATATTAAGGTCTGGTATTTATTGCCACAAGTTTCTAACAGTAAATAAGGCAATTCCTATATTAACCCCCCATTAGGCGCGTGGATTCTACTCACGCGGTTAGGCGCGTGGAGTACAATGGTAGTCCAATTTATTTGGCTCCTGCTAAGTTTTATTTTCAAAAAAATATGAAATACCCCAGGGAAATTAACTTCCTCTGCGGAATGAGGCCGAACAAGCTGAATTTTTTTAGAGACCTTCGTTTCGATGTTCTAATGAAGCTCAAAAAAATCGAATATGCCTACCCTTGTGCGTCTTGAGATATCAAAGGTCACGAAAATCGTTTTTTCCGAAAATCTCGCTTCCAGTGCATCTGACGTCGAAGAACTCAGAACAAAACTTGCGTTAAATAGTATTTACTACAAAATTGTTCATATACATTTTTTTATACGACCAAAATATAGCGTGATAAAGCGGAAGCGCATATTCAAAATAGGTGATACTGTATTATACAGGGTGTCCCCGTTCAACTGGTCAGAAATGCTAGGGTATATAGAGAAACCATTGAGAAGTAATTTGAGATAGGACACTGATGGCCAGAAGTGCGTCGTTTCCAAAATACAGGGTGTTGAAATTTAAACAACCCCCTCTCATATCATCTGGAGAGCTAATGCTAGGCTGTTCAAATTTTCAGGAATTATTGACTTAGAAATGATATTTAAAAATTCGTATAATGCATTTTCTACCTAGAACTATCCCAAAAAAAAAGAAAAAAATTGCTTTTTTTCTAATTTTAAGTATTTTCTTTTTTTTTTTTTTGGGATGGTTCCAGGTAGAAAATGGGGGTGCATCATACGAATTTTTAAATATCATACTTACATCAATAATCCCTGGAAATTTGAACAGCCTACAAAACAAAATGAGCAAAGAAAATCAAACAAAAATAAAACAGAACTAAATTCTCCTAATTTCCTAATGAAATGGACAAAAACACTTGTGGAAAAACATTACACCTAACTCTTGTGGAAAATGTCTTTTCCTACGAGCGTGCGCAAAGTAGTACTTTTCCGCACGCATTACCGTTCTCAAAGTTACACTTTTCCGCACTCAGTGCGGATACAGGCCTTATCCGCACTGAGTGCCGAAAAGTAATTATAATTGTCAAGCAACAATAAGTGCACCTGTCGACTTTGACACATGATGACAAATTTTTCCTCTATTTCTATATCAGCCAACATCTATACAAACACCAATTATAAATTAACTTTGACACATCAGATTTGTTTTCTATTTATATGCAAAAATCTACAAACTTTCTCATCAAATTTAAACGCTTTAAGATGAACAGCTCTGACGAGGATTTTCTGTTATTTGTTTCTGTTATGTAATTTTTTGATAAATGCATAGGTTCCCTTCAAGTTAATTAAAAATAATTAAACAAATTATCGTTTTTTTTTTTTAAATTTTTGTTATTACCTACCTGATATGAAGCTCGTAGGAAAAATTTTGTTCCTAACACGTGCGCAAAGTGTCTTTTCCGCACGCAAACACGTATCCGAACTCCGCTTCGCGTCGTTCGTATAACTGTGTTTGCGTGCGGAAAAGTAACACTTTGCGCACTTGTTAGGAAAATAACTATTTCCTACGAGCGTGCGCAAAGTAGTACTTTTCCGCACGCATTACCGTTCTCAAAGTTACACTTTTCCGCACTCAGTGCGGATACGGGCCTTATCCGCACTGAGTGCCGAAAAGTAAAAATAATTGTCAAGCAACAATAAGTGCACCTGTCAACTTCGACACATGATGACAAATTTTCCCTCTGTTTCTATATCAGCCAACATCTATACAAACACTGAATATAATTAACTTTGACACATTGTCAGATTTGTGTTCTCCATCTACATGCAAGAATCTACAAACTTCTTTCGCATCAAATTTAAACGCTTTAAGATGAACAGCTCTGACGAGGATTTCAATTTTCTGTTTTTTTGTTATGTAATTTTTTGATGAAAGAATAGGTTCGCTTCAAGTTAATTGAAAATAATTGAACAAATTATCGTTTTTTTTTTTAAATTTTTGTTGTTACCTACCTGATATGAAGCTCGAAGAAAAAATTTTGTTCCTAACACGTGCGCAAAGTGTCTTTTCCGCACGCAAACACTTATCTGAACTCCGCTTCGTGTCGTTCGTATAACTGTGTTTGCGTGCGGAAAAGTAACACTTCGCGCACTTATTAGGAAAATAACTATTTCCACCCTTGACAGCTTGCCAACTGCCGTCGCGGGCGGAAAAGAACCACTTTCCACACTTGTAAGGTAAATAACTATTTGTTCATGCCAATCCGGCGCAATGCGCGTTATACAGATTCACAACTAGATGGCGAATAATGCATGAAAAGGATTGCGCCTTAATGTGATTTCATTCAGGAAGCCTTTCTGAAAATTACCGGTAAAGAAATTTGTCGGGTTAAATTACCAAAATTACCGTTACCGCGGTAACGTTACCACACTTTAATCTCTAACACCCTGTATAATACAGTATCACCTATTTTGAATGTGCGCTTCCGCTTTATCACGCTATATTTCGAAAACGGTTGGTCGTACAAAAAAATGTATAGGAATAATTTTGTAGAAAATACTATTTTACGTAAGTTTTGTTTTGGGTTCTTTGACGTCAGATGCACTGGAAGCGAGATTATCGATTTTCGTGACCTTTGACCTTCGATATCTCAAGACGCACAAGGGTAGGCATATTCGATTTTCTTGTGCTCCATTAGAACATCAAAACGAAGGTCTCTGCAAAAATTCAGCTTGTTCGGCTCATTCCGCAGAAGGCCTTTTTTTTGGTCTAATTTCCCTGGGGTAAAACTATCTCTAATTCATGATTATTTATGTTAGTTGAAATGCATAAAACACATTTACACACATATTCTACCTAAATTTTATTATAGGGAAATTAAAACATATAAGGTACCTGACCCAAATAAGGCCATGTACCTAATAAGGCCAGTGCCCTTTATTGCGTAATATTGAATCCCATTTTCAAAAATTACAATACTATTGAAAAAGAAATCTATTATGCAAATAAAAAATTATTGCGAGGGTTCCTAGCAACTCGTCATATGTCCAAAAATACCCAACCACATATTTCATATGTCACGTTATAACTTTGAGGCTGGAACTCAATTAGCTTTCTTATATACGTGTTTATAAAGTGAATGGACCGATTGTAATTTTCTAACGGACATTTATGTATTGATAAAGCTACAGAGTAAGTATAAAATAATATCTTTGCTAGATTTCTAGTTACAGACTTTTTTTTATCAATTTAACATGTTCCTAATAAGGCCATAATACGAAAAATGTTCAATTGACCTCACATCACAGAGTTTTTTTTAAAGAATGTGTCATATTATTACCTAAATGATGTTTTTTGAAATGTCTGGAGTCTCTCCAAGCAAGAAATGCTGCAGTTCATTTGTCCTAGTTATATGTAGACCTATTTGGATCACCATCCCAGGACTTGGAATTATTGTTTTTTAGGAATGCAGCAAACATATAAGTTCTGTTTTGTGTACTATTTCTCAAATAATAATATTTTTATAAATAATTGTATTTATTTTAAACATTTTTTAATGGTGGCTTTATTAGGAGCATAGTGATCCAAATAAGGCCAATGATAAGCGTCTTTGTTTTACGCAAAAACCACCACTTATATAGAAAAATAAATAAATTGGAGTTAATATTCAAGTAATAGAAGCAAAAACTTCACATAATTATAAGCTCTTGATTTTTGCTGGGTTTGGTGGATAATGTTAGGAAAAAATAAAACCTCTTAACGTGGCTTTATTTGGGAGAGGTACCTTACACATGTTTTTATAGGCGTTCAATAGCAGGTTCTTGAAAAATGGTTGCAAAAACCAAAAATTTTAACAAAACAAATTAAAATATATTTTTTTTTATGAAAAAATAAACGTATAATTAACATAAACTGAACACTAAAAAAATATAGAAACATATAAATGAAAAAACGCAACTCAAACATACATCATTTTTTACCATGACAAACGTCATACGGTGCACACATTTCTCATATACAGGGTTAGTAAAAAGTACTGCAACACTTAAATATCTTCAAAACTACTTAAGCCGCGTTCACACAATTCGGAATCTGACAGTTTTTGGACATGCGAAATTCGACAGTGCTATTGGCAATGTTGCTAGATTTCCCAGTTTTGCGCTACACGTAGTCTTTTTGTTTATTATAAATAGCATGCATTGCAATGAATTGGACGTGCCAAACTTGATGATTCCAAACTTTCAGAATTCTATCGCTGCGGTAAACGTAGTCTTTTTATTATTTTGAATAGAATTCCCCATAAATTTTTATTGCAATAAATTGGACGTGCCAAATTTAACAAGATTCCAAATTTTCAGAATTCTATCTTTACTAGTTGCTGAAATATGCCAACACCGCATTTTCAGTGAACGGTATCACACCGCTTGAATATCTTTAATACCCGCTTGAGCTCGTCCACTAAATTCGGTATCTGCGAATTTATGGGTAGCGAAATTCAGCTGTGATATCGGCATTGTTGCCAAGTTTCCCAGTTTCGCGCTACACGTAGTCTTTTTGTTATCTTAAGTAAAATGCCCCATTTATTTTTATTGCAATGAAATGATCCAAATTTTAATGCGATTCCAAATTTTCAATACGCTTCTTGTACTGTTAGATACTACTATAGTGAGAATCATTCTGGGATAGTTCCCTACCTTCCTATTTCAGGAGGAGCCGCAAACTTATCCAAATCGCCCGGAAATATGAATACCTTATGAACAAGTAACGTGTATTAAAAAAAAAAAAAAAAACTATAAGCCACGAGCAAGACTACGTGTATCGCGAAACTGGGAAATCTGGCAACAATGCCGATATCACGGTTGAATTTCGCTTGCCCAAAAACCTCAAGATACCAAATTTCGTGAACGTGCTTGAGCGGCGTTTGAAGATGTTCAAGCGCTGCGATACTTTTAACCGAAAATACTGAAATTTTGTAGTTGTACCAAGTTTAGCACGCCCAATTCATTGCAATAAAAATAAGTGGGGCATTCTATTTGAGATAACAAAAAGAATACGTGTAGCGCAAAACTGAGAAATCTGGCAACATTGTCAATCGCATTGTTGAATTCCGCATGCCTAAAAACTGTCAGATTCCGAATTGTGTGAACGCGGCTTAAGCAGTTTTGAAGATATTTAAGTGCTGCAGTACTTTTTACTAACCCTGTATGATCTTTGCATGCATGTTTGCCAAATTTTTAGAAAAATTTTCTTGTCGATATATAACAACTTCTTGAGCTTATTTAGCAACGTCGAATGCAATATGCTCGCATCAGTGGAACGCATAAGCTTGGAAGCGTAACAATATTGCTCTACAACAAAAGAACGTAACAATCTGTCTAAGTGCAAAATACTAGTTTGCAAATGAACAAAAGCTATTTTTGTGTTACGTAATAAATTGTTTTTGTTTTTTAAGACAATAAAACTTCCAACAGCCAAATCGCCAATTTGTGCAAAAAATGTAACACGGTTAGGCGCGTGGAGTACAATTGTAGTCCAGTCGTATTTGACAGCAGAACAACGCAGAATTCACCTGTTTATTTCATACTGAGGAGGTTCCTATGTTTATTCTGAACAGCTACTGAAGCGGGCGATTCCACCCTCAAGCCGTCGTTCAATTGACCACCGTTGAAAGGAGCGTGGATTACATGTAATGCAATCATGCAATATAATAGCGGTTAAATCTTAACGGTTTTAACTGTTTCGAATACTGATATACCCGTTCCACACTTTATGTAAGACATCTCGGATACGGATATGAATTTACTTGTTTGGTCAATACGGTGACCTTAGATCGGTTAGAATCAACCGTTCGTACACATTATCCGTAATGGCGGTGGAAATAATGCCCTGTCTGTACACATGAACCGTGACAGTATAAATTAATACCTTAGAGATAACTGTCCGTAGACATGAACCGTATAATAGTTTATAGAACCTTACACTCTACACCGTCCGTACACGTAAACCGTGACAGCTATAGAACTTTAAACTTTGTCCGTACAAATGAACCATGACAATAAAAATAAATATCTTAGAGAAAACTGTCCGTACACATAAACCGTGACAGTTTATAGAACCTTAAACTCTGTCCGTACAAGTGAACCGTGACAATAAAAAAGAATATAATTTACCAACCAAGTATTAATGGAAAATAACTTACTCGCGTTGTGGTGGGTGGAACAGTTACCAGTCGGTATTTCGGAGAGAAGGCCTACCTCGGTATTCGGTGGAAGTTGGAAGTTGGAAGCGTCTATTTAGTTGGTGAACTCGGGCCAGACTGACTTACTTAACCCAACGCCGTTCGTTTGTAAGGAAAACGATCGAGGATGGAAGGGCAACCTAGTGGAAGAAAATACCAACGGTGCGCACTTCCACTACTATGGGTTCAAAGCCGGCGGTGAAGCTTCGAACGTGTGACCATACAAACTGCTACTTGCAGCAAGGTCACGCGGAAAATATTGATAATATATTTGGAAATGAACAATAATTCGGAGATATTCGAGAAAGCCGCGCATCTTCTTAAAATCAAAGAAAAGTTGTGTGACTTTAGTTACATAAATAATTGAAAATACTATAATCAAGTTAAATCACTACCGCGGGGTTGATTGAAAATTACCTAGCGCAAATAGTTGAATTAAAGTAATTAAATTGAAGTCAGAGGCGCACACATTTTTGGAAAAAATCTAGTAACTCCGTTACAAGGTTGTGGTCTAAAGTTCACATAATCATGAGTTTTAAATACTCAACCTATCTTTTATTTCCGTCTGCTAATGAATAGTTGAGATCTAAGGCCGCGTAAGTCGCATATCAAATTTCAACAAGGGGGGTCATCAGTCGGGTCGGAGGGTATAAGAAAATGAACAAATTCTTATTTAGAACATCATATTCCACAGGAATCGCTAATTCTCCCTTAAATTTTTATTTGCGAAAGCCAGAAATACCTACATAAATACTTTTAGCTAAAAATGCGCAAATTGTAAAATTTATCAATTCTATTCTTTTTCTGCTATAAGTCAGTTGTTACTTGTTAATTAGAATATAGTCATAAAAGTTCGTACCAATAATCTTGACACAGTGCTACAGTACGTGGTACTTACCAAACCTGTATTATTATTTTTGCTTATTGAAAAAAAATTAAAAATCCGCCGAAATAGTATGAACAGTGTTGCCACAGGTGGCCCCATATGGCCAGATCTGGTCCTTTCTAAGAGGGAGTGGCCCATTGGCCACTCTTTTTCGAATCTGGCCGGTTTTTCCATAAGAAGCCAAATCATAATTTTTTCATGCAAAATAAACGTTTTTGGGCGTTGCACCCGAAAAAAATTTCTGCCTCCGGCCAGAGCTGGGGAGTAACGCCAAAAAATAGTTACTTTACTTTAACGAGTTACTGAAAGTAACGCGTTACTTGGTAACTTCGTTACTTTTCAGATTGATTGATAAGTAACTGTAACGACGCTACTTCCTGAAATAACTGCAGATCGTTATTTCGTTAAAGTAACGAGTTACTATGAAAGTAACGCGTTCTCCCAATTTGTTTATCTTCTTTACAAATAATTGACGATTGAGGAAATGCAAAATAAGTAATCCAAAAACTTTGTATGTCAAATAAAATCTGGGTAGCACAGAAAATTTGTTTTGAAAGCTCAAAATAATTGTTTTTGGGCGTGGCACGCGCCGCCTCTGCTCTTAAGACACTATGCAGACACTGAGATGCTTCAAAAAGTAGGTTCGTCCAAAACCAAGTTCTCTATTTAGTCGCTTAATCCTTAATCCGTTTGAATTTTGCAACAAAACTCTTCCACATAGTCGGACTCACAAACTAAAAACATATTGACATTTCGTATAGGTCTTATTTTGATTGTTTGGACTGCTGTGTTAGTGAGTCAAATTGAGGAATAACGCATTTTTTGACGTAAATAGTTATTTTTGAAGTAATGCGTTACTTTAAAAGTAACGCTTTATTTAAAAGTAGCGCTTTATTTCAAACTAACGCGTTGAGGTAACGGGTTACTTTCAAATAACGAGTTACTTTTAAGTAACGAACTACCAAAGTAAAGAAGTTACTTTCAAAGTAAAGAGGCTACAGTAACGCTTTACTTTCCAATAAGTAACGAAAATAAAGTTGTCATTATTCAAAAGTAACTGTAAATTTTAAGTGACGAGTTATTTTTAAACAAAAGTAACTGTAAAGTAACGCGTTACTTTTTTCAAGTAATGATCCCAGCTCTGCCTCCGGCGGGCTTTCTCTCTTCTTTTTTGTTTAAAATGAGTTTGCCCGAAATTCTGAAGTCTGGCCCCATTTAAAAATATAATCTGGCACGAAATTTTCAGAGCTTGTGGCAACACTGAGTATGAAACTAAGAAATGGTACCTACCCATTGTAAAATATAGCATGTGAGAAACTTTTTTTTAAGCACGTTTACACTTGGAAAGTTTACTGGCGGAAAGTACTTGCCGTCACTAAACTGTTTGTTCATTGTTTTGTGTTTACATATTTTCAAGTTTATTTGTCAAACAGCAAAAAATAAAATGGCTCCAAATAAGGTAGTGCGTTACTGCTATTAAAGTTGTGAGAGAAATTGCCAATAATTTAATAATTGAGTTAGAACGCAAGAAAAATAGGGTAAAACGAGTTTGGGTTAGAGATTCGATCAGACGTAGAAGTACTAGGTGCGACAGAAGGACTCTTAAAGGAGATATCAATAGAAGATCCTGATTCTTATAGGAATTTTATGAGATTATCATACCAAAAATTTCAAAAACTGTTAAAAGACTAGTTGAACCTAAACTGAACAGTCAGAAACGTGAATGAGAAGTCCTATTTCTTCTAGAATCAAATTGAAAGTCACATTACTATCTTGCCACTGGTGATAGTTTTGCTTCATTGTAGTATTTATACAGAAACTTGGACTCTGTTTTTGTGACCCGTTTACTCACGGAAACTCGGCGTAGCGGCAAGTAATTAAGCTAGCCGGTCCATCAACTTTTGGAAAGCGCTTGCCGGCAAGTAGCGAGTGCACTTTCCTGTGGGTTACACATATGACAAGTTTAGTGGCGGCAAGTACTTTCCGCCAGTAAACTTTCCAAGTGTAAACGTAGCTATATGTATATCTCGGAGGGCCTCAAATTTAAATTTGAAACAGAGCGCAACGCGCGCAGTAATGATTGTTGAGTGTAACTATGCTATCTAAATGAAATGGAAGTAAATTCTTCCTCACCCATCAAAAATGCCTACAATGTGGGATAGTCAAACAAAGAATGACTTACGGCCATTTGTACCGGTACAACTTAAGGGACATTTAATCCAAGTGGAGCTTTGAATGTGACTCTCGTAGAAACAAAAGTCACATTCAAAAGCTCCACTTAAATTAAATATCCCTTAAGTGATAGCGGTGCAAATGGCCATTAAATCTGTAAAGAATTTATTTTTTACAGGGAAAAATGAAAAAATTAGCATAAATCAAATTAAATTTTCTGTGCATTTCCCTTCACACAAACAACTTATAGTGCAATTAACTGAGGACAGTATGCACCTGCACTTCTTGTTTCAGAAACAGTTAAATGTCTTACATCGGCAAAAGGATTTTACAACAAAGCTGATCGGTTTTGATTTTTTGATCATCATTTGGGAAATGATGTTTCCTTTCTCATCAATCCAACCAAAATGTAAAGTATAAGGCAGTTGTGGTTGCACTCTGTACGCCATTTTGTAAATAGATGATTGCAGAAAAGCTCTTCTTTCATGAAACGAAGGCATCTTCTGCTGGCCGTAGATGTCAATAAAAAACTCGGCAGTTCAATTAGTGCCACAAAGGGTTCTGGAAGCCTAATACCTGATATAGGATTTACAAAAAGAGAACAAATGAGCCCTCAATTTGTCCATGCTGTGTTTGAATGATGGACGTTTATAGAGAGCTTTGAAAAAAAAAACCTACTACAATCCAAAATAGTATTGGTTAAATAGTAGCACCCATCCTCATTGATGTCGCCGAGAAGAGATAATCCTTTCAATTCATTAGCTCTGTTTTTTATGACTTTTAAGGCCAATCGCTTCCCTTTTTGAAGCGGTAACTGGTAACTGACAGAGTCGCATCCTGTCAGACAATAAACCGCCAAAATAATATTGGTGAATGACTGTTTACTATCATAGAATTTTACTTTCAGTCAAATGATTCAGCTAATTTACTTAAAGTAATGTGGCAAGGAACAAGACAATTTGGCCGTTGTAGCCATATTTCCGTATTCAGTAGACTAGAATAATATAAAGCTAGGACAAACACATCAGTATCGGCAGAGTACATAATATCACAGACCTATATTTGTTTCGAAAATAATATATTGAGGCAACAATTCTTGTATCTGTTTCGTCGTGTTCGGAAAAGCATAATTCGTCTATGGCTTCAACGTCTTGCTTAGTACATGAAACTGTCCTCTCATTATTCGTTGACATGTCTGCGAGAGCGAGGTCCATATTGCACCTACACTATCGGACAAAAGTAAAGCAACTCTTATTATAAAATAAAATATTCATCTAACAAAAATACACTTGTTGATAGCGGAAGCTAAAATGATCCCTGTTTAAAAGGTTGTAGTTGACTGCTGTCACAGGCGAAATTCAGTTGTTTTCAAACGTCAAACAAAAATGTATGCAATAATTTATTTGAACAATTCACATTATTAGCGCGACAAAAGTGAAGCAACTTTTTTATTTTTTCCAAAAAGAAGGGATTTGAGTTTCAGGTAAGATGGAAAACATATTCGTCTTTTTGACAGATTTGAATATGCCAAAAGGTAAACCAATTTGTCTGGAGTTAAAACAAATGGTAGTAGACGCTTTCTTGGAAGGAAGGCGTTTGGTTGACATTTCCAGGCAGTTTCTTTTGCCAAAATACAGTGTATCCAAAATAATTTCACGTTTCAATGAACGTGGACATGTAGAAAAAATGCCATAATCAGGAAGGCCTAGAAAAACTACATTTTGGATGGATAGGAGAATCAAAAGAGTTTGCCAAAGAGATCCGTGGTTGTCAGGACCAAGAATAATTGCTGCAATTCCTGAACTAGAAGTAAGTGCGAGGACTGTCCAACGAAGATTAGTTGAAGTAAAGCTTTACAGCAGACGTCCAGCCAAGAAACCGCTGGCTTCTGAAAGAAATCGTCGTGCACGGCTCGAATTTGCACAACGTCATCTAAATTGGACAGTTCAAGACTGGGAAAAAAAATTATTTAGCGAAGAAACTCGTTATAAAATTTTCAATTCTGATGGAATAAGGCGTATAAGACGTCCAGCTAATACGAGGTTCCAACCAAAGTACGATACCAACCATAAAGCATGGAAGGGGAAGTGTGTTTCTATGGGGTTGCTTTTCATGGATTGGAGTAGGTCTATTGTACTTCATAGACGGGACGATGGATCGATTGGTATACAGGGACATTATACTCCAAAATGTAATATTGCCTTATGCTGAGTGGGAAATGCCTTTGCGATTCGTATTTCAACAGGCCAATGACCCCAAGCACACCTCTCGTCTTTTGCAGGGGTGGTTTCAGGAGAACAATAATGTCCGCGTTCTGCAGTGGCCAGCACAATCACCGGATTTCAACCCTATCGAGAACCTGTGGGAAGAAGTTGAACGTCAAATTCGTACCACAACATTTCCAAACAAACAGTTTTTAATTGATAAAATCAACGAGGTTTGGACTAATATGCCGATTGTCACTATCCGAAATTTAATTTCATCAATGCCGCGCCGTTGCCAAAAAGTCATAGCCAACAATGGATATCCTATCAACTATTAAGTTATTTTTTTTTCATTATTGTCTATCTCAATGAGCTTTTAGCTATAGTTGTTGTTTCTGTGTTGTTGAATGCAATAAAATTTTGATTTCTTAAAAGTTGCTCTACTTTTGTCGCGCTAATAAAGTGTATTATTTATATAAATCATTGCACACAAGTTAATTTGACATTTGAAAATAATCCTATTTAGCCTGTCACTGTAGCTTACTATGTCCTTTTAAACTGAAAGGATTTCATTCATCGCTAATGCATATTTTATTTTTTTAAATTAAATATTGGATATTTTTATAAAAGTTGCTTTACTTTTGTTCGATAGTGTATGTAGCAAAACGTCCCAAGTATTCTATGTAATTAGTTAGATGGTAAATGGCGAGCGGTATATTAATGGTGTTTATTTCCTTGGAGCTGCTACCTATAAAATTGTGGAAGGGTCTATTTGCAAAAGAGAGAAACAAACTATTGAGGTTTACTAAATTATATTTTATTATACAGAGGGTGTCCTTAGATAAACTGACACATTTTGCAGGTAAATATTAGAAAACGGGAAAAGATAACGAGATGCGGTTTGTTCTGGGAGAATGAGTATTTTTTAAAGTTTTTTTCCACATTATTGCCGAATCCTAAAATTTGCTGAAATTTGGTTCTACAGACATGCGATTTTTTGAAATAAAAGGACTGCCTTATTTTCAATGGAACACCCTGTATATTTTGTCATCGTCAGAAAGCCTGATTTTCTACTTTAAAAAAATGTATAATTTTTTTCAATTATCTTGAACCTGCATCGTGGAAATCAGTGACGTGCCTGACGGGCCCGCAGGGCCCGCGGTGCGGGAGGGCCCCGGGGTATTTGGGGCCCCCAAGTTAAACAAGGTATTCTTCTCACACAAAATATTTTTCCACTTAGGTCAGTTCGAGTATCAGTTAAAGAAAATCTTCAAAAAAATCGAAGATTTCTCAATTTCTGCAACCATCGGATGCATTGGAAATGATAGTGCTATCGTAAAATCTCAAAACATAACTTTATATAAAATCGTTTAATTTTTACTCCACCCCAGACTCCAACTAAACTCCAAATGAAATTGATGAAAAATGTCCTTAGGTCGATTATGTCTCAAACTCGTTTAAGTTCTTTAGCTCTCATCTCAATAGAGCATGAAATAGCTAAAGATGTAAATATTGATGAACTAGTTGATCATTATTCATCCATTCGTTCTACTAGGTTGAGTTCAGAAATACCGCAGAGGGTGCGAGTGCGATTTTAGGGGTGTGAATTGACAATTGGCCATTAGGCCCATAGCACCGCCTGGCATTTTTGAACAGCTAGAGCGTCGCACCGGTGTCACACTCACACTGGGTGTGTCATATTCCTGAACTCGCACCTAGTCGATACAAAAAATGCTAGTCTCTACCGACTCTACCACCAAAGTAATTAGAGAAAATTGTTTTATTACACTTTTCTCTATTATTTCTTATAGTTTTAGTTTTGCTCGAACCAGAGTTTGGTTATTATTTTTTTATTTTCACCATTTTTTTCATAATTTTTATATCTGTTTTTTTTTATCAGAGTAGTACTTATTTTTTATTTCATGTTATGATCTTTGATAAAAAAATTTATGGTATTTTTTGTTTTCTTTTATTGTTACCGAAACTGTTCGGGGCCCCCAAGGAAAATCTCGCGGGAGGGCCTCCAAGAAACTCGGCACGCCCCTGGTGAAAATTGCACTTTGTCGAAGAGAATACCATCGACTAACCAAAAAAAAATTGAGAATTAATTTGTGTTTAATACTTTTATTAACTAATTAGCACATAGTTAACTAATAAATACAAGTAATAAACACAAATAAGTGCATATAAAACACAAATTAATTATTACCATTTTTTTTTTGGCCAGTAGATGATACACTCTTCAACAAAGTGCAATTTTTACGATTCAATTTCATGATAATTGAAAAAAATTATACATTTTTGTAAAGTAGAAGAGTCACGGTTTCTGACGATGACAAAATATACTGGGTGTTTCATCAAGAATAAGGCAGTATGTAATTATTTCAAAAAATCGAATCTCTGTAAAACCAAATTTCAGAATTCGTTAATACCATGAAAAAAAACTTTAAAAAATACTTGTTCTTCCAGAACAAACCGCATCCCGTTATCTTTTCTGGTTTTCGAGATATTCACCTGTAAAATGTGTCAGTTTATCTAGGGACACCCTGTACATAAAACCCAAAAATTTAAATCAGCAAAATATCTTCCAATTCTGACAGCCTCATCTATTTTTCTAAATTCAATTACTTCACATCCGTTCAAAATGTCATTATTACGGACCACTGAAATATCCATATACAAATAAAGAAACGCCCTATTCCTAATGACTCATAAGTTTATTCATTTCAACACTTCCGATTCATTCTTATCAAACTACCCTTCACCTATTTCTTTAAAATTTCTAAGTCCTTTACTGACTGCTAATGAAAAACCCTAAATAATTACCTATTTGTTTATTAATATAGGTATTACTAACTTATTCTTATTAAACCTCACAATAATTTCAACATGAAATTTAAAACCCTAATTCAAAATTCATTTCATCAACAATGAGTTTCCTTTAACAACTTTCCAATATTTTAAGACAACAATTCTATTTCATGAACATCCAGTTTCTTTTCAAAATTTCCTATTCCATTTAATAGTTTATTTAATCAGAACAAAATCTATTTTCGGAAATCCTTGCTAACATACAAAATTATTTATGCATTATAAATTCCCTTCATATTTTTGGTGCAATATTAAATTAGAATGTCATTATATCTGAAGGCAATTAAAGTTATGCAATAATGTTCCATTTTCAAAACGCTCGAGTTATTGATATTTATGCAATAAAGTTCCACAGTTGATTATAAAGTCAAAAAGTTTTTCTAGTAAAAATCACTCAAGTTTTTAGGCATTAAAAGTCATTTGTTAGTTCACTTCTTATCATTCAGAATCATTGATAAAAGTCAGAAAATTATTAAACACTAAAGTACTTACATTTAACTTTTCCCAGGTAAAATTACTTAATTAATTACTCAAAATTTTTAGCTAGCACGCACATAAATGTTGAACGAATTTCAAATGTTATTTCTTTCATAATTTTCCGTACTTTTTCTAAGTTAAATCGAACGCGTTTTCTCCGAGGCCTTAATAAGAACTTTTCGCGGATTTCAACCGGACAGACTTATTAGGTACTATAAACTTTAACTCAAACTGAACTGGACTGCTAACAACTGGCAACTTGTTACAGTTCAAAATTCACTGTATCAATTTGTTAGTTTTATATAAATTCTCATTTAATATTGTATTCCAAAGCTCTGAGATTGTTTTTAATTAATATCCTTTTATTTTAATCATTTCATGGACATAAACAATTCATTTTCCGACAGGTTGGCAGGGGGCTTCTGTTTTCCTGTATTCTTGTTTTGTTGGGGAAATATTCCTTGTGGGACTGCGTCTGAAATGTAAAAGGATGACTTAAGATGAAATAGAATTCAATTTCAATACTCACCTTTATTAAAAATTGGGGCCCAGTGCTTTGTTTACCATCCGTTAATTATTGGGTTATGATTTATTATTTTGACACTTGAACTTGATCTTGAACAGCTGTGTGCTCCGAACACTTCGGTTTTTATTATTTAGCGGTCTTGGGATGTCGCACAGGTGCTTGGAGTAAATGGGTCAAGGTTTCACCGATAAATCAAAGTCATTGGCGTAGTTCACAGAATTGTTACTGTGTTGCTGTCTGTAGCAACATCAAGTTTTCTTCGTTTTGTTCATGAATTGAACTTTTCTGTGTAAATTATAATTTAGCTGAGGAAATTAACAACTAGTTGAGATTTTAAAGAGTTCTATTGTGTTTTGGGACTGTATGGAAATTATTTTGAGTTTTGGCAACAGACCCAGAGAGACGAGTCGTCCCTGGTTCTGACCATGAGATTGCAGTTTTGTCATTAGGGGGGAAATTGAACCTTTCAAGTTCTTTCTTCGGTCTTTTCTACCCCAACTTTCAGCCTGAATGGTCGTTTTAGCTGCTAAGCCTGCTTGAGTCCTAGGATTCGCCTTTGTACTTAAGGGATTTTGGCTACAGTTTTCGCGTGGAATCCGTTTCTTTGGTTTACTGGATAAACCGCAAGTTGTGCTGGAGGCACGTGTAATTTTGGATTTCCACAAACCTTTTTGTAAGGGATTTTTGACCACGTGACTGAGAGTTGGTCCCAAGGGCTTATATGTCCATTTTTGTCCTGCCTTTCCGCCGTCTTATACGTGTGCCTTGATGGTGATATTAGGGAGATATGCCCTTTCGACAATTACGGTGTTGCCGGATGAGGAAATGATGTCCTTAGGCGTTGTAGGAATGTGATTGTTGGAAGGTATGTTTTTATCTATTTTTATATATTAGGGAGGGAATAAAATATAGGGTTTTTGCTTAGTAAAATCTAGAGGATGGGCTATTATGAAAGCGCCATTTGTGTGACGTTAAGTTCATTCTAAATGTGCAGACTTCGTAGACCCGGCTTGTCGAGGCCGTCTAGTGCTAGTCTTTGTGCTGTCAAAGCTAGTTATAATTTAATATAGTTCTGGAACTAAGGCTGAATACCTTTTCTAGGGCGTTGTTTTTGGTTGGTGTCTTGTTCCGGTGTCTGATGTTGATGTCTAAATCAAGTCTAGTGTTTGGTGCACAATGCACGTAGCTAATGGGTAGCAGTAGCAGCTGATGTAGCTTCTGGACGTTTCTCATCCTTTCCAGGCTGGTTGCTGATTTCATTTTACCAACAGGATTGAGTAATGTATAACTTCTCTATTTTATTTCTTACATAATAATTAGAATGATGCTCAAGAGTTGAATGTTACTAAGGTAGAGTGTTTTATTATATATCTAGTTACATATTTTCGTGGCATTGTCATGCTATAAATATAATCGTCTTACGCCTGGTATACCATGGTATTTTAGGGGATGATTTTGCATATTTATAATTAAAGTTTAAATGTCTAGCGTAATTGATTAATTGCCCTTATGTAATCAATATGATGACCTTATGTGAACACGACTTTATTATTTAGTGTAATATTTTGATGTCGATTATTATTGTTATACATTTATTTACATTTCAACTGTTACCTGTTATCTATTGCCCAAAGCTACATAGGTTTAGTAATTAAATATTGTCCGTTGTTTTGAACCTGACTTTTATTGATTCCTTCTGCTGAGAACAATGCCTAGGTCCAAGCGACCCATGTTTAGTAAGTACTACTTTCTTTATCATTATATCTTTGAGCTAGCTGGTGTTATAACTGGGAAATTTAGGTTATAAACTCAACTGACAACTGCCTTCCACTTCTAAAACCGCGGTATTTATATTTAATCGATCCCTCCAAATTTCTCTGTCCATGACTGGCTCAGCAGGACTCCTCCAGGTTTTTGGGGATTGTGATCGACAGACATTTGTCTTGGGATGATCAAGTTGAGTCAGTATGCACTAAATTGTCACGTAGCAACTATGCCATCCTACAGCTCAGAGATTTTGTGGATACTTATACTTTAAAAACCTTCTACTTTGCAGCGGTGCATTCTACTCTGGCCTATGGATTGTCCGCTTGGGGCAACTCCTGCGGTGTCGAGAGGGTTTTGATATGTCAAAAACGCATTATCCGAACCATGTTCAGACTTCCTTTCAGGGAATCATGCCGTGAAACCTTTAGAAGGGAAAAAATACCAACTGTCATAAATATCTATATTTTGCAGTGTGCTTGTCGAGTTTTTAAGAAGTCTGGTGGCTGTGCAAGGTTTGGCGACGTTAATTACTACAGAACGCGTAACGCGGATAAATTGTATGTTCCTTTGGCTAGGTTGTCTCAGGTGCGGGATGGTCCTGAAGTTACATCACTGAGAATTTATAATCATCTGCCTGAACGCATTAAGAGCACTACGGGCTTTCAAATTTTTAAGGGGACTCTTAAGGCCATGCTTGCTGAGTGCCCTTTCTACTCCTTGATTGAGTTTTTCAATCATAACTTCATTTAGATTTTTGTAATTTGATTTTGTTTTTTGTGAATGATATTTTACCTTTATTTTATTTATTTGACAATTCCGATACATTGTACCTATATGTCTATGGAAATAAACGATTTGATTTGATTTGATTTGATTTGATTTGAAGATGATGCAATTTCCTTGAAATTTTTATCATTTTTCAGTTTAAAAATCGAATAATTATGTCGCAATATCCTGATTTATCGGGGTCAAATACATTGGTTCAAGAATGTCATAAATCATTCGATTTAATTATTTGGCCTCGCTTAAAAAGTTCATCGATCGGATATTAGGATGACATCACGCTGGGGAAATAATATAATTTCGAATGTATTTGGGGTTACATTAATTTGTTCCATTTTTAAATTATCGATACTGATTTGGAAATACCGGAAATTCAGTTTTTGATTATTTGATATTATTTAATTTTTTACAGTAAAGACATTGTGATTTATGGGTCTAATTTCTGGATCATTACACCTATTTTGGCTTTGACGGGGACTTGTTTTTCGAATTCTTTCAAAATTTTTGATACTGTTGGAGTTATCATAAGGATCACCGACACATGCTACTAAACTACAATAGGCTCATTCAGCATATTTTTTTTATTACATATTCTAAAAGAGCGTATTGAGTTTAGCAGTTGTGCAAAATTTCATAATTTTCCGAGCCCTTGTTCATATTTAAATAAATTATCAAAAAGCTCCAAGTTTGGAAATTTCGAAACACGCGGTGACGTCACTGCATCTCTCAAGTTGGTCGTGTGACGGCCTTTAGCCCGTCTTGACTCGAGAGATGACGTCATACTATCTCTAAGCGATGAATTTCTGAGGCATAATGTTTTATTATTCAAAGCCGCATAACTTTTTTAATATTTATCCAACTGCGCTGAATTTTTTTTTTGTGTGCTATATGTGAGTAATACTCCATAAAAATATCAAAAAACGTGGTTAATGGAACCTCACTGAACGAGCCTATTCTTCGGTTTCAACTTTTCGAGTAATTTTAAATAGAGTCCGCGTCAGCAGTAAAGAATACGGTGACGAAACGGAAAGCTGCGCGAAGTGGGTCGCACCTCTCTCCCTCGTCTATCTCTCGCTGTCTGCCGTGACCTCGGACGTGAGGTGAAACCAGCAGCGGGGTATCTTTTTAGACAAAAATTGGATAGAAAATAAACTAAATAATTATGCCTGCTGGCCGTACGACAATGAACCACGTGCTTGGCGTTCGGCAGCAGCACCCATCAATACGATAGTTCGGTTAGTCTTCAAAATTGGGTTTGTGCGCATATGACGACACCGTACTCTTTACTCTTGACGGGGACTCTACTTATTAGTTAAATCTTTGAAACACACAAAGCTGTAGTTCTGGTATCGCTGAATTAATGCCACCATATTGTCGTGTCTAAGATAATAGGGTATCTCCCTTCGGTTAATTAGACCCAATCGTCTTCCAAAAGAGGTTCATAAGCTTCAGGAAAATCATTGATTACGTTACATTTAAATAACATTCCGTTGCAAGTTGAACGAATTATTGAATTATTAATTCGTACGTACAAGGAACCTAAACCCATGGAAGGTCAATGTTAACGACAGTTCACTGGTAATTATTGTAATTAGCGATCACATGGTCGCTTGATTAATATAAAATAATGGTTTTTGGAAGATGAAGAGGTAGTTTACAGACGGAGAATTATCCGCGTTTAACTAACGCGGATAATTCTCTGGGTTTACTTAACCGAAGAGGGATGCCCTATTATCCTTGATACGACAATATCAACGACAAAGATATTTTCTTTGTTTTCGACTGGGAATTCCTTGGCTTCTGACGGTGCTTCTTTCTGAATTGCGTTGTTAAACTCACTTTTGTTCCCCTTCCGCACTGAATAATTACAAATTCAAACAATGATTAGGGATAACTGGGATGGACCAAGCATTTTCTTTCTTCAAAAGAAAAAGCTTGGATTTTGGAGGCCTCGTGCGAAGTGCAAAATTCCTCAAAACATCATCTACTTCGTCTTCGTATATTTCACAAATCTTCGACATACCGCTCTTTTCTTTCTGCTTTTGGCTAAAAAACGTGAGTTTAACTGGTCCGATTTTATCAATATTAGCAGCCGCAGCATTATTCAAAGTTTCAAGTCCTTTTACTGCCAGATGTAGATCACTAGATTGTGCTTTGAAACCCGAGTATATGTTGGTTAGGCTTTCCGTTTCCTGGATAGCGAAATGGACTAATCTTATTTCTATCAATTGAATGATTTTTAATTTGATGTCGTTGTTTTCTTCGGTAGGTCTTTCATGATGATGTTTTTCAATTGGACGATCATCGATATTTAGCAAATTACTCTGAACTTGTTCTGATATCGATGATAGGAATAATATTAACGCAAATAAATATTTCTGAACTGTAGTATCCCGCATCTTTACACCGGAAAAAAGGTGATCTTTACGTCCTTATTATACCTATGTTTGTTCAAAGACCATATATCTGCCCAAACTCCGTTAAATCGTCCTCTCTGTACAGGCTGTACATGAACATTAAAATTGCCAGATAAGAACTCGGACTCTGTTATCAGATGGCAAAGATTGTTGTAAGCAATATCTGAAAGGTTTGTTGAGGTTTTTATCATGTTTTTGCGCAATATAGAAACGGCTTCCGTTATTAAAGTACATAGGCGCAACTAGGGGGGGGGGGGGGTGCTAAGCACCCCTAACGCAAAAATTAGCACTCCCATTCGGCATCCCACCATAGCACTACCTACAGTGGCACTACCTAACACTAATATAAAAAATTAGTGCAACCAAATTATTATTTTTTTTGCACTTTTTGTACTTACTTACGTCATCGATGGCGTCATAATTTAGAAAAAAGTATTTGTCGTTAATTAATTCATAGAGAACGTTCGCAATTATTATTGTTATGGAATAAAATTTTTCAACCGGGGCCGGTATTACAATATTACCTTGAAATCAAGACTTACCCTAAAATATAGGGGTTTTATGTTATATTTAGGATGACGTCATCGAACAAGGTCAGGCAATGTTGCCAATGTCTATGTTCATATTCTATATTTTAAGGTGACATTGAAATACCGGCTCTTAAAAAATCATTGGAGTCCCAAATATATAAATTAATTAGCTGCCTATTATACAGGGTGTTCCTATTAAATATCATGTACAGGGTGCTGCAATTTGGAGTGTTTTAACAGGAAAAACACACTTCCAGACCAGATAGAGGAAAATTGACTTAGATGTCATGGGATCGATTTTCGAGAAACGTCGATTGTCAAAAACCGTATCGCGATATCTTCAATGGTACCATTAATACAGGGCGATTTTCGATTTTCCCCTATTATGAAAAATGGCTATAAGTTTTTTATTTATCAATTTTTTTCATTTCTGTAAAAACATTATGGAGACACTTTTTTGAGCACAATCCAGTGGCGGACTCGTTTTTTTTCTATATTGCTCCGATTTCGAGATATCGACCAAATTCCGATATTTCGCGCTTCTCGAGCGTGATAGGACATTTCCTTGCGAGTGCGCATATCCGTAAAAAATTTTTTCTGGAAAACTGGCAATGCAGAAGTTGTGAAATTTTTCTAGAAGAAAAACGAAAGTGAGGAGCTCATTATAGGTGAATTTCAAAATTTCTCAGTAAAAAATTCTGGAAAATTGACTTTCTCAGTAAAATTAAGGAAAAGTCATCCTCTCGCATTTCAATTTTTTTTCTGGAAAACTGGCAAAGCAAAAATTGGGAAATTTTTCCAGAAGAAAGAGGAAAGTGAGGAACTCAATATGAGAAAATTTCAAAATTTTCTAGTGAAAAATGACTCCGGAAAAATTCTGGAAAATTAAATTATTTAAGCAGAAGAGAGGCAAATTCACCCTTTCATATTTAAATTTTTTTTTGGAAAACTGGCAAAGGGAAAATTTTGAAAATTTCCCAGGGAAAAAATGAAAGTGAGGGGCTCTTTATAGGAGAATTTCGAGATTTTCCAGTGAAAAATCGCTCCAGGTTTCTGACTCACTCCAGGAAAAATTCTGGAATATTGACTTTTCAAGTGAAATTAAGGAAAATTTATCCTCTCACATTTCATTTTTTTTTTGGAAAACTGGAAAGTAAAGACTGTGGCATTTTTCCAAGAGAAAGAAGAAAATAGGGAGCTCATTATAGCATAATTTCAAAATTTTCCATTGAAAAATCACTCGAGGAAAAATTCTGGAAAATTGACTTATTTAAGCAAAATTAAGGAAAATTCACCCTCTTACATTTTAATTTTTTATTTTCAAAATTTTTCAGTGAAAAATCATTCCAGGAAAAATTCTGGATTATTGATTTTTTTAAGCAAAATTAAGGAAAATTCACCTCTTAAGGAAAATTGTGAAAATTTTCCAGAAAAAAAAAGAAAGTGAGGAGCTCATTATAGCAAAATTTCGAAATTTTCTAGTGAAAAATTACTCTAGGAAAAATTATGGAAAATCGACTTATTTAAGCAAAATTAAGGAAAATTTACCCTATTACATTTTAATTTTTTTCTGGAAAACTGGCAAAGGGAAAATTTTGAACATTTTCCAGGAAAAAGAGAAAAGTGGGGAGCTTATTATAGGGAAATTTAGAAATTTTCTAGTGAAAAATCACTTGAGGTAAAATTCAAAGAAAATTGACTTATTTAGGCAAAACTAAGGAAAATTCACCCTCTTACATGTTAATTTTTCTCTGGAAAACTGGCAACGGGAAAATTTTTAAATTTTTACAGGAAAAAGAGGAAAATAAGGAGCTCATTAGGGGAAAATTTCAAAATTCTCCAGTCAAAAATCACTCCAAAAAAAATTCTGGAAAATTGATTTATTTAAGCAAAATTGAGGAAAATTCACCCTCTTACATTTTAATTTTTTTTCGGATAACTGGCAAAAGGAAAATTGTGAAAATTTTTCAGAAAAAAAAAGAAAGTGAGGAGTTCATTATAGAGAAATTTCGAAATTTTCCAGTGAAAAATCCTTCCACGAAAAATTCAAAGAAAATTGACTTATTTAGGCAAAATTAACGAAAATTCGCCCTCTTACATTTCAATTTTTTTCTGGAAAACTGGCAACGGGGAAATTTTGAAATTTTTACAGGAGAAAGAGGAAGGTGAGGAGCTCATTAGAGAAAAATTTCAAAATTTTCCAGTAAAAAATGACTCCAGGAGAAATTTATTTATATATTTTCGGATAACTGAATAAACTCTATTCTAAGTTAAAAAATGTATTACAAAACAATAATTCCGAAGGTAAAAACCTCGTGCCGTGCAACGAACTATATTTTTGTTTGAAATTTCAGACATAAAAAAACCTATTTTTCAAAAAAAAAAGGCAAATGATGGCGTAACTACAAACCCTCGTGAAACTAACTTTTTTTTACGCGTCTCATTTCCTTCCATCAAACCCCATTAAGAAAAAAGGGTGCTGCAGCACCCCTCAAATTTGGAGCCTAGTTGCGCTTATGTTAAAGTAATTACTTCATCTTGAACATCTTCTAGAGCAAGCCAATGAAGAAAAGCCTCCCAGTACCATTCGAAAATTGCAGAATGCATGATTTTGTGCATCTTGACCATTTTATAATAATCTTTGCTACCTTCGATAACCTGACAAACATACTTTAGCTTCTGTAAGGAGATCCCCAATCCCCGAATGCGCCATAATTTTCCCAACAGCCCCGAGAAAATTCAAACAAATACGGAATCCACCCATTCGAGGGATAATCGACTTGTATCTTTCAGAATATTTTTTCTTCAAAGTAATTATGATTTCATAGACGGCTTCGTCTGCTGAAATAACACAAAACTATTGTCCATTTGCTTCCGAAACTTTCATGAAATATTGTATAGACTGCGACACAACTTCTATATTAGTATAGGTGACTGATCAACAAAAGGACCATAACCAATGTTTGTTTCAATTGTATCAGTAGACTGGAGAAATGTTTCATGAAATTGCGACCAAGTTATCGGAGAAAAAGTTTTATCATCATCATCGTCGTATTCTAGGTTGACAACGTTCCATATTATTGACAGATCATGGTTCTTGGAAGAAGTTTGTATGTCAGCATCAGCTACATATTGATTTGTCTCAGAGACCTGTACTTTGCTATCAGCTGATGAAATGGTAAGAGCTTCAAAATCATCAGTCTTCTCTACTTTCGCAATTTCCCTTTTAGAGTGCTCAACTATTAATAACAGCTGATTTGTTGTAGTTGATCGTTTCTGATACATTATGTGAGTAGTGCCATAGGTTGTTTTCCCGTCTTTTGTATGCTCTTTAAAATTCAAATTGTCCATTGCATACTGCATGAAAATCGTCGCTTCTAAATTATGCGGTAAAAATATGCCTCTCACAGTCACTTCTTCATCCACACACAAAAATCAGTAATGTCAAACTTTGGTAATGTACCTTTGAGCATCCGAATAACTAATGCAATCTCCAAATTTATTCAATACATTTACAACATTTTTACTATTTGTTTGCTTTATCATATAAATGGCCAATCCAACATGTTTTGGCGTTTTTATCCCGCAATTATTGTAAATGATGTCTTGACATAAATGTACCACCTTATCTTCATCACCCGTATTCAGTATCATTATATTCTCATCTGTGAATTCTACTGGTGCGTCGGTGAGCAACCATATGAAACAAAATTGAACAGGGAAGGTGGAATACCTTTTTTTGAAAATTCTCTAGTCAGAAATGCTGAAACTTAAGAAAGGCACATCTACTGGGTTTTAACATTTTTGCACTATGATAATGACTATAGAGTGCTTAGCTTTCAATGATATTTTTTGCACATTTTCCTCACTTTTATTTGTGGGGCTTTCTTCCTGTTCTGTATCAATCAGATGAATAAGATGACTAGTTGAAATAATATAATATAGTTATTACCATGATGTTCTCCCACTACACACTACGAAATTGCTTCTTAGTTTTCCCAATAACTCGTCGTTTTTTGGATATGTTTCAGTCCAGTAAATGTTGTCCCTAGCTTTCGTGTGAAGTAGATATCTGATATTGGAGACAGTATAAGAACTTCGTTAGTCAAAAGCAATTTTATCTTTAAATCTGGTAAAATTTGTTCAAAAATGACATGGTAAGTAATATCAGCTTTTGTGAATTTATTGGAATCTTTACTTTAATATACCTACTTAGATATTTACCCTTCTGGGTGAAAATGAATGCTGAAAATACTAAAACTGCAATATTTCAAAAATTAAAACGTTATTATATTGTTTATACATAATACCTAATTGATGTTAAACCCATACTCCTATTATTATACAAGATGTTGGTTAAACGTAACAAGTCATTTTCAAAAATTAGAGAATTTTAAATACAAATAAGTACCATCGTCACCAAAAGTAACTGGGACAGCATCATATTAGCTCTTGTAGGTACTGTTATATGAATTTTAGTGTGGTAGAATTAGTCCAGGAGATTAATACGAATTATTTTTGTCCCAGATACTTTTGGTGACTAATATACCACACAGACAACTGAAAAAGCTATAAATTCAAATAAATCCAAAGTCGAAAAATCCAAAAGTAACACCTAATATGCATATGTAGATTCACTGTGAAAAACTGTTGCCGTTGTTTATCAAAAGTTGAGCAGCTCCATGATTTTTTTTTCAGTAGTTTGTAAGTCAAACTTATATATTTTTTTAATTTGTGGAAAACAATTTTCTTGCTTGGGATTCTATATTTGTTTTTGGTCTAGAAATACGGGTTGATGCTGTTCGCTTAGATTGCATTGCAAGAAAAGTGGGACCAATAGAAAGTAAAGCATTTTCGATAACCTTACAGTGTTGTGACGTAGTAGCACAATCAAGGTGTGCCTGAAATAATTCCGCAATTTTTGTTTTACGTTTATCAACCTCAGATGTTAGGTGACTGAAATTAAGATTTTGTTCTGCGGTTTCAGGATTTTCATCTTTTAATAATTTATAATTTAGGTCATCATCTTCCACTTCCACTTTCATTACTTGGTCGGTCGAGTGATCCATATTTACGCCAACATCAATAGACCGAGACCAGACTACAGAGGCAGCATTTTTTTCATTTGACTGCCTCACGGAATTGTCAATATTAAATTCACGTTCGATGTTGAATAAATCCTTTCGCGTCAGTAAATGAAGCCGTTCAAAGTGATTTTCATCAGCGTTATCTCGGACTTGATCTAATATCTCATCGAAGGGAATTTTTTGCAGAATTTTTGCTGCCACAAGTTCGCGCTGAGCCTTTTTAAGAGGAATTTTTTCAAAATCAGTATTGCTATGACCTACATGTGTTGGAAGAAAATCTACACTTGCTTTTCCAGTTTCTTGAGATACACTTAGACGAATTTTTGCTGGACAGTGTCCATTTATTTTGTTGCTACCCAAAAGTTTAAGATGTTTCATGTTTTGACCCCTACTGGTGAAAAACCCATCTCTGTGACAATGATAATAATACACCACATTAGTTTTGCTTCTTGATTTGTCGAATCTCGTATACTTGCTGACAGTGTCAGTTTCAAGTTTATCCTTCCATTGTTCGAAATCATCATATGAATCAAATTTCAATTTCTTCATTGTCAGATCTAGGTCATGAGTACAACTGTAATGTTCTAAAATAGCATGCTTGGGAATTTCAGCTTCGTTACACAAGCAACATGATATATTTTTGGTAGTGTTCTTTTTTTTCTTATTTGATTCACAAGTTGCTAAATGTTTCACCAAATTTGATTTTTGACGAAAATTCTGGGAGCAGTGATAACAAATAAATTTTTCATGTCCAATAGTTGAATGAACATTCTTCATGTGCCTTATAAGGTTAGACTTTTTGGAGAAAGTTTTATCACAGAGCTTGCAGTGGTCCATTTCTTCTTGGTTACATCTTAAAGGAAGAAATATTCAGTTAAACCAAATATTGTTCTCAGGGAGTGTATAAACTTGTAAGTACACATCATCATACCGTGGTTTCAAAAAACACAAACTAACCAACCCCTTGGCTATATTGATAGAAATCACAATTTCCACTAACTAAAATAGCAGCTAGTTTGCAAACTAACCAAGGGTCTTGACTAATTTACTTGAAATTATTGAGAAAACTAGAATAGCTGGTTAGTTTATAAACTATCCAAGACAACTTAGCTAATATAAAATCCATAATATCTAGTAACACAAAATAACCAAAGCCTTGGCTAGTTTTAGGGCGGGTATTATAAAACTACTCTGACAGTTCACTCAAAGTTAACTTCTGGAATTACATGAGGAGGAAGGAGTTAACTTTAAGTTAACTTACAAAGATGTTTTATAATACCCGCCCTTAGTTTATAAGGGCGCTTTGACAGTTAACTTGAAGTTAACTTTTTGAATTACATGTAATTCCAGAAGTTAACTTTAAGTTAACTCTCAAAGTAGTTTTATAATACCCACCCTAACTAGGCCTTATTGGATAAATTAGAGATGAATGTGCAAATTTTTGCTTTTTCCATTAAAAAAAATACTTCTCAAATTGAAATAAGTACAATTACCTACTTCGATATTTTCATAAAACCCGGCCCAGGACAGCAATAACAAAAAACATTAAAAACACAATAACATTCGGTTTTGGTATTCAAAACAATCAAAACGTAACCTAACTTTATATGTAAATAAACTAGCCCATACCTCAAGGGAAATAACTTCCTCTGCGGAATGAGGTCGAACAAGCTAAATTTTTGCAGAGACCTTCGTTTTGATGTTCTAATGAAGCACAGCCACAACACAAAAAAATCGAATATGCCTACCCTTGTGCGCCTTGAGATATCGAAGGTCAAAGGTCACGAAAATCGGTTTTTTACGAAAATCTCGCTTCCAGTGCATCTGATGTCGAAGAACCCAAACCAAAACTTACGTAAAACAGTATTTTCTACAAAATTGTTCATTTATATTTTTTTGTACGATCAACCGTTTTCGAAATATAGCGTGATAAATCGGGAACGCGGATTCAAAATAGGTGATACTGTATTATACAGAGTGTTCCCGTTCAACTGGTCAAAAATGTTGGGGTATATAGAGGAACCATAGAGAAGTTATTTGAGATAGGACACCGATGGTCGGAAGTCCGTCGTTTCCAAAATACAGGGTGTTGAAATTTAAACCATCCCCTTTCATATCATCTTGAGGGCTAATGCTAGGCTGGGCTCAGGTACACTTTACGAACACACGAATTTTGCAAAATTTCAAATTCTATAAGAAAGAGGATCTTTTATATAGTATTAAAGAAAAATAAAATTTGCGGACTATTCAGTAGTTTTTAAGAAATAAATTATTTCTCTGTGTTGAATTGATGCTTGTTCACGTTAAACTACCTATCTTTTCTTTGTATGGAATTATTTGGCAGTTATTCCATTTAAATATCACTTCAAAAATGGTTTCCATTTGAAAAAAGTGCGGAATATTTAGTTTCCTACAATATATGTAATAAGGTTTTAGTACGTTTTAGTTAAGGAAAAGGCATATACCCACCTCGTTATTTTTGTATCAATTTCTCAGCGGTTTTTTCTATTACACTTTCTAAGGATTAGGTGGACAGGTTAGTTTGCATATTTTTGGCTAGTTTCGTTACAGTTCATTCAATACTGGTTTTAAGTGTACTGGTGTACCTACTTACAAAGTGCGCGAAACGCGCTCGTTTTTCTAAATTCAATATCAACACAAGGACTGGTACGCATTACGTGGACTGGTTAGTTTGGGCTAGTTTGCATATTTCTGGTTAGGTTCGTTAAATACTGATTATAAGTGTACTGGTTAACAACCAAGCGCGCTTCTCTCTTTTTGATAAAATTCAGAAACACGCTAATTTTGTGTGTCCGTGAAGTGTACCGGCACCATTCGCTGAATATTCCGCATTTTTTTCTTTTGGAAAATACTATATTAAGGACCCTCTATTTATTAAAATTGAAAAAATGCTGAAAATCGTGTGTCCGGAAAGCGTACCGGACCCCTAGGCTGTTCAAATTTTCAGGGATTATTGATGTAGAAATGATATTTAAAAATTCCTATAATGCACCCCCATTTTCTACTTGGAACTACCCCAAGAAAAAATCAAATTTGAAACAATTATTGCTTTGTTTTCATATTTTAGGTTTTTTTTTTTTTTTGGAATGGTTCCACGTAGAAAATGGTGTTGCATTATAAGAATTTTCAAATATCATTAGGCGGTTACACCACTGATCTCAAAAATAAATGGATAAACAAAGAACGCTTCTAATGCTGCTAATTTACGAGGTCAGAGTGTAAACAAAAACAACTGACTGGGACAGCTGTAAGCGTGCGGAGTAGATACATGTACTGTGCGTGCACAATATCTGGCCAATGAAAATGAAGAAATTTCAAAATTTAGAACAGTTATTCGAAAGATAAGAAACTGCGCAGGCGTTAGGCTGTTCCGTTGCGCAACTGTTCGTAGAATATTGACCCCAAATTTTCGCACAAGTTTAGCCAATCGAGCCGTACGATTATTTATCCATTTATTTTTTAGATCAGTGGGTTACACACGGACGTGAATGTCTGAAAACATGTACGCACATACATGAACGCGCAAACAAAAACATCATTGTGTATGCAAAATACCGTCGCGTTTTTGAATGTGCAAACTGTAGAATGACACTCAAATGAATTTTGGAATCGCTAGTAATTTTGTATGCACATCGGACGGGTTAGTTTGGGCTAGTTTGCATATATGCCTTTTCTTCCCATAGAATACTGTAGCAAGAGTAACAAGACTGACAGTTTTGTGCGAGCGTCTGTACAAAAGTGACATGCACGTTGTTGTTTGCACGTTGATGTATGCACGTATATGTATCAATTGAGCCATCCACGTCCGTGTGTAACCGCCTATTCCTACATCAATAATAACTGGAAATTTGAACAGCCTAGCATTTGCCCTTCAGATGATATAAAGGGGGTTGTTTAAATTTCAACACCCTGTATTTTGGAAAGGACGCATTTCCGACCATCGGTGTCCTATCTCAAATTACTTCTCTATGGTTCCTCTATATACCCTATAGCATTTTTGACCAGTTGAACGGGGACATCCTGTATAATATAGTATCACCTATTTTGAATGCGCGCTCCCGCTTTATCACGCTATATTTCGAAAACGGTTGGTCGCACAAAAAAATGTATATGAACAATTTTGTAGTAAATACTATTTTACGTAAGTTTTGTTTTGGGTTCTTCGACATCAGATGCACTGGAAGTGAGATTTTCGTGACCTTTGACCTTCGATATCTCCAGACGCACAAGGGTAGGCATATTCGATTTTTTTGTGCTTCATTAGAGCATCAAAACAAAGGTCTCTGCAAAAATTCAGCTTGCTCGGCCTCATTCCGCAGATGGCCCTTTTTCGGTCCAATTTCCTTGGGGTACCAAAGGTTTGGCTATTTTGTGTTACTAGAAATCATGGTTTTCAATTTCAAATGAGCCAGTCTGCATTGAATAATTTATAAACTTTTATCTTTAAAAAAAAAAACAGACTCTACCTCATTCTCACTGGTGCGAAATTCCCTCTGTTTGCGCGAAATTCACTCTTTTTGTGCGAAATTCGCTCTTTTTTTTGACAAGTTGACGTTTTATGCGTGTATCAAACGTCAAATTTTCGAAGCAATGGCTGTGTTTAACGGGACGCGTAAGCCCGCTAGCGCTGAAAGCGGAGGCGCTAACTGTAGCTGTGAACGACCTATTTATGTATCAAGATTTTTTCTAAACTTTCTTTTCGCTTTTTATGTTATAATATTTTTTCCATCCAAAACCATTTCTCCTTGATTAGGGGTAACAAGTATCCAATTAGATGGTATAATGCTATCGGCATTCCCATAATTATGGACATTTATGACATTTCATATTAGCGCTAACACAGTTTACTAAAAATAGCACTTTTCAAATGAGCTAAGTGGGCTGACAGGCGCTTTAGCCGTTTATCGGTGAAGTAGCGGAAAGCGTCTGCAAGCGCTAGCACGCGCTAAATCCCGTTAAACACAGCCATTATCAGAAAAGAGCGAATTTCGCGCAAGTGAGAATTAAGCTTAACTTTTACCGAAAATTTTAAGCCCGGTACTCATAGACGGGTGCTTGGCTCAAGCTCCGATTTTTGACAGTTGTGAGAATTAGGCAATTCAAACCACGTGACATTCAAGATGGCGTGGCGGACACACATGGGCCAAAAAACACAAAAAAATATCTAGTTTCTGCCCGAATTAATAGTTTAGGTACCTAGTCAACAAATATTTTATTAAATAATGAAAATCAAAGTTGTAAGCAAAACTGTATGCAAAATAATTTAAAATACGCATAAAAACATATTCAAAACAAACTTGTTTGGCCGCCACGTCACATTGAATTTTCCTTTTTGACAAATGGATTGAATTGCCTAATAGTTCCGTGTTGTTTGGAATAGGTAGTAAATATGGCGTCAAGTCGTACTTGAGCTAAGACGCAACCTTGAGCATCGACTATGAATACGGGGGTTAATTGCCTCTCTGAGATCAGACCGGATATTACCTCTTCTACATTTGAAAACGACGAAAAAAATAACCACATACTGAAGCGCGAGCATTCCATTGCGAGTTAGGTCATCACTAAAAGCTGCTGATAGTGACGTCACTCGCAGGCCCCAAATTTGATGGCGAGGGAGTTAGGGGAGCTATGACACAATTGACACATCACATAATCCAGCATAATCAGATTATGCTCGATTATCCTCGCGAAGAATTGCCTAAATTTATCGGTGATTGCAAGGAATACATACTACTACTATAGGATAGCTTATCCTCATAAGGCCTGTGTAGTTTACATCTCAAACACAACCTTGCCCTTCACCATGCCAAAGCACCAGTGATGACGTTACAGCGTGTCGTTTCTCGTCTTGACGTAGGGCGTTTGAACTTTGCACCACAGGTTATGATTTCGCAAGCTTTTGCTTTTTGCATACTTGGTTTCACTAAATTAACATTCTAAATTCTAAAACAATTTTTTTTTAGATCTCGTTTGCATCTTCATCCTCTTTGCCTATTATGTTTATCAAAATATAACAATACTTTTCATCATAAAGGACCACGCACGTATCTTATGAGAAAAAATAAATTTCACGATTGACATGAAATTGAAATATACGTTATGCTTCTCGACCTCCTGAACGTAAGTTCTCGTAGGTCCAAAAAGATCCTATGATTAGTTTCAAAGCTTCAGATGACATTACTGTGTGTGTTACTGTGGCATTTTTCCACCCGTTTTTAACCTAGAATATGTCATTGCCTGAACTCAACATATTTTGAAATGTTTATTTTTTGTCAAAAGTTTGTATGTTAACCCGGCCCTGTATTTCCGAAACTAACCATAGGATCTTTTTGGGCCTACGTACGGAAGCCCGGTCGTGCAATCTGTCTTCCGAGTTCTTAGTTCATCGTTCTGACGTCACAACTCGGAATTTCTGATTTACTACGTCACAACTCGGAATTTCTGATTTACTACGTCATAATTCGCAAATGCTCATTTATTGCTACTTGCTAGTTTGGTGAAAATTGAAAATATAGTAGTTATAGGTATTTATTATTTTCTGTCTGAGAATAGTATGTAATATTATTTGCAATATAGATTATTTTTCCCACGCTAGGACAAAATGATTTGAACAGGGCGTGTTTGGGTTGACGCTCCGCGGAACGAGCAAAGCGATTACGGAGTAACGTGACGTCACAGGGAGTACACCGGTCAAGCCAAATAAACTATTGCAAAGACGCAAAACTGCTGGGTTGAGCGATCAGCTGGAGCAGCTGATTTATTGTTTATTTTTTCAGTATGTATATCCACCCATTGTGTCCACCAGATTTTTCTAGTCGATATTTTATTTTTCAAACAGCCTCATTTTCTTTTGTGTTCCGCTAAAATTGTGTCGTACTTAATAGTTAAATAAACAAATAATGGACCTAAACACTGCCAAGTTCGTTTGGGAGAATATGTGACGGGGACTACCGAGAAAATTTAATTAAAACTAGACAATGATGTAGAATTTAGTAACTATTTGATTGTTAACATTTAAATAAATGAACTAAAACTATCCAGCTAACAAATAAATGTTAAAATTTAGGATTGTTTATTTATCTTAGGTTAGGTTGTTTGCGGCCTGTGCAGTGCAGTGTCCACGTACGCTCCAGCTGCCCGCTCTCATTTACAGATTAATCTCAGACAAAAAATATTTAATTATAACTATTATATTTTCAATTTTCACCAAACTAGCAATAAATGAGCATTTCCGAGTTATGACGTAGTAAATTAGAAATTCCGAGTTATGACGTAGTAAATCAGAAATTCCGAGTTGTGACGTCAGAACTATGAACTAAGAACCCGGAAGACAGATTGCACGACCGGGCTTCCGTACTCATTGTTCCGTACCTACGGGAACTTACGTTCAGGAGGTCGAGAAGCATAACATATTTGAATTTCATGACAATCGTGAAATTTATTTTCTCTCATAAGATCCGTGCGTGGTCCTTTAAATTCTAAACTACAACCACTGGCGCAAACAGCTGACGATTTAGCTAATTAGCCGATTAGCAATGCTGTGTAGTAGTGTGATTATCCTTGAACGCTATCCACATATTCAGGTCGGTGCTCCGAGCACATTACAGGGTCACGGGTCACAACAAAAAACAAGTTTATTCGGACTTAGTTTCCTAACCAGTTCTGGTCCCTCTGGATGTGCTACCCTCCGCTTGAGGAAATATCACACTTTGCTTTAGATTTTCGACTGCTCCCTTTCTTCCCCCAAATCGTAACTTGTTAAGGTCAATTCTCACTTAGGCTTCACTCAGCTCGGCGCGAGACGACGCGGTGCTGAAAATTGTCGCTAGATAAATATTTCATTGTTTTAAATAAATAGATTCCCACCTACACTTCAGTACACTTTACGACGCGTCGCATTTAAACCAATGAAATATTTACCTAGCGACAATTTGCAGCGCGTCGTCGTGTCGCGTCGCCGAGCTGAATGAAGCGTTAGTGAGAATTGACCTTTATTCAAATAACTAATTCGATTTCGACATAAGCGATGGTTTCAACGGTTTAAGGGCGGGTATTATAAAACTACTTTGAGAGTTAACTTGAGAGTTAACTTCTCAAATTACATGTAAATAAAAAAGTTAACTTCAAGTTAACTTTTTGAATTACATGTATTCTCAGAAGTTAACTTTAAGTTAACTCTAAAAGTAGTTTTATAATACCCGCCCTAAACCAACGATGTTTGAGAGAGGTAGGTTGCCTGATAACTTTATGACGTCATCTGGGGGGCCTCAACATAATGCAAATCTCCATAAGGCACTCCAGGCCCCAGACGCGTCATTACCCATTACCAAGCAACCTATGGACTTTAGGAACCTTGGGTTTGAACCACGGTTTGAACATACGATTCTTGTTTGATATCTCGTTGACTTTAGAAGTGCGTTCGAAATCGCGCTAGGCGTGACACCAAAGCTGTTTTCTCGCGGCCACTTTTTTGACATTGGTTCGAAACATTTTTTGAAACGGCAATGGTGTTACCATTGCCCGTTTCAAACCTGTTTTGAAAAAAGTGGACACGAGGAAACGGCTCAAGTGCATAAAGTCTGTTTTTTTTTTAAAGATAATTCCCCAAGTAAAAAATTTAGTAACTGTTGGTAACCAGGGTTGCCAGACGTCCCACCTTAGGAGGGACAGTCCCGCATTTTGTTAATCGGTCCCGCCTTTTTTTTTATTAATTTCAGGTCCCGTTTTTCACGTGAATTGTCCCGGTTTTCCTGCTTTTTCTACCCAATCTTCACATTTAGTGCAAAAAACGCTCATTTTACAACTTGTTACATAAATAGCTATTTCTTCATTTAAAATCGACGCAAAAGTCAAATACCGATACTGAATCGCAAGCATTTCATCAAGGTCTGCGGGTGACGTCACCACTATTAGCTGCTGACGTGGTGACGTCACTCGCAGACCATGTTGGAAAAACCATATTATAACATGGTCATAGAAAAAGTAGAATGTTTTACTCGTCAAAAATCATTTTTTGCAGCTTGAAAACATTACCAAACTCGGCTTCGCCTCGTTTGATGCTGTTTTCGTCACTCGTTAAACAATATACTATTATTAGAAGAAATTACAAATATGTATCACTATTAAAACTTGATTTGCATGATAAAAGTTTTTATATTTTTCCCGTCATCAATTTTTTTATTTGTCGTTCCATTCCTTTATACTTTATACTTCAATCTTTCTTAAAATACAAATAACAATAACCTGTAATAATACTGATAAGATCTAACAAACTAAATTTGGGCGTGGCTCCAAAAAATTTGTTGCGCTTTTGCTCAAGGCGGTCCATAGGTGGGGGGGGACATTGGGCATTTGCCCCACCACCCCTTATGCTTTTGGGCGTGGCAGTCTGGATAAGAACATCTTTAAAAAAAAAACAGATTTTACCAGCCATGAGTTAAAAAAAAAATCTGTTTTTATTTTAAAGATAAAAGTCAAAATGACATTATGTTGGCAATATAATGTAAAATTGTCAATGCTTTCAAATTTTTTATGCAGAAAAGGCTTGTGTTGCCAACATAATTACTAAATTTTTGACTTGGGGAATTATCTTTAAAAGAAAAAACATACTTTCCTTACGTTCGGTATTTTGCTCAGAGAGTAGAGCGTGATGAGCGGAGCTGGAATCACGTGACCAGCGAGCGCACAGAGCAGTAGAACGCTGTATTAGAGTACCAGAAATTTTAATAAACGAACGCGAATGAGCCTGCACCGAGTACACTTTTTAAATAAACGAACGGGAAATTCAAGTTCGGAGAACTCAGATCAAAATACCGAACGCACGGTTTATTCATGGCTGGTGTGCACTCGGTGTGACACCCAGAGTGATTTCGAACGCACTCTAGGCGTTTTCAATTATTCAACCGGAACCAGAGCATGATGAAAACGCTTTTTTTCTTATTTTCTCACTCTACTTGCTTTGAAAGGTTCGAACAAAATCGGTGAAATAGAACATGGAACATAATTAATGAGAAAACTGCCTGCGTAGGGTGAAATAACAAAATCCGCTGTTTCTTCGCGTTCGTGCGGCTCTACTTCTCTGTGTTCCTGTTTCCAACGCTGCCTCTACCCCGTTTGCTGTCAAACTCCAGAAGCATTCCCTCTGTCCTGTCACGCCTGTCAGTCCCGTCCCGTTCGTTCCTGTGACATTCCCGTCACTCAAAAAAGAAAAATGGAAAACACTCACTTTGTCCAGAACTCCTAATCCAGAAAACTCCTTTTTGTTTAACAAAAAACAAACTACACTATGAATACTTTTTGAATAAATAAACGTGAAAATGTCGAGTTCGATATTAAACGATCACAGTACAGTGTGTAGATGTTGCCTCAAAGTGCTGGATACCACTGGATTCACTTACATCGATGACGAAAATGGATATGTTGATAATGTTGGTAATGTTAGGGAAATGTTGCAATTTTGCGTTCCAGAATTGGTAAGGATGGACTCCTTATTATACCAATTATCCATTTAAATATTATAGTATTATTATTATTTTTCAAATCTCTTTGAAGTAAATAGTCTTGTTTAGGTGAATCTGCGGTGCCATGATAAGAATATCTGAAATCTTTTCTTGAGAATGTATAGATATTGGTTTACTTAGGTAGATGAAGAGGCAATTGATGTTATTTAAATTCTGTAGTTTGCATTAAAATATCCCAACATGAAAAAAATAAAAATTGTCTTGGCTTATTAACCAAGCTGGTACAGGGTTGGCAGGTACAGGTTTTTTTGAACCTAGGTTTTTTAGGTTTTTTAAAAAAACCTACTTCTCAAAATAAGTGCATTTTAGGTTTTTTAGGTTTTTTTGTTTTACAAAGTGTAATTTCAGTAGTAATTTCTTTCCAGTATGCTATACTTATATTTTATTTCTCGGTTTAGCTATTATTTGGTTAAAAATTTAATTATTTACATAATAAATTATAGGTATGGTACATACTTACATCACCAATATGTGTTACAACAATTACGTACTAAAAAAACCTAAAAAACCTCAAAAAACCTAAAAAACCTAAAAACCTGAAATTATTTTTCCTAATTAATAGGTTTTTTCCAACCCTGAGCTGGTACCTACTGGATGGTGTGTCAATTTCCAGCTCTTCAGTTATATATTTTATGGATTTAATAACCACTGTTGGCTCATTTCTGTTTCAATAACATTATCAGGGATAGATTAATTTAAATTATATGTTGATTAGGTAAGGTATAAGTATAAATACAAACAAGGCCTTAGCTACTCAAATACAAACTAATTTCTTGTTGATAAACATAACAAACCAGAGAGTGACCCACATTAGAATGAATCACATAAAAACTAAAAATAGATACATTTTATGTTTATTATAAAATAGAATGGGACACATTTATCAAATCGTTCACATGCATGCATGTAAAAATAGAATGCAGATTGGGATGTATTGGGCACAATCCATTATATTCAGTGTTAAAGAAAATATTAGAAGAAAGGTATCCTTGAAGGTACCTATTCTGGAAGGATTTAACTGATCTATTATTGCGGTTTTTAAGTTTTTGTAGCAGAAGCCTAAGACACTCTCTCTTAGTCAGTCAGAAGTGCAAATAATACCTACCTTCCATCACAGTTCATACTTGTACCCAAAGCTTTGATATTGACAAACACAAAATCATAATTAATTATTATTCTAGTCCTGAGAATCGTGGCGTGCACGACATCAAAACAGTTTTATTAAATCGATAGAAAGATCAGAGAAGCTGGAAATGTAACTTTCTGACTCAATTGAAATATTTCCATTACTTAATGTGTTTCTCATTAATTCAATATTAATGAATTAGTACCTATGCAAATGGACTTTCCTGAATTTCAAAATTTAAAACATTATTCAACTAACTTGTAATTTCTATAATACAAAAAATCCACTAACAATTTAATTTTCCATTGAAATTTCAGGATTTATACGTTTCAACTCAACCAGTAATTTGTTACAATTGCTTGCCGATTCTAGTGCAAATCTACAATTTTAAAATCAAATGCCTGAACGGTGAAAACCTCATAAAATCCTACATAACAAGAAACAATTTGTTTGATTACAATCAGGTGAATTTGAATTGCGTCCTAATGGACGATTTAAAAACGAAAAGCCAAAAAATTCAAATTGAAAGTCGAATCAAAGATATGATGCTTAAAGAAATACCAGAGAACAATGATTCGAATAACGAGCAGCAAGTTGTTCCAAATGATGTGACTCAATCTAAATCTAGTGCTAATAGTAATTATGACGTTAATATGGAGACAGAGGATGATTATGACGATGACGATGATGATGAAGATGAGGAAGATAATAATGATAAAGAAATGAAAGTTGAATTTGATGAGACCGAGGAAATTGATTTGAATTATTGTGAAAATATTGATTCAGCAGAGACTGAAAATAGAGAAATTATTGAACTAGAAAAAGATACAAATAAAAATAATGATGATGTAACTATTATTAATGATCCAACACAAATTGTAGCTGTGAGAAAAGATTTGTTTGATTACAAAAAAGAGCAACCCAATATAATCGAAGAACCAAAAGAACCTGCAAGGGTTATCTTAAATCAGGGCATGGTGGCCCAAAATGGAAGAATAATAATAAAAATTGACAAAACAAAACTGCAAAGCCTTGGGATTAAAACCTTAGCAACACAACTTTCGGAATCGGAACCAAAATTAGCTCCCATACAAGTGACAGTGCCCTCATCAAGTTCAGAACAGTCCCCGCCAGTGCCAGTGGCATGTACACCAAAAATTATTCAAGTACAAACAGTGAAACCTGCTGAAGATATCCCTGAGAATAAACCTAAATATAATTGTAACAAATGTGGCTTTGAAACTGATGATGTCATAAAGATTTATGATCATAATAGATCCACTCATAATTTCGATTACACTTGCCAGCATTGTCCGTTTAGTACTTCAAAAGTGGAACTGTTGGGCAAACACATGACTATGGTTCATCCTCAAAATATGGTCCAAAGAAGTTTACATTTCAAAGTAACGGAAAATTATGCTTGTTCCATGTGTCCTTTCAGCGTCAAAAGTCTAGATTTGCTTCGATCTCATCATTTGTCTGCTCACGGAAATGCTGATGATAAAGGTAACGACTGAACTCTATAAACATCAAACTTCAAAATAAATTTGTTTATCTTCTAGTCCCGATTGTTTTGAATTCAGCCTTCACAGAAGATTGTATTAGAACTGAGCCAAGAATCTTAAAAAGATTAGAGTATACTTGTGATGTATGCCCGTACACTACCAAAGATAAATCAAATTTAAGGAAACATTTATTTACTCACGGCACAAAGCCTTTGAAATGTGATTTTTGTACTTACAAGTGCGTTTCGCCTTATCAGTTACGAAGGCATCAGAAACAGAAGCATGGAAAGCAAGGGGAGCAAAGGGTAAGGATCTGTGTGCATGAGTTTTGAGTAATACCAGCCATGCTGTTTCTTAAAAATTCAAGTAGTTAATTTTTTTTTTCTTTCATCAGCCAAGAAATCAACCCTACATGCTCCCAGATTTTAAAAAACAAAATAGCGATGAAATGGATAATTTCAAAATAACATTGGAATCGATAAAACGCGAATTGGAAAAAGAAATAGCCACTTCTTAGGATTAGGCAATGTTATATGATAATTTAGTGAGAAGTAAAAAAGTTCTAGTCAGATGTCACCATTGTTAATAAGTTTTCTCTTGGGAATTTTTTTCCATTAAGATTATCTAATAGAAGTTAATGGAAAAAACCCAGCCATATTAAGAATATCTAGTCGGAGGAAGGTAATATTTATACACTTAGCATTCCTTTGACATTTTTTTTGTTTGTAAATACTATTTATTTTAATTTTTTTTGTTGTGTGCCATTTATTTATATTAGTGTTAAGGCGGAGCAAAGATGACATAAAACCCTATGACCAGCTAACTTGTGATGAAAAATCTGATGGCAAATGTCTTGATCAATGAAGCCTAAGCATATAACTAATGCCGAAAGTTTGTCTGAATACATTGAATTTATGGCCTCACTAAGATAACACACTCAAAACTAATAGGCAATATAGGAACATTTTATTTTCGAAATCAACTATTGCGATACCTTGTCCATTTCTGCCAGAACAAATCGGCAATCAAAACGGCAGAATTTTTGATTTTCTATCCATCTCATTGATCAATCTAACCTTTTATGGTTTAGGCTTTGATATTGTTATACTTCTTTGCTTGAAAAAATAGCAGACCCAGATATTCATGAGCAAAATCTCTTTTGAGTGGCTCAAATTTATATTATGATATGCTACATCTATGAACTATGTGTATGTGACTGTGAGTGAACTAGCTGGGTACCAATGAAAGTTGGAAAGGTCCATGACATAAATCAAAAATCAAAATTCATGAGTTTCAGTTGCTTCTTCTCAACAAGAACACTATAATTTATCGTAGGTACATACTTTGAACAGAATTCATTGTTAATGAATACATTTGCCATCAAATTTATTAAATTTGCTTGATGTTCAATGGCGTAGGATTTAATGTCCCTGGCTCTCAGACGTGTGTGTGTGTGTGTGCAAGGAAATCACCAAATATGCTTAAAGATAGTTTTTAGCCAAGTACCTATTCCCAAAAATTCTTTTCCTATTAAATTTATTTATTTATATACTTATATAATAATTCAAAGAAAACTAAACATGAGTTGTCATCGAAAAAATGTTATAAATGTGGTATAGTAGGTTTAAACTTTTAGTAATTTATTATTTATTTAAAAATATGTAGCAGTTGGATGAACTTTTATTTTGATAGCGATATGAAGAGTGAATATCAGCAATTAGTCTCTTTAATGTTTAATTTTTCACATTGAAAAACCAATTTATATAGTAAGTGAAATGTAGTTTTAAGCTTTCAAGCTATCTACATAATATATCGATTTTTAAGATGTGTTACCTATGTAAATATAAGTAAAAAGGTTTTTATTGTTTTCTATTTATTTTATTTTTTTTTTAACCATTTTTTTTTTTTTTTCTTAATTTGCCATATATGTTTTAGTTCTATTATTTGTTTCTGTGATATTTTTTTGTAACAATAACCAAAAGTACTCGTAACTATCTTGCAATGTAAAATAAAGATTTTTTGTGTAATACATACATTGTTTAGTCATTGATCCTTAACACTTTCTCTAATAAAGTTCAATCAAAATCTGTAATTACAGCAAGATTGCTGTTGATTTTTTTGTTTATAAAATAATTATTACTTCTTATGCAAAGTTGCCATTTTTAATTGATCACTCATAATCGCAATGTTGCTGAATAATTTTTGGTTTTCAAGATAATGTGGATAAAAATAATCTGCTTTCCGTGATATCTGATTACGATAAAAGAGAGTTGAATAACTGAATAACATAATCCTAATAGGTTTCTCTTATTTTTTTTCTCAGAGATCTTTCCTATTTCGCTTGCCAATAATGTCCTTTTATAACACATTAGTTCTTATGACAATCCTATAACATGTTAGTTCTTATGACAAAAACCGATTTTACGTTTATTCTCGAAGAGATATAAAAATGCGGTTTGCACCAATGAAGATCCCATGAAATTTGAGCTTCAGAGTAGGGGATTTACTTTTTCGCATCTCACTCAGAAACTGACGTTTCTTATTAGAAGTGTCTAAATTGGCCCACCCTGTACTTAATACTCAAGTGGAAATAGGGTATGATACATGGAATAAGAACCGATTTTAACGTGGAATCCAAAAATGGGTGCGTCCATTTAAGAGTAAGCGAAATGGCCTCTCTGGGACCGATCAAAGTGAAGAGTTTTATCAGGAGTACTGTGACAGAGAGCAACGTAAGAATAATATTATCGTTTTTGGTCACCCTGAACCCACGTCGGAGGAGGAGGACGGTATGGATTCTGCTGATAGACAAAGTGTGTGTCCAGCATTTGACTTATCAAATATTTTGCACGTATCGCGTCTCGGCCGTGCTCAAAACTCTGCCAGCCTTCCACGTCCTTTGAAAATATGCTGCAAAGATAGTGGCACTGTCGTCGGTGTGTTGAAGCAGTGCTACAAAATTAGGAATAACCCACGGCAGCATCTTACAGTTGCCTCAGACAAAACCCCGAAACAGATGCAGTTTTACAAGAGTGTTAAGGAACAGTTGATGCAGCGCAAAAGCGCTGGTGAGCTGGACTTAAGAATTAAGCACATCAGGGGCATTCCCACGATAGTGAAAATTAACAACACAATATCGGAAAACTAGATGCATCCAACAGGGGTAATCCCATTTCTTCAACTATACACTGCTGCTATCAAAACGTTCGCAGCTTAAACACAAAAATCCTGGACTTCCAAACAACTGTCGCGGCGTCTGGAATGGACATTATCGCTGTTGCGGAGACATGGTTAATGCCCGACATTGGAAATTCCGAAATTATCCCAGAATTTTATGATGTATATCGCAGTGACCGCAAGTTCGACCGTGTGGACTCCACTAGGGGAGGAGGAGTGCTTCTTGGCATCTCCACTTCCTTCAAATCACGCCTGGTCTTACTGCCGGATCTGGAGGCAAGTGTACCACTTATAGACTTTGTCTGCTGTAGAACGGTTATCGAATCCTTCATTATTTTCATATTTGTGGAACTTTTTTTCGACACATTGGTTTCACAAAACCTTCTTCAAAATAAAAAAATCCTTATCGTAGGCGACTTTAACGCACCCCTTTTCGTTAACGACGAATCAGTAGATCAAAAGAGTAGAATTGTGAAGAATTTCATGGCCATATCTAAACTCTCCCAATATAATGGCATTCTAAATAGCCACAACCGAATGCTGGATCTTGTCTTGTCTAATGTTCCCTGTAATGTTGTAAGGAATGACGTTCCTCTTGTAAATGAAGATGCATACCATCCGTCTCTCTGTTTTGATTTTGATGCTTCATTCACACATGTTAACAACTTTGCGCTAAACAAATATCCACCAAAAGAGTTTAATTTTCGAAAGGCTAATTTCCCTTTATTGTACGAATCTGTCCTTAATGCTGATTGGTCTGCTGTGTATGCCGCGACTGGTGTGGATGATGCATGCTCGGCCCTGTACAGTGTTCTTAACCATATTTTTGAATGTTGTGTTCCCCTGAAAATAAAACGGAGTCGGAGATATCCCTCATATTATACGCGGGAGATTATTAATAACATCCGCAAAAGGAAGTTGCACGTAAAAGGTATCTTAAATTCCGAACTCAACTTTGCTCTGAACAGTTTAACACACTTCGTAAACTAGTGAAGTCTCAAATTAAAAAAGCTTATATTGGGTACATTGAAGGTGTTGAGCTGTCTATCAAAAATGATCCCAAAACTTTTTGGCCGTTTATCCAGAGTAAAAAAAAACCAGACCACAATTCCAGGCGAGATGCATTTTGAAAATGCACAACACTCAAATGCGCAGGACATAGTTAATGCTTTTGGCACATTTTTTCACAGCGTCTACACTGAGTCCGTTCCAAGCTACGGTGAGTCAATTCCATTATGTAATAGTAACATTGACTTACCATTTATTGAATTAAATGATATAATCAGAGCGGGTAAAAGGCTCAATAACAAGTTTTATAGTTAAAGATTGCCTTGGTGTTCTGGCTGACCCTCTGCAATTTATTTTTAGCTCATCCTTGAAACCAGCTGTTTTCCTTCAGGATGGAAAGTGGCAAAGGTAATTCCAATCCACAAAAAAGGCGATCGCTCATTAATAACTAACTATAGACCTAGGTATATCATTACTCTGTAATTTCTCTAAGATTTTCGAAATAGTTATACACAATAAACTTTATCCATTGGTTAGGGGCTTGCTGTCTGAGGAGCAACATGGCTTTATGAGTGGCCGGTCATGCATGTCCAACTTGTCCTGTTTATCCCATAATTTGTGCACTACTTTGGACAGTGTCGGCCAAGTCGACGTAGTATACACCGATTTTCTTAAAGCCTTTGATCGTATTGATCACTATATTTTGACCAATAAGTTGCACGCCTTGGGCTTTTCGGATGGGCTGGTGAATTTGCTTAAGTCTTACCTGTTGGATAGAAGTCAGTTTGTACAGTGTGAGGGCTTCAGATCATTCCTATTCAATTCCTCATCTGGTGTCCCGCAAGGGTCTAACTTGGGCCCTTTCCTCTTTAACATCTTTGTATTTTGAATGATTGGTGCAAGGAAAACAGGCTTTTTTGAATGATGAGAAGTGCAATATTATCAGTTTCCACAGAAAAAAAAATCATGTTGTATTTGACTGTACCATTGAAGGTACCTACTATATTGGCTCGGCTCAATCAAATCAAGGATTTAGGAGTGATATTCGATAGCCGTTTAACTTTTGTACCTCATGTTGACGCAACAAGTGCATCAGCCCTCAAGACGCTTGGCTTTGTTTTCAGAAACAGCAGACATTTTTCAAATCTATTTACCTTTAAACTTTTGTATTACACTTTTGTAAGGTCAAAGCTTGAGTATGGTGCAATTGTGTGGTGTCCTATATATGATTGTCATGTTAAATCTATTGAAACTGCCCAGAGACTATTTCTTAAATATTTAGCAGTTAAGGTAGATGGTGTTTACCCCCCAAGGGGCGTTGATCATCATCAGCTACTTGAGCGATTCAGCGTTCAATCTTTGGCCGACCGAAGAAAGGTTCAAGCAGTGAGGTTTTTATATAATCTCTTGCATCATATTATAGACTGCCCATACCTAGTCGCTGAAGTGTTGTTTCATGTTCCACGCATTGGGGGCAGATATAGTCGGACATTTCATCTGTGCACAGAGCTAGATCTAACGTCTTATCACAGAGCCCAGTGTATCTAATGTGCGCTGTTTACAATACTGTGTCGGGCGAATGTGATATTAATCATGATAGGCTGTCGCGGATTGTTGGTGCTCTTTCCATTGGGCATTGATTGATTATTAGCTTTAGGTTTCTTGCATTGGTGAAAAAAAATGTTTTTGTTTTTTTTTTTGTTTGTTTGCATTTATTATTATTATTATTATTATTATTTTTTTGCTCTGTTTTTGTTATTTATCTATAATTTAGCACGGTATATGACAATAGCTATAGTGTGCTGTTGTGCACGATTTTCTATATAGTTTTTCTTTAAATTGTATGTGTTTTTTCCTGTAATTGGGTTTATTCCTGTTGGAAATAAAGGCTTATTATTATTATTATTATTATTATTATTATTATTATTATTATTATAAGAGTATTGAAGGACAATGAATGTTTTTACTATAATTCCTAGAATATTTCATTAATTATATAAGTATTACTCATTTTATAACTTTAAACGTTCTAAATGGCTCATCGAACTTTTTACAGTGTTTTAGCTTGAACTTAATGGAGAGTTCTAGAGCATTTTAGAAGTTTTTCAGTAATTTGCAAATTGTTCTGACAGGTATAAATTGGTTCAAAAGAGTTCTAAAAGGTTTCCAGTTCTAAATTGAATCCCTCAATTATTGGAACACCTTCTGAAAAGCATTTTGTAACTTTTAACCTGAATCCTTAAAGATTCTGGCGCTTTTCAAAATACTTATGGAGATTCTAGTGTGTTTGAGTGTTTTGGACCGTCCTAAAATGAGTTTCAAACTTCTGAATTGTTCTAAAATGCTTTTGGAAATTGTAAATAGGTTTTTGAAGCATTCTAAAATGATTCTAAAGTTTCCAAATTGTTCTGAAGTGTTACAGGATGCTTTCGGAAATTCTGAATTGAATTTTAAGTGTTCTGAACTATTAAAAAGGCTCATTAAAGTTCTGTAGGATGTCCACACTACATCTCCTATCTCCATCAGTCCAAAAAGGCGCTTTATTGCTATTGAAATTTCTGAAAGAGAAGGGATTTTTGATTATAAATACCAAACAAAGTCTACTTTACCGCATAGTGTGTGGTAAACTGTTACTTTCCGCTTGCAAATAAGTGCAGACTGTGCGGTAAAGTGCACTTTCGTAGGTCAATTACCAGAATAAAAAAATGAAGGAAAATTTCAGAACAACAAACTAGTCCCCAGTGCAATCAGAGCAACCTAGAGTCTGATTCCACGATCTAAGGATTCCACTGGGAACAAAAAGTGCCGGTAGAGCTAGTGCGGAACTGTTTGCACTGGGGGCAAAAAGTGCCGCACCAGTTTTCTGTCTAGCGAAATTTGCTTCGTCAGTTTTCGCTTTCGTCGCCAAACCGACCGAGCCGAACCGAGAACTAATCAATGAAGGATGAAGGTGTGTTTCTGATAAATTTCCAAGGTTTTTAATGTTTTTATAAAAATTCGTAATCGCAGATAAACAAGTTTCTCGTTGTTTATGTGCTCCAAAAAAAAACAACGTTAATTCCCTCGCCTAATTAATCCACCTCACGATGACATAGTCGGTCGGTTCGGTGCTATCGGCGCAGTTTTGTATTTTCGTTTGAAGGACTAGGATCTATAGAAGAAAAACGCACTTTTGGCAAAGATGAGCTCCAAGTTGAAAAAGAAACATTTCCGAGTAAAACACCAAAAGGTCAAGCTATTCAGGGCCAACGAACCGTTTTTGAGTGTTTTCATGTGGGGAATTAATCACACGGTAAGTGATTACTGATTTGTTTATTTATTTATTTGTTTATGAACTGATAAACTCTCACATGCCTAGCCATTCTACAGGGCAACAAAATACCTATTTTAAATTCAAACCCATTTAGTGTATAGATCGAATGCAATATTACAAAATATGTCGTGAAAATATACTTACTAGAACTGGGAGTCTTGGGTAGGTAAAACATCAAACAATAATATAATAGGTACCTAATCATTGTACAGGGTGTTTTTATTTTACTTTGACACCCCACCTACAGCCTTTACCTTTACAGGTAGAAGAAAGGTGTAAATACAAAAGTCGTACTTACAGTTTTGGCTAAATTTTTAGAATCCATGGTAAGAAACAAAAACTGAATGTCAGAAATGTGAAATTTTGCATGCTTTCAGCTTTTTTCAAATGGGATACCCTTCATTTGGTTTTATATTCTTGAAGAGCACAATGCCCCGATTCCAAAAATATATAGTTTCTCTATATTTGGTTGAGCAGTCTCCTAAATATTTCACTCCAAAAATTGTAAAAATACTATCCTACTAAAGCCCGCCAGTACAGGTGAAAGCTGCAGGTAAAATTTGAGGTACTTGGTTTCGTTGATAGTCTTTTTAAAATTTTAGATCTAAATAGAGATGGATTTAAAAAATTTATCCAAAACTGTGTAACTTTTGTATTTACACCTTTCTTATACCTGTTATGTTAAAGGCTGTAGGTGGGTTGTCAATACATAAAAAAACACCCTGTATGTACAGTGGTTAAAATGAAAAGGAAAGTATATGGAAAATATGCCAAAACCAACATCTCAATAATACACAAACATTCACTTTTTAAAGCTTTCGAATTGGCAACCTAACATAGATTAAAAACCTACAATTTGCCAGAAAGAATTATTATAGCCAAGATTATAGCTGGTCAGATAGACACTCAGGTTTTTTAAGTTTGTTAAAGGCATTATCTGTATTGGCTTGTAGAAGATCAACTTCTCATAAAATCTCTCTCATGAAGGAATGAAGATAGGAAACATTTCATTTTATGATTTTTCAACCACAGTTGCGTTTCGAACTATCAGGTCTTCTCAGAGTGGTTAGGCATAGTATGGCAGTGTCTGTAGTCTGTAGTGTTGTCATCTATAGTATGATTGTGTTGCCATTTTTGGCAGTCAGCACAGTATCAAATCAAATCAAAAAATACTTTATTGTCCAAGAAAATCAAATTTCTGTTGACAAAGCATGATATTATACATTTCCTAAATTACAATAAAATTATAACACAAAAATTTGTTGCTAAAGCTAAAAAACATCAAAACCAAAAGCACAAAAGGTAAAAGAACAAGTACTATAAAAATACAAAATGCAAAAAAAAAATTAAAATAAAAAAATAAGCAAATAACATACCGGGTGACAATGAAACTACTACCCACGGCGGCATTTCTTAACGGCTCGAGATAGAAATATACAATTCCGTATGTCGATAGGGTTGAATATTTTGAACAATTTTAATATGAAAACAACTGAATGGCTTTACCGGTTTCACCGTAAATGGCATTGACTTTGTTATTTCAAATGGAACACCCTGTATATTATCTTTTTTTGGACTCTCTAAATAACTTTTGTCAAAATACCCTATGTCAAAAATTGATAGTTTTTGAAATAGAGTGGCTCAAAAATATGTCGTAATTCCTATTTGTATTTTACGTAAAAACTGAGTATGCCAGAACAAAAAAATCACACATTCAATTGTTTTTATATTAAAATTGTTCACAATTTTCAACCCTATCAACACACCGAGTTGCATATTTCTATCTCGAGCCGTAAAGAAATGCCGCCGTGGGTAGTAGTTTCATTGTCACCCGGTATACTTAGTGATAAAAAAAGTCTCATATCTCACATAAAGTTGTCTGTAAAAAACTCTTCCAGGGTATAATATGCCTTAGTCAGTAGAATGCCCTTAAGTAACCGTCTAAAGCACTTTACACTGTTGGCAGTCTTAACGTGAATTGGCAGATGGTTGAAAATTTTTCTGCCATTATAAATAACTGACCTTTTGGTCAGTTCTTTTGTTGGAATCGGCAGAGGCAGATCAGCTGAATGCCGAGTGTTATAAGGCGTAGTTACACCCTGAAACTGGATGCTCAGTCTGTTCTTATAAATCAGTGAGGCTGTCTCAAGGATAAACAAAGAGTATAATGTCAGGATATTCTGCAACCGGAAATGGGGTCTACAAGAGTCCCTTCGGCCAATGTTTGTTATAAAGCGTACTGCTTTCTTCTGCAGAATAAACAATATGTTTAGAAGATATTGACTACTTGCACCCCAGAAGGGAATCCCATACCTCAGATGAGACTCAAACAGTGCAAAGTAGATCATTCGAGCCACAGCCGAACCAAGCTCCCTGTGTGCAATTCTAATCGCAAAGCATCCCGATGACAGTTTCCTGCTAAGCCTAATTAATGGTCCTCAAAACGTAACCCACCATCGACAAATAAACCCAAAAATTTTGTACAGGGCTGGTCCTCGAGACGATTTCCTCCCAGATTCAAACCCGTCATGTCACATCCAAACCCAACAACATTAGTTTTATTGACATTAAAACAGAGGCGGTTAGAATCACACCACTGTTTGATTATGATAAGGTCAGATGCGATGTCCTGTTTAAGTTGTTCCACATTTTTATTGCGCCATACAATTGATGTATCGTCGGCAAAAATGGTGAATTGGCCCGATATCCGCACCCCGACAAGATCATTTATATATATTAAAAACAGCAGTGGTCCCAAGACAGACCCCAGGGGAACACCGCACCCAACAACTCTCGCCGACGATCTTACCCCCGATGCGATCACAGATTGGCTTCAACAATTTAGATAAGAATGAAACCATGCGAGTGAAGATCCCCTAAAGCCGTAACGCTCAAGCTTTGACAGAAGAATTCCATGATCCACACAGTCGAAGGCCTTGGAGAGATCACAGAAAACCGTTGCCGCAGCATCTCCTTTATTAATGTGGTGGTAAACAGTTTCCAAAAAATTGAACATGGCATCATGAGTACCTTTGGAGCTTTGAAATCCAAATTGCTTTAGAGTAATTATATTATTCGCCTGGAGGTAGTGCCAAACCCTTTTTTTTACAATTTTTTCAAAAACTTTTGAAACAGTAGGCATTCAAGAATATACTGTGAAGGTATTGATGTAAGAATACTAAAGTGTCATTCACATCCACTTAACTTAACCTACAGAAAATTAATAATAGAGAAAAGTTGAAGATCATGTACAGGGTCATTTTTTATATTTTCCCACCCCTCTTAACTTTTTTGTGTCACCGTGTATAAAAAAAAAGTAAATAGAAATGTTGTAGTGCTTGAAAAATAGTTCCCAGAAAACATACAGCTGTATGCAACATCCTCTTTTAACTTAAAAGCGCTTTTTAAAACTGGTCAGTTTTAAAAATATGTATTCTAAACCATACAAATTTTTAAAGGTACCAGTTTTAAAAAGCACTTTTAAGTTAAAAGGGGATGTTACATACAGCTAATAGTCTTGTTCATACAGGGAGTTGCAAAAAGTCTAAAAAACAAAAAATATATTTTTTTTAAATGGGACATCCTGTATATTATGACATTTCTGGATTCTGCGGAAAATTCCAGACATATTTCATGTATAATGTCATATACCTATTGTCAACTGATTTGGAAATAATTACAGTAGAAAATTGACTTTTTTGCATCTTTGACAGACTGTAAAACCTAAACGGCTGATTTTACAGCAAAACCGATCATACATGCTTTTTCTATTTTTTTATAAAATATCATTTGACACCAGCTTTGAATTTATTCCATGATTGAAAATTCCAATTAAATTTAATCTCCGGTTAAATTCAAAGTTGGTGTCAAATGCTAGCTTATGAAAAGCTGTAGACAAGAATGTAAAATCGGTTTGGCTGTAAAATTAACAGTTTAGGTTTTACAGCCTATCAAAGTTGCAAAAAAGTCAATTTTTACTGTCAATATTTCCGAAACAGTTCAAGATAGGTATATGACATTATACATGAAATATGTCTAGAATTTTCCGCAGAATCCAGAAATGTCATAATATACAGGGTGTCTCATTTAAAAAAAAAATATATTTTTTTTGTTTTTTAAACTTTTTGCAACACTCTGTATGAACAAAACTATGTTTTCTGAGAACTATTTTTCAAGCACTACAACTTTCCTATTTAAATTTTTTTTATACACGGTGGCACAAAAAAGTTAAGGGGGGTGAAAAAATATAAAAAATGACCCTGTGCTTATATGTAATTGTTTACATTCACTTAAAAATTAAGAAAATTAATGTAACACACGGAAAAGTTGAACCACTTTTAACTTAAGGGAATCTCGAGGGAAATCTATACGTTAATTTCTCAGTTAATTTCAATAATAATAATGAATTATAGACAGATTGAACTATCTGTATCCAACCGATACACCAACCTACGGAGCGACAAACAACAAAACCTTCAAAAAAGTTCGTTGCTATTGGTCATTTATCAGCCCGCTGTACACTGTAGAGTGACGTTTTGTAAGATTTTGAAATAAATAAATGGGATAAATCAGTGTTTAGTGTAAACCTGGCCGCCAATCTGACTCTGTCATAATAAACATAATAGACTTTAATAAACTTTATTAACGGACAAGTCATTTACAGTAAATAACATAATACAAAAATATATGACATTATAATATTAAAGAAAAACACAAGAATTTAAAATTTACCATTTACAGTACATATATAAATACACTGACATTTAGCGCTGCAGACCATTCAACAGTTGTTTACAAGTTTTCAGAGACATGCCAAAAAAATCAAAATTGTTGGGTGGCTGATTAGCTTCTCTGCATATTCTAGCCATAGGGCAGAAAATAGCTATTTATACAATAAGTTACGAAATGAGCGTCTTTTAGGCACGCGACGTGAAAATTGTCCAACGAGGCAAAGCCGAGTTGGACAACACGTCGAGTGACTAAAAGACATCGTTTCGTAACGTATTGTATACAAGATTTTTTCTACTGGCATTTTATAATAAAAAAACACAATTTTATTTCATGTGAATAAGTCGATTACACCCAAAATCTTTGTTACCTGCTTTTACTTGACACCTGACACTTTTCATGCGATTTTCTTTCCAAAATTCGACATCAATAATTAAAATCCTAGAAAGTAGGTAATAACACAAACTTCTGTTTTGAGTAACCCAAACGTTCAATTCAGTAATTCCATTTTCAATATTCATAATAAATACAAAACAAAATTCAAATATGTGTTTAGTGTGTTTTTTATTTCTGAATAATGAATGACACTTTTAGGCACTAGTGCTTAAAAATTACTTTTACGCACTCATAAGTCACTTTTACGCATTCAAAAGTCACTTTTACGCACTGAGTGCCTAAAAGTAACTTTCACGCACTCAGTGCCTAAAAGAATGTCGTTTCAAAACTGAAATGACAATCGAAAAGTTGCTATTATGAAACGTCAGTAGAAAAAACCATAATTAGTCCTATGATACTCGCTATGAAAAAGATGCACTTGCCCAGTCTGTCTCACAGGAGTCACAGGGGCATGCAGGGAAATGCTGTTCAACAAAGGGGGACAGTCAATTAAGTTATTAGGCAACTTGAAAAGTAAACAAATATCATAATTTCTTCTACGTGCCTCTAATACTCCGTAGGTTCGTTGGACAGAGTTGTAAAGCCTGTTTTTTTTTTTAAAGATAAAAGTTAAAATGACATTATGTTGGTAATACAATGTAAAATTGTCAATGCTTTCAAATTTCTTATAGAAAAGGCTTGTGTTGCCAACATAGTTACTAAATTTTTGACTTGACTTTGACCTCGACTTTGACTTTTTTTAAAAAAAAACAGACTTTAGTCTGTTATTATCTATACAGATTTTAGGTCATCTAATGTCTGCCCAGCGAGTCTGTGTCTACGGGGCAACGGTAAGGGGAATGCAGTTGTAAAAAAAAATGGCTGATTTCATTCATAAAATACCCAGCTGCGTGCGGAACTTTTTGGAAGTGTTATCGTATTGCAACTCTTACACAAAAATCAGCAATGACCAAATCTCCGCCACTGGTTATTTCAATATAAATCGATATTCCAAGATGGGAGGATAAAATGACGTGAGCCCTGGCCAATAGCGAAATGTAAGGTGACGTTAGCTCATTGACAACTGTATGGTTCCCTATGACAACGGCGATCCTGCCAAAAACTCCACCAATCAGGTTCATCCAGGACGGATGCTTGCCAAATTGTCAAAAGCTGATGGTATCTTTAGAAAATGTTTATTTTTTACAATAGACCAAATTGAAGAAATCAGGATTAAAATAAGGATAGATCTAACAACCACGTTAAAATATTTAGCATTTTATTATTGTTATCAATATTTTGTTATTAAAAAATGGATTTTCAAATTAAGTATACTTCATGCCTACTATTTTCGCTTTTCTATAATTAAACGTGGCAACATGGCACATTTACGTCCGAATTCCTTCCGTAGACTCAGATCCGCTGGGCAAACAATAGGTGCCGTTTTGAATGATTTAAAAAAATAAAAAGTTTGTTTTTTATTAAAAGATAATTCCCCAAGTCAAAAATTTAGTAACTATGTTGGCAACACAAGCCTTTTGTACATAAAAAAATTGAAAGCATTGACAATTTTACATTGTATTGCCAACATAATGTCATTTTGACTTTTATCTTTAAAAAAAAAACAGACTTTATGTATTATTTTGAAACGCATGTAATTTTTATCAGTGAATAAATAAATATTATATTATTGTATTGTCTATCAATAACCGAATTTTCGCGGCGAATGTAGTTCATCAATAGTTCATTTGTGACGTCATGAGTTTGAACGCTGGCTTGAAGTTGCGTCCATGCTTCCGGCGAACTACGTTCAATATGACGTCATGAGTTTCTCGCGAAAGCGTTTGAGTTTATGGAATCATGGAATGTTCGTCGCGAAAATTCGGTTAATTTCATTTGTGATAACACGTAGGAGAATTAACTTAATTGCTCGCTTAATTGTAAATCACACCTTCTTTGTACGTTAATTGTAATTTTCCGTACGTTAAGTGAATGTGAATGACCCTTAAGTTGTGTGAAAAATTCTTTGGAAAAGTAGGTAAGTGGTAAGGCATTAAGAACACCGGAGATTGAATTTAATTGGACTTTTCAATCATGGATTAAATTCAAAGTTGGTGTCAAATGATAGTTCATGAAAATCAGATAAGAATGTGAGATCGGTTTTTCGCGACTTTTTTACCACTCTCCATATGAGAATGAGCAAGGGACCCAGAATAGAATCCTCTTTTGACAAATTTTCTTTAAGACTAGTCACCTGTCTTCGTCCCTATACAGGGTGGAAAATTAAAAAGGATCCACCTGGATTTTCTCGAAAATTATCAGGAAAATTAAAAAACGCCGAAACACGTCGATTTTGTTTGCAAGGGGGACACTTTTTGGCTATTTCAAAATTTTCCTAGATTGCACCTCCTTATCGGGGTGAGTTGCACCCTCAAAACTTGAATAGGGAAACTGAGTCGAGTGGTACCTTGTTTGAGAGGTATTTGAGATGACTTTACAGATCTGTAATTTATTTCGAAATCTGACTACTAGTTTTCAAGAAATTCGCCTCGGAAGTTGCCATGGGGCGAAAAGAGAACGTGTTTTTCGTACAAGAAAAAATTGAAATTCCTGAAACACGTCAATTTTGTTTATTTTGAACCTTTGTTTCTTTGTTAGTTTGAACCTTTTGAATAACTTTTCAAACATGACCCACTTTTCATTTTTTCACGAAAAACACATTCTCTTTTCGCCCCATGGCAACTTCCGAGGTGAATATCTTGAAAACTAGAAGTCAAATTTCGAAAAAAATTACAGATCTGTAAAGTCATCTCAAATAGCTCTCAAACAAGGTACCACTCGACCCAGTTTCCCTATTCAACTTTTGAGGGTGCAACTCACCCCGGTAAGGGGGTGCAATCTAGGAAAATTTTGAAATAGCCAAAAAGTGTCCCCCTTGCAATCAAAATCGACGTGTTTCGGCGTTTTTTTAATTTCCTGATGATTTTCGAGGAAATCCAGGTGGATCCTTTTTAATTTTCCACCCTGTAGATAGGTCTACAGTACACAAAATTTTCGTCTATTGCCGCCACTGTATGTAAAGGAATATCGAGTCACTGTAGATAAATCAATGCGACACTCGTCACACCATAAAATTTCAGTTGAAAAATAGCTATTTATACAATAAGTTACGAAATGAGCGTCTTTTAGGCACGCGACGTGAAAATTGTCCAACGAGGCAAAGCCGAGTTGGACAACACGTCGAGTGACTAAAAGACATCGTTTCGTAACGTATTGTATACAAGATTTTTTTCTACTGGCATTTTATAATAAAAAAACACAATTTTATTTCATGTGAATAAGTCGATTACACCCAAAATCTTTGTTACCTGCTTTTACTTGACACCTGACACTTTTCATGCGATTTTCTTTTCAAAATTCGACATCAATAATTAAAATCCTAGAAAGTAGGTGATAACACAAACTTCCGTTTTGAGTAACCCAAACGTTCAATTCAGTAATTCCATTTTCAATATTCATAATAAATGCAAAACAAAATTCAAATCTGTGTTCAGTGTGTTTTTTATTTCTGAATAATGGATGACACTTTTAGGCACTAGTGCTTAAAAATTACTTTTTTCTACAAACGTCACTAAAAGTGTCATTTTTAACGGATGCTGTCAGTGTCTAAAATGCTATTTTATGAAACTGGTGTTAAAAGTGATTACTTTTAGCACTAGTGCTAAAAGTAATCACTTTTAGCACTGATCAGAAAATATAAAAACATAGGAAATTTTAAATCAAAATAAAATATTTATTTAATTAAACGTACAATTAGCGAAACTGCAATTAGAATAAGAAACTCCATGGCCAAACTCGTTGGTAGCAGTTACTGAATTTATTTTGGTAAAACTTGTACCAGGAGGGCAAAGAGCAATGTAATTCTCCGAAGTTTTGGGCAGAATTTGATCCGCAATGTTCTTTTTATTTTGTAGCGAGTCTTCTATATACCCCTCCGCTACTGTTAGAGTTCCATCCACCGTGTCTCTTGATTATAGTAAGATTAGCACCAGAGTCCGCCAACAAACTCGCTGAGGAACGTCGGAAACAATGTCCAGTATAAAGATGGGGATCAGGCAAATTCAGAAATTTAGCGATTTCGGCAGGGATCTTACCAAATGTGTTGATTCCAACTGGAGTCTTGGCACATTTATTATTGCTGTATTTTATAAAAAATCTTGAGTGATTGATATCCGCTGGTCGAAGGGATAGGTACTTCTTATAGTAGTTTATATACAATGTACCACTAATAACGTAATTTCGTTGCACATTAGTTTTAGTGTCTGGTATATGCACAACTAATGAAGTTCCCAAATCTTCAATGTTATTTAATGTCAAATTGCAAAGTTCTTCTCGACGGCAAGCTCCAAATACACCGAAAATTGCGGCAACTTTTCGCATAAGATGTATTTCATCCGGGGCTTCTGCGAGAAATTTATCGATTTGTTCACTCCGCAATACTTTTGACTTTTTCGGTCGATATCCTTCACCCTTTCGCTTTAAAAAAGCTACAAGCTTGTAAAATCTGCTTATGTCCTGATTATTTATGTTCATCATCGCCTTTATCATTGAGTAATTTGACCAAAGCGTAGAAGATTTCCATATTTTTGATTTTTCTTCAAAGTATGCAAGGAGCACTTTTTCACTGGCCTCCTTGCCACTTACTTTTTTTTCATCACACCATTTCAAGAAACGATCGTATGAAAACTCGTACTGTTGCTTTGACTTGCTAGGCAATAATTCAAAAGTAGCTTTATTGGCAGCTTCTTCAATTTCCGCCGGGAGAAATTCATTGTCTTGATCACTTTCCATCGCCCAGAAAATAAACCACAATGAAACTGGATGAAACCACGCAAAAACCAAAAATTGTGCAAAAACCTTAAGCAAAAATTCGTGATTATTTGACGTTACTAATCAACAATGACAAACAGAGATGACAAATAAAAATAAACAAATTCGTTTTTTTTCTTGCCAGCAACCTATTTCATATAGTTCATACCAAATAAACTTGTAGTTGTGACATCGATGACGCCATTTTTAAAATCGTTATGGCCAACCGTGAAATTATTCGGCGTCGGATTGACTTAATTGGAATTTGAATTTCCCGCTGGTCATTCAGTTGGTAACACCACTTCAAAAAATGTAATGTTGCCAAATGAAATTCTTGACATTTTGAATTTTGATTGCTTTTTGGCAGTTTACGAGTTGTTGGTTTGAGTGCTATTTATTGTGAGCTAGTTTTTCAAAAACAGGTTGTAGTGCGAAGTGTACAAGATGCCGAAGCAGCTTAACAGCCGTTGCAAAGAACTAATCGCATCCTTGTTAGAATATTTCGAACGAGAACGCGATAATAATGGCCCTTTATGTCCCTTAAATGCTGTTAGGAAGGTGAGTTCACAAGTTGTTGATGTCGTGTGACCAAATAGGAATTTCCAATTTGAACTTTATTATCTCTCATTTTTAGCGCGTAGCAGAGGCTTTGAACTTAAGTATGTCCACTGTCTGTGCTATTTCAAAGGCAATCAAAAATAACGAAGTTTTGGAATCGCCTTCTAAGAAACAATGCACTTCAAAGAGAGTCTGTGATGTTTCAAAGCTCGATAGCAGTGCTATACGATGGAACTTCCTGATATTGCTGTTAAACGCATATCATTTTTGAGGTCTTATCTAAGACTGAAACAGGAGGCTTTGTAGAGTTTGTACCAGTTTGTTTTCTTGGACGAGACTTGAATGTTTCAAAATCGTACCATTAATCGCTCTTGGTAAGACAATAACAAGCGACGTGTTAAAACTACCAAAGTTGATGGTAAAAGGTGAATATAAACATGAATACAGAGAGCAGTTGTATTAGATGTACAAATTAAATGCTTTTTTTTAGATATATTCTTCTATATACTTCATGCTGGCAATGAAAATGGATTGATTGAAGGTGCATCGCTCGTATTTTCATCGAAAACTCAACTTAACGACTATCATGGGGAAATGAATCAGCAAAACTTTGTACGTTGGTTCGAAAATCAGCTGCTGAAGAACTTGACTGAACCATCTGTCATTGTTATAGACAATGCTCCTTACCACAGCATGTTATTAACGAAGGCACCTAATAGTTCGTCTTCCAAGGCTGAAATTCAAAATTGGTTAACCGAATAGAAAGTTGAGTATCCAAATACAGCATTGAAATCTGAACTTGTTACCATTGTTGCAAGGTAAGTACCTACAATACCAAAATTGTATGCATTTTATGCTCAACTTTTCAAGTATTGCTTTTTCAGGAATAAACCAACAAAAAAGTATGTGGTAGATGACTTGGCAGAACAGTATGGATATAAAGTTTTACGACTACCTCCATGCCACTGCACTTTTAACCCGATTGAACTTATTTGGGGAATTGCAAAAAACTATTATAACCGACATATAGGCAGAGATGGTTATACTTAAGATGCTTGTTCAAAAATGTGGCGAGAGGCACTGGAAACTGTTACCCCTGAAATGTGGAAATAATTGACGAGTGGTATAACAGGGAACAAGTAATGGACAGGCAAGAGGTTCTTCCACTTTTTATCAATGTTGATGAAGACTTTAGCGATTCTAGCGATTTCAGTGATCCAGAATAATTGAAAATATTTTTGATGGTTCAAATATTCATAATATTTAATTATTTATAGTATTTAGAGTGGCTGTAAATAAATGGGTACTGATTATATTTTATGTGATGATTGACAAATGAGTTGTTATTAAATATCTATTAAACCAAGCTTTGAAGCAATGTTTATAATTCAAGTAATAAATGTTTGCATTATATTATAATATAATCCATTTTTTTTTCTGAAATATTTTGACCAAAGGAAAATATGCAAGAGACGGCAACGCTGTGCCGGTCGAGCTTGACAACCCAACAATAAGTTTATTTGGTATGAACTATAAATAAATTAGATGAAAGATTTGAAATTGAGGATTGCAAGGATGCGTTAATTGGACTTTCAAAGAGTGTTTGTAGAAAAAATAGTGTATGATATTCGTGCTAAAAGTGATTTTATTTTGTTCAAAGGGATGGAACACTCCGCCTTCGGCGTCGTGTCCCAAACTTCCCTTTTCACAAAATAAAATGTCACTTTTAGCACTTATATCATAAATAACTATTACGCACTCATAAGTCACTTTTACGCATTCAAAAGTCACTTTTACGCACTGAGTGCCTAAAAGTAACTTTCACGCACTCAGTGCCTAAAAGAATGTCGTTTCAAAACTGAAATGACAATCGAAAAGTTGCTATTATGAAACGTCAGTAGAAAAAAAGAATTTCAGTTATTTTAGTAGTTAGTTAAAATAGAATTCAGCAACTGCTTGTTTGTTAATACCGAGAAAGCAATACCATAACTTGAATGAGACTCAAACAAGGAGTCATACACCATTTTAGCAGCCAAACTACTATGCTCATTACATACAACCCTTATTGCTAAACTGCCAACCTGTTAACTAATACATCAACATGTTCGTAAAACTTTAGCTCATCATCCAACATAAGTCTTAAAAATCTTATAATACAATGGATTTACTTGCAATAGACTGAGTCTCAAGGTTCAAATTTGCAAGTCCAAACCAAAGGTCATAAGGTTTGTTTTGGTCATATTGCAACAATGTAGATTTGTATCGCACCAAACCTTAGCTTTCGCAAATCGCTATCAATCGTTAGTCCTACGTTTTCTTTATTGTTGTCATGCCACACAAGACTCGTGTAATCGGCAAATAGAATGACTGGACCTCCTAAGAAATCCAAGTTGTTCCGGTATATGAAAAACAAAATTGGCCCTATCACTGAGCCTGGTGAAATATGCTACTATACTCTGGGGATGAAAATCAGGCTCCAGGGTCCTTCAGAAAGATAGGATGAAACCATTTTATTGCAATATCACCAAAGCCATAACGGAGAAGCTTCCGCAGTTCTGCATCAATACTTTATGATCCACGCAATCGAAAACTTCTGATAATATGTACTTGAAACCCTTTGAGAAAACTGGTAACTCCCTTCCGGAATATTGGGATAGTTTTGATGCCGGACTGAAAAACCTTCTCAATGAAACACAGATTGAACAGTCTAGTTAGAGGACTGAAAAGGATACCTTTCAGAGAATGTGATAGTGAGGTATTAAAGCCATGTATGTCCCTACTCTCTTTCTTTTCTAATTAACCTAACAATAGCATCTCTTACTTCAATTAAGCTGATCTCACGGACAACAAAACCAGTGTGCCAAGGTTTGATCTCAGCTGTTCCAGATATAAATCGATAGGCAAAGACTCGGGCAAAGCTGAAATAAAACTATCAGCAATATCGGCAAAGAAATAATTTAAATCATTTATCGACCCATGTTTTTTGCTGTTTATAATGCCCCAAGTAGATGGGTTATCGGAACTACGAATATATGTAGTTAGAATTTGCACTTTGCTTCTGAAATTCTTTGTCTACCTCTATTCCGCAGTAATCTCAATTCATTATGATAACCATTCAACTCTTGGAGCATCAGGTTTAAATTTTTTTGAACCTCAGCAAATGCAGAATCTCTCAGTTTCACCAGTCTCTGTATGACCTGAGAAAATTTTCCATCCGTATTAATATCATGATTCATAAGGCAATTATCATTTTAAATCATATTATACAAATTACTTTGCGTGCACAAGTGTTGAAAAGGGCTCGGCTAAAGCAGTTTGTTTTTCCCATCATTCAGAGAAATTTTGTCCACATGATGTTCTATGAAATGTTTTCGAGCCTCTCAAAAACAAGTGACTCTTACTAACACTTTAAAATTTCTTGATAAGTTCGGGAGAATCAATAAGATTATTTTGTGACCAGAAAGTACTTTGAAATTATTTCGCTGTTGTGAAATACTCTGCAAATTTAAGCTTCACGCAGGTTGAGGTAGAGAATAATTTATATTTTATTGGAGAATTTTCTTTATGAACCAATCTACCTTCTGGGTGGGTTCTGAATGTGTAAGCAAGTTTGTAAGTGTAAGTAGCTCAACCAATGTAAAAGAGCTTCTAATGTCAAAGTTCTGAAGATGTAGCTGCATCTTTCAATAAAGCCTAACTTTCTCATAGACTTGTAGAAAGGAAATCTTACTAAGGATTCTTAATCACCTGAGACTCAGCTGTATTGGTCTATTGTTCTGAAATACAAGGCGTGTATAAAAATGTATAATTTGAATTGACCAGTAGGTACTGATTTTCTTTGTTCTTGAATACAAATTACTTATCTAATTTTAGAAAAGAAAATCCTGTTAGTAGGTACTTCCCTGATATATGTTTATTTTTTTACTTGCACGCCCTGGATTTTTGGAATTCGTACATACATAGCAAAAAAATCCCTAATAGTAATTTTTGAAATTTGATTCTACAAAAGTGGACATGATTAGGCACAGACAAGGATGAAGTAACATTCTCATCGAAGATGCATTTTTAACAAAAGGAAAAGTTCAGAAAAAAAGGTTTTACAAAAAGGGCAAGTCCTCAGTGTAGATACTCTACACTGTTTGTGCTAAAAATTAAAGTTTTGAATCTACGAGAATAAGGATGTTATTGTGTTGATGCTTCCTCAATAACTAGTTTGCCAGGAAGATAAGAGTGCCTAACACGAGAAATTCTAAGACTCAATGTTGCCAAAAGAACATTAAATGTGGACCCCTAGAAGCCTGTTGTTAGCTTAGCACTGGATAGTTTTGGTTCCACACAAGCCTCAAATATTTTCTCTTTTGCAGATCAACGAGTTAATGCACGTTACCATACCAGTCATGCTTCTACCAGACGATTTCAGAGCATATTCCAAGATTAAAATCGATAATCATTTATTTAACAAGTGAGTCAAAGTATTTTATTATAGATTTTATAAAATATTCAATAAATGAACTTTTTTAGGGAAAATATGCCATCACACTTCAAAGTAAAAGAATACTGTCCCATGGTGTTCAGAAACATAAGAGAACGGTTCGGAATCGACGATCTTGACTATAAAGAGTCTCTTACCAGGTAACGTTCATTGTTTTAATTATCAGCAATTTTTTTGAATGACAAAAACTGCAATAAATTACTGTTTAAGGTATCCTATTTTTAGATTCAAGTACATGCTTAATTAAAAATATTAGGTGGGATGTAATTTGTTTATGTTTTAAATAGGGCTTCTTATCTCTCGGATAATAAATTAAATGTTATTTTTAGTTAACGTCCGGGAAATTTTCGGATTTTTGGAACTGGTTTACTCTTACCTATTGAAAATTCCTAGAATGAATTATATTTATTTAGGTAGTGATATCAGTTTATTATCTGGAGTGTCGCATTAATTCAGGTTAGATATTAGTCTGATAAAAACCAGAAAATTAACACAGAAAAATGTATTTACTTGATGGGCAAATCCATAATTTTACTTCCTATACTGATATAAAAAATGACTTATGCATCCTTAAGAATTACAATATACAAATAACAATCTAGAACCAAAACTTATACATATAAGAATTATTATTTTGAACCTGAGTCTAGCTATATGTTTTATCTAATAAAGCAAAAGCTATGCATATTTTTAAAATTTAGGTTAAATCATCCTTTATTGTCCAAAGATACAGATCTCACTCACAAAGCAATAGACTTAAATAGGTACTAATTACAAAACTAAAGTAAACTTTAGCCTTACAGAAACTTGAAAAGTCTCTAGAAGACATGATCTCCACACATTATCAGAATACACAAGGTCGACTGCAAATGGAAGGCAAATTCAAATCCATAACCAACTTTTCCTTGTTTTAGATCAATTTTATAAAACTTCTCTGTATTAGTTGTTTGATCAAGCCTGACATAACTTAGTGGCCAAATTTTACTTTGGGTAGTTTCTCATTGATTCCAATAAGGTTGGGCTAGTTTGGGAAAAAATGTTATTATGGCTAATACATTAATATCTAGGTTTTATGAAATTTAGTCCAAATATTTACTAGGATTCTAATACGCATAAGTATATCATTAGTTTAATTAGTAAATAATGACAAAATGTAAAATAATGGTAAATTTACTTTTTTCTAAAACTACCAATTTAGACTAAAATTAAATTAAATGTAGAAATCATCTAAAAAAACAAAACATTAATTACGCAGTCCCATGTCTAACAACGTATTTTTTTGTCACAGTAATTACAAATAATAATTATTGACGACATTCATTTTTTTTTTTACAGATCCCAACCCCTTCCAGATGACTCTGCTGGAAAAAGTGGCGCCAAATTTTACCAAAGTTACGATAAGATTTTCATCATTAAAACTCTCACATCCGAGGAAGTTGAGAGGATGCACTCGTTCCTCAAACACTATCACCCTGTAAGTTTTAGCTTAACACAATAGGCCTGTGTCAAAAAAATTCTATTTGTAGTACATTGTGGAAAGACATGGTAAAACTTTATTGCCTCAATACCTTGGAATGTATCGGTTGACTGTCGATAATGCAGAGCACTACATTGTGGTGATGAGAAACGTATTTTCCAACCATTTGAGCACACACAGAAAGTTTGATTTGAAGGGGTCTACAGTAGATAGGGAAGCTTCGGAGAAGGAACGAGAAAAGGAATTGCCTACATTGAAGGATAATGATTTTGTTAATGAGCAAATGAAGGTAAAGGAGTTTTGAATTTTTTTGATGCCAGTATTGATTGTTTTTTTCTCTAGGTTTACATAGGAGAAGAAGCTAAAAGTAAGCTCATGGAAACTTTGAGTGCTGATGTCGATTTCTTGACGAAATTGCATCTGATGGACTATAGTTTGTTATTAGGTGAGTGATAGGCTCAGAGAGATCAAGAAAATGTGCTTGAAATCCTGATTTGCACATGAAGATGGATTTTGTTCTACCTCTCATCTGGATTTTGAGCCTTTTCTTGCCATTCTTGTTTAACATTGATGTATTGGAAGGGGGAAAAACATTTTTTATGCACTTCAGGAATTATAAGTACCCTTTTAATCCCTGTTTTAAGGAATTAAAGTGATAAAAAAGATAAAAAATTACATTTAGAAAAAGGCTTCTATGTATTTTAAGTGGGTGATATGTATATATTTTGTTTAATCCCTCAAATTCAGTTCAGGCGGCTTAAAAGATCTTATCAGTTCCATTTTTAAGTAATAACTGGCTAGCTCATTGTATCTATTTATTTAATTTAAGTTGCTTCTATTAGAATTAATCAACATCCATCTGTATGAACCTTTTAAATCCCTAGAAACTAATTTAAAAACAAGGTATGTGAGTAACACTTAACCACCAATTATGTATTGGAAAAAGGGTTGGTTGGTTGGTTGGTTGAGATGCAGAGTGAACAGGCCAGGTTAGGTGGCCCCAACACTGCAGCCGACGGATTATTGTATTGTCCTGTTCGTCTGTTTAGTCAGTGAAAAGTTTCGTGACCTTGATTAGGTTTAGAAGCCTCTTCACCGTGTTACTTTTGGTGAGTTTAGAGATAGGGTCTTCTGGCCTTATCTGTCTGTATCTCCACCAGCGTAAAGCCTCATATTCGAAGATTATATCATTTCATTTCATTTTTTTCATTTCAATAGAATTTACTTTCGGAAAAAATAAATCTTATTGACAAAGTATTCAACTATAGCTAACTTGCAAGACACGTATTCCTAAATTTAAAATTAACATTGACAATTAAAATAAAATACATGTTCATAATACTCTTCCAGGGAATAATATGCCTCCAAAAGCAACATATTTTTTAATTGTTTCTTAAACACTTTGAGACATCGGACATTTTTTATTGTCAGGTAAAGGTGATTGAATTTTTTTTTTACTTTCATAACTCACAGATTTCTTCACTTGAGACGTTTTTGGGATCGGCAACGGCAAGTTGTTGGCAGACCTGGTATTATATATAGTTTGAACATTGTTCCGATCCAACAATGCACTCTTATGATTAATAAGACAGGCAGTCTCCAGGACAAACAAGAAGGCCAAAGTCAAGATCTTGTGCTGTTTAGAAAGAGGCTTACAGTGCTCTCGAAACTTCGCACGGCACATGTATCTAACTGCTCGCTTTTGAAGTACAAATACGGATGTGAATAGTTGTTTACTGCAGTAACCCCAGAAAGATATACTGTATGATAGATGCGACTCGACTAGGGCAAAATACACCATACGTGCTTCTTTCAGTCCCAACTCACATGCAGTTATTTTCACGGAAAAGCAGCCACTTGAGATTTTTGTCGATAACTGTCGATATGTGCTGAAAATTTTAAGTTTTTATCTACAATCAGGCCTAGAAATTTGACATCTGTTTTATTTTTAATTCCATTGTTGAGGATTTCTGCACTGGAAACATCACAGTTAAAACACAACAAATTCGAATCACACCAACTCTTAATTGAAATCAAATCCGACTCAATTGACCATATCAAGTGCCGCGCGTTACAATTCCGCCACACCAGGGATGTATCATTCGGAAACAGGGTAAAGCGTGCGTTAACTTGAGTTTTGGCCAGGTCATTAACATTAATCAAAAACAAAATCGGCCTGAAGACTGACCCCTGAGGCATCCCGTGGCTAATATTTAAATCAGCTGACGATTTTCCCAACCAATCCACCCTCTGTGATCTATCAGATAGGTAAGAATAGAACCAATCATAAGTTCTTCCTACAAACCTATACCTTCTAAGCTTGCACAGCAATATTTCGTGATCAACACAATCAAATAACTTTGAGAAATCACAGAACATCGAACACCGCCGCCACAGAGTAACCAGAATTGATAGCCCTATACACCCCCTCCAGAAAAGCATAAATGGCGTCACTAGTGCTCGTTGATGGCTGGAACTTGTACTGACTAGGAACCAAAATATCATTTTTGATAAGGTGGTCCATAACTCGCTTTTTACTACTTTTTCAATTATTATCGAAAGCGTAGGTAACAGTGAAATGGGTCGATAATTAGAGGGGTCCGTTACTAAAACTTTCATTCGTAAACAAAGACAAACACATCAAAACTGCTTCGGGCAAGTTCATAAAAAGTTCGGCAGATATGCCATCATAGCCAGCAGCAAATTTATTTTTCTGTTTAATTTCATAGGTTATTTCCCCAATCTCAAGTACATTTGTAGGAGTCAAAACACAATGGTCATTGACCCAAAAATCATCCAAGTAGTCGAGGGGGTCAACCAGTGTTGCCAGGTCTACCGTTTTAGCGGTAGATCTACCGTTTTGATGTATGAGCTACCGTTCTACCGTTTTTGATATAATTTTCTACCGCTAAATATTTAATGACGTTGAGAGGACATTTCTATTGTAAAGCCTGTTTTTTTTTTAAAGAAAATTCCCCAAGTCAAAAATTTAGTAACTATGTTGGCAACTCAAGCCTTTTCTACACAAAAATTTGAAAGCATTGACAATTTTACGTTGTATTGCCAACATAATGTCATTTTGACTTTTATCTTTAAAAAAAACCAGACTTTAGTAGCGTAGCGCGGTACTCGACGTCGACATCAGCTGGGTTCGGCTTGCTCACTCCGAGTGACTCCATTCGCACTCCAACCGTTCGGATATCGCTTTTTGGCGTATCAGATTGAGGCTGGAGTGCAAACGGAGTAACTCCAGAGAAACCGTTTATCCACAAACAGATTGTTGGTTTAATCAATTCCAAATAATACATAGACAGTTGTTATCATATTATTATAACAACAAAATATACAAAAAATCTGAGCGGTTTTCCGATTCAGAATGAGTATACCGTTCAGTTTTCAAATCTACATAGAGGTTTTTATTTTTGTACATTTTGTTGTACCCATACTTTATATCATCTCTAGTGTATTTTTAGCCCAAATGGAGTAGGGGAAGATCTACCGTTTTTCTACCGCTTTTTTTATGTCATGCCTACCGCTTTCCTTATTTTCAACCTGGCAGCACTGGGGTCAACTGATGTAATAATATCAGTAGTCAACCTAGAAGCGCAGTGGTTCCCAAAGTGGGCGATAACTCCCCCCAGTGGGCGCTACAACCATCTCGGGGGACGGTAAAGAGCTCAACTGATTTTGGGGGGTGGTAAGCATAAATTAGTGGGCGGTGGAAAATAAACGAACAGATCAGAAAAAAAATACACGCAATAATCAGCAGCAGCTGCATTAAAGTTATTGTATTTTACTTATAAATAACTTCAGAAAGTTCAAAAATAAGCTCCGTCAAGTTAGCCCCCCACATTCCAATTTTCTAACAAAATTGCAACTACTTTGAAATGTGCTGTTCCGATACCAAACTTATAGAAAAAACAAGATGAGGGGCTAACTTGACGCTCAAACCCCCCAAAATTTTGGAAGTCCGATAAAAAAAAAAATGAATTCTTATGCAATCGGAAGTGTACTTACTGAACTGTGCTGTAAATATCAGGTTTTTCTCAAAATTTCGATATTCGGTCATTTTCCCACAAAATACTACTGGGGGTACTAACTTGACGCTTAGCTCTCCAAAATTTTGGAAATCAGATGAAACAAGTGTGCTAGACTGTGCTGTATCAGGTTTTTCTAGAAATTTCCATATTAAGTAATTTTCAGGCAAAATCCTATTAGGGGGCTCACTTAACGCTCAGCCCCCCCCTCCCCGCTTCAAAAAAAATTTTGTAAATCAGATCAAACAAAAATGAATTCTTATATTATCTGAAGTTTGCTGGACTGTGCTGTATCAGGTTTTTCTCAAAATTTCTATATTCGGTAATTTTTCGACAAAATCCTACTGGTGGGGCTAACTTGACGCTCAGCCTCCCAAAATTTTGGAAATAAGATTAAACAAAAATGAACCTAGCACACTCGCAAAAAAAGGGTTCCGTCGTAGGTATTTTATACACTGTAGGTTATTTTGCAATGTTTTAAAATTATTTCACCTACTTAATTGCTTCCTTAATACCTACATAATACTCGTCTGAGATTTCTGTCACATTAAAACTATGATGCCCTCCTGCATCCACTAGTATAACTTTCACTGCTATAACCGGATTATAACCCAGTCAAAAACGCACTTTTATGGGAGGACACACACATGCTCTTCTACTGTCGAATTTTTGATCGATTAATACACGATGTCAGTGTATCCAGTGGCGTACAAGCGGACGAGTAAAACCTGAAGGCAACAGATAACTCATTATTGTTATGACCAACTACGTTAATTAGATGCATAAAAGCAATATTAAAATTCTGACTTTAGTACTAAGACAATAAAATATATTAGTTTTCATTGTTAAACGCTTTATTTATGTATATAAAACAGAATAGATAAGTATTTACTTAATAAATAAATAAGTATAGTTGAAAATAAGAAATTAAGTATCTATTTCATCGAACAGGTCTTCATCATCTACATACTCTTGGAATATATTGCTGCAAGAGTTCCCCTGACGTTAACCACATAGATTATAATAATAATAATAATAATAATAATAATAAGCCTTTATTTCCAACAGGAATAAACCCAATTACAGGAAAAAACACATACAATTTAAAGAAAAACTATATAGAAAATCGTGCACCACAGCACACTAAATTACAGATAAATAACAAAAACTGAGCAAAAAATAATAATAATAATAATAATAATAATAATAAATGCAACAAACAAAAGAAAAACAAAAACATTTTTTTTTCACCAATGCAAGAAACTTAAAGCTAATAATCAATCAATGGAAAGAGCACCAAAAATCCGCGACAGCCTATCATGATTAATATCACATTCGCCCGACACAGTATTGTAAACAGCGCACATTAGATACACTGGGCTCTGTGATAAGACGTTAGATCTAGCTGTGCACAGATGAAATGTCCGACTATATCTGCCCCCAATGCGTGGAACATGAAACAACACCTGAGCGACTAGGTATGGGCAGTCTATAATATGATGCAAGAGATTATATAAAAACCTCACTGCCTGAACCTTTCTTCGGTCGGCCAAAGATTGAACGCTGAATCGCTCAAGTAGCTGATGATGATCCACGCCCCTTGGGGGGTAAACACCATCTACTTAACTGCCAAATATTTAAGAAATAGTCTCTGGGCAGTTTTAATAGATTTAACATGACAATCATATATAGGACTCCACACAATTGCACCATACTCAAGCTTTGACCTTAGAAAAGTGTAATACAAAAGTTTAAAGGTGAATAGATTTGAAAAATGTCTGCTGTTTCTGAAAACAAAGCCAAGCGTCTTGAGGGCTGATGCACTTGTTGCGTCAACATGAGGTACAAAAGTTAAACGGCTATCGAATATCACTCCTAAATCCTTGATTTGATTGAGCCGAGCCAATATAGTACCTTCAATGGTATAGTCAAATACAACAGGAATTTTTTTTCTGTGGAAAATGATAATATTGCACTTCTCAACATTCAAAAGAAGCCTGTTTTCCTTGCACCAATTATTCAAAATATCCAGGCACGACTGTAACGTAATACAATCCTGGGTAGTAGTAACTGTGGCAAAAAGCTTAAGGTCATCGGCATATGCAAGCTTCGAACAAGGCAGTGTCTCAATAAGATCGTTTACAAAGATGTTAAAGAGGAAAGGGCCCAAGTTAGACCCTTGCGGGACACCAGATGAGGAATTGAATAGGAATGATCTGAAGCCCTCACACTGTACAAACTGACTTCTATCCAACAGGTAAGACTTAAGCAAATTCACCAGCCTATCCGAAAAGCCCAAGGCGTGCAACTTATTGGTCAAAATAAATATTAGAGCAATTCAGACCTGATTTTTTGCAGCTACAGAGTTTACAACAATCCGTTTTGCAATTGCAATATATCCTTTTAAGAATAAATTCGGGAGCCACGGGTTTATCTGCTGTTACGGGCAAAAGTCATTCGCCATGCTTTTTTCAACCCCAAGCTGTTGGAGGTAATGAATTTCCCAACCAATCTTGTATTTGCAGATAGACCCTCATACTGTGGTAAGCATGCTAATTCAAAATTTGTATTCAAACTTTGTCTTGCTGTGCTATCACAAAATTTAACAAACCGAAGATCATATAAGGTTTTGACTGCTTTGCCAGCACCATAGACAGCCAATAAAAATTGTTCACCAACAGTTGTTACATCACGTTGGTCTGCTTTAGGATCCAAAAATACCATCACTTTATGATTCAAGTCCGATTGTTTCTCAAGCACCCTGTAGGTAGACAACTTTCCCTTGTTATAAATGGCAGAAGTAGTGTCACATCCGGAAATTGCGAGACAAAACAAAATCGTATTCTTCATAGAGCCTATGCTATCCTGTAATTTTTTAACATCAGTGATTTTGTTGGGCTTTGCAGAACTACCAGGCCTTAACAAATAAACCTCTTCTTGTGTATTTTTGTGTAGTAATAAAATCATTAAATCCGTGTCCACCAACAACCATAATCGAATTTTCAGATTTTCTTGTTTTTAGCGTCGTATCTACCATATCTATGTCTGCGTGACCTTCTGCTTGAATAACCTGAATACTAGATACCTGAGCTATATTCTCGAGCAGAGGATTGGTTTAAGAAAAATGAACTAGTTATAAACGAGAGCAAGACAAGCATTGTGATTTTTCGCACTAATAAACTAAAAGAGAAACCATCAGCAATAAGTATCCATAATCAGGAAATTGACATATCAGAGCACACTAAATTTTTAGGTGTTATAATTGATGAATTTCTAAAATGGTCAACACACATTGAAAGTTTAGTGAAAAAATTGAACGGTGTTTGTTTTGCACTCAGAGTACTAAACAGATATGTAGAAGACAAAGTTAAAAAAATCCTTTACTATGCAAATTTTGAGTCTCGGATGAGGTACGGTATCATTTTCTGGGGAGTCAGTTCTTCAACACAATCAGTCTTTGTAGTCCAAAAGCGAACTATCAGGTTATTGCTTAACATGAGCTTCAGAGACTCCTGTAGAGGCAAATTCAGGGAGTTGGGTATTTTAACAGTTTATGGTCTATACATACACGAGTGCCTCTTATATTTGCATAAAAACAAAAATGAATTTTTAATACATAACACTAACACCACATACAATACAAGGACCACAGATATTTATTATCCTATTCATAGATTAACTTTAAGTGAAAAAAATCCATCTTATAACTGTATTAAAATATTTAATAAATTACCAAACGACTTTAAAATAATAGAAAACTACAAGGAATTTAAAAATAAAACCAAGAAATTGTTAATTGACATAGAACCATATTGTGTGAAAGATTACTTGGATATGTAATTTAAGTATATTGTTTTGTGACGCCATTTCATTTCATGTTATTTTGTAATGCTGTAATATGTATTGTAAAAACTTAATTTGAAATAAAGCTACTATTCTATTCTATTCTATTCTATTCTGTAAATGCTTAGTTATTTGGGCAATAAATAGTTTTTTATTGTTTTTATTTGACAGAAACTCAGATTGCTTTACAGTAGCTGTGGTTTCGTCAAAAAATAATATATCAGAACAAGTGTTTTTCAAGTGCCTCTGTGTTTGTTCTTGATTTTTTGTTGAGAACTTTAGGTCGTACCCGTCAAATACGACAATGCTTCTATGCCTATAATTATACAAAATATAATTTATGTACTGCGTAAATTGACCTATACGACAAGGGAAATTGCCAAATTACTTTGTGGAGTAAAAATCCTCCATCGAGAACAAAAAAGGTGTTGTCAGGAATGGAATTTGATGGAGCAGATTTTTTTGTTTTCTGAAGAATTCCATTATCAAAAAGAGATAATGGGTAAGCTCCCAACTCATAGGAGAAGCGTTTCATCTTGTGTCTTATAAGTGCATATGATTCTATTAAAAAGTTGACTTAGATTCACTGGAGAAGTCTGATTATATAATTTCACGGTTTTGTTTAAAAATGCAAAATTTTTCACCTTAACCTTTTAAGTTTGACATCATTAAAGTTCTGCCTGACGAGACTAGCTATTATTTGTTCTCCAGTTTCCTGGGCTCCATCAAAATTTATTTCCTTTGTTGCAACCACTCCTGTAGATAGTGCCACCAGTTCGGATGTGTCGCTTCCAAAAGGTGAATTAGTATTTAGCCAAGTTAGCAACTTTTCAGCACCATTTGTATCTAGCTTCTCTCTTGATTCGCATAGCTCAACATGTTGCTAGGAGTAAATCGATTTGTATTGGGAAAAAGTCTCAATAGCGTCACATACTTTTGAACATTCAGGCATTGATGATACCCACTTTGCAAGCGTATTTTTAGTCAAACCTCTTCCTCGCGTTAACCCACTCTCGGCTTTTAGAGACCGCATAAGTAGGTACTTGCTCTATTTTTTTTTTTATTTCAAACTTTGACGTACTATAACTTCTTTCTGGTTAGTCTTACGATTTTTTTATACAAATAAAAATTGTCAAGCATTTATCGGTCTACAATTCTTTCCTCTTAGCATTTTTTGATATTTCTACTTATTTATGAGTTATTTTTAAAAATTTAAGAAAACTACAATTTTTTCGGAACAAAACAGGAGGGTTCCGCCAAGTGGAGGAGTGGGGACTTTTGGTATGTTAATCTGGAGGACAAATGCTAAACATTCCCGCAATAGTCAGCTTTAGGTGATTTTGTTCCATCTTTACCACATAAAACTTCATATCGTTTCTGGATTAACAGTGTCAACCTGTCACCCATTGTGAAATAAAAATTTGTGTTGTGACAAATATCCACAAATTTTCTTAACTATAAATTCTTCCATACTTAAACCTAGCATAATTACATTTTTTTGTTTTAAACACAATTCTACCAATGACTGCCTCATGGCCCAAAAGTGCTGAAGGAATTACTTGATATTTCACATTGTCATTAAAATTCGTACAGACATAATCAATAAGTGATTCAGAATATTGAAATATACGAGTTAGACAGCTAACATGCATAGAAAGATTCAAAGCCATTAGCAAATTCTTCAAATACACAGTATACATCAACTCGTCGGTCTTATGACATAAGGCCCTATCTCGAGATAGGGCGAAAATGAGTTAAGTTCATAAATATATTGTATTTAGTGTATACTAGTTTTTAGCCAAGGGTCTTATCTTGAAATCAGGTAACTCGTTGAAAAAGTGAGAAAACACATGGCCCTATCTTGAAATATGAATAGTTTTATCATAGCATAAAGGCGAATATTGAGACACAAATGTTAACTACTATTTTGAAATGTGGTGTTTGATAAAAAACTTACATGAGTTGTTGATAATTCCAAAAACAGAGACCAAAAATCAGTATAGTTCTTTGTATTATATTGGCGTAAAGATATTAGTTTTCTTTTAATTGCTCTCCTGAAAACTTGTAAAAAACGAGATAGGGCCTTATGTCCTGAGATCGACGAACTGATCATTAAAATTAATGTTAAAATCACCACCAACCAATAATAACAAATGATCTGTCGGGAAGGCCGGCAATAAGATCCTCCAACCTTTCTACAAAAACGCTACTAGCACTGGACGATGGCGGTCGATATAAACATACAATAAATAAGTTCTCAGACTTCCTATACACCAGAGAGAACTCGAACTCGTTTTCCACGTGCAAATTATCAAATTTAGCAACATTTAAAAAATTACTAGCACCTATCTTCACAAAAATAGCTGTGCCACTATGAAATGAGCTCTCTCGCCTCTCTCTGTCAAATCTGGAAACAGCATCGTAATTTTGAAGACAAAAAGGCTCACAGGGTTTTAGCCAGTGTTCAGTAATGAGAACAATATCGGGAAAATCATATTTTCCCAAAAAAAAAAAAACTACTAATTCATCACCTTTATTTCGAATAGATTGTATATTTAATGAGAGAAAGGTTAAACAATTATCATTCCTCGCAAAACTGTTGCTTCCCATGTCCTTATCTATACAAAAGAAACTTCTACAATGTCATCGCTAACTAGTTTTATACACTGATCCTTTGTCATTGTTTTCACCAATGCTTTAAGTTCTAAATGATGAATTGTTAGGTCTACCTCAGAGCGATCCATACAATTATTATCTACGGTTTCTGCTCTGCTCACACCTTCATTTTTGTTTTGGTTGTCCAGCATTACATCGCATAATTATTTGCTGAGCTTTACAAATTTTAGATTTTTACCCGTGTTTAAGTTCGATTCTATCCGCTGTAAGATCAAATTGACAATCTCATTCTTCTTAATTAACAAAACTCCCAGTATTGATATCCAAGAGACTAATATTACCTTCTGAAAATTGATCTAAATTATACAATGATTCGCTCCAGCCAAAACAGAACAAGTTTACAATATTCTCAATTATATGACCAAATAAAGCGTGGGGTTTTATAATGGCCTGTGTAGCAAAATCCTTCAATTTATAGTAAAGCTGATCCTTAAAAAAGTATAACACTCTCGTCACCCAAAACCAACATACACCTTTTTGTCTCATTACTACAACTCTTATCTACATTACTACAGTCTAAATATTCTATATTATTTTTATTATTTTTCAGTTCTTCGTTTACCACAATTTTGGAGTTCAGCATAGAATTCACCTCTCTTGCAGAACAATTTTTGTTGTTACTGTTATCGTTCTTGTTGATCCACATCTTAATTTCGTTTTACAATCTTGAAACCTCCCCTGCGTGCCATTCATTATCCGCTGTGGCTTCTATACTCGTCATCCAAGATTTCTGCATACTTAAAAATTCCGCCTCTTTTTCTTGCAAAATGGTTCTTTCCTGTAGAAGAGAACCTAAATCGTTTATATCATTGCTAACAGTTTGAGAATAAGCATCAAATGTGGGTGGCGGTTTCATCCTCCTCGTCACAAAGTCTGCATATGGGTTCTTCTTAATTTTCTTGGAGGATGCCCATTGTGTGAAGGTGCTTTCTCAGGCTACAATGTCCAGTTATTAGCTTGATTTGATTCCTGTTTAGTTATAGGATCTCTTCAGTAAGTTTAGGTGATGGTTGTTGTACCATAAGCTTACTGTGTCTGAGCTTCGGAAGAGTTTGCCTGTAGGTTTGGTGTTGTATATACACCAATGGTTTATTTTTGTTCTTACCGATGATTTTGTGGTGCTAATTGCCGGTTCAGGACCAGTATAACTGGTTGCTGATCCTCCTCTTGCCAGAACATCTGCTTTTTCATTTCCTTCAATTCTTTTATGCCCTGGCACCCATTCAAGGGTTAGCTTGTTGGCCATACTTAGGTTTTCGAGGTTTTCCAGCCGTTCCCAATTCGCAGACATATTTGGATTTTATTTCAAAGCTGTTGAGTGCTTTGATCGACGCTGTCTGAGCATATAAGGATGTTTTTACCTGTGTATCCCCTGCTTAGGTTTTCTCTCAAACAGGAGTCGATGGCATATATTTCTGCTTGGAATACAGTAGTGTATTCTCCCAAAGGTTGACTGATGTCGCATCTAGGAGTTTGTCCGTACATTCCAGCGCCGGTTCCAGTTTCTGTTTTGGGGCCGTCAGTAAACCAGACAATTTCTTGTTTAGGTGTTGCCCCGGTATTTCCTACTGGGGCAATCTCGATGGCGAAGGGTTTTTCGATGCATTTTTTCGGCATCATATAGTCGCTACCCTTGGTTAAAATAGGGTTTGTGATTATTTTGGTGATTGCCGCATGTTCATTTGGTTTTGGGTTCCAGGTTTCGTTCAGGTGGAGACGTGATTCTAGCCTCCGCCTTGACGATAAGGTCAATTGGTGGGAGGTGAATCGTTTCCATACTTGTCGTTGGTGTGCTTTTTTGTGCACCGGTAATAAAAAGACATGCAAGTCTCTGGATATTGGCTAGCTCTAGGTTTGCTTGTCTTTGGTTTACTTTAGGCCACTATACAAGTGCACCATATGTTATCATTGGTCTCACAACCGTAATGTATATCTAGTGTACAACTGACGGTTTTAGTCCCCATCATGTTTTCCCAATCGCTCTTTTTAGTGACATCAACGTCATCTTGCAGGTGGTTATCTTTTGGATGTGTTGTTTCCATGTCAGCTTCCTATCTAGGATGACGCCTAGAAATTCAGTTTCCCTGCCAAACTCCAAGGTTTTTTGGAATAGACTGGGGGCGAGTCCTCCAGATTTCTTTTTCTCATGAAATGAATGAGTTTTGTTTTGCAGGGGTTGACGCGAAGTTGCTCCCTCGTGCACCATTCCTCAATGATTCCTAAGGCGTTCTGCATGAGGTTTGATACCGTCCTGGTAAATCCTCCCCTAATGACAACGACTATGTCATCCATGTAGCCTAGGATGAAGTAGCCTTGATCGTTTAGTTTCCTCAGAAGTTCTTCCATGACTAGATTCCACAAGAGTGGTGAAAGTACTCTGCCCTCTGGGCATTCTTTTGTCGCGGTTATTTTAATAGAGGTTTCAGCAATAGTCGAGTTTACAGTCCTGTGTTTAGCATGGATTTGATCCATCTGTATGTGGTATCATTAATCGCATGTTGCCCAGCAGCTCTGACTATGGAGTTGAAGGAGGTGTGGTCAAAGGCTCCTTCTGTATCAAAGAATGCCACTAGTGCGATTTCCTTGTTCTCTACTCTTGTCACCAGTTGGTGTAGAGTTGATTCGCATTATTTACCTGGTTGGTTTTGGTGAAGTGGCCTCTGTTTCAGTGAGGTTTCCCTGATATGCTTTTCAACTAGTTTCTCTGCCACCTTTAAGAGGGGCGTCAGATAAGAGCCAGCGTGCCATCTTTTGGGCTTTATGACATACATTAAATATTTTTTAATCACAGGTGTTCAAATTTTCTGTAAGTGATTGACTTATTTACAAGTAGATGGCGACATCTTCAATATTAATTCGTTTACTCAATAATTTACAGTCGATAAATAAATAATTTTATTCAGATGCAAATGAAATATTAGTATTTCACATTTTTAGCTATATCCTATTCACAATCCGATGTCTACAGGTACAGGTAAATTTATCACCTTTCCCTATCAAATAGCATTGAAAGGTGATAAATTTTACCTGTACCTGTGGACATCGGATTGTGAATGGATAATAGGTTAAACCATTTTTCACTGGCTTTTGAAAGAAGTGACTACCCTTCCCGAACTGAGCGACATCTTTTAAAGAAGCGCTGAACACACGTTTGGTTTGAGTCTCTGCTGAAAATGACAGCAATTACCTCGTTGTTTCGCAAATTTTGATTAATTTTGTGATAAAAACATTATAATTTTCGAAAATTCTGTCCTATTAATTTTTTCCAGCATTTTACTATCCGAAATTTTGGAAATTTTTTGTTGGTGTGCTACTCTAGGTATTCGTTCCTTTTCCATTTAAATCTGTGACCAAAATTTGCATATTGTTGTCAACAAAATTAGTAATAATTTCACTATTTAGAATGCGTATTTTGCAACCAAAAATGCTTCGAACAATACTCCAAGCTATTATTGTTATAAACATTACTTCATTTCACTGAAAAGTGGTCTAAATTTGGAATTGAACAGAAATTTGTGAAGGTCTGTAAATGACATTTTATTTAAACACCCCTCTTAACATAAAAGACGATAAGCTGATCGGTCTGTATGACCTGGCCTGAGATGGGTCTCTGCCAGGTTTTGGGATAAAGACCGCTTTTACTTCTCTCCAGGACCCAGGAATATAGCCTGTTGCCAGGCTGGCTCTGCATAGCTTGCAGAGGTGTGGTGCTACAAGGTCCACCGCCTCTTGTAGGAGTGCTAGTATTATTTTATCTGGTCTCGGTGATTTGAAGCTGTCAAATGAGCCTATTGCCCATTTTATGCCATCATAAGTTACCGCTTTTTTAGCAAGTTCCCAGTCCTCTTTTTTCGCTCCATTACGGAAAACGGAACGCCTTGATGGGTTTTTGCTATCAGGGTTCACTTCGGTGGAGTCTGGAAAATGGGTTTGAAGAAGTAAACAATGTTTCTTCTCCATTTTTTGTAAAGTTCTCGTTAGATTTTTCAATGGTTCCCGTCGGTTCTTTCGGACTCTTGGCTAGAATTTTCTGGGAATGGGCTATTTCGGAAGTATTTTCAACTTCGCTGCAGAACTTCTTCCAGGATTCTATTTTTGCTTTCCGGATTTCTTTGCTTTATTAAAAAGCTTTCGTGGGAAAGGGAGCTAGATTGGTTAGAATTTGAGCAAGTTTCCATACTGAATTTCAATCAGCTCAATTTTGTTTAATCAATCATATTTTATAAAAAATATCTACAAACAAACAGTCACTTGATCACTTCTTTGCCTTCTTTTTCTGGTTGGTTATTATATAACAAATTGTTACCAGCGGTCCATTTTTATAATTCCCAATAAGCCAATGTTTTTCGTAATGTCAGAAATCACAGATCACTCCTGAAGCACTCCTCTGATAATAATAAATTTAAAAATGTACCTATCTCAAAATTTCATTTCTATACTAGGTATCCACGAAGTCGAACGTGGCGAACAAGAACTACAAAGACAACGAGAACTCGAAGCCGAAAACCCCCCGGATTCCGACGAGAGCGAGTCCGGCTCAGGCCTAGAGAATCGCGGTGGCCAGATGGGCTTCAACACTCCGCCGGATTCTCCTAATGCAGTTTGCCAGTACCTCCGAGAACACAGTCTCCAATACGAAGGTAAATTCAGCAAAATTTACCAGTACATTAACACCGTTTCAGGTGAGAAAGAGTGAGGTTTTCATTTTTAATTTTTTTTTTTTGGTTTTGTGTGCTTTTGGGCTCGATTTTTGCTTGAATTGAATGTCTGACTAACCTGTTCTAAGAGAGAATGATATTTTTGTTTGTTTTGGGAGTGTGTGTGCAACTTTTTTCTGAATGATGCCAAATGCAACAAATACACTAATAATAATTAGAAGACACTTTAAGCTGACCAAATGGTATGGAACAGTTTTTTCTAGAATCTGTGAAAATAGAGGAAAAAGTTAAATTTGGAAAAATTATATAACTATATCATTAGAATCTATTCACTACTTTAGTTGTTTTTTCAAATCTTACTCAAGCCGTTTGTTGTCCTTGTTAGTTAACTAACCCTTAGATGGTGTCATTGTCAATATGATCATGATATTGTTTTTGTGTGGCACAATCTAAGGTTATTTTTGGCTAACAAGGACTTAACCAACGATTAATCTAGCCGCATTTAAGATATTAATGATGTTCTTTGTCCAGCTCTCTGACAGATAATTGAAGCTTTAACCATTAGGAAAAAACATTTAAAAATACAGTTGCTTATGAGTACTTTTATATGGGGTTCCTGACCAGTGATTCAGTTATATCTTAATGAAATTTTATAATTCTCAGTACTTATACCTATGCTCCATTTCCAGTTTGGCAACAAGTAGGTACTTTTACAATTATTCAGCTTCAGTATTGTTCTTTGCCATAGCGGGCACACTAGGTGACACTTTTCGACTCAGCAATATTTGAATCTATTGAACTTTCTTGCTTCAAAAAAATGCTTTGGCATAAATATTTTCCAAAATAACCATCTTAACAATATCATGAATCTCCTTTTTTAAATCTCCTTACAGGTGGTATCATCCCAGAACTAGACATCTACGCAATTCCGTCTTGCGAATCAGCTCCAGTCAAAGAGATTTACTTTGTGGCCATAATCGACGTGCTAACGCATTACGGTGTTAAGAAACAAGCCGCAAAAGCGGCGAAAACTGTCAAATACGGCTCTAACGTTGACGGAATTAGCACGTGCGATCCCGAGCAGTACGCAAGGCGTTTCATCGATTTTATGAGCAAGGCCATAGAGTAGGAACTGGAGAGAAAGAAGATTGAGCAATTTTTTTTTCAAGAGATAATTGTTTTAATTGACAAAAGTTTCTTTGAAAAATCTTTTAGGTTAGTGTGTAAAATATAAGGGGGCTATGCGTTTTTTTCTTGGAACAGTATTTCTTTTTCAAATAATATCCCTACTGCATTTTTTTTCTATATTTTATACCTTTTTCTCTAAATAACATGTGCTATGATAATATGATTGTTATATTATAGATTTTGGCGATAAGGCTTATGAATATGTATTTTTTAGTTGATGGTTGAAAATTGAAATAGCTATTTTATAATATAAGTAGGTCTATTTCAACCATGCTGATAACCCGAATTTTCTGGAACATCTATACAGTCTATCAATGAAAAGTGCTTTGTTTTAGGATAAAAACAATGTTTGGAACCCGTTTATAATGCATAAGTATCTGGTTTCCTATATTTATCTATTTTCTGTCAGCTTCACCCAGTTATGAAATTGAAATTTTTATTTAAAAAAAATGTACAAGCAATTTGTAAGCTATTATAAATCAAAATAACAATTTTGAAGAATTAAAAATTACCTGTAATGGAATATCAAGATAAAAACAAAATTCAAAAAGCAAATAAACACTATAAATTAACAAAATAAACGCACATTTTCTCACAATTTACATCAATAAAAAATACATTCAAGCCTCATTAGCACAAATGCCTCTCTATACTTCGACTATAATCAATATTTTCTAAGGCAGCTAGGCTAGAGTAGTACAATTTCTCTCGTAATGCCAACATCTATATCCTAGCTAGCATATAACTCTAGCTAGCTTAAGCTTTCTCATAAAGAGGATTCCAATTTTTTCTTATGGTCAAACTTGATGTAAAGATACAGTTAGGCCAAGAATCAAAATAATTTTCCATGGAGTAAATTACGCTTTACACGCCCAATCCGTCAAAAAATCGACGAAACTAGTCATAATCTGATCAAATTGCGCCTAAGAATAATTTTGATCCAATTAATACTACACATCGTTAAAATTATTTGATTATAAGAAAAATTAAAGATTCTTCATTTTTTTACCTAGAAATACCTGGAATGTTTTATGTTGCAGTGTGACTGTTTTCCTTGTTCCCTCTTATGTTAGACCTGCTGATTTTTTTAAATAAAATAATAATTGAGTGAAACTCCAGCAATAATATTATCTAGTCTAATAATATGGATTATTCTGCTACATTTCTGTGAGAATATTATCGGATTTTAGTTTTAAGGATACTTTAAGTGCTCAATTTGTTCAGCATTGAACATATAGACACCTTATGGTTATCTTCTGATCGTAGATCCTTTTCTTTTGGCTCATTCCATTTTGTAAATAAAAAAAATTATAAATTAGATTTGTATATAGATAATAATTATTATCTAAACTTTTTGTGATCAGTTTTGTAAAACTTTTTATTATTTAGTTTTTTATGTTATTTTTTGTAAGTTTATAATTATTATTTTGTTATTTTATCATTATTTTTATTTTTGTCCTGCAACAGGCGCTATTATTATATTATTACTTAAATACCTATGCGATTTTCAGTTTTATTTTCTTTTTTATTGTTTGTTTAATTTAAAAAAAAAGAAACAGGTATATCGATGGTGCATCATTCTAGTTAGATAAATATTTTTGTTTTTCTACAAGTAAAAGTGGAAAGTAAAATTGGTAAGGAGAGATTTTTATTTGGTTTAGTTGACAATGTGCTTGTAGAAAAAATGTATGCCTAACATTAGAGGAAAGTGTCTTTCTCTTAACTGTTGATCATAGTGTTACTTTCCTCACTCGTTAGGTATACATATAACTTAGTTTAAGATAAAATTTTAGCCAAGTTTTGCTGAAAAATTGAAAATGTAAATATTTTATTAGAAAGTAATTTGAAAGTTCATCATAATTCGGTATCCTTTTCCCATGGAAATCTATCATTAATCAAAATATTTTTCCGCTTAATGCTTCGATAATAAAGCTTTTTTCTGAAGGGGCTGTTCAATTTTTAAAATAATATTGTTACTAGTTTATAGGAAAACCCAGTCAAATTGGTTCTAAATAATACTGTTTATAATCTCTTTTTGTATTCTTTGTCTAAATTTTTTCAATGTTTAGAAGCAACGTTTTTAATAAAAAAAATCGTGAGGACTGCTCATATTGTTTTATTTTCTAACATGTAAAAGATGAGAATAATATACATACTTGATACTATATGTATGTGCCTTCAAAAAGAACAAACTCAAATCCTGTTGTTATAATTTCCGTAATGAGCTGAACTCAAATGCACATAGACCTGTACACCAGGGACCTCAGGGAAATAGAGATTATGGCACTCAACAAGGGCCCAGGCGAAACGAAAGGTATCACAATGACAACCATAATTCATCAAGTAGAAACCCAGGACAACTATGGACACAAGATCAAAACCTATTGTAAATTCAGTGGACCAGCTACAAGTATACTATCAGAACGTTGGAGGCATAAGAACAAAGCTGAAAGCTTTGGAAAGTTCTGTTGATGTTCTTGACTATGACATTATGTGTTCTCAGAGACATGGCTGAATGAGGACATTTTGGATAATGAACTCGGTCTAAAAGACTACTACTCCATATTTCGATGTAATACAAACCAAAGAACTAGTGAGTGTTCCAGAGGAGGGGGCGTAATGATTGCAGTGAAACCAGGTATGTCAGTTAAACAAATTATAAATCCTCCAGATATACAGGGTGTATATTTTAAGTGATACCACTATTGCTATATCCGAAACGGTAAGAGCTACAAGGTCGGTTAAATTAGAAAAAAGTTGTCATTTTTGATGTCCATTCGAGACTCGTTTACAGTGTTGCCAAATTCCGTTAAGTTCATGAAATACAGGTCCATAACTAGGGCCAAATTGAGGTAAAATTTTGGTAAAAATCACTGATGATCACTTTTCAGATCAGATGCGTCGGCCAAACATACTTAAAAGGTATATCGCTAAAAAGGGAATAAAGGGCGCTTTCTAAAAATAGCATGAAAAATCTAGATCCGTATTTAAAAAAATGAAGTTGATGATGGTAGCTGAATCATGAATTGTCGGATCTAAAATTTGAAGATGCCATGTTGTAGAGCGAAAAAAATTATAAAACTTCCAAATTTAAATTGTGTCTCGAAAACTAATAGTTTTCGAAATAATTGATGAAATATTTTTAGGCGTTTCTTAGAAATCACCCTGTATTTCATACACTAAAAGGAATTTGGCAACACTGCTAACGAGTCTTGAAAGGGCACCAAACAAGGTAACTTTTTTCTAATTTAACCGACCTTGTAGCTCTTACAGTTTCGGATATAGCAATAGTGGTATCACTTGAAATATACACCCTGTAGAATGTGTGAAAACTCTGATTAGTGCTGTGTATCTACCTGCACAATCCACCGTGGAGCTCTATGAAAACTATTGTAGCGCTGTGGAAAATGATAATCAAAACTTCCAAAGTTTTATTTTGTTAGGGGACTTTAATATACCAAATGTAATATGGCTTAATGAGGGTTAAGGTACCCAAGCAGTTGGTAACGTTGAATTGAATTGAATTGAATTGAATTGAAAAAGTGCTCTATTGTCCAAAAACTAGTACATTCTTATTGACAAAGCTATCTAAACTAAGTTAAACTAAAATTAAATTAAAATAAAACATAAATAAAAATATTCTTTTCTTTAAATCATCACTAACATTTTTCAGCAATCATCAGCTCTGTGTACCGTGTAAGGTACCTAACTCAAATAAGGCCATGTACCTAATAAGGCCAGTGCCCTTTATGGCCTAATATTGAATCCCATTTCCAAAAATTACAATATCATTAAAAAAGAAATCTATAATGCAAATTAAAAAATTATTACAAGGGTTCCTAGCAACTCGTCATAATGTCGAAAAATGGCCAACCACATATTTCATATGTCACGTTATAACTTTGAGGCTGAAACTCAATTAGCTTATATACATGTTTATGAAGTGAATGGAGCGATTATAATTTTTTAACGTATATTTATGTATTGAGAAAACTACAAAGTAACTACAGAATAACATCTTTGCTAGATTTCTAATTGCAGACTTTTTTTATCAACTTGTTCCTAAAAAGGCCATCATATGAAAAATGTTCATTTGGCCTTACATCACAGTGTTTTCTTAAAAGAATGTGTCATATTATTACCTGAGTGATGTTTTTTGAAATACCTGGATGAGTCTAACCAAGGAAGAGATGTTGCGGTTCATTTACCCTAGTTGTATGTAGACCTATTTGGATCACTATCCCAGGACTGGGAATTATTGTTTTTTTAGGAATGCAACAAATGTATAAGTTCTATTTTGTGTACTATTTCTCAAATAATTATATTTTTATACATTATTGTATTTATTTTAAACATTTTTTTAATGGTGGTCTTATTAGGAGCATAGTGATCCAAATAAGGCCAATCGTAAGCGTCTTGGTTTTACGCAGAAACCACCCTTACATATATAAAAAAATAAAATAAATTGGAGTTAATATTCAAGTAATAGAAGCAAAACACTTCACATATAAGTTCGTGATTTTTGTTGGGTTTGGTGGATAATGTTGGGAAAAAATAAAACTTCTTAATGTGGCCTTATTTGTATCTAATTAAAAATTGGGCAAATACACATTATCTTCTTCAACGCCGTTTATTTTTGACCTAAATCCAACTTTTTTTCAAAAAAACCAACCGGAATAATTAAAAATAATTAAAAAATGTAACCCACCAAAAAATTAACTTGGATCCATTAGAAACCCATCAGTAGAGTAATATGCTTTTTTGTTTAAAAAGCTCTTAAGATGTGCGAAAAAGTTTGTGATCATCAGTATTTCTAATTTGTAGATCAATGCAGTTGTCAATAACACCATTGTAAATGAGTGAATTCTTGACAAGGGTTGAATGGAAGTGGAATTTGATTACCTTGACGTGTAGCATGCCTTTGTTGATGTGTTGGAAATTGATACTTCTGTTTATGAATGAGACATGCAGTCTCCAGTATGAATAGTGAAGGAAGAGGGATTTTCTTGCGATGAAGAGCGGCCTGCAGTGAGCTCTTGGATGTGCATTAGATAAATTTCTGACTGCTCGTTTCTGGAGAACAAAAAAGATTGGAAGAGGTAATTGGAGCATGCACCCTAGAAACTTAGATAGAACTCCACCAATGCGAAATAGACATTGCATGCGACCTCCTTTCCAAGTTGTTGATAAGTTGACCGAACTGAGTAACAACCAGATGACAGTTTTTTGTTAAGCGCTATTATGTGGGGGTAGAATTTTAGATCTTCATCAAATGAGTAGGCCCAAGAATTTCGATTTTACAACAGAACTCACAGCCTCATTGTCCAAAGCTAGATCATTCACTGTGCAATTGAAGCCAATGAGATGCGTCTTTGACATGTTCAGACACAGACGATTTGCATCCCACCAGTACTTAATTTTTTTAATTAAATTTATTAATTAAATGTCGAGGAGGAGCTGACTCAGGTTCTTGTTTTGTCATAGTACGGTGGTGTCGTCCGCGAACAAAGTAAAGTGCCCTGTGATATCTAGTTGGCTGAGATCATTAATATAAAATGAAAACTGGGCCCAGCACTGATCCCTGTGGAACTCCACATGAAACCTTTTTTTCAACAGATGACGTACCATTCAGAAGGACAGATTGGACACGATCACTATAGCTCTCAAACCACGAGAGAGTTTCCCCCAGAAAGCCGTAGACGCGAAGCTTCCGCAACAGAATCTCATGACTCACACAATCGAATGCCTTACTTAGATAAGTCACACAATACCGCATCGGAAGCATCCCCCCCCGTTTAGAGCCCCGAAGACCCCCGACAAAAAATCGAACATTGCGTCCGACGTATTCTTGTTAATCTAGAAGCCAGCTGCCATACTGATTAACAGTTAAAATGTTGTGTTGGTTTAACAATGATAAAACACGATGCTTAACCAGACGTTCAACATGTTTTGAAAGAGTGGACAGAAGGGAAATTGGCCTGTAGTTTGAAGGGCAGTTGTGATCACCTCCCTTGTATAAAGGAATGATTTTCGCAGATTTAAAACAAGTTGGAACGGACCCAGACAGGAAGGATACATTAGCTATTTTCGGGTTCGAAAAAAGGACGGTTCTAGAACGGTTCAAAACAATCGCACAGTTCATCAATCAACTAAATGACAACGGTTCAGCTATCACAAATTTCAATAATAAACTGTGCGATTGTTTTGAACCGTTCTAGAACCGTCCTTTTTTCGAACCCGAAAATAGCTATTGATAACATTGGACAGAACTGAGATTGCGTTAAGCGGTAGCGACTCCAATATCTTGATAGAGATACCATCGTCATTTACTGCTCTCTCGTTCTTCATTGAGTTAATCGTTTGCCTAAGTTCGTGAGGGGTAGTTGGAATAAACATATCCAGGGATTCAGGAACGCTAATATCAGAAAGATATGAGACGGGATCTATTTTGAGAACTAAGGTCTTTAGTTATGATGTTGCCTATAGAACAATAACTATTGAGGAGATTTCCGTCGATGTTGATGGTTTTTTGACTTTATTACTAATTTCGTTTACGATTGCCCATGATTCACGTTGCTTGTTACGAGAGTTTGTAAGGCGTTTAGAATAATAAAGGTTTTTTTGTCATACAAATGATCGCTCTATAGATTTTCCTGTATATTGAGTAGTACGACTGAATCCATGGGTTGTCATTGTAAGATTTTCTGAGACTGTTCAGAAAACGTATATTGGAAGCGGAAGTGCGGATTCTCAGTGTTAACCACTTTTTGTGGTCTTTGCGTTTCGGCCTTATTCTGCGCACAGGAAAGGAAACATTAACAATGTCGACCAAAGCCGTGCGAAAAGCCAGCAAAGGGTCTGCCCCCTGAAGAGTAGGAGTAGAAGCCCAATTGAAAGTGACACAGGCAGCGCGAAAGCTGGCAAAATTGCGGGAACTATAAATTCTTACAAAGCTTTCAGCCTCAGATGATGTAAGTGAGCGCATTGGTATCTTGGCGATAATAGCATTATAATCAGAAAGACCCGAGTCAAAGACATCACAAGAGACATTTTCATGAATGCTAGAGACGATGTAATCTATCGTAGTGGAAGCGGTTTGTGTTACCCTTGTAGGACTATGGACAAGCATATTGAGATTAAAGGACTTGAACAAGTTTGACAAGTTATGAGTGGCCCTGTTGTCCTTATCCTCAAAATTTATATTGAGATCATCGGCAAGTACGATTTTATGATTTGATGGGAATTTAGAGAGAAGCACCTGCAGTCTTTCAAGGAGTACATTTGCATTACATCCCGGAGAACGATACATATACAGACTACAAATAATTTTAATTTTATGGAATTAATAATTGAAAATTTAAACTGCTCCTCAACAACAAGTCATCGTCAGTCATCGAACTTGTCAAAGGCAGAAAAACACTCTGAAATGCACTCATGTACAAGAGCAACTGTACCTCCGTGTTGGGCATATAATCTGCAAAATTTTTAAACGATGGAATACTCATGAATATATAATGGTTCTTCAGGTTACAGCCAATGTTCGGTTAACAGAACTATGCTTAGAAACTTCAACTCCTCCGCAAGAATAAAAAGGTCGTCGATTTTGTTACGGACGGACTGAATATTTATTAGAAGCATCAAGGAGATGTTCGAATCAGAATGTCCTGTGCTAGAGAAGAACCTTGCCCTACAATGCCCGAAAGTTCCCTATCCGTGCTTAACAGGTCCACCGCAATGCTGGCCTCAGGATTGACACGCCTCACGCTATGTCCAACGTGAACACGACACGAGCGGTACGTGCGATGCGGTACGTGCGATGCGGTACGTGCGATGCGGTGAACGTCTGCGATTAAACCTATGTATTTAAATTAGCATGTCCAAAGTAGATGCATTGCGCGGGCGTTGTGGGCGATTTTGTGTACCCGCAAGGCACGCTTTGTTTAAAATACAAACATGTTTGAATTTGCACACAGAACTCGTACGACGAATGCCGACAATGGAAGAATTTATTAATGAAATTCAGAAACGTGATGTTTTATGGAATAAAAGAAATGCATTTGGAATTTGGATCTGCACGTAGCTGTTGATATAAATGATGAAATTCTTTCAATTTTTATCGTTTTCGAAATATTTCATAGAACGATTGCTTTTTCTTCCTTGGCCATTCTTCTTAACCTTTTCAATTTCAGTATACTATTTTTAATAAAAGTACACGTTCTGGTTCCTCAATTTTATAAATGCAAAGCAACACAAGAGACAAGAAGGAACAACGACCGACAATCTCGTGTGCACATTGGACACAAACGCATATGTCGCGTTTTTTCAACGGTGCGTGCGTTCACCGCATCATACGCATCGCTCGAATCGTGTTCACGCTGGACATAGCGTCACACAGGACAAGGCAAAGTTATGTCTCATTTTACAGCTAAATTTTACCTAGATTGCCAAATGTTTACATCGTGAGTTTCTACGCATTCTATATTTACCATTAATTTTAATATTATCGAAAATTCTGATTGAAGTGTTCTTTAAAATGAGAGTTTGCTGGCAAAATGAAACATAATTCAAGTACATCCCATTCCTTGCGGAGGGGTATAGAGAGAAAATGAGATTGGTGTATTTTCCAATAGAGAACTGTCTTTTTAAATAATAAGTGTTTAAATTACCAATCAAGTCCAAGTCAATGCAAATCACAACACTATCACTTGAAGTAAAGTCTGTAGTCATTTGAGTAATCCTGTTTGCAACTTGAATAGTCGGGGAGCTGGCGTCGAAAATATGCAAGAGTTTTCGCAAGGCTCATATTTCCAGAATGAGTAGCATTTTAGTACTACAAAGCTAGGCTACAGTCAGCAGTTCCAGTTCCGGGACACCTGGCGCTGAGATGCGTGCAAAGGTGTATTTTTAATCAACACCTCGCAACAGTTTTCGCAAAGCTGAAAATTAGCAAAGAGCATGCGAATATAATGTAGAACCATAATTTAACAGTCAGACAAAGAAATACGGGGACACGTAGAGTCAGCGCGACTTTGAAGTGGTCAAAAAAATGATGTCACCGAAAGTGTTTTCGCATGGCTGAAATTTGGCAAGGTAATAGTAAAAACAATATATTTATTGAAAAAAACAGTCAGACACTTCTATGTCGGGACCCCGCCAGTCAGCAGTCGATTAGAGTGATATAGGTGGTAGCGCGCGTCAATAGGCATATATGCATGTCGAATAATAATTTCACCAAAAGTGGTTTCGCATAGCTGAAATTTGGCAAGGTAATAGTAAAATAAAATTGTACATGCAGTTAAAAAGTTTGCGGTTAGAAAAAAGCCCGATTCGTATAAATATTACTTGACCATTTAATCAGCAGTACTGTGATAGTATACCTATAGTAAGTTTCATTAAATACTTATAATCGTCGCCGATTTTATAAAATACAAAAAAAAAATTCTAATCACATCTGCCGCTTCCCTTCCCCTAATCTCGACCTAACAGTACCATAATGAAGTTTCCGAATTCGAATGCATATACGCCTTATTCAAGTATACGCGCTTACGCTTGCAACTTACAGGTTTACACTTACTCATTAAGAGAAAAAAAAATGTATTTTACCGTTTCCGATTCCAAATAATTTAAATTATAGAAATAAAATTATTCATCGAAATGGATATATATAGAGTAAAATTCTATTGACGCGCGCTACCACCTATATCACTTTAATCGACTGCTGACTGAGGGAGTCCCAACATAGAAGTGTCTGACTGTTTTCTTCAATAAATATATTGTTTTTACTATTACCTTGCCAAATTTCAGCTATGCGAAAACACTTTTGGTGAAATTATTATTCGACATGGATATATGCCTATTGACGCGCACTACCACCTATATCACTCTAATCGACTGCTGACTGGCGGGGTCCCGACATAGAAGTGTCTGACTGTTTTTTTCAATAAATATATTGTTTTTACTATTACCTTGCCAAATTTCAGCTATGCGAAAACACTTTTGGTGAAATTATTATTTGACATGGATATATGCCTATTGACGCGCGCTACCACCTATATCACTCTAATCGACTGCTGACTGGCGGGGTCCCGACATAGAAGTGTCTGACTGTTTTTTTCAATAAATATATTGTTTTTACTATTACCTTGCCAAATTTCAGCTATGCGAAAACACTTTTGGTGAAATTATTATTCGACATGGATATATGCCTATTGACGCGCGCTACCACCTATATCACTCTAATCGACTGCTGACTGGCGGGGTCCCGACATAGAAGTGTCTGACTGTTTTTTTCAATAAATATATTGTTTTTACTATTACCTTGCCAAATTTCAGCTATGCGAAAACACTTTTGGTGAAATTATTATTCGACATGGTTATATGCCTATTGACGCGCGCTACCACCTATATCACTTTAATCGACTGCTGACTGGCGGGGTCCCGACATAGAAGTGTCTGACTGTTTTTTTCAATAAATATATTGTTTTTACTATTACCTTGCCAAATTTCAGCCATGCGAAAACACTTTCGGTGACGTCATTTTTTTGACCACTTCAAAGTCGCGCTGACTCTACGTGTCCCCGTATTTCTTTGTCTGACTGTTAAATTATGGTTCTACATTATATTCGCATGCTCTTTGCAAATTTTCAGCTTTGCGAAAACTGTTGCGAGGTGTTGATTAAAAATACACCTTTGCGCGCATCTCAGCGCCAGGTGTCCCGGAACTGGAACTGCTGACTGTAGCCTAGCTTTGTAGCACTAAAATACTACTCATTCTGAAAATATGAGCCTTGCGAAAACTCTTGCATATTTTCGACGCCAGCTCCTGGACTAGAAACAGAGAAAATCCTGGATGACTTTCGAGAATTGAGGTTAAAAAAGTCGTCATTTTTTGACGTTTGCGGAAAAACAATATTTTCCGCAAACGTCAAAAAATGACGACTTTTTTAACCCCAATGCTCAATATTGAAGTTTGACTTCACAGACGTCATTTTTTTGGTTACTTTTTTATCCGCGCGTTCCGTGAGCGTACAAAAAAGTACTTTTTTTGTACGCTCACGGCCGGACAAAAAAGTGACGTCACAGAAATTTCCTAGATTTCATCGCTTTGAACACCGTTTGCGGAAAAAATAGCATGTTTTATTCGGAGAAAAGCACTTTTTGTGGCTCGTCTAAAATTGTCTGCCTCACTACGTTCGGCCGTCAAACATTTAGTCTCGCCACAAAAAGTATCACTTTTACTCCTAATAAAACAATATACTATTTTCTACTTCCGAATCCAAAAGTAAGTTTAACTGAGCGGCTGGATCCCTATTTTTAAAAAAAAACTAATAACGGAAACTCAGGAAGAATTAACTATCTACGTTCAATATGCGGATATCGCTCTGGCAGAGCACAGGAATAGTTTTCCTCTGTACTTCTTTCGCTGTGCTGTGCTAGGCTACGCTGCCTTCAATGTGCGGCTAACCTTAGGGCTTCTATCTCCCAGCACTAGTATGTTTATTTTGCTAGGAGAGGGTGCGCTTTGTTTGGGATCATCTTTTTGTGGATTAGAAGAACCGCCGGTCCCAGTAAGTGACGTGTTTTGAGTGAAAAGAGGATCAACAGCAAATAGTTCATGAAACAAAGAGTATCCATCATTTTCTGCGTAGCATCTCCTGCACCCCGACGTAGATCTTGGGACAGGACAGCAGTCGGTCAAAAAATGTTAGTTCAGAGAGTCAAGTCCTGTCGTTTTTCTTTGCCGATCTTAACTTATTCCATAGCTATGATGTTCCTAATGTCAACGGAGGTTATCTCGATCTGATCCTTAGCAATTTTAAAATTGACATAGCTTTAGTATAACAACCGATACTTACGATAGATAAATATCACCAGGCATTGTCTTTTGAATTTAGCTTTGCTCGAGGCTGTGGGGAGACCTTAAACTTTAATTATGAGTATTTCGATTTCAAGAATGCAGGTTTTGGCTCCGATCTGAGATCAAAAACTATAGAGCTATTTCAAAAACCTCGTTAATTGCCAAAATTTTTAAATCAATTAGGGATTTTAATATATTTATCAATGATGTAGTTAATTTTTATCACACAATCGAAATTTTTGTTATTTGCAGATGACCTCAAAATCTATAGAACCTGGATGATTCTTCTAAGTTACAACAGGATTTAAATGGACTGAATGATTGGTGTAGGTTGAATGGCATGACTCTGAATATATCCAAATGTAAGGTCATGCAATTCCACAGAAAGAAAAACATTACCTATATTTAATAACTATAAGATAGATGATGACATTTTGGATAAGGTTGTTGTGATGAAAGATCTTGGGGTATTCTTTGATAAGGATTTGAATTTCAATAGCCATGTTAACTATATAACAAACAGGGCGTTGAAGGTGCTAGATTTTTTTTTTACGATTTATTAAAAGAACGTTACTTGATTTTAATCATTTTAATGACATAAAATTGTATGAAAACTTTGTACCTCGCCTATGTGAGATCTATACTGGAATATGCTTGCCCGGTATGTGCTCCATATTATAAAACTTATGTTGAACAGATCGAACGCATACAGAAAAAAATCTTAAGGTTTGTGGGTTTTAAAATGGGAATTTCGATGGAACAGGTAATATATGAGGAATTGATGAAAACAATAAATTTGCCAAGTCTAGAAAACGGAGAATAGGTACTCATAGATATCCGCACACTTTTCAAAATTCTTAATTCCTAGATTGACTACCCCAAGCGTCTAAACAAAATATCACTGCATGTTCGACAAAGAGTGCTGCGGAAGTTTGATCTATTCCATATACCATTTCACCGAACAAATTATGGAGTATGCCGTCTGCATTGACAAGATTTTGTATAGAGGCCAACAAAATAAATGAGGAGTGTGACATTGACTTTTTCTGTGATAATATATGTATGGAATTAAGAGAAAAATTGAGACTGCGACATAGGACTGCGATATTGTAACAAATTTCATTTTATTGTATTTACTGTTATCATTGTTAAAATGGCTGATGCTCTGTGAATAGTAAATATACTATTTATTTATTTATTTATTTATTTTCCAGAGACAGTAGGTATAGACTAAATCACGATAGAAAGTGAAGTTGACAGTTCGCGTTGACATTTTTAGTAAACTTTTTCTTTAGGTTGTCAGCATGCGTTAGCGCTTCGATTCCGTCAGCTGGGATGAACGACAGGGTCGTATTTAGAAAAGTGATATACATTTCAGAATAAAAATTTATTTTCAATTTCTTTAAAGGAAGTTAAGTTATTAAAATCCAAAAATCCAAAAATTAGAGTCCAAAGTAAACACTTATAAAAAGAGTAAACACTTAAATCCAAACTAAAACCAGGTTTGAAACGCAACACCGAAACACAAAGGCACAGAACACTACATAAATAACCAAAAAACCGATTGCGATAATAACAAATAAAAAAATAATGCGGAAATAGTGTTTCACAAGACAAGATTTCTTGTCTTGCTGGGCCTATTCTTGTCTTGTCTTGCAAAGCAAGACAAGAAATGAAATTCATTCTTGTCTTGCCCGACTCTTGCAGAAAAAAATCTTGTCTTGCAAACAAGATTTCTTGCAATTTCTTGTTCTTGCATTATTTGTTTTGTGACGTCATAGCAAGAGTTTTGCTTGCAAGAGTCTTGTTGCAAGATGCTTGATGCAAGACTCTTGCATGATTCATTACGTTCAAAAGCGTGCCGGGGGCGTGAATGGTAGAAAAACACGACGGTTTTCTATCACACACTTCGGTTTCACGACGTGTTTCATTGCGACGATAAAAACCGTCGTGTTTCATCGTAGTCTGTGGGGCCCTTTATTGGGCCCCATACACTACGTTCTTTCTCATCGGTTTTCATCGCGACGATGAAACACGTCGTGCCAAAACCGAAGTGTGTGATAGAAGAACACGACGGTTTCCTACCACACACTTCGGTTTTGGACCGACGTGTTTCATCGCGGCAATGAAAACCGATGAGAAAGAACGTAGTGTATATAAGATTATTATTGGTGTCATTGTCATTAATAACGTGGTTGTCATCTTTACTGGTTTAAAGGCTTTTTTTCGAGGAAACAGTTTCAAAAACCGTTTTAAAACAGTTTCAGCTCTAACGTCACTATTTTATGCACTACAATGCTAACAGACCTTAAAACAAATTCGACTTGACTCCTTGATGGTTGAAAACGAAAAGGCTTTCACATTGAGCTTAAAATTCAATATTGTGTGTGCAGTGTCGCTGTCCATCATGACCAATAATTTTCCTAGCCATACTTGCTGCAAGAACTGTTAGAAACTGACATCTGTTTGAGTGTTTCAAAACTACAATTTCAAAACGTTTTGTCGCAAAAAAATGCCTTTAACTTCATAAACTGACATGCTGACATTTTTATCTCGTGGTTAGCTACCGCAACGTTGCCAAAATTAATTCAAAAATATGCAGAGAAGGAGACTTCATTTTTTTGCTAGATTTCTTGCAAGATTGCAAGAGTCTTGCGGAATAATTTCTTGTCTTACTTGGCAACTTCTTGTCTTGTCTTGCTTTGCAAGACAAGAAATTTAAGAGAGTCTTGTCTTGTTCTTGCAGCAAGAACAAGACAAGAACAAGAAATTTGCAAGAATCTTGTGAAACACTATGCGGAAACGGCAAAAAACTGAACGATTCCACACAAAAATTCGAAATTCAAAATTCAAAGACCCGAATCTGATATTTTTATGTGTCAAATCAAAATGTCATGTATCATTATTTGATAGTTGTCGAAAAAAGGGACAGATCTGGGGATTTTATTTATTTTCAACTGGTGAAAATAACGGTCAAAATTCAAACTCTATCGTGAATACGACTAAAATCTGTTTTTTTTTTAAAGATAATTCCTCAAGTCAAAAATTTAGTAACTATGTTGAATGAAATTTGAAAGCATTGACAATTTTACATTGTATTGCCAACCTAATGTCAGTTTGACTTTTATCTTTAAAAAAAAAACGCACTTTATATAGGTTGTTTTTTTATATATTGACACCCCACCTACAGCCTTTACCTTTACAGGTAGAATAAAGGTGTAAATACAAAAGTTGTACAGTTTTAGCTAAATTTTTAGAATAGTATTTTTAAAACTGTAAAATCAAATATGTTAAAGACGGCTTAACCAAATACAGAAAAACTATATATTTTTGGCATCGGAAAATTGTGCTCTTCAAGAATATAGAACATAGAATATATACCTTTTTCACTTATTATTGGCGTAGTGGCGTGCCATATGGAAATTTGGCAGGTTGACCCTCGAATAATAATGACAGTATATGTCAAATTTCAGACAGTTTTAAGTGTGGTTTACATAATTTCGTAAGTGCCGCGGTATTAAAATTTTCTGGCCTATCCTATCTGGCAAATCAAATTTGACACATTTTTCAATGCATTTTTCAATAATGCTATATTATAAATCTAATGACATTTTTTAAAATTCGGCATTGTCAAATTTCTTTCGTATTGAAGATGCCGGAAATAATTTCAGAAGAAAAAAAAGGGAAATATTAAAATGTCATGATATATTTGAGGTAGGTATAACTTAAATGTAGATGTGAAGCCATTTCTTACCCAACCAACATTTTCCTTAAATTTAAGGTGGGAACCAGGACTATTCAAAGAATTTTGACTGGACAATACAGGGGCGTATTAGACGTTTATGGAGAACTAAAAAGCGGATCATTTTGAAAATTTGGCAACCGGGATAAACGACCATGATCTACACTTTAAAAATATTTTTGACCATGCGGTGTTGCCGCTTCTACTTTAAACTAGTGGCAACATCACTATTTTAAATGAAACACCCCGTATGTGATTGCATATTTGGATTCTACGCAAAATTCTGAGCAGATTTCATGTGATATACCCTAATACCTAAGTTCAACTGTTTTGGAAATATTGACAGTTGAAAATTGACTTTTTGAAACTTTGACAGGCTGTAAAACCTGAACGGTTAATTTTAGAGGAAAACCGATTTTACATTCCTATCTTAGATTTTTATAAACTATCATTTGACACCAACTTTGAATTAAATCCATGATTAAAAATTTCAGTTAAATTTAATCTCCGGTTCGACATTCATAAGGGATAGGCACGTCCAGAAGAAGAAGAAATAAAAAAATTAAAATAGAAGAAATGCCGTTGGACCAAACCCGAAAAAAAAGTTACTGCAAAAACATATTTATGCTATAGACCTATCTATTTTACCAGACAAAGAGGTAATAATACGAAATCTTTATTAGATAGAAAAAGATGCAGAACGCTTATTGCGCAAGACGAGGCAAAACGTACCAAATTATGTTAGACTTACGTATAGCAATCCGTTCTTATTATTTGCACGGGATAAAAAAGGAAGGAGGAAAATCGCGTGACGTGCAACCTATCTGTCAATCAAAAACACACAATTGAAAATCGATCACTTGTCAAGCTGCGTCAAGTTGAATATCAAGCATTATTTTATCCTTGTCAGACCACGGACAATGAACACGGACAAGGAGATGCCCAGCGTGCAAAAGGATTATTTTACACCTGTACTAGTTAGCCAATAAAAATGCATTGCCTCATGTTGCGCGCGCATACAGGTAAAAATAGATAGGTCTATTGAGCTTACTGTTATGGTTACGTTTAATTAATAAATTGAATAATTTTACTATTTGAATTTACTCAGATATTTTACACATTCTGGCAACTCGGCTTTCTGTTTCATAACCCTGAAATTTGAAAAATAATTTGTCATCAAATGTCATTATTATACGAGGGTCAACCTGTCAAATTTCCATGGCACGCCACTACGCCAATAATAAGTGAAAAGCAAATAGTGTAGGTATCCCATTTGAAAAAAGTTGTAAGCATGCAACATTCCACATTTGTGACATTCAATTTTTGTTTCTGACGATGGATTCTAAAAATTAAGCTAAAACTGTACAACTTTTGTATTTACACCTTTCTTGTACCTATAAAGGTAAAGGCTGTAGGTGGGGCGTCAATATATAAAAAAACACCCTGTACATAATAGTGGTTTACGTCAAGCTTTTCCATTAGGGGTCACTTAATTTTTGTCTCGTATAATTATTATGCCATCACTTGGCCTGAGGTAAAAATCACTAATTGCATGGATCAATAATATAACTTATCTCCTATGTGCACTTACTAAAAAAACAATAAGTACCTATGTGTACTTTAATATTCCATTAAGCAAATTTGTATTGGCAATTACCGAGCTTCCTGGGCATTACAAAAATCATCATCTTGAGTACCTAGGTACTCTTAAGTGAGTCCAATAATCTACAGAGCTTTTATTTATTTTCATGTTTGTAACTAAAAGCTGTTATATAGTTGGTAAACATTTTAAATTGATTGCTGGGGATCCTTGCAACTGTGTTTTTTTTTTAAATCAAACTTGTTTATTATCAGGTGATAATTAGAAATTGTATAATAACTTGAATTTTGATTTTCAAAATGCAACGTTTTGTTGATAATTATTTTTTGTTAAATTTTTGATTCGTTAGGTTAACATAATTTTGCAGGAGCTCTGAAAATTACACTTAAGTTGGGATGACACGCAATCTCAGTTGCTCAACGTGAAAATTTGCGGATCTTTCATAATCAAAGTCGAAAGATAGCTTCATTTTTTTAAAACAAAAATGTTGCTGACAAAGCCGTAGGTACTAAAATAAAGTGTAAAAACTCAAGCTAAAACAACAAAGTATATACAACAGGGTAGAACAAAGAATTACATTCCTTTTTTTATATGATACAAAATTTAAATCATTACAATAGAAATCCACATATCACTCGCAGTCAAAAACCATGGTCAAACAAATATAGGTATTACCTTAACCAGTTACCATGGTTTAATTAAAATAGTCAAGGCTAGTATGCTTCATTAACAAAAAAAGCCTCAACCTGCTTCCTAAAACTCTTGTAGCATCCAAGCATTCTTATATCTATTGGAAGGTGCGATTGAATAGTTTTAACCTTCATATATATTTTTTTTACCAGTTGTGAATGTGGTATGGGCAAACCGAGCAGAATACTGGAAGAGTATTATAATGCTTGTCCACCTCCAGCTCATCCTCGTAATTCCTGATTATCATTGCACACCATTTCCATTTCCAATATAAACAGCGAATAAAGGATAGCTTGCCTGATGAAGAAAAGGCGACAGAAATCGCCAGTCCTGACCCTAAATGTACAACGGATTGTTCTCTACTGAAACTGAATCACTGAATCAAACAATGAACAGGGCAGAAACCCCAAAAGCATACGCCATAGGTGACACTTCACCAAATCGTAGTATGTATTCCTAGCAACCGCGACATCCAACCTCCCAGGTATCACTCTTAAAGCAAAACATCCTGAAGAAACCTTTTTACGAACGCGATCTCCAAAATTGAGGTACTTATCAACTGTGAGGCCTAAGAATTTGTAGCGGTTTTGTTGAGTTACAGGATTATCATCATCCAGGTGAACATTATCTAGTTCGCATCTAAAGTTCAGAACATTGGTTGTCGAAATATTGAAAATTGGAGTCGCACCAGGTCTTTACCCTCCTCAAATCTTCATTGACATATCATTGTTCATTTTTTCCACGTCTGAACCGTGTCACAATAAGATGGTCGTATCATCCGCAAAAAGAGTAAACTTTCCTGAAATTGGAATGTTGGGGTAAATCATTGACGTAAACTAGAAATAGGATAGGTCCATAGCACAGAGCCCTGTGGGATCCCAACATAGAAGTTCATTAATTTTGACTAACCATCCTGCGATCTACCCCACAAGTAGGAGCGAAACCACCTCAAAGCAGCGTCCTCACAACTATACCATTCGAGCTTTCTCAGCAGTATCTCGTGATTCATACAATGAACCGCCTTGGACAAGTCACAAAACACTGTCGAGACCACCTGCCCACCGTTATAGAGCAGCTCAAAAAAACTGAAAATGGCAACACCAGTACCAATCCTCTCTCGAAACGACGAAAACCCAACTGTTGGGCGCTTAGGAGCCAAGCCCACGATTCTTTGGATGTGTTGCGAGAATTTTTGATTCTCTCATGGTAATTCATGAGCGAGTCTTATGGAATTTCGGTTGATTTTACGATACTTATGAAAAAGATCTAAGAATTCTAACAAATTTAAATAAAATTTCAACACCGTCCTATTGTAATTAAATTGTAACGCAGATGAAAGTCTCTGCTCTGCATTATAAGTGCTGGTATCTATTCTAAGAAGGATAGGTTCATATGGTGAAATTTATTGACAGTGGCTAACCGCAAAGTCACATGTTACACACACCTAATGAAGATCAATGAATAATTTCATTCAAAAGACTCAAATTGTATCAGTGAACTATCAGTGAATTCCTGAAAAAGTGCAAGTACCGTAAAATCAGGTGACTTGAGACGATTTTGACTTTCAGCAAGCGATATTTTAGAAACTATTTAACTTAGCGATGACTTAAACACGTCAAAAGTTGAGTCTTGACCTGTAGAATCGGTTTTATAAGTTGAGTTTTATGTGAATAACGAGTTACCCAGGGTTTTTTAGTTTTTTTTACTGTCTCATGTCAGACGCTTAGGTTGGGTTACTTGAGACAACCATATATTTCAAGCTTTTGCTCATGTTTCCAACCAAAAGGATCACTTGAGACAAAAGAAACGTTCTTTAAAAGGTGGCTGCTCCTAGCGCTAGCAGGTTTGATATTGTCACACCAACGAGTGCTTGAAATCTGAAAATGTCTTTTCAAAAAAAGCGGGACCTAATCTTTTCCAGGCAAGTTATTTTTCTTGAATTTTTGATCACCCCGTCCGTCTTTACGACTTTACTAAACGTTTTAAGTCGTTTCCCATAATAAGAAAGCCCCTACGGCAAGAAACTCCTAAATTTTCCACAAAGTCTCTGCTCCTATTCCACTATAAAGACTATTTGACCACCGGGATTTTTTGTATTAAGATTATTCACTTTTCGTTGAATAGTGCACCTAAGAAATGCCATATTTTTTTGATAATATAATAAAAACCATTGAAAAAGGCACATACTAACACTCTGAATAATTTTGGGGTGACTTGAGACAAGTCTCAAGTCACCCGCATCAACCGCCATTTTACCTTTTCATATATATACTTTTTTTTTTCTTAAAAAGGAAAAGTAACTTACTATATATTCCAAAAGATGCACAAAATATCAATCTATTTCTGAGCAAAGTTTCAATAGGCAGTCCTAGACAGTATAGGGACAGGGGACAGTATGCAAAGTTATTCAGCAATTTTTTAGTTGAACAATTACATAAATGCGTAAAAAAATGCACAAAAATTAACTTATCGCTTCGGCGGTGGTCCAAACATTACTATAACACGTCTTGACAACCCTTAAGTCGAATAAATACGATTGGCGCCCAAATGCATCGGATATATTATTGCCAGGTATATATTTGGTTTTCTCAAAAGTTTTGTCTCAACTCCCCGGCCGTCTCAAGTCACCCAGTTTGACGGTACCTACAATATCTAAGAACAAATTTCAGGGTTCAACATTAACATTATTTTATTAAGTAGAAGATTTGTTTTAGAGACACACTATAATATAACTATATAACACCGAAGGTGCTCATAAATAAATCTATTATCAGTAATTTGTAAAAATCCAACTAATACATAGTAATAGAGCAGACAATTATAATTTCAAATTGCCCATTGATTCCTATTAGGTACTGATAGGTTAATCAGTTCAAACTTTTACATCATTGTTTGAGAACTGACCCATAACACTTAAAATGGAAATTTGCTAATCGTTTTAATCTCGGGGGTGAATATCCTATTAACAAATGCTCAATTTATTAACTTGATGTTAAGTTCCTATAAAGGATACACATTAATTTACGTACTCAATGGAATCTATGAATAATAATCTTAACTATCTGGTTTCGCAGAAATTTCAGATGAGTGAGTCCTTTATATGGTCTTCCGGACTCAAATGTATTTTTTCTACTAGCGTGCGTAAAGTACTCACTTTACGCACTATTCAGAAGACGTAAAATTTCATTTCACACACTAGTGCGTAAAGTAATTCACTTCACACACTGGTGCGATTGGTGCGTAAAGTAATGTCAATGGCAGATGTCGACACTGTCAATTTAGTATTTTTAATTACTTCACGCACTAGTGCGTAAAGTGAAAATACTTCACGCACTAGTTCGTGAAATATTTGTCTAAATCTATTTTTTCACACATATTTGATTGGTAGTAGAAAAAATTTTGTATGCAATACGTGCGTAAAGCACCTTTTTTCACTCATGTGATTGTCGCACTCGCCTTCGGCTCGTGCGTCAAAATTCACATTTGTGAAAAAAGGTTCCCTTTACACACTTGTTGCATAAATAACTATTATTTAAGGCATTTAAATCAAATCATGACAGCGATATTACAACGCGCCTTACACTTAAATTCTGTCATGGCACTGTAATTTTTTAGATAATTTCCGTCTATGAATTTCTGATAAAACGTCAACGTATTTGGTAATTTTTTGTTAAATTGCTCACGTAATTTCGCAGAAATTTTAATGAATTGTAGTAAATATATGTAGGTGTAGGTATATACCTAACAAATTTAATAAATTTTAATGGCAGCTCTCACTACGAACGATAGTTCCTATAGCTGTTTTTTTTTTAAATATACATATAGAGGTATATCAGCACATGTTTCTAATTACTTTTTTTAAGTAAGTAAGGAAAAAAGCGTTAACCTGTCAATAAGCAAATGAAATAATACATAATTATCGATAATGATTCATTATTATTATTTTTTTTTTTAGGAAAAACTAACTATTGCCTAAAACCTGTTCTATTACTTCCAACCAAAAATCGACTACCCACTATATGCGTTAATACTACACATTTGGTTACTGATGTACCTACTATAAAAAAAGGGGAAAAACTAATTAGAATATTAGATAATTAGAAACGCTAGTTGAGCTTGGTAAATAGATAATAATAATAGATGACTAACATTTAGTAAAAATTATGCAACAAGTAACGATATTAGCAGGAAATTTTAGAATAAAATGAAACGAGATAAGAATGATGCCATCGGATACAGAATGATTTATTAGAATTTTTAATCGTACCGTACAATATAGCAGCGTCAAACCAAACATTTTCTACCTTCTGTTATCTGAAATCTGTCAAATTGGGGAATTTATGCACAATGTTACATCACTGTCTGCTGGCTAGAAAGTTCGCAAATGGAATTTCGATAGTAAGACGGTGAGTCGTGATTTAATTTTGTGACTACAGTTATGCTTGATTGTAGTTGAACAAAGAGTGCGTTGTAGAATTTTTGTTTTATATTGTCTTGAATGAAGGTAAATTAATTTTGAAAAAGTAGTCTCGCACCTATCTGCGAACTCGCCTTACATAACACTACACAAAAGGAAGTAAATAGGTGGTAAACTGTAGGTATTTATGAACGTATTCATGAATTTTCCATTTTTTGTCTCGCACCATCCATACCATAGAAGATTTACAAAAAATTTCACTTTCTGTTTCTATAAACTCAAATGTTCTTATACCTCGGTGCTTAAATAAATTTCTCTGACATAGCATTGTCAACAATATCCAAAGTTGTAGAAAAACTCATCAAAAAACCTCTGGACCGCGGGGGTGTTCTGTTCTGTGACTTCTCAAACGCCTTTGACTTTGTTAGTCACAGAATATTGCTGATGAAGTTAGAGGTCTACGGAGTTCAGGTTGTGAGCTTAAAGTCGTTCGAAAAATACTTACATATCGCAGTCAGTGTGTCACCCTGACATCAAACAATTGTCCATGGGATGGGGTTCCACAGGGATCAGCCCTGGGACCAATATTATTCTTCATATACATCAATGATCTCTATCTTGATATATCACGAGTCTTTGCTACGTTCGTGGATGATTCAACGATTGATGTGTGGCACAGAGGAAGTCCAGATGAGCTGGTCCAGGTGATTCTGATGACAACAGGGCCATAAAGCGTTGGTGTGATGCACATAAATTGCTTTTTAACTTTAGTAAGACTCAGGTGCTTAATGGGTTCCGATATATATTCATTCAATGAATATCATGGTCGTCACAAAGAATTTCATTGTTCTCTATCAAATCCTCTCTAAGTAGCAAATTTCTTGGACTTCAACTTGACGTTTATTTCAAATTCCAGTCGTATATCACTGCACTCAACAAGAAACTTGCTTCTGATTGCTACTGATTTTCGAGCTGTCGCCACAAAGGATGCAACCATAAAAAATCTGCATATTTTGCATTAATACAATCTCGACTTTCCCATGAACTACCTTTATGGGGCTGTTGTAGCCAATACCTGTTTCAATCAGTACTTACACTCCAGAAGCGAGCAGTGTGCTTTATCGCTGGTGCTTAATCAAAAAAAAAGGCGCCAAGCGGCGGGTTTATTCAGAAAACAAAGCACCAAATTGGGTGCTAATATTACAGAGAGTTCAACAGTACAAGTAACTTTCATATATACTTATAGGTAAGTAAATCAAATATGAGTCGAAATATAAATCAACATGTAAGTCAGAATAAATGAGTCAAAATCATTGTGTTAGCTACGTCTAACGCAGCTACAAGTGTATAGAATTAAGCTTAAACTAATAGACGTGGTTTAAAGTTCCTATTGAGCTATTTACAGAAATGACCTACCTAACTAATGCTATCCTAATTTATGTTACAGAATAACGGAATGAGCACCATAAGTCTAATCTATGTGATGAAAACAGATGGTAGAATTGGAGACAGGCAAATGATATATGATCCTAGAGCAATTTTGCTCATTGTCCCTCTTTTAAGTTTGCTTTCATAGCTTTTGCATTTGTGTTGCGTTATGGTGCTAGGAGGAAAGTAATAGTAGGTCAAAGTGTCAGAAAATTGTATCTTCATCCCTGGAGGAACTCCAGGAAAATAGGATGGTGAAGAAAGTTTGTTAATTCACTGGGTGCTATGGGCTATTGAGGTAGACTGCCTATTAAGGTAGTTCTTGCATGGATTAATGAAATTCGGACAGTTGTAAATTCTATGTATAGGATCGTCAATTTCATTTGGGCAAGTTATACAATTCCCATTCGTCTCCTTCCCAATGCGATGGAGATGTGTTCTGAAGGGACCATGCCCTGTAAGTATTTGTGTAGACGTAAACGTACAGGTTCTTGGCCTCTGGGAAACTACAGGGATGAAGGCGTGGGTGGTTCGGTCTTTCGTTAACATATCCCATCTTTCCTGCCAAGTAACCAGGATTTCTTACTGAAGTCGTCTATGTAATTGCTGAATGGTGTCAAATTCATCTCTATTTAGCCTCAAGTTTTGAAATACAATTTCTCGCCGCCCCTGCTTCCATTGCATTTTGGACCGTTTTGAAAGTAGTGCCAAATCAAGCGGGGAACGCCCGCCAAGACCCCGGCAGCGTCCGTCGACACTGATCTATATTCCCTGGCCAATATCCTATAGAAGGTGCCGTATAAGGTATTGAATCTTTTTTTATTGTTTGTCATTTCCAATCTGTTACCCCAAATTTGTATTCCATATGACACTATCGGTATAATTGCACAATTGTAGATGGTGGTCATCGATTCTTTGAAGTCAGTGTTCCATGTCCTTTTAATCTTACCCCTGAGAGCCATTGTGATTTTTATTGCTCTTTTGCATGTTGTTCTGATCGAGCGTGATAGGACATTTCCTTGCGAGTGCGCATATCCGTAGATATGCTCGGTGAAGGTAAGACCTTTGTCAATTACGATGCCTAGGTATTTGTAAGAATTTACTATCTCTACGGGTTGCCCTCCTATTCTTGTGGCCAGGTCCCTGTGATGTTGTCTAGGAGGGGATTTATTTACCATTATTTTGGTTTTGGTTGTTGAAATCGAGAGCTTGCACGAGGTTGTCCAGGCTACTATCCAATCAATGGCCTGTCTTACAAGTGTGGCCAGGTGTCCTCTGCCATTGCTCTGCACCACCACGGCAAGGTCGTCCGCATATGCAAATATGTTAGAATCTGGAGGAAGGTTACCGTTCAGGAGTTCATCAAGAAGGCAGTTCCACAGAGTTGGACCGAGTACTGAGCCCTGTGGACAACCCATGGTAATTCTCTTGCTCACACTACATTTTCCCTCCGAGTATTTGACCTCTAGGTCTGATAGATACGATTTGATCAGTTCAATAGTATTATGCGGTACGCCTTTTCTTCTGAGGTCATAAACTAGTTCCGGCTATCTCATACAGTCGACAGCGCCAGAGATATCGAAAAATATGGTTGCAACGTATTTGCATTGGCTGTTTCTGATGAGGTTAGTATAGTCCTGAAGGGCGGTAATTGTCGAGGAGCCTGTAATGAAACCGTATTGGCGGGGCGAGTGGAACCTGGGGTTGAGGTCTAGCAATCTTTTCTTTATGATATTTTCAAATATCTTGCCAAACTCCGGTAGTAGGGTGATTGGCCGGTAATTCTTCGGATTTGCATGACTGCCGCTTGGGTACTTCAACAAGACATGTAGGACTCCCTTTTTCTATTCAACTGGGAAGTATGATTGTTCCAGACATGCGTTATAAATTGCAAGTAAAAATTCTCTGATGTTTGGGTATATGGCCTTGATTAGTTTGCCTTTTATAAGGTCGTATCCAGGGGCCTTGTTACCAAGGCCATGCACAATAGAGTCTAGTTCTTCTGCTTGTAAGGGTACGTGTTCAGGTCCATGAGGGAGAATCGGTTGCAAGGTTTCAAAATCTCTCAATTTTCTTGTTTGCCTAGGAGTCAAGTCCTCTGCAGCACCAGGCAGCAGTCGCAGCAGAAAATTCATTGACTCCTCCGGTGTTCATGTGTGTCCGTTACCCTGTGCAAAAGAGCACAGCGGTTCTTTTTTTGTGAATTTTTCTGTGGCCAACTTGTATACCGTACCCCATGGATCAGTCTGCAGACTCTCTTCTATACAAATCGTCTCCAAGAGTCGTGCTTTGCCTGGCCCATAGCCTGTTTGAAGATTTCTCTGTGGGCAGTCATTTGGTTAAATAGATAGTCTCGGTCTTGTTGGATCACATTCGAGTATAAGAGCCTTTTCCTTCGATGGTAAATTTTTCTAAACCTTTCCACTCTGCTGGTCCACCAGTTCGGCCTGTTCGGGTACTGCCTGACGCGAGCGGAATTTGCTATGTTGATATGCTCATGAAATCTAGCAACTATTGTGTCAATTGATCTTGGGCTGTCAGGCTGGGGCAGCCTCCCAACTTCTGTGACGATGTTACGTATCTCATTATTGACTGTGTTCATATTTAGTTTTGTAGGGTCCAGGATATATCGGTTTTTAGAAGGTTGTGTCCTAGGTTCGTTTAGGACGAATAGTATGCAATTGTGGTCCGCGATGTTTAGCTCTCTCTGGACCTTCCAGTCCACAACCGCACTTATTAGGCCGCTGGTAATATGCGTCAGGTCGATGATGCTGTGCCCATTTACCGTCTCAAAAGTTGGCGGATAGTTTGGCCCATTGCATATTGCTAGGTCGTTAAATATTATAAATTCTTCCAATATCCCTGCACCAGCATCGTTATTGTTATCATACCATACCATCGATCTGCAGTTGAAATCGCCAGCCAGAATTGTTTCACCCAGGAGACTGTCTGGAAGTATAGGTTTGCCCTGATCATTGGCAATTCCTAGAATAAAGCCATTTATGTTAGTGTTGGGTGGTCTATATACAGAGATGATATTTACAATTTTGTCACGAAACTTAATACTAATAACAACCCTATAACTATCTGAGAGGTGCTCATTAAAAATAAAATCTAGGTTGCCATGCACAACAATGCAAGCGTAGAACCTGTTGTTGTTGGTGGAACATACTTTCAAGGGCCCTGCTGTGGGGATTTTAAAGTTGTTATTATTTTGATAGCAGTAGCTCTCTTGGAATATTCCAACATCAATATTATTTGTTTTCATGTAATTTAGTGTCTCAATAGTAGCAGTTCTAGAAAACTGCAAGTTAGCTTGAATTACAGATAAATTATTCATTAAAGTCAAAATCAACACTATCAAGGTAGTCCCTCGGGTAGTCCTGTAGCCTTGCTTCATATACTGGACACTTCTTGGAGCCTGCGTCATGTTCTAGGTCTCTCTTTCCTGCACGCAAACAGTTTGCGCACTTCACACTACCCTGCACTTTCTTGTTGGCACAGTCCTTCGACTCGTGGTCCACGCTTGCGCAAAAACCACTTCTCAGAATTGCGAAACTTTGCAACATGCCCGAAACGTTGGCACTTGAAACACCGTGAGATATGGATGTAATCCTCTGCGTTGCATGCCTTCCAGCCAAAATATACTCTGCTTTGTTGTTTGAAGAATTGCCTAACTTTGGGGTGAACTTCCAATACCCAGTTTGGGTTGTGTCGGGCGTCCTTAGAGCCCACTTTGAATAGAACTTTGTGCCATTTATCAGGTGTGTCCACCTCCTCAGGGATGTTGCTGCCAATTTCCTCCAGGACTTCCTTTTCTGACAGGTCTTTCGGAACGCCATAGACAATAATTCTCGGCCAGAGTTTTTCAACTAGGCGTGCCATAAGTTTGGATTCCTTGAGATAATTGGAGTTGATCAGACCAGCAATGTTAGGATCGGTAGATTCAATCGAGACCCCTTTATCTCTTACCAAGACCACCCTATCAGGCTTTACGCCCAGCCTTCGTGGGTCCAGTTTGAGCAGAGCCACTTTTGTTTCTTCGGAAGTTGCAGGTGGATTTGTGGTGCCATCTTTGGGATAAATTATAGCCTTATACTTTTTCTGGGCTGGAAGGCTTGAGGAAGGCAAGTTACGTCCAGGTTGCTTTAGGGCCATGGCATAATTAGCCTGGATGTTGTTAGCTGGCTGCTTATCCAAGGCCTCGCATTTATAGTTTTCACTACCAGCTCCTTGAGGTTTTCAGCATCGTGTTTTCGCACCAATTGTGCATTGATATTGCGAAGGGCTCTTTGTATGGAGTTTATTGCATCAGTGCATTCCCTCTTACGAGTAATAGTGTCCTTGGACGAGGTAACGAAAGCCAGCAAAAGTTTCAGGCCGCTATGGATTAGTTGCATATCGTCATCCTCTGTGGTCTCAGTGGTCTCAGGAAAGAGTGATTGTGACCTTTCGCGACCCGTGGGTGTCATCCCTGGTTTAAAAGTTCGCATTTGTCAAAATTAAAAACTCTTGTCTTTGATCCGAAAACAGCGGATCGGGCAGATCCGGCGTGCAGATGGGGCCGAGGTGTTGTCTCCAGTTGGAATAGATCAAGCAGACAAAGTGGAGTGGTAATATTCCAACAGGTATTTACCTGTTCAGGTGATTTTCAGGTAATTTTTTGCACTTACCTGTGCAGGTAATTTCAGGTAATTACAGGTATTTACCTCTCCAGGTATGTTACCTTTATACCTGTGCAGGTAAGAACAGATATTATGTAGGTATGACAGGTTCAGGTGAAAGGTGGCTTACCTTTGTTTGTCACTCACTTTTGATTTGTCAAAACTTTTCTTACCAATTCTGCCTGATCCAGGCAAAATCCTCCGATTGTTTCTTCTGCTCACTATTCACTTTAATTTATTTCAGCTTCCTGTACAAAATTTGGAATTTTTCGGACTCTTCTTGATACGAAATTAACGATTTTTGTAGAGCGAAATTTACACCTTTTTCTATTTTGATAGGAACGTATTAATTGCTTCTTCAGTAGAACACTGCAAACCTTTATTTAAAAAATATCCTATAAATTTGCCTTGTCTTTTTATCCTTAAATCGGTTAGTCTCATACATGAACACTTATCTTCGTTCCCTGTACAGGGTGGTCCAAATTGGACACTTTCTTATGGAAACACCCTTTATTTTTAGAGAAAGAAAAAAATGAACCCCCCACTCTGAGGCTCAAATTTCATGAAATCTTGATTGGTGCAAACCGCATTTTGATATCTTCGACCGTTTAGCCGCTAGAGGGCGATTCTCGATTTTGAGCAATATTGTAAAGCCTCCATAACTTTTTTGTTTATGAAAATAATATTCATTTCCGTAAAGACCTTTTGGAAGCACTTTTTCAAGCAGAGTTCAGTGACATTCTCAGTTTTTTTCTGTCTGGCTTCGATTATGAGATCTTGACCATAATCCGATTTTTTTCAATAGGACACCCTATATATTATTAGTTCCTTAGAAAGCTATGCTTTCGCTGATTTCAATGATATAAAGTTCGATAGGTTTACCTCTAACAGTTTTCGAGAAAAAAAATAATTTCGGTTTTTGTCATAAGAAACAATGTGTTGGAAAAGGACTTTATCTCTGTAAGGAAACTGAGAAAGTTCTCTTTCTAACACATTGTTTCTTATGACAAAAACCTTGAATTGAATAATAGGAAAAAATCTCACTGTGAAAGGATATGGGTTCTAAGTAATATTTTTCTGGAATTTCCCGAAATATTAACCCATATCTTTCGATAGAATAATAATCTATGAGTAAAAGCTACGCAAGAACCACATTAGACTTATCAGTTTCATTAGGTAATTCAAATAATCTAAAAGTATTTTCTATATCTACCTCTACTCGATTGGAATTTTCTAAATTAATTAGTGCACTAATGACTATGAAAAATCACTATACGCAATTCATTAGCAAACACATCGTATTGAGATAAACAAATACTTTGGAAAAATTCAATTTTCTACTATACTAGTCTATAAATAGGTACATACCTACCGACAAATGCCCGATGTTTATAAGAAAAACATAAGTATAATAATTTTGTGAAAAAAATTTATACATTAAAAACTAGTTTTTTTTTTTATGCAACAAGATAATAATACCTAATTGGATTTAGAAGTAATATTTTCTGAATGCAGAGATAAGAAGATCGCAGACAAAAAGATTTGCAGAATTTTTTTGATGAAATTGAAAGATTGAAGAAAAAAAACTTTGACTTCTGGCAAATGATTAGATGTAGTTAATTCGTAAATACCTATACCAAAGTTTGCCTATAAGTACATAGTAGAGGACTATCTGCAGACAAATATTTTCTGAGGAGTCAGAGATTTTCAGGAATCGGAATCTTAAGGATAGAAAGATTTTAAGGCAATTTTACATAAGGAGTCTAAAGAGGTTGAAGTTGGAATATTAACGAAAGATAATAAAGGTGTTACAAAAATTGGAAGATCCAAATACATTTTTCTGTCTTTGGAAGATTGAAGACAAAAAGATTGAAAATTATTGTTCGTGGCATTTGGAAGAAATTTCTTCTCGTTTGAAGCTGAAAATAAAAATATTAAACCTTTTAATTTTAAGATAAATAAGTACCTATGTAGTTTTAACCGTTAATAAAAATGTATAGTACCTACCTAGTAAATACGAATTACTTTTTTCTTACATACGGACTTAGTGATCTTCATTATATGACCAATTAAAATCTTTTAATAATTTTGTCAAAATATATTTTTGCCAGACTTCCACTTCGGCAAATAGTCAATAAATTAGGTATCAAAAAAATATGGGACAATGTATCTAATGACGGAACAAACAAACGGTGCCGAAAATTTGTTTTTTGGCAATACATGAAATATGACTTTCACCTCTTCAAATTTTTCAATAGGCAAATTAAATATTGTTTGTAGTTGATGACCTCGAAAAAGACTTAAAAAAATTTGCGGTGTTATTTAAAAAATTCCATTATTATTTACTGAATAAAATACATACATTATATATTATATTTATATTTGTAGTCGCTTAATTAGGTACATCCTACTTAGGTGAAAACAATTCCGAAAATTTTACAGACAACTTTGACGCAATAAATAAAACTTTAAGAACGTAGTTCTTGTAAATCAATGCATTAAAAATTTTAGATAAGTATGAGTACCTACCTAACTATATCAAAGAGCCAGACCATACTTAGAGACATTTGAAGGGAAGTTGCTTAGGGAAAACTCCAAAATGTATCTTTGTCAGGTTAAAGGCCGTGATTGCGTTAGATAAAATATTGTTGGGATGTTATCCTGGGTTCAGATCAGTGGCGTAGCCAGGATTTTGTCTTGGGGGGGGGGGGGGCAAATCTGCAGGAAGCGTCTCTTGCGGCCCTACCACGATGGCTGCCGCAGGCGCGAAATTTTTGGGTGCTACACCCCTTTTTCAGGTTTCTTTACGCTATTTTTGGGACTTTTTATCTTAATTTAGAAGAAATATAAAATTTAAGGGTCTTGGGGGGGGGGGGGGGGCAAATTCCCCCTTGCCCCCCCTGGCTACGCCAGTGGTTCAGATTGAAAACCCTCTGGAGTTCGAGAAAAAATTGAAAAAGACTGTGAGTAGATGGGAAATACATTCTGCTGGAAACTCAGCACAAGCAAAATGTGTGTGGAACATGACCGGATGTCACCCAATAAGAACGGTTACACATAGGATCAGTATTTACAGTCATGATTTATCGATATCCAACAGTAACATCTTCTTGAATTCCAATGAACCTGTCAGATTTTTACAGCAAATTCCAAGAGCTCGACAAGAACCAGAAGCCCTCGAGTTGAAAACAGTTATTGGTACCATTAACAAATCAGATGATACTCAGCAATACCGAAATCCTCTGATGCCAAGAGGGAAACCATCAACTTTCGAAGGGAAATAAAATTCATCAATCAAATCAACCTATTGATTAATTTTAACGGGGGAGAAATATGCTATGTTACGCCACTGCTTTGCTGCTACTGTCGCGCCACTGACCTGCAACTGACCTACCACTCTTATTCAGCATTCCGCTTACTCAGCATAGTGATTAAGTTTCCATATTATATTTTATTTTACAGCTTTTTCCTCAGAGATCATTCTTGAATCAACCTCTGAACAAGATTGTCAATCGGTACTTTATAACTTTAATTTATTTTATGTCATACCAATACATTATTGTGTTTTTATACCTTAGATACCATCTACATAATTCATTACTTTATGCCCGTGCGGGCATAAAGTACACATTATGGCCCGCGCGGGCATAAAGACGCAAAAAACAGTTTTTAATTAACTTATCCTTTATTAACAAAATATAAATTTACGCTTATAAACATATTATTTTTGTCAAAAAATGATGATGTTTGCACACTGATGACAATTTGCGAAGTGACACTTTTTTCCCAGGTATTTATTATTCACAACCAACTGGTATGACATAAAAGTTTGTATGCACCACGGGTACTAATAGATATATATACCCTCGGGCGACTTACGAACCCTCGCCCTCGGGCCAGAGGCCCTCGGCTTTGTAAGACTGTCGCCCTCAGGGCATAATCATCTACTTAGTACCCTTGATACATAAATAACTATAATGTCAATCGAGACTTAATTATTGTGAATCGGGTTTTAATAGGGTACTTGCATAGAAAATTGAATTGATTATTGTTTATTGCAAACTGTAGGAAATCGAAAAAAAAATCGTTACTTTTTTTTTATTTCGCCCAAATATGATTATTCCGGAAGTTATACAAATATTAAGTTTTGTATATATAGATATACTTAGCATGTGCGACCTCACTAATTTATATGATAAGTCACGTCATAGGCATATTTCATAGCGTTGTATCTCCGTCAATTTTTGACTTAGAGAGAACTAAGAAGCCGAAATTTAAAACAAGAGAAGAGCGAGGTAGAAGAAATTCCATCGAATGAAGAAATAAGAAAATTCTGGCAAAACATATGGGAAAAGGAGGAAAATCACAATCAAAAAACAAAATGGATAGACCAGAAAATGGAACGAAACTTAGAATTATAAGAAATACCATGGGAAGAAATTACAAACAAGGACATCTCAAGTACTCTCAAAAGGGCAGCAAACTGGAAGGCACCGGGGTTGGACGGAATACAAAACTTCTGGCTCAAAAATTTAACTGCAGTACACTTACCACTAGCGCGAGAACATCCTCATCCAAAACCCACAACTCTAGTCCCAAAAAATAAAAACACAACAGAAGCAAAAAACTATCGGCCCATAACCTGTTTATCAACAATCTATAAAAACCTAACGGCAATACTAAGTAACAAGATATACAACCATCTAGAATGAAAAAATGTGTCTCCAATAGAACAAAAAGGATGTAGGAAAAATTGCTATGGAAGCCAAGAGCAACTCTTAATAAACAAAATGATAACCGAAGATGCAAGAAGAAAAAAGAAAAATCTTAGTATGGGCTGGGTAGACTATCAAAAAGCATTTGACAGTGTACTGCACTCATGGCTGTTAAAAACACTTTCCATCTACAAAGTAAATCCCCAGATAAGAAATATGGTTAAAGCAGCAATGGAAAAGTGGAAAACACTTCTCACACTTACTTTCCAAGGGAAAAATATAGAAGCAGGAACTATAAATATAAAAAGTGGAATTTTTCAGGGAGATTCATTATCGCCCCTTTTGTTCTGTATGGCTATGTTTCCGTTGTCAATTGAACTCAATGGAACCAATAAAGGGTATAAAATATAAAACCGCCCATAAACCATTTATTCTGTGTTGATGATTCAAAACTGTACTCACGAGATCACAAGGAACTGAAAGAGCTATTCAAAACTGTAAACATTTTCAGCTAGGACATTGGAATACATTTTGGCTCAGACAAGTGCGCGACAGTCACTATAGAAAAAGGAAACTGCTGATCTACCGCCGTTCCTGACGGAGGGAATGGGCTCTTTCACTAATTTTTGAAATTGGCATATTTGGATAAAGCAACTCAAAACAGAATTTTCTGTATTTTTACTTTTGAAAAATTCATTATCCTTCTTGAGAAAACAGAAAAAAAAAGAAATACCTCCAAATAAAAACTCAGAATTTATTTCTATGACGTCGCAGCTCGCAATTTCACCGTGTTGCCACTAATTGTCAACATTGCAAATTTGTAATAGATTCAATTCTGAAATGTTGGCAAAATATCATGAAAAATAGTTAAATCAATTAGTTATGGATTCAAGATTTTATAACATTTTTTTTGAAATTATGCTTCAACACATTTTAGACAATTTTTTATGTTTAGTACTATTTACTATTTTTACGTTGCACTACATTTAGTCACAACCGAAAACAGCGCATTCGAATCTTTACGTACTTTTACAGAGCGCAACACAGCCGAGCCGGTCAGCTCCTTGCAACAACATGAGCCAAATGGAAAATATTTATGTGACGTCATCAATCGGCGCGTTTTAAATCATTTTGAATTTGGCCAATTTTAAGTGCCTGTATAAAACTTATTTAACATTGTAGAACATTTTTTTTGGTATTATGTCTAGAATAGCCCCCCTTCTCTGGGATTTTATACTTAAATTACGTATTCAAATTTCATTGAAAGAGCCCATCACATATTTAATCCCAAGAGGCGAGGCAACCAAAGACCCTGCAAAATACCGGCCGATCACATGCCTTCCAACTCTATATGAAATTATCTCAGCTCTTATCAGTAACAAAGTCTATACTTACCTCGAATCAAATAACATACTCGCTGTGGAACAAAAAGGGTGCATAAGAAAAGCTATGGGATGTAAAGAACAACTAATCATTGACTCTATAATATTAAAGCAGGGGACGCGTAAAAACCGCAATCTTTACATGGCTTATGTTGATCACCAGAAAGCGTTCGACTCAGTCCCGCACGAATGGCTTTTGAAGATACTACAGACATATAATATCGATCCAAAAATTCTAAATTTTTTCGAACATACCATGAAAAACTGGAATACAACTCTGAGTATCAAGACTGAAGAACACCAGATAGAAACATCAAAAATCAACATCAATAGAGGAATATTCCAGGGAGACTCTTTCAGCGCCTTATGGTTTTGTCTGGCTCTAAACCCAATTTACAGAACCCTCAACACAGGGCCGTATATAAGGGGTGGTTTAGGGTGTTCAAACCCCCCCATGATATTCTTTTCTCAAAAAATAATCGCCAATAAAATATACAATTAAAATCAAAGAATAAGTATAAAATAACAATGAAAATAATCAATGTGTGTGCCTATCAAAAAAACAAAAAATCTGCAAAAAGTGAATGTAGATCTGGTAGCCTGTGTCGAACATGTTGATTTAATAGTGCAATGAGTCCATTTATCTAGGGACACATGCGTCATGCAATCAATCTTTTAAAAATATTTATAATGAAGCAAGAAAGCTTGTTTTAGGCATGGATAGCGACCTTAAAAAATTAGGTCGCCAAACTCAGCGTGGAAATGTTCCGGCTGAAAATCCTAAGCAGTATTGTTCGTCGATTTTAATCTGATACTCGGACGGAATGTGAGCTGGTGGCTCCATACATTAGAACGCCAATGGTTACCTGACGTCACACCTGTTTTTGCCATATGAAACACCCCCTCGCTCCTCATACCGCAAGTATCAGTTAAAAATCGACGAACAATACTACCTTAAAAATTTCTACATTCTGTTCATAGATCATATTATAGTTGAGTTAAAAGATCGTTTCTCTGAGCATCACAAATCCATTTCATACTAAGGTACAGTTAGGTACTCATACCACAAAAAAATGTTCGGCCGCTGAACTTGAAATATTTGAACCTATTTGTGAATTATATGACAAATTTTTTTCTCTATTCACGGCTGAATTAGATATATGGCAAAAGAAATGGAATAATAATGATATTGGTAGTGGTAACCATTTGCCAAGAACGGCCATTGAGAGAGATCTTTCTCGACTCTAATAGCCGTTTGCACCGAACATTTTAAGGGAGGTTTAACGATAATCAACGTTTAAAGTGACTTTATTACATGTAAAAATGTCACTTTAAACGTTGATTATCGTTAAACCTTCCTTAAAATGGTTCGGCCATAAGACGCCTAAAATCTTGGCTAAGAAATTCAATGGTGAACGAACGTTTGAAAGGTTTAGCTCTAATGTCGGTTCACAGAGAAATTAATGTTAGTTCCAAGGATGTCATAAATAGATTCTGTCTAATGTAATCATTTGAACTTTTTTAAATGAATATTGTTGTTTCTAAATTAATCCGATTTTTTCTTGCCCAACCTCCCCCCCCATGATCAACCCCTAGCTACGGCCCTGCCTCAACACAACAAACTATGGGTTCAAACTAAAAGCGGATGGGCGACACCAACTTGTCAATCATCTTCTGTACATGGATGACCTCAAATTGTATGCCTCCACCAAACCCCATATTGAATCGCTGTTGAAGCTTGTACACAAGATCAGTAGCGATATATCCATGACTTCTGGAGTGGATAAATGCCAGGTTGTGTCGGCCATCAAAAGTAAACTCAGTCATGGAAGTCCTATGCAGCTGGATGAGAGCACTGAAATATCTTCAATGGGAGATACGCCTTATAAATACCTTGGGATGCTGCAAACCAACAGAATAGAGCATACACAGATCAAAGAAAACTTTACCAGAAAATTTGAGGTGAGACTGCATTCCCTACTTAAAACAAAGCTAAACTCCTTAAATCTTACTAAAGCAATTAACTGCTATGCCATTCCAATCCTCGAATTCTTTTGGTGTCATCAAGTGGACTACAACGGAACGAGACAACATTAACAGCCTTATACGCACTCAAATGAATAAATTTAGAATGCACCACCCAAGAATTGGCCAAGATCATCCATGGAGCGCGTAACTCTGCCAAGAAACCAAGGGGGAAGAGGGCTAAAGGATCTGACGTCAGCTTGCACTGCTCAAATCCAAAGTCTGCGTAGGTAGGTTCTTCCAGCACAGAAACGGAACCTTGTTCCACAGCATGAGAATCGCCGATGAGAAGAGTACTTCACTGAATCTGAGCAACCCAGTAGAATCAACCATCAAAAGCCAAAGTGATGACGACAAGATTAATAAATGGGCTGGGAAAAACCTTCATGGCTGGTACCACAGAGCTCTCAACCTAGATAACATGGACAAGCAGGCATCATTGGAATGGTTGAAAGCTGGTTATCTTATGCCAGAAACTGAAGGATTTGTGATTATGATGCAGCTACGCAAAATAGATTTTAAAAGAAAATAGCGCGCATGACAAATGTCGCAAATGCAACCAACAGCAAGAGACAATCGAACACATTCTCTCAGGATGCACAAAACTAGCTGGAAATAAATACATTGAGCGACACAACAAAGCAGCTGCAATTATATACCAGGAAATTGCGAAGAAATACTCTTTACCCATTGAAAATCCAAGCCCATACTACAAATACCAACCACCGCCGGTAATAGAAAATGAGAACATAAAACTACTCTGGGATAAAACAATCATTCCGGACATTGAAGTGTGACACAACAGGCTCGATATCGTGCTCATCGACAAAAAAATAAAAACTACCTATTTTATAGATATCGCCATTCCAAACACCAACAACCTGGACCTGAAAACAAATGAAAAAATCGAGAAATATAGAGAGTTAAAACGGGAATATAAAGAAATGCACTATATGGATAAGGTCGAAATAATACCAATCATATTATCTAGCACGGGTGTAGTTCCAAAAAGCTTGAAAGAATACCTAAAAATGATAGACTTACCTGTGAATATATACCGCCACATTCAGAAGGCAGTGATCCTAGATGCAGCTCATATCGTTCGGACCTCTCTTTCTTGAGCTGCAGACTCACCAAGATCGTCTTGCTCATGGGCCGATAATCTTGGTTGAACTTTACCTGTAAAAACAGAGCATTGAAAAAAAAATAAAAATTATAATAATAAAAACCTACCAAACCTACACCCGAGATTTTCATAAGATCTGCTGTGATTGGTGATGAAAACTGCCTTTTTAGATCAGTGAGCCTACATCTATATGGCCACCAAAATCGACACCAACAACTAAGAGAAGTATCACTGAAGTACATACAGCTAAACTAGTCGGAGCTACAGGTACATGCGCTAATCGAGGACAATAGAATGCGAAACATCAAAAACTATCATGCTCGCATGAAAAAAACAACCACATATGGAACTAGTCTGGAAATGCTTGCTCTCTCTGAAACACAGAAAATGGACTTTTACATCTATAACAAACAGCAAATAACTAGAGCAAAGAAAATAATAATGAAAGACAAGCCAATAATAATAAGCAAGAGAAGGCACAATAAGACCATTCACCTACTCCTAATTGGCAGCCCTGAAGCCGGCCGTTTTGAACTACTAACACCACAAACAAAGGATAGGCCAGAACCTGAAACTAAACAAGCAAAAATCTCGGATGAACGACCGGACAGTCAAGACGGGCGTTGTGAGAACAGATCGCTTGACCAAATCAATGAAGACCAGGCCACGAATTCAGGAACTGCCCGAAATGTTTTGCAGGGACAACCAGCAACCACTAAGGCAAGACGAGTCTGACAACGCATGACTTGGAACGACGGAATGAACCGAAATGTTATGCGTTGTTATTATTTTGTAACCCAACTCGAAATCATCAAAACGAAAGGTAAAGAGAACACATAACTGGAAATGCTCAGGAACAGACCAAATACAAAACTTTTGGTCCGGCTAACTATCGACCAATAACATGTTTGCTGACCCTCTATAAAATAATAACATCGGTGAAGAACAAAAGGGTTGCAAAAAAAAGAGTCCTTCTTGTTTACGTTTATATTTCAGGTTGTGCTGCTATAGTTCCGTAGAAGTTTCCTGCTTTCGTTATATCAGTTGATTTCGTGTACTGCAGGGAAAAAGCAGCTGGCGCTCTATATTTAGTTATTTAATTAACCCACACCCCTCTCCGTATTGGAAGCTAGTCGGCAACCCTTTACACGAAATCACGTTTCTAGATGTCAGCCACCAACCAACCCTCTCTCTTCTCTTTTTATTTTTTTTTCTTTTTAGTTACCCATTAACTTTCCCGCCTCCTCAAAATCTTATTATTGACTTCTCCGTTACGTTTTGCGGGTAACAAAGTGGCAGTGTCCGTTTTGCCACGTAATAAATTGGCGCCCAACGTGGGGCAATAGAGGTCGGTATGTCCGATATTCGGAATTTAACCGTATTCGTATAATTAACAGAAAACTATGCTTTTACATAGGAAATAGATAAACACAGAGAAGATTAATAAGAAAAACCACTTACCAAAATTACTTTGGCCTTTAGGAACAAACAATTGACCACGTTGCTCTTTTTCGACTCACAAAAAAATCTGCACAAGGCGATTGGGTGCTAAAATAGCGGATTAGCCACGCTAGATCTATGAGCGAAACTTGGCAACTCAGAAATAGGCAAAATGTGCCTGAGGAGTTCTCCCGAACACTTAATCGTGGAAAGTCCTCGACCTGAATGACCTCTGCTTGTCCCTGCAATGTCCTTTAAAAAGGTTCTGTCAAAACTCCAAGGTGAAGGGTTCTGGGGATTTTGATGGTAGTTGGGGCATGGGACTTATTCAAGTTAAGTTAGTACCGGTCATTGACTCTATTTGGAGCGCTGTCAATCTAGACAATCTACTCGGATCAGACAATCAGCTGTTCTAGTGTAAATATTGTGATTTTGTTTTATTAATAAATTAATTGTCTATTTATTTAAACCCTACTAACAGAAAATCAATTCCATTAATAAACCTCTAACTTAATGATTCTGGGAAAAATGAAAAGTTTGATGAAAAGTTTGGCCACCCTATTGAAAAGACAACAGTGGCTTGACGAAGGTATGCTATTCATTGAGGCGAATACGCTTATTTCCTTTCATTTTAACCCAGGAAAAATCATCCCGTAACAGATTGTAAGGAACAACTAATTATAGACTCCATAATAATGAAACAAACAGAAAAGCAACAAAGAAATCTTATAGCATGTTACATAGATTACAAAAAAGCGTGCGACTCTGTACCACATTCATGGTTAAACAAGGTGCTACAAATTTATAAAATACATCCAGTTATTAGAAACTTCTTGTCAACCATCATGAACACCTGGAGAACAAACATATATAACATTAATATAAAAAAGGGAATCTTCCAAGGAGACTCTCTGAGTGCACTTTTGTTCTGTCTGTGCCTCAACCCACTCTCCAACACACTGAATAACACAAAATGCGGCTTCCAGATTAAACACCAAAGCAGAGTAAAACACAGAATCAACCATCTGTTTTATATGGACGACATCAAAATATATGCACCAACACAGACACAAATGAAGGGATTACTGAGAATAACGGAAAAAGTTACAACAGACATAGGAATGGAATTCGGAATCAGCAAATGTAAAACATTACATATAGAAAGAGGTAAATGGAAGGACAAAGTCGACACAGAAACACTAAACAATGAAAAGCTTGATAAAATGCAAATTGATGAAACATATAAATATCTGGGATATCAACAGAACAAAAGAATAGATCACATGACAATAAAAAAACAACTAACTGAGGAGTTTAAGAATCGTTTAACTCTAATACTAAATAAAAAATTAAACTCAAAGAATCTGTTCAAAGCTATTAACACGTTTGCCATCCCGCTACTTACATATTCCTTCGGAATAATTAAATGGACAAAAACAGACCTGGGAAAACATAAATATCCTCACAAGATCTGAACTGACGAGGAATAGGAAACTACACCCAAACTCATGTAAAGAGAGAATCATAATAAGCAGGAAGGAAGGCGGGAGAGGGCTAGTAGACATTCACGCACTCCATGCAAAGCAGATACAAACCCTCAGAGAATACTTCCACAACAAGCAAACTTCATTACACTCAGCAGTCGCGCAAGCAGATAAAGAATATACACCACTTAACCTCTCTCAGTCTGAAACACAATCACAACAACAGAGAATGGAGGAATGGTCACAAAAGAAGCTACACGGAAAACACTTGCACATCATGAACAACGAACAGATTCAAAAACAAGAATCATATAGATGGCTACAGAAAGAACAACTCTACCCAGAAACAGAAGGCTTTATACTTGCCATACAGGATCAGGTGATAGCTACGAGGAACTACCAGAAATATGTATTGAAAAATACAGAGATAAGCGACTTATGTAGAAAATGCCACAAACACCAGGAAACTATTGATCATGTAGTAGGAGGATGCAAAATACTGGCAGGCACGTCATACACAGATAGACACAACATTGCAGTTAGTAATACACCAAGCATTGGCCCATAAATATGGCCTAATCACCACAGAAACACCATATTACCACCATACACGCCAGACAGTATACTTGAGAACAAGAGTTTTAAACTCTACTACGACATAGATATACGCACGGACAAAACTGTACAGCATAACAGACCAGATCTCACTCTGATAGATAAGGTGAATCAAAACACGTATCTAATAGACATAGCAATACCTACAGATAGGAACATCAGCAAAAAGTACGCAGAAAAAATTGAAAAATATACGCCCTTGGCAATGCAAAGTTGAAAGAATTTGGAAACAGAAAAAAAATCCACATCATACCATTTATAATGTCTACAACAGGAATAATACATAAAGCATTCAATCAACATCTAAAACATCTGCAGCTAGATACAGTCAGACATGAGTACCTACATATAGAAAGCCATAATACTAAAAACATGCAATATAGCCCGAACTTTCCTCAGGTAGGTAGGTAGTAATTTTACTAGGTAGACTTGGTACCCACCTTGGTACCAGAAAAAAGAACAGGACCGGAAATATTCCTCCAATTTTCGTGAAAAACCTAGTTGCCTTAAACAAGCACAATTAGTTTTTGGGAATCCCAGAACGAGAAGAACCATCAGCTGAGATCGGTATAGTATGCGAGCATCAGAAGAGTTTTCATCAAGACCAATAAGTACCTACCAGAAAAATTGAGTTGTGAACCAGAAATTATGCTAAAAATTCCGGGCAAATATAAACTTTGTTATTACAAACACATTTTCAAAAACTTCCTTGTACCCTACATAATTCTAGAATTTTTCAGAGTATTTTTCTTAGATCAATAAATCCTTTTTTTTAAATAGAAAAGGGGGCTTATCATAGCATAAGGAAAAAAACAATACAATCTAGAACAGGCATTTAATTAACTAATCAAGTTTATTTCCATTTCACAATAATTATAAAAAAAATATGGAACTAGTTAATTCAATCAGTATGTGACAAAATAACGCGCCTTCCTCAGAAAAGTACCTTTTAATGACATCAAAGTAGGTACCTCTATAATTAGTTGAAAATGCATTAAACTAAAAACAGTACTTAATTTAAATTAGTATATCGCCCACCTGGTCCTTATTCAGTATACCACTAGTATTGTAGGCGGAGTAGTACCAATTATTAAATTTATTGATAATAAAACTGCCTATTTTCGAAACGGTGATCTTCTTCAATATATTTATTTTCAACACCTGACCGGTGTGAGTGCCAGTACTACCTTGGATTTCGGGCAGTACGCTTAACTAACGTTTCATTCTAATTGTCTTTTCTTATGTGCGTTGTTGTTATCAATAATTAGTGGATTGTTTTTTTTATTTATTTTTTGAATTAAGCAAAAATGGTGGCTGAGAATTACGGTAAGATTATTATTATTTTTTTCTTGGGTATTGAAAATTTATTTCAAGTTTTCTTTTGAAGAAAAATTTAGTGCAAAACAACAATCTAACGCTTATTCCATTGGACTTGAATTTGATTTTTTTATATTAGGGAAGAAGGAAGGGATAGTTATTTTTTCTCAAAAAAATTTTGGCTCTTATGATGGATATATTTTTTAATAGAGAAAAAATTAGAATTTACTTACCTTCCGTCATTTTAAAATTTGAAGGAAAATGCAGTCAAAATAAGCCATTTTTGAACAATTGATTAAAGACTTTTCAAGGCGGGAAACTTCTATGAATTTTGCTTAATTTTTGAAATACTTTTTCATAACCAAATATCTATTTTCGCTAATTAATAAGCAACTTGATGATAATTATCAAATAAATAAATTTAATTGAAATCAATATAACGTGAAAGCCATAATGTCTAGACAATCGAATTATGAACTACGTATTAAATAAGAAGTCCAAAATTTCCCTACGTTGTTTACATTCAAAAAATTAGAAATTACAAAAATAAATTTGAAAAAATCATATTCCTAATCACCTGCATCAACTAAAACAGTGTTGGTAAGATGGTCATCTTATCATATTAGCACGTAGGATCACTAGGTAGGTATTTTTCACACCTACTAGGTACTAACCTAGTTATTTCCTGAAACATTTAAAATAGGTATAGGTAAAACGTACCATGCAGTTTTATCAATTATTGAGCAAAACTATGGGGCTTTTTTTAAAAGGCACACGACACAGTTATTTTTAAGAAGATTGTCAAGAGGCGTTCACTAATAATAGAGCTCAAGAATGTTGATAGTTATCCCAATCCAAACAGATTTATACGACTCATTGGTCGCAAAAAAGCATTATCGAGTCAATCTGAAAATTTAAAATGCAACTTGGTGGAAATTAGAGGAATTACCCAGGAGCAACCTGGCTACCATCTTGAATACCTATAACTATCTGCAGTTTCTTGTGAATAACTCATCAAAAAGAAGGTTTATCAAATTTAAAAATAAATAAAGCATATAAATTTCAAGTTTAAAACTGAATCAATTTGTTGTAGTTCGGATTAACTACAAGAATATTTGTATATGAAAAGATTTTATTAAATTCAACAGTAAAATACAATGACAATCAATATGACAAAAATCAAATTAAACTTGCTGAATAACGTACTTTCAGGTATGTCCTGGTACTGTTTCCTAAGATTTCTCCTTTTTTTTTTTAAATAAAATCCTCTAAATATGAAGGTCTTCTTCTTAACCTTCCCGATCTTCTAACTTCACTATCTAAACTATATTCCTTCAGAACAGCTTCATTAACAGTATTTGTACTATATGCTCTTGACAATCGATCATTTCTTCAGTATTTGTATTATCTGTTGTGAATTCTATCGAATCGTTATTATCTGGTATATTTTCAATGATAACTTCTTGATCTAAACACTGATCTGGTCTTTGTTCCACGATGTCTTGCAAATTAAACTTATGTATTAAAAAATGTAATGGGATCGGAAAACTTTGATTTGATTCTTCAACATATCTTCTTTTAATTTGATTAGTATGACATCTTTTTAATATGTTGAGATTATTTGGATAAAACACTAGTATGTTGTACATCACATTGCCAATTGATTCTATGATTTTTCCAGGTATCCAACGGAACTTGTTATTTTTGTAAATTTTAGCATAAATCAAATCTTCTTTAAATTTGTTTGAAATTTCATTAATCTGGATATTTTTCGGAAGAAGCAACAAATCGAGTGGAATTCTCATTCTTCTTCCTAGCATATGTTCAGCCGGAGATTTTCCATCTGGAGAATTTGGATTTAAAGTAGACCTGTACACTCTTAAAAACATGTTTATATTATCTTGTAATTAATTGTCTATGACTTTCCCCTCGTTTAATTTTTGGAAGTGCTCTTTTCAAGGTGTCAACAAAGCTTTCTGCCTGACCATTTGACTGTGGCCAATATGCTGCGGTGCGAATATGTTCAATACCATTTTTCTGACAAAATTGTTTAAATTCGTTGCAAGGGAATTGACTGCCATTGTCTGATACAACTGTTTCAACAATTCCAAATCGTGAATATCCTTCTTCAAATTTTGATATTGCAAAGCTTGAGGTGATTGTTTTAGTTTCAAAATCTTCAGACCACTTTGAATGGGTATCAACAATAATTAAATAATAATTTGTTATAGTTAGTGACCTGAGTAGATATTCAGGTTGGTTTTTTGGAAAAAGGTTGAATTTAGGTCAAAAATAAACGGCGTTGAAGAAGATAGTGTATATTTGCCGACGTTTCGGCCTAAATTAGGCCATCCTCAGGGCACTAAAAACAGGATATTCATGAGTCTAACATCATGGATTATTACATAGTGAACAGTGTAATTGTAAAGTAGTAAAACTGTGTTAATACAACAATGATACATTTAAAAATTTAAAAATTGAAAAGGAATTTTATATAAATTTACTCAGTTATCCTTATGCTTTGATAACGAGCAATTTCCCACGAATTAAAAATGAAAAAATGAGTGTTGGGTTACGTAAATAACATTAATAATTAAAAATCAAATAAATAAATAACATAAAACAAGGTAAATTAGATTACAACAGGTATTACTTACATCCAAGTTACTTCTCCAGTGTTATTAAATAGAATGTTATATACATAAGGAACATAATGTTGCTTGACTTCGTTCTTTGGTTTAGCTTTGTTAACAAACAGGAAACAGGACGACATTAATATAAGACAGTTACAAACACAAATAAAATTTAAAATCTTTGGTAGGTACTGGCTTTATTATTTCTAACGTTACACTAAACCATTTGTTTCTTATATGGGTCTTGGTTAGTATCGTATCAATAAGGAACAAAAAAAAAAAAAAAAGGGTTTTGGTACCTATTTAGCACAATCGCTAACACAACCATTAAAAGAAAAACATTGCATTATGATGGATTTTGGATTGGATGGACTTTAAAATGTTATTATATGTGATGCTTAATTTTTCAACGTCCTGTCTTTTATTAATGTTATTAGGATGCTTTTTAATCTCTATCATTTCCAAGTCTATTTTTATAGTTGTTATGTTTTCCTAAAATAGCTACGTTATTAAAATCGAAGTTATGAAGTCTCTCTTCAAAATGCTCAGCTAATGCTGTTTTGTTTTTTGTTTTGATGAGGTTGGACGGTCTTTTGCTTCGTTGGTGCTCTGATATTCGTGTTTTTAAATATCTATACATAGGACAAACAGGAAGATATTTAAAAACACGAATATCAGAGCACCAACGAAGCATAAGACCGTCCAACCTCATCAAAACAAAAAACAAAACAGCATTAGCTGAGCATTTTGAAGAGAGACTTCATAACTTCGATTTTAATAACGTAGCTATTTTAGGAAAACATAACAACTATAAAAAAAGACTTGTCGGAGAAATGATAGAGATTAAAAAGCATCCCAATAACATTAATAAAAGACAGGACATTGAAAAATTAAGCATCACATATAATAACATTTTAAAGTCCATCCAAAATCCATCATAATGCAATGTTTTTCTTTTAATAGTTGTGTTTGCGATTGTGCTAAATACCAAAACCGTTTTTTTTTTGTTCCTTATTGATACGATACTAACCAAGACCCATATAAGAAACAAATGGTTTAGTGTAACGTTAGAAATAATAAAGCCAGTACCTACCAAAGATTTTAAATTTTATTTGTGTTTGTAACTGTCTTATATTAATGTCCTGTTTCCTGTTTGTTAACAAAGCTAAACCAAAGAACGAAGTCAAGCAACATTATGTTCCTTATGTATATAACATTATATTTAATAACACTGGAGAAGTAACTTGGATGTAAGTAATACCTGTTGTAATTTAATTTACCTTGTTTTATGTTATTTATATGTTATTTATTTATTTGATTTTTAATTGTTAATGTTATTTACGTAACCCAACGATCATTTTTTCATTTTTAATTCGTGGGAAATTGCTCGCTATCAAAGCATAAGGATAACTGAGTAAATTTATATAAAATTCCTTTTCAATTTTTAAATTTTTAAATGTATCATTGTTGTATTAACACAGTTTTACTACTTTACAATTACACTGTTCACTATGTAATAATCCATGATGTTAGACTCATGAATATCCTGTTTTTAGTGCCCTGAGGATGGCCTAATTTAGGCCGAAACGTCGGCAAATATACACTATCTTCTTCAACGCCGTTTATTTTTGACCTAAATCCAACCTTTTTCCAAAAAACCAACCTGAATTAAATAATAATAATCGTTGATTGGACCAGCAAAATCTATATAAATTCGTTGTCATAGATCCTTTGAAACAGGCCATGCTACTGGAGAAATTTTTGATGGACTTCTTGAAACTTGTGCACATTCTTCGCATGTTTGCCCAAAATTGATAACATCCCTGTCTATATTTGACCAGTGAACATATCGACGTGCTATTGATTTCATTCTTTCTTGTCCAGGATGACCAGTAGTGATTTTAGAAGAGAATTTCGAAATTTCAATGGTGTGATTATTCTATTCTGACTCCAAACATGAGACAACCTTTGACAACGGATAATGAATCTCGTCTATAATAAAAATTAAGTGCATAATTTTCAATATCCTTTCTGTTTGGAATAAATTTTGTCTTGTTGAGTTTCTTGATAAATCATCTTAAAAGTAATTGGCAAATTTTCTAAAACTTCATCAAATATATGACAAACTTCTGATTCGATATTGATCTGAGCAATCAAATATTCTTCATCATTTAATTGTATCTGACTAACTAATCTTGACAAAATATCCGCGTGACCGAAATCGCTAATTTTAATATATTTTATCTTGAAGTCATATGCTTTGAGAACTATTGCCCATCTTTGAAGTCGATTTGCAGTATGAATTGAAATTTCTGTCTTTAAACCGAAAATAGTCAAAAGAGGTTTATAATCTGTCTGCAAAGTGATATTTCGGCCATAAATCATTCTGTGAAATTTTGTGACAGCAAATATTAAAGCCAATGCCTCCTTCTCTATTTGACTGTATCTCTTCTAGATGCGTGCCATATAGGTTTGATAGTGCCATTTTTGAATCTGTGTAAAACACAGGCTCCTATTCCAGTGATACTTACGTCGCCCGCTACAATGAGTTCGTGAACTGGGTTGTAGTTGGTTCGACTCAGATCCGACTTCAATTTTTTTTTTTAATTTTTCAAACGATTCTTTACATTCTGTTGTCCACAAAAATTTGATTCCTTTTTTTAATAATTTTTTTTCGTTTAGTGGTTGACGTAACTCGTGATAAATTCTTTGATAAATTCACCATAATAGCTCATTGCTTCAAGATAGAAACGTAGAGTGTTGATATCATGGGGCGGTGGCATATTTCTGATAGATTCACAGATTCAACAGATTGTTGCTGGATCTGGTTTCAACTCACCTTAACTTAAAATATTGTCGTATCTAGGATAATAGGGCATCTCCCTTCGGTAAATTACACTCACTCGTCTTCCAAAAAAAGTTCATGGGTTGCAGGAAGACCATCGATCACGTTACATTTAAATAACATTTCATTGCAAGTTGAATGAATTATTAAATTATTAATTTGTACGGACATATAGCTGAAACTCATGGAAGGTCAATGTCGACGACAGGTCATCGGTAGTTATTGTAATTAGAAATCACGTACCATGGTTCCTCGACTAACATAAAATAAGGGGTTTTTGGAAGATAGTCTACAGAAGGAGAATGATTCGCGTTAGTTAGTCAGTAATAATAGTGCCTTTTAGTCCCGTGATAATTATTAGTGCCCACGACCATATCTGAAATGTAATTGTGGTAAGCTTTATTGTAAATACACTTTCCTATTTTTGTACTTGGCTCTAATTTGATTCTCACCCCCTCATAAACCCCAGGTCCGACAATATATTCCAAATACTTAATTTCTTTGACTCCAAATTTACATTTTTGTAATTTTAAGTGAAACCCTAACTTTTCCATACGCCTTAGGACAAGATCTAAATTTTGAAAATGTTCTTCCTCTGATTGGCCTGATACTAAAATGTCATCGATAAATGCCGTGGTTCCTTTCAGGCCTGATAACATGGTATCCATAACTTGTTGAAAAATGGCTGGGGAAGCTTTTATACCAAATGGCATTCTATTGTATTGAAACAATCCATGATGAGTGTTTATTTTTGAATATTTTCTTGATTCTTCACTGATTCCAATTTGAAGGAAAGCGTCAGAAAGGTCAATGATCCTAAAAATTGTAGTATTTTGTAACTTTGAAAAAATTTCTTCGACTGTTAGAAGAGGCTAATGATGTGGTAGAAGTGCTCCCATTAAGATCAGTAGAGTAATCGCCACATAATCTGACATATTCGATTTGTTTCTTTGTAACTACAATTGGAGCTGCCCAATCAGAATATTCAACTGATAATAATGATATTTTTTTCTTTCAACCTCTGCAGTTCTTGGTCAACTTTATCCATGACTGAATAAGCTACTGGTCTTTTTGCTTTGAAAATAGGAACTGCATCTTCTTTTATGTGAAGATTAACTTTGATTTTTTTACAGTGACCTAGTGTTTCTTGAAAAACTTTAGGAAAAGCTAATTTTATTGATTCTGTATTGATTGAAAATTGTCTTGATTTTACAACATTGTAGACTGAGTTGAATGGTTCCATAAACCAAATTTTGTGATCCAATCTATACCCAGTAAATTGAGATTAGGTATTGATTGAAGTGATAAAATATTTACCCTGAAAACAATTTTGTTTGAAGCATATTGTACATTGAAATTCTGCTCTTAAATTGATTCTATCATCTGAAGCGCTTCTGGCATCATGATTTGTGGGCTGACACTCTGGTTGTCCTATATTTGTCCATGTTTCTTGTGAGATAACCGTGATATCCGAAGCTGTAGCAATTTGTAACATTGGAATATTATTGATTTTTACTTGAAGAAATTTTCTTCCAGAAGTTGACCCAATATGATTAACATCATAAATGGCATTTGATCTTGCATTTTTTGTATTATAATTTGTCTTAAAACTTTCATTTTGGTTCCTGAAATCGCAAAACCCTTCTTTATGACCTACTTTACGGCATCTTTGATATGATATTTCAAAATGTAGTTCGCCGCAATACCAGCAAGGGTTGTTTGGAACTGCATTAGGTACCATCCTGAATATCATTTGCATATTTCTCATGTCGAAACGGTTTATTGTTGGGCTTGAACTTAAAATTTTGCTGGAAACCTGAATTTGGTAGATGTTTATTTCTGTTCGAAATGGCATTGACATTGAGAGACGGATCTCCAATTATTTGGGCGTCCTTTTTTATATTTTCAATCCTCTGACATTCAGAAATTAAACTTTCTAATGTATGTTGATCACTGCTATTAAAATTTAATTTGTGCAAAATTCGGGTTCGTATTTAACTATCTTTAGTCGATTGTAAGCCTAAGTTTGCTGTGATTTGATTTATTTTTGATTCTTCACACATTTTGTTAACACGTGAAGCAAATGCGATAAAATCTCCCGATTCATTTTTATTCAACTTCATGCATTGGTATCTTGTGTGAAAAATTGTAGGTAGTTTTTTTACCAAACAACTGGGTTAGTTTGTCCACACATCAAAAGTGCTCCCTGTTTCCTGATCATAATGAAATTCTGTGATACTATTATCCAGGGTTTCCATCCGAAACTCTTCATTTGGTTTGACTTCATTTTGAGTTAAAATTTTGGAAATTTGATGAAAACTGACACAAAAAATCTTGCTGTCTTTTGATAAGAAATTCTTGTTGATTCTTTAGTTGTGAGAACTTCTGTCACTTGTTCCATGCTCATGATCCTACCAACTGCGCCAAATTGTTGTAGTTAGGATTAACTACAACAATATTTGTTTTTGAAAAGATTTTATTAAATTCAACAGTAAAATACCATGACAATCAATATGACGAACTTTCAGGCATGTCCTGGTACTGTTTCCTAACACAATTGAATCTGGCGGTATGGCAAATTTCAGATATCCTATTTCTTTTCAAGCTTATTCCGTTTTGTTTATTTGCTGCAAGATTTGCTTGAGGTTCTTTTTCTATAAAGTTTCTAGTTTTTATTAATTTCCTCTCTTCTAAACTCATTAAAAAAACTTCATTTTGATATCAAATAACTATTTTCTGCGTTTTTATAATGATGGAAGTGTTTGAGAAAACAGGATTAAAAGATTTTAAATACCTATAGCTACTCAACAGCCAATATTAACCAGTTTATTTACTAACATTGATTTTGGTTACATCAGGATTTTTTTTAAAGAAACCCGAAAAAATATACCAATTAAAAATTTAAAATAAAAAAAAATGTTGATAATTTAATAGAGAGTAAAATTCCTGAAATACAAATTAGCAAAACAAAACAACATTGCTAGCGGGTATAGGAAATTGTGTCGAGATGTTTTTAATGGAAAAAACCAAATTGATCGAATCATTTAAATATTTGGGAATAAATTAATTTCTCATTTAAATATAGTACTTATTTTTCTTTGCTGACAGGTGTGATTCCCCATTTACCCCAAGAAATTTATACCTGGTCCACAAAAAAATTTGCGAGGGCAGGCTGATTTTTTTTCGACAAAATGACCTCTACAAAACTTGAAGATAATAAACATTCTGATCAACTTTGCCTCATGACTTTTTTGTTAGCTATTTTACTTTAGGCGCTGTGGCCATTTTAGTGCTTCAAATTCGCAAAAAAATTAAACAGCAAACCTGCAGATTATTATACCTAATAAAATTCTCTATTACTTTGCTTGATGATATTTTATTGTAACTTTATTTCTTTCGCTTGTACGGCCTTTTAGGCATTTGAAAAATTTTATTTGACTTGGTGGACATTGTGGCATGCATAGCGTTTCTAAGGATTTGACACATTTTGCAGGTAAAATGTGGCGTTTCGCGAAATTGAATTTCGCTGATGGTTGCACAATAGTTATTTATGATAAAGTAATCACTTTTAGTGCGTTTGTAGAAAAAATAGTGTATGATATTCGTGCTAAAAGTAATTTTATTTTGTTCAAAGGGATGGAACACTCCGCCTTCGGCGTCGTGTTCCAAACTTCCCTTTTCACAAAATAAAATGTCACTTTTAGCACTTATATCATAAATAACTATTGTCACTTTTCAAACAGGTAACAGGTCCCAGTATTGTAAAAAAAAACATCATTTCGATTTCACGCTTTCACACCGGGAAAATAATTTCACCGGATTAGTGATGTAATGTATAATTTCTTGGACTGAAACCGAAAACGTAATGGAGTACATTGACAGTAATTTTATTAAAGTTACAATAATCTGCAGGTTAGCTATTTAATTTTTTTGCGAATTCTGGAGCACTAAAATGGCCGCAACGCCTAAACTAAAATAGCTAGCGAAAAAAGACATCAGGCAAAGTTGATCAGAATATTATTATCTACAAGTTTTGTTGAGGTCATTTTGTCGAAAAAAAATAAATAAGAAAAAGGCCAATAGGGCTGAACGCACAAGGCTTTCGAGTGTGATTTTTTGGCTCAATACTCAGGACACAGTCTCCAATCAGCTCTGAAAAAATCAGCCTGCCCTCGCAAAATTTTATGAAAAACCCATAAATTTCTTGGGCTAATTCAAACAATAACGAAATAAGTCAATTATTAGCATAATTTTTTTTCCAATGTTTCTTTTCATAATCCCCTAAACTCTAGGAACCGCATTTTTACCTAAATGACTTGGGCTCGTCGAGAAAGACTTTGAATCTCTGAAAATCTTCTGGTAAAAAAATGACAAACACTTCACATGATTTAATCCTACGAGATCCAATAAGTAATAAGCTTATTAAAGACTCAAAGATCACTGCACTGCAAACTCATTCGCAAACCAATTTAATTCTGTCTACACTAGAGACAACCTTACAAACATGCCAACACTGCCTATGGAGACTATGAACAATAATCAACTCACTGACATTAATATAACAACAGAAAAAGTTACCACAGCTCTAAGTAACCTAAGAGCCTATTTAAGTTCGCCCAGATAGGATGCCATCTATATTTTTAAAGAAATATTTAACATCTCTAGCACCACTATTAGCCCAATTATACCAAGATTTAATAGACTAATAGACGATAGATCCATATACCAGAGATCTGGAAAAAAGCTATAGTGATACCGATTTATAAAAGTGGTGATAAAACCGACCTATCCAATTATGCACCCATCAATCTGACCTGCACACTATCCAAAGTACCTACTCGAAAAAATTCTTGTGAAAGATATAACATCCTTCTTCTTAGAAAATGACATCATACCTCCTACACAGCATGACTTTGTGCCAAACAGGTCTACTACAAGAAATCTTCTCAGCTGTCTAGATGATTAGTCTAAAAATCTGAAGGAAGGCAAGCCAATCGACCAAATATATCTTGACTTTCAGAAAGCCTTCGACACAGTACCACCGTACCACATGAGAGACTCTGTTACAAACATAGCCATTATGGAATAAGAGGCAAGTTAGGTACCTGCACTTGCCTCTCTATTTTTTTTATAGTGTACATTTCTGATTTTTCAAAGATTATACAAACTAAAGTAAAATCCTTTGCAGATGACAAAAAACCATATGGAAATCCTTTATTAAAACTGTATACTGCATCAACTAAAGGAAGACATGAGTACTGTAGAGAAATGGACAATCACATGGCAGTTAAAACTGAATGAAAAAAAAAGTGTACATTTTTACACATAGGACGAAATAAGCCTAGATTTAGCTACCAAATAAATAGCGACTCAAAAAACTCATGGGAAACCCATATATCGCACATAGTAAAAAAGATCAATCAACTAATTTACCTAATGAGACCAGCATTTGAAAATCAAACTGTGAAAATGATAAGAAAGCTGTACACCACTTACATTAGACCAAAACTAGAATATGGCCATACAATTTGGTCTCCTTACTACATAAAAGACATGGATCTCTTAGAAAGTGGTCAGAGAAAAATAACCAAAATTCCAATAGAACTAAGAAGCCTGCCCTACGAAACAAGACTACAAAAATTTCAGTTGACAAGACTTAGGGAAAGAGGAGTCGTTATCGAAACATACAAGATCCTGAATGGCTACTCCTCTTCAGACCTAATACCAGAAGATATATGTTTCAAAAGAATCAAACCTTAGAGGACACCACCAAAAACTTAAAATGGAGAGAACCCTTCTTCTTGGAAGAAAAAACTTCTTAACTAATCGCGTAGTCTATTAATGGAATTCCCTAAACCCAGAAACAAATATATACCGAACAAAAACAATTTTAAAAAAGACTCGACCAAAATCTTTGTACCACAAACAACACATTACATTAGTACATCATTTTTCAAGAAATACTATAATAATAATAATAATAATAATAATAACTACATGTCATGGTACCTATATTGAAACAAGAAGTAGTTTCCTTTTTTTCATTTATTCGCATAATTGAATGTTTGGCTCCTGAGAGTGTAGGTATCACATATTCCAGGAGGTTTTACTGTCATATTATATTGGTGGGTTGATGAAATGTCCAATAGTAATTTCTATCCTTTCATCACGACCCTAAGCTTTTCTTGATTCTTGAGGATATCAAAATTGGGATAGGTAATTTATTTTCATATATACCTACCTAGAATAATTTGAGTTTATCCACTATCAAGTTTAAAAAAGTGAGCGCACCTGACAATAATCAATTCCTGAGTTTACCAAAATTGATTTCCTTTTCACCATTAAGGTTGTGATGGCAAGCTAAAATTCGGGTTTATCCACTATCAAGTTTGAAAACGAGCAACGTAAATTTAAAAAAAAAAAAACTTAGAAAAACAATCTTGTTTTTCGTTTTATTTGTTCACAATAATGTAGGTATTTGAAATAAATTTAACCTAGGCAACTGTTAGTCGCAACCGTCATTACAGAAGAGAACATTCTCAAGGGGTTCTCAAGCAAACATAAGGCGATTTCGCCCCAGATTTTCATCTGTTGTCTGGTAGGCAAATGGTTAACCATTAACCAATTGGTATGTAAGTGACGTAGCTCAACAATCTCATCCGAATTCAGTGGATAGGACGTTTGGTATATTTTGACTTTGACATGTTTATTTGGGCTTGAGAGAAAAAGAAACAGAAAGCTACCAAACCTCCACTACCCAGTCAAACCGCTGTATAGCATCTGACAGACCAAAGGGCCTACCAAAGTTGTTGTGACAGCATCATTCACCCATCCGAAATTAAATGGTACCTGTTTGACAGACCAAACTGGGGTACCAAACTGAGGCGAAATCGCCTATAGTTTTCTTATTTAAGTTTCAATTAAAAGATTCTTGGTATGTTCGATCTTCCTTATTATCATGGTAAGCCACAATTTCTGTAATTAGTGTAAACTTCTATCAATCAAAAACTATTTCCCTGTTGAGGAAATTTAATTTAAACAAACAAATGTCTTGAATTGAAACGATCAAACACATCCTGCCATCGTCTATTTTTGATATTGCAGTTATGATTATTACAAAAGGTGTGAATGCTATTTATGGATGTGTTATGCAGTTTTCGATTATGGAAGGTTGTATGTGATAAGTGATTTAATTGATGGTATTGTAGAAATATTGTAAATAAATAAACACTAACAAAAATTATAGGAACATACAATTATGCGTTTTTTAAAATTTCATCTCTCGATATAGATTTCCCAAAATTATATTCTATTTCTAATACACTATCATCGATTATTCAAGAAGATTTTGGTTAATATGCAAGACGGATCAAAGGTTAATTACACCAGCAAATTCGACTGTTGCTCTTGAACTCGAGGGAAATACATTGACACATTTTCCAAAATGGATTTATTTGAGGAAATAATTTTTTTCTTGTGTTGTTTTTTTCATGTTTTAAGAGCAAATTCTAGAAAAATAGGTTTATTCCTGCCTCACAGAAATACACTTTGAAGTGAAAAATATAATTTACTGACATGCTTCTGGTATGCTGGATCTCAAGTAAAATTTCAACAAAACGTTCTGTAGTTATTGAGAATGAAAAAGTTCAATATCTTTGAGTGTCACAGGTTTTATCGAACAAAATCCGTTACAAAATAGCTGAATACAACTCGAATAATTTTAGTGAAGCGGTTGTAAATTAATGTCCATACTTTGTTTTCAATACCAAGTTGAACATAACATAAGTATATGTCATTTTAGAACGTCTTTCTTCGTTGTCCGACACCTAATTTCCATCCTCTTCTATGGTCGCAACCTCTGATAAAAGATTTGTTTCACTCATGGACTTTTGCATGGTCTTCTGCCATTCCAGTTCCTGGTCTTCCTCGTTTTCTTCTACCTGTTGGTTGCCAATGCAGCATTTTTTTGGGCCACTTGGTATTTGACATTCGTTCTACGTGTTCGTACGGTAAGTTGTTTCCTTTCAAGGTCTTGAACTATCGTGCCTTCTATTCCCATTTGTTGTTTCATATGTTCGTTCCTTATTATCTCTCTTCGTGAGATTCGCATTGATCTTTTGATAGCATCCATTTCAACTGCTTCTTTTGTCTGTCTGTAATTCTCCAAGTCTCGGCTCCACATAGGAGGCTGCTCTTTATCATTGTCTCGTATATATTGAATTATCTCTCCTTTGTTATTCCCTTGCTCCATAAGATTCCATTTAGGCATCTCATTACTTTTTCAGCTTTAACGACGCTTTTGTATTTCTTTCACATTCACATCTGTTCCGGTGTTGTCGAATATGAAACCTATATACCTACTCACATTGCAGAATTTCCACACCATCGTCCACTTCCAAGTTTCCGTTCTGGGTGCCTACACATAGATATTTTATTTTATTTACATTAACTCTCAGGCCCCATTCTTGGTACTCTTCTATCAGCTTTCTTATCATATATTGCATATCCTCTTTGCCACTGTGGCCACTATGTCCTGATAATCTATAAACTGAAAAGTAAACAGGAACCTATCATTTATCTCTATACCCATGTCATGGATTTTTTTAGCATGGATGATATAAAAGCCATTTTCCAGTCTTGTGGAACAGGATGTCCATTTAGGCATTTATGGATAATACATGCGAGACCTTTAAAGAACTTCTCAGTCCCCCATTTCAACATTTCGGAGAGTATATCCCTTTTGGGTCGCTAGCTTCACCTGACTTTAGATTCTTAACAGTCTTTTTTATTATTTCTTCAGACATCTCAACTACTTCTCCATGTACTTCAATATGTGTTGGCGAATCTAATATACTCCGGTCTACTTTCTTGTGATAGACCCTTGTTGTGTTCTATCCATTGGCCTCGTTCGATTATCTGATTTGATATACCTAAATCTCCATACCTCCGAGCATTTCCTTCCTCCTGTAGGTGTTAATTTCTTATCTATAGTGATGCACGTTCTTTATGTGTCTTTATAAACTTCAAGGTCTTGTTCATTTTTTGTTGTTAGCCATTTCAGATATTTTTGCTTTTTCTCTTGGACTAATAGGTCAATCTCCTCGTTCCACCAGTATTTCTTGTTGGTATTTTTTTTCTTCGTTCCTATTGCGCATGGGTGGCTTATATTAGACTCCCTATATTGTTCTCATAGAGATTATTGAAGGTACATTTTTCAGGGTTCAATAGTTTGCTGCCGAGTCGCCTCTGATATAGTAATACAGTGCTTTCATCCCTAAAACTGTCAAAAATGTATTTTGTTGTATCCACTGTGTCCGTGAGTATGGCATTGGTGTCTTGTTCCTCTGGATTCTTGTTCATTTTCCTAAATTGCAACTCTACTTTGGCTCTTACTAAACCGCAAGTTATTTCTCTTAGGACTCTTACGTCGTTTATCTCAAGGTTCGTTTCTTGTTTGTCTATCACATAGTCAATAATGGTTTTTAGGTTACGGGTATTCTATATTTAAAGCGATGAATATCTTTGTGATTGAAAAATCCGTTGTTTATTCTAAGAATGTGGGTCTCACAGAGATGTATGAGCCTTTGGCCATTATCATTGATTATTTCTTCTCCAAATGGTCCTACAACTGGGCTATTATTCGTCCTTCCCGTTATAATTTCTCTATCTCTTCCAATATCTACTAGGATTTTCTCCAATTTGTCAAAGAACTCCTGCTTAATGCCGACTCTTTAGTCTTCTGATGGAGCGTGGGCTGCTATAATGGTGATGTTATAGCCATGTAGTTTCAAGTTGACTGTTAGGATATTTTTATCTACAGCTAAGTTGAACATGCAAATGCTAAAAACCCCAACGTCTCCTTCAAGTTTCTAAGCGCGCTTTTCAAAATATGAAATTAACATACATATTTATATTTTTATTTCCTACTGAACTAATACAACCACATAATACCTTGGTTACGATAATCATAAACAGGGTCTTAACTCCAAAGGGAGTTAAGGATTTCATAACTGCCGCGCGGGAGTTAAGAATATCATAACTCCCAAGGGAGTTAAGGATTTCTATAACTCCCGCTTTTACCTTGAATAAGTAAAACTTTGAGAAAAAATAGAAATTTTGGTTTATGGTTTATTCCTTTATAAAAATAGACAAAATACAGTAAATTCAGTAGGAAATGAAATTCTCTATGTACCACGGGAATTATCGGGTGTTAATACCCACGGGCAATTGCCCTGGGGTATTAACACCCTCATAATTCTCTTGATAAATAAATAACTATTCGGTAAGTAGGTACATATCTATAAAGAGTTATTTTGTTATGAAGTAATTGGATAATTTTGATTGTCGGCAATTAGAATTGTAATTTTTTATACATTAATGTGTGACGAAGCACTAAAGTTTCCTTAAATAAAAAATTGTTCAATATTCAACGTCGAAATTATAGAACAAGCAGATTATTTGTCGTTTGGCAAGGATTATTTAGGTCGGCCTCACACAGCCGGAACGTCTTTCTGAATTCAGAAACGGCATTCAGAATCAAAATTCATAACATAGATGCTGCAAACTACCAGAATACTGGTCACGGAATTTTTGAGATATTATTATGTGTGCGGCAATGTGCCGGAATTCAGATCCTGATTTCAGTTTCTGAAGTCAGAAAGACATTCTGGATGTGTGAAGCCGGCCTTAAGATTTTTGAATCTTATTTTTATACGTAGATAAGTGAGCTAATGGCGCTGTAGCCAAAATTGCGCCCTGGCCTCCGATATCTTCCGTCATTATACGTTGCGGTCCAAGGCTTCTCTTCTTCATACTCTGACACTCTGACGCCCATCAGTTTCCGTTCCGTGGCCGCCCTTCCGGTTTTTTTTCCGCACATTTGGCTCACGGCTGTTAAGTGCTTTTTCTGGTAGTCTCTCTTCTGGCATTCTGTGATCACATGACCCGGACACCAAATCTTTGCAGTCTGATGAATTTCGAGATGGGACTTTCTCTGAACAGTTGGTATAGATAGTTCGTGAGTAGCGTGTTCTTCATATCCCCTTCTCATTTACGCCGCTATATAATATTTTTCAGAGGATTTTTCTTTCAAAAATCTTCACCTTGCTTTGCGTTTTTGCTTATCTATAACATAGAACTGGTCTGATGATGGTTTTGTAGATTTTCATCTTGGATTCACGATGGATGGTTTCGGAGAGAAATGCCTACTTGTGACAAAGAGAAGAATGTCTTATTACCGCCTGTATTCTGTTTTGTATTTCGCCTTCCTCGTTCCCTGATGTGTTTATTTCAATTCTCAGGTATTTGAAGCCCTCAACCGCTTCAAGGTCGTCCTCAACTCTAGTGAATCTGTCATTGTTGTTTCTTTTTATTCTGGTCTGTGTCAGCGTCTTTGTTTTTTGTGTGTTTATTCCGAGTCCGATGTTTTGGCTTCTCTCTTCGGATTCATATATATTTCTGGTGTCTCTTCTGCTCTACGAGACACGATGTTTATGTCGTCTGCGTATGCCGCTTATTGTACTGACTTAGATGTTATAGATTTGATCTTCCTACGTCTATTTTTCAGATGACGTACTATAGCGCAAAGTTGAACAGTGTGGGAGCTCCTTGCTTAAGCCCTTTATTTATGTTGAACATGTCAGTCATGTCGTTTTGTATTCGCATTGTCGCCGTTGTAGTGTGCATTGTGACTTTTACTGTTCTGATATATTTGGGAAGGATGCTGGGCTGAAGCTGTGAAGAACTTGATATTGTTGACCTCTATTGATGGTGTCGTACCTATGCTCTTTTGAAGTCTATGAAGACGTTATGCATGTCGATGTCATGTTACCACACTTCACGTTTACCAAGCATTTGTTTCACCAACAACAGCTGGGCTTGATATTTACCAATTATATTATCTTATATCTCTAATTGCATGGTCCAACGTTGGAGTCTCGATCACTTCCTCTCTGTCTGGTTATTTGTACTTCGTTGTTTTTACAAAATGTTGTGCGTGGTTTATATCTTTTCAAATTGCCTAGATAAAGTGAGACTACTCTTCCAAAATTAATTCACCTCTATTCAAGACTATAACACAAAAATCACGACGAAACTAGGACTACCTATAACAACGCCTCGTTCAACTACAAACAGTCCTCACTTGTGACCATTGAGCTTGTGAAAAAACTAAAACACAACAAACACACTATCGACTCGCGCTCCACTATAATTATCCGAATATATCAAATATTCGTTTCCGATTTATCATGAACTGATCCATAGGTCATTGGTTTCAATAATCCTATAATTAGTTTTTGGTAAATTGGAAGGTCATCGGTTGACACACTGGCGTCTAATTTATCACTATCTTCTACTCTCGGTGGCCGACTTCGTTTTACAGCGCGTCGTTGCTTCTAGAATTGTCTAGGTCAGTGTTTTCCAATCTGTGAGTCGCGACTATTCTTACTACACTCTGGGGTGCGCCGGCAAAAGGAAAAAGGCCATGTTCAACACTCGAAATAAAACACAATTTCAGTGAGAAGGATGGACTTTTCTATTTTTCGAAAATGTTTCACATCATGGTGCTAGTTTTGGAATGTTAACAATCAAATAATTCTCTTATTAAAGTCTTCTTCTCTTTTTGGTTTAAATATTCACCATTGAGAAGAACGTCACATCAAAACTGAAATTCATTTTTAAGCATGCGGTCAGCAACTAAATTTATAAGATTTTCTGTCATATTTGTGGTGAGATCACTGAGATCAGCCAGTTCTATTAACTTATCCAAGAAAGGGTTTAGTATCCATCCACGCTCATCGTCAGCTTCATAGTGCAAGTCTGGAAAGTACCTATGGTAATAGTTTCCCTTGCAAATTATGCAAACTCTCAGCTCTGTCTCATGCAAGGTCTGTGAACCCTTACCACAAATGCAGTGTAGGTCTCAATAATAAGTATAATAGTATCTTTTAAGCTATTAACTTTTTGTATATGGCCCAAGAGGGTCGCCAGAATTTTTCAATCTGTAAAGGGGTCGCCTATTGAAAAATATTGAAAAACACTGATAGATATTTTGTTTCCGTTCGTTTCGAATGCCCTCTGGACTTTTACGTGGTAAGATTCCATGTTCGCGAGTTTTATGAGAGAACATCCTTGAAGATTTTTTTATTGCGAGAATCAATCAAGACCATAAATGTTTACATAAATTAGGCTTCTTTAGAATTAATAAATCCGCTATAAAAATAAACGAACAGAAATAATATATGCGTATGGAAAGAGTCTAGTCATGGTGCATAAATTACTATTTTGAAGGCCAAGATCTTAGGTCAAGATAAATTTTTATTGAAAAATCCACTCCAATCAATTTTTTATTGGGGGTGTCATGATCAGACTTATTAAAAATACTAATCTAAGAAAAATACTAAGCTTTCTTGGATATACAGGGTGGGCCAATGAAAACGAAACAAGGCCGATATCTCGTATTTATCGTTCATTGAAAAAGATCGCTCGGACCCGTCGATTTTTATTTGGAGGGCGAAATTTTTCGCACATATTTTCAATGTTGTCACTTCAACCCTCTCGCGGGGGTAAGCTCCAACCCCTAAATCTCAAATGGCATTAGGGGTCAAGTGATACCTCATTTCAAAGGTCATCGAATTTTCTTTTCAACGGTGCCTAGTTTTTTGAATTTACTAAGTTTTTTTTTTTCCCCAAAAATATTTAAAATTAGAATGTATTTATTTGAATTTTATTGAGTGATAATAAAAACCTACACCTAAACCTTGTGAATTCAAGTTGGATAGAATACGACCGAAAAAAAAAAACAAATTAAATCACTTCTTAAATAAAAATTATTATAACTACAAAATTGATAGCGCTTAAAATGACTAAAGCAGTACTATAGTACCATCTATTTTTAAAGGCGTTTTCTCGAAAACCACAGCTACTATTTGGCTGGCCCCTCTCGAAGTCGTCAGGAAACTCAGCCTGAAGGGGACCTCGGCATAGAGGGTGGCGCCGAACCTCGAGATGAAAACACCCAAGAACGACAAGGAAATGATCTGCCTTTAGATGTTGGTGCACAGCCTGATGTGCTCCCCACTTATGGTCCCGTGCGATCAAAGAAATGGACTAATGAAAAAAACAGAAAAATCATGAAGTCGTATCTACTAATCTTTACAACGATTTCATAGAACGTTTCCCACCACAACTTCAAAATCTAACGGAGCAGCGAATTGCTGACCAACGCAGAGCAATAATAACTAGGAATCTGCTACCACAAGCAAAGATTGAACAACGTAAAGAGGAAATCGCCATAGAACTGAGAAGAATTAACCCACCGGGAACACCGCGCACACCGCAGAAAATCAACAAAACCAAGAAACAACGGATGATACAAAAAATGACCCGTAGAACGACACTTTTCAAGAAATAAAACTGAAATACATATAGGATCGAACCCCAATGCTAGACCAAAAATCCCGAAACTTGTCTATAGACCGGCAACAAACGCGATCCTATGGAGAGCAAATCACTTTCTTGAAAAAGAACTAAACAACGAAATGAACCTAGAGGAAGTCCATCTATACATATATTACACCGATGCGACATGAGTTATGATGAACAAACAAAAACTGCATCCAAGAACCAAAAAGAAATCAGAAGCAAAAACTAAACCTGAATGGCAGCGACGCTTCGAAAAAAAGATTGAGGAGACGCGAAGAAATGTTGGTCGCACACAACAATTGATGAAAAACCCAGCAAACACCAAGATAATTCGAAAAATGCCAGAAACTTTCTGAAATGAAATCAAAAACAAAACAGCAGAAGAACCTAAAAACAAAGTCACTGACCACCTGGACACACTGAAACAAAAATTGGCGGCTTCCACGAAACGATTACCAAAGAAAAACACAAAATAAAGAGTTTGCAGCAAGTGAGAGGATGTTTTACCGGAAAATCAATGTAAATACATCTGCTAAAAAAGACGAATATCCTACAAGGGCAAGTCTTGCGGACTTCTGGAAAAAAAGGTAGGAAATCATGAATAGATTCGCAAAGAAGCTGAGCAATTTCGAGACCAAAAAATGGAGGAAATGATAGTGAGCAGAGAAGATTTCGAGAAAGTTGTAAAAAGGTTAGCAAATTGGAAAGCACCAGGTAAAGACGGAATACAAAACTTCTGGTATAAAAAACTGAAGGCCACACATAGTTACCTAATTCAAAAAAAAAAATAAACAGTGTAACCCCGCTGATCTACCGCCGTTTCTGACGGAGGGAATCACATATTTAATCCCAAAAGGCGAGGCAACCAAAGACCCTGCAAAATACCGGCCGATCACATGCCTTCCAACTCTATATAAAATTATCTCAGCTCTTATCAGTAACAAAGTCTATACTTACCTCGAATCAAATAACATACTCGCTGTGGAACAAAAAGGGTGCATAAGAAAAGCTATGGGATGTAAAGAACAACTAATCATTAACTCCATAATATTAGAGCAGCCAACGCGTAAAAAACCAATCTTTACATGGCTTATGTTGATTACCAGAAAGCGTTCGACTAAGTCCCGCACGAATGGCTTTTGAAAGTACTACAGATATATAATATCGATCCAAAAATTCTAAATTTTTTCGAACATACCATGAAAAACTGGAATACAACTCTGAGTATCAAGACTGAAGAACACCAGATAGAAACATCAAAAATCAACATCAATAGAGGAATATTCCAGGGAAACTCTTTCAGCGCCTTATGGTTTTGTCTGGCTCTAAACCCAATTTATAGAACCCTCAACACAACAAACTATGGGTTCAAACTAAAAGCGGATGGGTGACACCAACTTGTCAATCATCTTCTGTACATGGATGACCTCAAATTGTATGCCTCCACCAAACCCCATATTGAATCGCTGTTGAAGCTTGTACACAAGATCAGTAGCGATATATCCATGACTTTTGGAGTGGATAAATGCCAAGTTGTGTCGGTCATCAAAGGTAAACTCAGTCATGGAAGTCCTGGATGAGAGCACTGAAGATACGCCTTATAAATACCTTGGGATGCTGCAAACCAACAGAATAGAGCATACACAGATCAAAGAAAACCTTACCAGAAAATTTGAGGTGAGACTGCATTCCCTACTTAAAACAAAGCTAAACTCCTTAAATCTTACTAAAGCAATTAACTGCTATGCCATTCCAATCCTCGAATATTCTTTTGGTGTCATCAAGACTACAACGGAACTAGACAACATTAACAGGCTTATACGCATTCGAATAAATAAATTTAGAATGCACCACCCAAGATCATCCATGGAGCGCGTAACTCTGCCAAGAAACCAAGGGGGAAGAGGGCTAAAGGATCTGACGTCAGCTTGCACTGCTCAAATCCAAAGTCTGCGTAGGTAGGTACTTCCAGCACAGAAACGGAACCTTGTTCCACAGCATGAGAATCGCCGATGAGAAGTGTACTCCACTGAATCTGAGCAACCCAGTAGAATCAACCATTAAAAGCCAAAGTGATGACGACAAGATTAATAAATGGGCTGAGAAAGAGCTTCATGGCCGGTACCACAGAGATCTCAGTCGAGATAACGTGGACAAGCAGGCATCATTGGAATGGTTGAAAGCTGGTTATCTTATGCCAGAAACTGAAGAATTTGTCATTGCGATACAGGACCAAGTGATCAAAACAAGCAGCTGCGCAAAACACATTTTAAAAGAAAATAGCGCGCAAGCTGCAAGGAGAACTTACTAATAGACCGATGTGTCACACAGGACTCCTTCCAGTACAAACGAAACCTTTCGATGACCTGGATAGATTACCGCAAGGCCTTTGATACAACTTCTCATGAACTTATTATCCACTTTTTGCGAACCCTTGCGGTGGCAGATCCCGTAGCGGGATGCATTTCAGGAATGATGCCATTCTGGAAGACCCGATTTACAATAGGTACCGGTACTACAAAGGTGTCGACTAAATTGGTATTGGGGAGTGTTTCAGGCAGATTCCCTTAGCCCACTCGTCTTTTGTGTCTCGCTACTTCCGCTGTCCGTTGCTTTGCGGAACACAAAGGGATACATGTGCGGTGCTCCCGGCCGTAGAACGCATAGAGTTACTCACCTCTTCTATATGGATGGCCTCAAGTTCTACGCGTCAACGAAGAGTGATCTCGACCAAGCTCTTCGGGTAGTACAGGAGTATACTCATGCGATCGGGATGGAGTTTGGGTTGGATAAGTTTGCGACGGTTCAACTTAAGAAAGGGCGCCATGCGGATCACGCCAAGGACACGCAACTTGTAGATGGGAGCATCCTACGACATCTGGATGCCGGGGAGACCTATACCTACCTGGGTGTTCCGCAGGGACACATCCAGGATAGTGTCGCAATAAAAGGGTCCCTCCGCGAGAAGTATCAGCAGCGATTGAGACAGATCTGGAATTCAGAGCTGTCTGGAAAGAACAAAGTCGCTGCTACAAATATGCTTGCCGTGCCACTACTCACTTACTCCTTTGGAGTGATAAAGTGGAATGTAAATGAGTTGCGTGAAATTGACGTAAAAACCCGCAAGATTATGACGCGATGCCGAAGCCATCATCCTAAAGCGTCTGTCCAACGGATTTACTTCCCACGTTATCAGGGAGGCCGTGGACTCTTAAGTTTGGAGTTTCTGCATAGACGGTTGGTCCTAAGTACCGCGTGCGGAGTAATCTGAGACGAGGATCCTCTACTATACATGGTGCGTGACCATGAAACATTTGGAGTGGGGGCATTTCTTTTTAAGGTTGCACAAAGGGCAGCGGATGAGCTCCAAATAGTTTTCGGCAAGAGTCGGCGGCAGGTAAACTCTATTACAGAGTTTACCAGCCAAAGACCTTAAAGAATACAGAGGTAGACTATATATTACGTCTACATATGGATAAGTCATTGCACAGTGTTTTCTTTAACACCATTGAAAACCCTGGCTTATCCAGAAAGCTAAACGACAAACACTGCTTTCAGCTCTCAAGACCTTGCCAGTCTGCCGTGATTAAGCGGAACACCTTGCTGGCATGATGCAGAAAGCGGTCACCTGGGATCATTGCGTCTACTCAAAGCACACGATGCGGAACACCGTTTTTACTAGCCTTGCGGTTGGTAGGAAGTAGAACGGTGGATGGAACACCAAGCCAACTTGCACCCATGTAAGTGTCGGAGCCGCGGGACCGTAAGTAAGTTTAACCAGGAATAATAATACAGAGGAATCAGAAACAGAAGGGATGTCGGAAAAACAGTCAAGGATGTAAAGAACAGCTAATTATCGATAGTGTGATAATGAAACAAGTTGAAAAACAGCACAGAAATCTACATACGTGCTACATCGACTATAAAAAAGCATTTACACGGTCCCACACTCTTGGTTAAGAAAAGTATTACAAATTTATAGAATACATCAAAAACTGTGCAATTTTCTCTCCTTAACCATGACGAAATGGAAAACAAAAATTCATTCAAATACAGACCATTATACACATCAACCGCGGCATTTTCCAGGGCGACTCGCTAAGTGTACTGTGGTTGTGTCTATGCCTAAATCCTCTATCTAACGCTCTAAATTCAACATCATACGGATTCAACATTAAGCACGAAAATAAAATAAAACACAAAATAAACCACCTACTCTTTATGGACGATATCAAAATCTATGCTCCAACACAAGCACAAATGGCAGGTTTACCTAAAACTGTAGAAGATATAACAACAGACATCAGAATGGAATTCGGCATGAGTAAATGTAAAATGTTAGTAATTCAGAAGGAAAAGTGAAAATGGAAGGAGGAGATATTAGATGAAACATTACAGAAGCAGTCACTAAACAAAATGCAGGAGACCGAAACTTATAAGCACTTTGAATTTGAGCAAAATACAAGGCTAGAACATACTCTCATCAAAAAAGAATTGCAGCGGCACTACTCCTTAAATCCAAATTGAACTCGAAAAACCTCTTTAAAGCAATAAACACATTCGCTATATCTCTTCTTAGGTATTCCTTTGGAATATTCAAATGGACAAAAACCGACACAGACAAAATTTAGCAATGCACAAACAAACAACTCACAATACACAGGAAACACCACCCTAACGCCTGTAAAGAGAGAATGGTCATAAGGAGAGAAGACGGAGGAAGAGGACTTATAGATATTCACTTACTGCATGCAAGACAAATAAAAATTCTAAGAAGCTTCTTCCATAGTAAATCAACCCCCTACATGAAGCAATATCACTAGCTGATAATGGATATATAACACTAATCTATCAGATTATCCTACAATATGCGAAAAAACATATCGTGAAGAAAGAAGTGAACAGTGAGCACAGAAAACAGTTCATGGGAAACACTTACATAATAGAATGAATAAACAAAATATTTATAGGCAAAGCACATATAAATGGTTACAAAAAGGTGAACTATTTTCAGAAACTGAAGGATTCCTACTTGCTATTCAGGATCAAGTGATCGCCACAAAAAGTTACCAAAAACACATATTAAAGAATAACATAGATAATGATCAGTGGCGTATTTACGATTTTCATCTGGGGGGGGGGGGCAACGTAACAATAAAATTAATAATCCTAAAATAAGTAAGTTTTGAAATCCCCCCACCCAAAAAAAAAAAAAAATCCGGCTGTGCCACTGCAGCAGGCCAACTTAACATAAAATTTTCTATTGATCTACTAACCAGTTTTTAATTTGTTTGAGATAAAATCAAGAATAGTTTTGCTTGTACCTACTGGCTTTTCGTTTTTCTGACGACATCACAGATCAAGTAGAAACTTTATTTTTGAAGTTATACTTCTTTAGCGGGGGTAGTAGAAATGAAAAATTCCGACCGAAGTAGGTAACGACATCAATGTGACGGATCGAATGTACCTATTAATCCCCCTCTTTCTCTCACTCCTATTTCCATTCGTTCATCAGACTTCATACTGCATCAGACCAATGTTAAAAATTCATTTTTGCGAGGGGCCCGGGCCCCCTGAGCCCCCCCCCGTAAATACGGCAATTATCTATGTAGAAAATGTGACCTACAACAAGAAAATGTAGAGCACATCATAGGGGGCTGTAAAAAGCAGGAACGTCATATACAGAAAGACATAATAGGTATAGCAGCAAAAATAATACACCAAGAAATTTTCCAATCACATAACCTTATGAAAGAGACCAAAGCATATTACCCAATATACAGCCGAAAGTATTTTCGGAGATAAAAACTACAAACTATACTACCACCAAACAATTCACACAGATAAAACAATACCGGTCAATAGACCTCATATAACACTGGTAGATAAAAAAACAAAATACAACCTACTTTATAGATATTATATCTGTTCCTGCAGATAGTAACGTAACAAAGAAATACAGTGAGAAAATAGAAAAATATATACCCCTGGAAATCGAAATAGAAAGAATCAGGAACCAAAAAAAAGCATATATTATTCCACTTATACTATCAGCAACAGGAATTACTCATGTGAAATTCACGCAGCATCTTGAAGATCTACATCTAAAATCTTACATTCACCAGTAGGTTCAAAAAGCGGTAATCCTGAAAACAAGCAGCATTGTTGGATCATTTTTAAAACAATAGTAAGTACGTCAAGGCACATACAATACTTGGTAAATTTTACCCGTTCGTATGGCTATTATCCGGATATATCCGAGAAAAAAAGAAAAGAAAAGTAATAATAATAAAATGTCTTTATTTATGATAATGCATGTAATACCTAATTATATAGGTACTATTGTTCTAAGTACATACAATGTATAATGCAAGTTACAAATGTTTTTATTTAACGACAAAATTATCCCAACTTGGAGCTCGAGCTCGAAAAAAACTAAACTTTCGCTATTTGATAATAATCGTTATAAAATAAATAGATTTTGCCATTTAAGCGATGAAGTCATAAATGTCTTACCTTGCCATTACCTTAATATTGCCCTACATCTATGGGCGTCCCCTGCTAGGTGCTTATGGTCTGGGTCATGGCCAATTCCAAAAATGCTTTTTAGTTTCTCTTGTAGTCGGTCAAACTAACTTAGAAATCGTAACGTGTCGATAAACGAAGGCTTAAACTATCCATGTATAAGCAATTAAAAATTAATTGATTTTTATTTGTTGTTTATAATCTACAGAACAGAGGCGTGAAAAATGTTTTCAAAGGTAATCCGAATCCGACACACCATCACACGCAACATTTAAATCATGGCGACATCTGAACTTGGCCTTCCGTTGCGTTCTAGCAATAATATTACCCGGAAAAGCAACGCAGACAAACATAGCTGCAGGGGTATTGAAATCACTGGGAAAAGTTAAAGATAAAAGTAAATGTGATGATGATGATTCAGTAAAGTGATGACTCATGAATTGGGGTGTGATGAAATTATACTGGTGAATTGTCGAATTGTGATAAGATGTCACGTAATGGAATCTCATGTGGCGGATCTTTTTTCAAAGCATAGTCATCTTATCTTATTTTATTAGGTACCTTCCTCTATTCAACGTAGTCATAGATCCGAAAAAATAGCTGATATGTAAAGCAAGTTTGTTGCAATACTATCAAAAAACAACTTCATTGAAATGTTCTTAGACATAGTTATTTAACATGGCTATTGTGAATTCAGAAATTATCTGTCAAAAAACCAAAAATATTTAATTAGGTATAATGATACCTATTATTTGAAGATTTCATGACACGGAAATGTTATCGAAATTAGCTAGTTTTAGATCATTATTTATGTATTTTGTTGAAACTTGAAACTAAACTCTGGACTCATTTGCGAACATTGGCACCTAAGTGCTACCTATACCTACTTATTATAACATGATAGATGATATTGTTTTGGTTTTTGATCATTTTTTCCTTGCCCTTCGAAAAGTCAAAACAGCTCAGTCATCTCTTGCATCCCAAGTTCTGTAATTATTCGATGAATCCAACAGACTTCTTGAATTCCACTTGTAGCTGCACGATATGCAGCTTCTGCCGATGACGTTGAAGTTACTATATGTTTTTGAGCAATCCAAACGATCGGACCTCCAAATTCAATTAGTATACCACTAGTAGATATTATATCAGCTTCTGTTCCTCCATAAACTGAATCCGTATATGCTTTCAAGCTTGTATCACCATTAAAAAATATACCAAGATGTTCCGTTCCTTTTATATATCGAAAAAATCTTTTCCAATCACTAACACTTGGTTAATTAACTGACCATCTACTTAAATAATTCACAGCGAAACTGATATCTGGTCTCGGAATCATTGACAAGTATAACAATATAACAAACAACTTATAGCCTCTCTATATGGTTTGTCATTCAATATTTTATCATTTATTTTCTTTTCTGTCTGCATTCCAGGTTCCATAGGTGTCGAAACTGGATGTGCATCTTCAAATCCAAAACGTGCCAATATTTTTCAAGCGTATTTCTGCTGTGTGACTGATATTCCTTTCTGCATCATTTCAATTTCCATTCCAAGATAAAATAGTTTTTCATCTTTTGGAATTGAGGTCTTCATTTTGAATTCTCTGCTCAATCCCAAGAGTTTTTGTTATTTTCTTCTCATCACAACCAATCACTATTCTCATTCACAAATATTCCAATTATTACTGTCTTCTCTTATTTGTAAAAAATACCTGGGTCATCATCTGTGTCTATGAATCCCAATTTTTCCAAGCTTTTAGTAAATTTCTTGTTCCAATCTTTCGATGCTTGCTTCAAACCGTATAAACTTTGTTTTAGTAAACAAACTTTACCAAACTTATCATCAAAACCTTCTGGCTGTAACATGTAAATTTCTTCAGATAGGTCTCCATTCAGAAAAGCTGTATTCTACATGAAATGTGCGACTAAACATATTTTTTTTTACTGCATGACTCAACAATAATCTAATACTTGCATGTCGAGCAAACGTTTCGTTGTAATCTATCCCATGCTGTCAGTTAAAACCACGGGCAACTAGACGTGTCTTTGTACTCGTAATACCCATTCACATGTTAACAGTTTTCGATTTTCCGGCAATTTCACTTATTCCCATGTCTTCATTCTTGCAATGAATTAAACTATCCTTGCATTGCTTTCTTCCAACGAGGATCTTTCAATGCATCTTTCACTGATTTATCTTCAACTTCTCCAATCAATATATAGTCTTTATATCTTGAATGAGATTTAATCTTCTGAAGATTTCTTAGTCCATATCTTGGTAAATCTATATCATCTTCATCTGTCTATTCTACTTGATCACTTTCATTACTTTCAACATTCTCCTCCTGTACTTCCTCCTGTGTCTCTGAAATTTGCCCTACTTCTATTTCTGACTCATTTCCAGTCTTTTGTTCAATTTGTTCAATCGATTTGCAATTTATTTCTGTATAACCACTTTCTGGACCAATTTTTTCATCAAATAAAACATTGCATGACGCTTCTACTTTGCGTTCATTCGGAAAATATATACAATAGCCATATGCTCTTCAATATCATATCCAGCAAAAATCCTTTCTTGCTTTTTTTATCCATTCTCTGACGCTGATGATCCTGTAACATGATGTAACATTCAAAACCCAAAATTTTCATTGCTTTCAGACTAATAGGACGACCAAACCACAATTCTGCTGGAATTTTTTCACCAATACTGCTGTTGCCACATTGAATAATTGAAAATACTGAACAATTTAATGCTTCTGTCCATAAGTCTTGTCCAAAATCATGAGTGTAAATTTCAGCTCGTGCGGCATAAACCATGGTCCGCATTTCTCTTTCAATTCTGCTATTTTGTTGTGGTATATAAGCTGCTGACCGCTCATGATATATTCCAAGCTTTTCAAAAATTTCTCTGCTTCTCAAATTTTTAATTTTCGTACCATTATCTGACAACAATACTTTCACTTTATGACCAAAGTGATTCTCTACCAGGTTTAACTAGATATTTAATTTTTCTACTGCCTCAGATTTGTTTTTCAAGAAGTAAATAGTTCGAAAATGACTATAATCATCTTTAAAAATTAGAAAATACTTTGCAACACCGAGAGAACGAACATTCATTTCTCCAAGATCAACATGTAGGTACTCTGTTCAAAGATGCTTTTGCTATGACATTATTCGTTGAATGAGAAACTCTGTGCTATTTCCTATACACACAACCTGTACAGACATAATATTTCCAGTCATCAATATTATTTCATTCTTCTTTAATACATCTTTTACATGTCGAATATTTTGATGTGCTAACCGTTTATGCCAAATTTTTAAGCTAATTGCTGGCACTCTTCCATCACACGAAACATCGTGTGAAATAAACCACCTGTCCTCTTGTCTATTAATACTGGTTTTCCTTGTTCCGTAATTACTGACTTTGCTGTTGCTGATTGTGTAGGTATAACTAAGGGTATAATCTTTATCCAAAACTGTTGTGACTGAGAATATTTTTTTTTATAGATTAAGGTGTTGTCAAATTGATAGCCATTTTAAATTTCCAGTCAAATTATGTGTTGCACCACTGTCCATGATCCATAATTCATAGTGATTTGATAATCCTTCCAATACTGATGATGATGATGCAACTGAGACCAACAATTTCACTTTGTTACCTACCTTCATAACTTGCACAGAATATAACTTGACTTTTTCGGACAATCATTCGAAAATGACCTTTTTCGTAACAATTGTGACATTCATATATATTTTTACAATAGGTTTATTCGGACTTAGTTCAGAATCAGACGTGAATTGAACTGCGCATGCGCATTTGAAACCTTGCTGATTTTTCTTGATAAAGCTTCTCTCTTCTTTGTTGTTTTTGTTCGACTCAACAATTTTTCCAACAAGTGCATTGCTTACTGTCTCTGATTCCCGCCCTTGTAGTCTTAGCGCTTCTTGTTGCAAGCGATTCCTTAAATTTTTGAGTGTTTTGTCGCTTTCAGCCACTGACTGCCAGGCTGCATGAAAATGATTAAATTTTGTCTTTAATATCTTCTCCATTAATGTTCAATTCTTGCGCCAGTCCATCGATTTCCAGGCAACTTTCACCAGCTGTTTTGGTTTCATCATATTTGTACGCAAAAAATTGTTGTTGCAACATGTGGTGAGGTTGCTAATGTGTAAACAAAAATTGTTTTCTGAGATTTTCGTATTTTACTATAAAATAATGTTTTAACAATGTATTTGTGAGTTGCAACGGATACTTTGGGACCAGTGTTTTTCGGTGTAGTATAGGAATCACTTTTATTGGTGCGTATTTTGATGTGAGGTTGTGTTTTGAACATGCCGCAAGGAAACTGCATAGTCTGCTCACTTGACTTGGGGGCTGACGATAAGCTAATAGTTACGTGTGATAGCTGCAGAGAGCGTACACACAGTGCTGAGAAATGTTCTGGACTTTCCACCTCAGAATATAGAGCAAAAACGTACACTGTTGTACTTTTGCCATGGTGGTCGTGATGCAATTAAAAGCGTTCCTGTTATGCTGAGAAAACTGATGAAGATGGAGGAAGAAGTACAAGCACTGCAGCAGAAGATAGTTATTTTGGAGAAGAAGTCAGCAGAGAAGTCGTTGAATGCTGAATCAATTGTTCACGAGGCTGGTCAACGTGCTACTCGAGCACAGAATCTTATGGTGTATAACGTTCCAGAATCTGTCTCTGAAAGTCTTGAAGTGCGAATTAGCCATGACAAAACTGCTATTACCGAAGTATTTACCAGATTAGGTTTACAGCAGGAGATTTCTTTTATCAAAAAAATGGTTCGCGTTGGCCTGACGAGAAACAACAATACCAAATCAAGACCAATTAGAGTTATATGCAATACTGTTGATACGGTGAGGCTGGCAACCAAGTCGGCAAAAAGATTGTTGGGTTCCAGTTATAGAATTCCGGCTGATCAGCAGGATGAGGCTTACAAGAAAACTAAATTAACTCTTGCAAGTAGAAGGACAGCTGGAGACACGAATCTGATCATCAAATATCGCAATGGATTACCTGTTGTTGAAGTTAAAGAACAAAAAAACATACCTGCACCCCATTAACAATTTATTTCCACAATGTCGGAGGTCTTAGGACTAAACTAACTGATCTCTTTAAATAAGTAGCCTGTTGTACAACATGATATAATTGTTTTTGTGGAGAGCAATCTTAGCAGTGACTTTTCAGACAACGAAGTTAACTGCGAGGGCTTTAATCTAGGTGCGACAGAACTCTCAGAAGTAGCAAAAAATCCAGCGGTGGAGGAGTGTTGATATTTATTGGCAAAAAAGTGCAATCAAGTTGTAGTAAAATAGCAGAGGATAGAGTTGAGCAGTTGTATACCTTTTGCCAGATAAATGGAACAAAATTTGTTGTGGGTGAAGTATACATACTCCCTCGATCGCCCCAGGAATATTATACTTGGCACTGTGCAACAGTTGAAAGTGTATATCAGCAGCAGAGTCGGTATGTTGAGTTCCACAAACGTAGGCCTACAGTCGTCCCTAAACCCTACACCTGCCAAAATTCTAACAGTCTTATGTTGCAGCCCAAATATTCGGGCGGCAGAAGGGGCTCCACCCCATGCTAGAATCCCATATGTCATGACAGAGCGAAACATGCCATAATAAGCACTCAGCACTGTGTCCCGAGATACACAGTCACAAAGATTCCTCAGCAAGAAAACACTGCTCCTCAGCCTTCCTGACATAATATCTGTATGCACATCCCATGTGAGTTTTGGATCGAGATATAATCCCGAAAACTTCACTTCAGGTGGATTTGTGAAATCCTGGTTCTCGCTTGAGCATCATTCTTTGAGTTTTATCCCCATTTAGCATAAGCCTGTTGGCGCTAAACCAACTTTCAGCCTCCAATCGTGCCGCACGCGACCTCCACTCCAAGGCACCTAGATCATTATCTTGAATAGTGAGAGTAGTGTCATCTGCAAAAAGTATGTATCTGGCTAATTCACTCATTGGTAGGTCATTTATAAAGATGAGGAAAAGTACACCTACCCTTAAGAAATCCTCAGAAGATGACACTTCCCCCACCCCTACCATTCGCTTGCATACACTCAGATACGATTCCAGTAGTTGTATCCAGCTCTGAAAAATTGTAAAACTTTAATTTCTTCAGTAGCAGATCACACGAGACACAATCAAAAGCCTTGCTCAGGTCACAGAAATGTGCTAAGAGGTGTTCACGTTTCTCAAAAGCGCGCATTATGTTCGAGAGAAGATTGAGGTCTGCAAGAACTGTGCCTTTTTCCCCCTCTGAACCCAAACTGGCTACCAGTAAACAAGCTGTTGCTCTCAAAGAAGTTGTAATCCTGCATGCCATGCACCTTTCAATTACCTTCGACAAAATTGGCAACAAGGAGATGGGACGATAGTTAGAAAGGTCATTCCTGTCCCCTTTTTTAAAAATCGGAGTAATTACAGCCCTCTTGAGTGACTTAGGAAATGTATTCCCTCTAAGCATAGGTTTATCATCTTTGTCAATGGTACCAAGATAATATTTTTTATGTTCTTGATAAGCTGTACATTGAGACCATATACAATATTTTATATTCATATTTAGAAGGATTACCTTTATAAGCACCTGTACCTGTATGTACAGGTGAACTACCTTAAATCGCTATGGAAAAACATGTGGGTGGCGTATGAATGTTATACTCCGGCGGAGTATAACACTTATACGCCGCTCAAGCTTAATGTCATTGAAGTGACTCTTATACCCTGTCAAAATGATCACAAAAATTACTGTAATATGACGTTTGAAAATTTAAAAAAAACCTATATACCTAACTAATTAGATCATTTTATATTATTATTACGTTGAAAGTGATTAAATTCTCTTGTATTTGGTATTCTCGTTTATACTACTTTTATGAGTCATTGATGATTTAGCAAAAATAAGGTGCCTAAATTCAAATTATATTACCACAGTAATATTATAATTAATGATTTCTTTAACAAAGGTAATCCATCAAACTTTACCAAAAATTGCGCGCAAATTCGAATGTCAAATTTTATAATAGTATAGGTGGGCACATCAAGGTTATTGTTTTTTTTGTAGAAAATTTCCAATCATACTTATGTATCCTGTTACTTTTCAAAGGCCATCATTATGCAAAAATCTAAAAATATAATTCGATATTTCATAATACCTACATAATTTTTCACCTTCCAAATGCAACTAAAAATTGATTAAAAATAGGAAAAATCAATATCAATACATTAACGTTGTTCAAAATCGTTTATGCAAATCTTGACCCAAACCTATTTTAGTTTTTCATAGAAAAAGCTGCCGGAAATATTCAGTTCAGTGCCACATTAGCAAATAACCTACAGATTTTTTGTAGGATGTGGTCATGGTCTGAGTTTTATGGTGCAATTCGCACCTTTGGTTTAGCCTAACGTATCCCAATGGTTTTGAATAAAATCTATCTCATTTACATAGGAATAACATTTTTGTTTAAACAATATAAAATCCCCTTCAACTTTGTTATTATTTCTTTCAGGTTACACTGCCATCGAGAATCAGAAAAACAAAAATCTGTCCAATGATTTTTCTGATGCCCCTTATTACATCGAAGATGTAGCCGATGTGCAACTAGATGAAAACCAAATCGACGATCTTACTCCTATACAGAAATTTTACGATGGAACTAATGTGTTTATAACAGGATCTACAGGATTTTTAGGTAAGAATATAAAATAGTTATCTCAAAATATTTCGTTGATCGTTTAACCAGTTTTATTGATAAAAATCAATAGGTATACCTACCCCAAGGGAATGAAGACGTTCGAGTGAAGATTCTGGAATCCAAAGGGTCATTAATTGCATTTTCTTCGTTGTTTTCTTGTAATACTTAGTACATATTTCCTTACAGAGATATTTAAAATTTGACCTTGTATCTTAGCAGCAAAATAGGTAAAGTGCGCTGCCTTCAACTATTTGTGAAGTCAGTCAGTAGAAAGTCAAGTTGACGTTGGAAAATCTCTTCTTGCTGAAGAGATCGTATCTAGGCCTGACTGTACTGTAGTCGCTTGTGTCATTGGAAATCCTTCAAATTTCTTGGATGATTAGACATTTTTCTGCTTCTAGGGTGAATGGCATCTTCAGGCGTATATTATTACATTCTAATTTGACGAATCATTCCAAATCCTGGCAAATCGGCAAGACGATTAGGTCCTAATAATAAAAATAGAGTCATTTTTCCCTATGAAAAAGTTGTATGTATTTAGGTTTTGGTATAATTTCAATCAAACTCGTAGCATTTCAAGAAGATTGCTATCACTAAGTTATAAAAAATGTTCCTAACTTTTGCTCGAGAAGCTCACACTGGCAAAATATTTCCAAAGTTACTGATCCCTTTTAACAGCCTGTCCACAAAATATCCAATAAATTGGAAATCTTCCACGCAACTTTAACATTTCCCTTTTTTTTAGGTAAAATCCTAGTAGAAAAACTACTCCGTTCATGCCCTACCATTTCCAGCATCTATCTTCTTGTGCGAGACAAAAAAGGGAAAAATCTGGAACAACGTGTCGATGAAATGTTCGACGATGTCATATTCGACAGACTAAGAAAGGAATGCCCAAAATTTAGACATAAAGTGGTCGGCGTGGCCGGAGATTGCAGTTTGCCAGAATTGGGATTAAGCTTGCAAGACAAAAGATTATTGATTGATGAGGTAAGCAATTGATCTCTTATAAAAAAATTTAAAAAAAATACATATCAAATTAATTATAACAGATCCACATAATCTTTCATGTGGCAGCCACAGTACGTTTCGATGAAAAACTAGAAACAGCCGTAGCTATCAACATAAGAAGCCCCAGAGATTTACTAAGATTAGGAAGAGAAATGTCAAAGTTAAAATCCTTTATTCACGTATCCACAGTTTATGCTAACTGCACCAATAATTGTATTGAAGAAAAAATATACCCAGGCGCAATTGACGGTGAAAAAATGATTATGCTGACGGAAAATGTACCTGGAAAAATCCTGGACGATATGACGCCAAGACTACTGGAAAACTATCCAAACACCTATGCCTACACCAAGCAAATAGCCGAAGATATTGTGCGGCGGGAATCTGATAATATGCCTGTGGGAATATTCAGACCAGCCATTGTGATTGCCACTTACAAGGAACCAGTAAAATCCTGGATCAATAACATGTACGGACCGACAGGAGTGGTAGCAGGAGTAGGGGTAGGCCTCCTAAGAACCCTTTACTGCGATCCAGAAGTCAATGCTAATTTAGTACCTGTTGACATGTGCGTTAACTCTTTGATAACTGCCGCTTGGGAAGTTGGAGAGAGTTATCGAAAAGACCAAAAGAGCTACGACATTATGGTTTATAATTATGAATCTGGAAAGGACCAGCCGATCAATTGGGGAAAGTTCATGCATCTTTCCCATCATTACGGAATTGAATATCCTTCGACCAAGGCAATATGGTATTATTCTTTTAAGCTTTACAAATATTATCCTGTTTATTTGTTTTGGACGTTTTTGCTGCACACTTTGCCCGCTTTACTTGCTGATACTGTGCTGTTTTGTTTGGGGAAACAACCAAGGTAAGAATAAAATATTATATAATTACTTATGTCTATAAAAACTATGTTGTATGACTGGCCATATTTAAAATTTGGTTCCAGATATTATTTTTGCTTCAAACATTTCGATTTATTCCGTCTGAAGAAGGCAGCGTGTGCTGAAATTTTAAAACTAAAATATCGATTGACGAAATATTGAATTATCATTATTATTCTAGACTGATGGCAGCCTACAAGAAAGTTCACAAATTTTCCAGCGTCATTTCCTACTTTTGCACAAGAGAATGGGATGTCAGGTCCGACAGTCTCCGAAGACAGCAAGAACGTATGTGCGACAAAGACAGAGAACTCTTCTTCTCAGACCTCAAACAACTGGATTGGGACGAATATTACAAAACCTATTGCAAAGGAGTGAGGCAGTACCTGCTGCAAGATCCTTTGGAAACTTTGGAGGTGGCCCAGACCAAATGGAGGCGATTGTATTTTGCTCATCAGGCCGTCAAATTTTTTAGTGGATTTGGTTTAATGGCCATGGCATATTGGCTATTTGAAACTTGCATATATTTGATTGTTTAATTAGTAAAAAATAATTAGCGTTTAGGGCAATAATATGACTGTGAATAATTAATCCTTAACAATAAAGCTGCTGGTGATTATTGAGCTTTTATGCCATATTTGGACAAAATTCATGTTAGATCGTTGATTATATGTATTATATTTTGTAAATTTTAGAAGTGTAGTATAGTTAATTTTTGGTAATAAAACCTAATTAATATGGTTACTAATACGTGAAGGTTTTTTTTTTTTAAATAATAATCTAGTCATAAGAAAGCGAAGAAAAACTTTCAATTCAGCCTTATTTTTGGGGCTATGACGTAGGTACGTGTAGTGGCTAAAATTAAAAACTGCCTATTTTTATTAGGTATTACTGTTTTTCCTGTAAAGATATATTCATATATAGTAGATATTCCATAGTATATAGCCTTTTGTGAATAAATATATGATGTTTTACGATACAAACATTGTGCAAGTTATTGATTTATTTAAACTTGGGTATTTTAAAATAGTGTACCTATCTGGTCAGGTCAGAACAAATGGAAATAAACTGACAAATTGCTTGACCGATTGCGATTTATGTTATTCAAAAACAAGAAAAGAAATCTGATTTCACCTCCATCAGGTGAACCCTTCATGCTATGGGACCAACTTCAATCATATTTACCCATCTCCTAGTCAAATTATTCAATTTACTTAACGCTTGATTTGCTTAAGATGATAATACTAATAGCCTCATTAAAAAATTACTTTTACTCAATTAACAAACACAAGAAAATTTATTCCTTCCAACCTAAATCGAACTACATGAATTTCCAATGCATTTTGATAGTGCAAAGACCCTGTACAATCAATATTGATTAATAGGCATTACTGATCTATTCTTTAGTTTGGTATAATAGGATCTGGAATTGGTTTTTAAACTATTGTGGCAGTATAATTTACACTGCAGTGAAAGGCAAAAGGCTTTTTGAAAGGCAAGTAATATAATTTTTTTTAGTAGTATTTTTAATTCTATGAAAATCTAGCACAAGTACAAAAATGGATTCTCGTACCAGCAATGAAACGATAAATACTTTGGAAGACGTTTCTTCAGAGGAAACATCTACAGATTCTAGTTCAACTGAGGCAAAATCAAGGACTAAAAGGAACATTACTGATACTCCAACTAACGATAATGTTAATCCTGATGGGACAACAGCTGATGTTTTTTAAAGGTAGGTACCTACCTACCAACTTACTAAGTCATGCCTATGCCCTATTTATTCTCTCAATGTTGGTGCATTCTTTACTTATATAAATTGAAAATTTTATTTAATTTCCAGATTTGCTCGCACAAGACGTTTCATGTAGAGTACCTACCTATGAATGTAGTGATAAATAAAGCAATTCTTTAGTTAGTTTAGTTAATTAGGTTTAGGTTCTAGAATTATCAAAGTAATGTTAATGTTCCTTGGCTAAAATGTTCAAATTTGAATGTTTTAAAGATCAGTTTGTTGAGTTTTATTATTGGATTTAATGAATGAAACAGCGTTCCAGAAAATTAACACAATAATAAAAATACAATGAGGCCGTACCAAGATGATGAAGCCTTTTTTAGTAACAGAAATTTGAAATAAAATGACCCAATTATTCTTATGCATCTTGTGCAAATACAAATAGGTAGGTAATAATTAAACCTACTTTAATAGTTCAGCTAAGTAGTACCTAGGTATATTATTAGTACCTACCTATACTTATAATTATTAGCCATATAATCGGCACAATTTCCTGAGGCTTTCGTCCTTCGAGGAATGTAAAAATACATTATTTATCAATTAAAATATAAAATTTGTCCTAGTAAATAAGTAGTAGGACGCAATATTATTGTGTACTGACAATTAACTTGATGTTTAAGAAATATTGTGATAAATTTATTATCAGCAGCTTAAGCTTAGCTAAACTATCAAAAATACAGTTTAGAATATTTGAATGAATGAATGAATGAATGAATAAATTAGTTGGGGGTTTTGCTACACTGCGACCTGCATAGATCTATTGTGTCCCCCTTCTTGGCGCTCCAGTTGATGGACTCTCGCTTGAGGCACCTCATCCAGCCTTTTAATGCTTTTATAAAAGCAAGTACTCTGGATGGTTCTATGGATGGAATTTCTTCCCGTCCCACGATGTAGCATCCGAAGCAGGCCTCGTGTATTCACGATCGCCTCGAATTCCGTTAGAAGGTGTTCAGGAGTTTCCTCCCCTTCCTCACAGAACCGGCAGCTGTTCTCGTTTTGAATTTTAATTCTCTCAAGGTGCCCTCTTAACCGGCAGTGGCCTGTGAGGAATCCGGTGAGAATGCGGAGATTGTTTTTGCTTAGTGATGTGAGGCCTTTCGGTCTCTCTTGGTCAGGGTGCCCAAGAAACATCTTCGATTGCCTCAACCCTGGAAGTTGCTCCCAGAGGCTGTTCCATTTGGTCCGCTCTTCCTTTTTGAAGGCTTTTTCATAGGTGTGTTTCCCTATGCCGCAGAAGGGTTCCGGTCCTGAAATCGGGGTCTGTGCCCCTAATTTCGCTAGTTGGTCCGCGTTCTCGTTGCCTTCAATCCCTTCGTGTCCCGGTATCCACTGGAGGGATAGTTTGTTATCCTTGCCCAGTCTTTTTAACTAGTGCAGGTAATCCCAAACCATTCTGGAGCTGATTATTGGTGAGCTCCCCACATAACAAAATTGCATCCTTAGAATGTACTAAGAATGTTCTTTTTTTAGGAGGAATGTGCCTAGAATGTTAGCCAAAACCATTGCGAATGTCCTGAGAATGTTCTGAGAAAAGATTGTAGAAATACTGTTTGCAATACCCAAGAACTTCCTGGGAAATCCATTAGGATATTCCTAGAATATACCTATGAGATTCTCAGTACATCTTGAAAAGAATATTCCTGTTTGATTCTAAAAATATGCTCGAAATGTATATTCTCATATTCAAAGAATGTTTCTATGACACTATAGTTATGTTCTCAAAAGAATATTATACCAATATACTTGAAATATTCTTAGAATATATCTACATATATCATTCTCAATATGCATCCTAGACATAACATTCTTGTTTGATTCTAAGGATATACTTGGAATGTGAATTTTTTTTTCCAAATAATGCTCCTTCCAGTCCTTTTATATTAAAGGCAGTGGAAGAATTGTTGGAAAATTTCTCTGGAAAACACAAGTGTTTAACCAAAGCTCCGGTTTCGAGATTGTTATGCTCTCTCGAAGCACGCCAACTGAGAGAAACAAGTTCCAAGGTGATTCAAACGCGAGGTAAGAAGTAGATCTTTAATAGCGCGTGGCTCCCTCTCTTGGAAGTCCTACAAAGCAAATGAAAAAGAATATACCTATAATATTCTTAGTAGGTTCTAGATAGAGCATTATTGTTTAATTGTTCAATTAAGTTTTTGAGTAGGTACTTTAGATAATTAGGTGAACAATATGGAAATATTCTTATCATGGGTACCTACCTACATAAACTTCTCAGTACAACTTGGTAGGTATATTCTTAATACTTGATAGAGATATTAGCCGAAGCAACATTTTTTAGGGTACATTATAATAATGTTCGTATGAGAATATTCAAATAATGTTATATAAAGTAGGTTCTTAGCACAATCTTTCAGGTAGGTGCATAGAAGCAACATTCCTAGTACATAAATAGAACGTTCAAAAACGAATATTTCAATCGAAACAATCTTAGAATATTCAATGAACATTCCAAAAAGCACTTTGAGGGAATATTCTGAGAATATGAATGTTCTTTCACTGTTATGTGGGTCAGCGCTTTAATGGCTGCTTGACTGTCGGAGAATATGACAATTTCTCTCTTTCTGTCAATATTGAACTCAGCACATCTACTTATAGCGTTTATTTCCACCTGAAATATGTCCGGGTATTTTCCCATTGCTTCAGAGAACTTGGTTCCAGGCCCAAATACTCCAGCTCCGGTCCCTTGTTCGGTTCTTGACCCATCGGTGTACCATTTTATGGCTTTCTGCTGAGTTTTAAGAATGCTTGTGGTATTTTCTTTCCATTCTTCTCTCTGCTTCTTATCACTACTGTGAAGTGTTTGTCCAGGTGCTGTGTTTAAATCATATCGTCCCTGGGGAGCTCGAGGAGCGGAATAAGCTTGGTCAGAGATGCTTATTCTCTCCTTCCTGGCCAACATCCCTCGGCAGCTCCTTCTCTCGTGATTCTGGTTATTGCTCGTCTGGCAGCCCCCTCCACCACAATGTGAAGAGGTGCGAGACCTATAATTGTTTCGATGGCTGCTGTGGGACAAGTTCTCATTGCACCTGTAATGCATGTGCAGGCCAGGCGCTGTAGTTTGTTGAGAGCTGCTTTTATGTTCTGCTTCTCAACTGCATTGAACCAGACTACCGATCCGTATAGTAGGGTTGGTCTTACTATCATGGTGTACATCCATCCCAAGATCCCTGGCTTGCATCCCCAGGTTTTGCCCGCGAGGCTTCGGCACACCATAAGAGCCCTCGTAGCCTTGGTTACAGCTCCCTTGATGTGTTTGTTCCATCTGAGTTTGCGGTCAAGCGTTACGCCGAGATATCTGACTTCCGATGCCGGTATAATGATAATTCCGTGTATCCGGATGTCCTTCATTCTAGAAAGTTCTCTCTTCCTAGTGAAAGGCACTACAATGGTTTTCGATGGATTTAGTCCCACTGTTTTACACCAATCCTCCGTTACTTTAACTCCGGTCTGTATGAGTTCACACATAGGATGCCCTCGAACTTTCCTCTTGCCATGATGACGATGTCATCAGCATACCCAACACAGTCCAGGCCCAGGTTGTTCAGTATTTCTAGCAGTTCGTCCACCACCAAGCTCCACATCAGGGGTGAGCATACTCCGCCCTGGGGAGTGCCTCTAGTGGTGCTCACCTTGATAGACAGACTCGGTGGCTACTAAAGTATCTGCTGTCCTTGTGGCAAGCATCCCAGTGGCGGATCCAGAAGTGCTTTTCGGGGGGGGAGGGGGGGGTCACTTAACCTGAGAACATGGTCATTTAGTAAGTAGCCGCCAAAGGCGAAAAATTTTAGGGTGCCACGCCCCTTTTTTGGGCCCTTTAACGATATTTGATATCAATATGTGGTTGTACAGAGTCATTTTTTATATTTTCCCACCCCCATAACTTTTTTGTGCCACTGTGCATAAAAAAAATGTGAATAGGAAAAGTATATAGGTTGAAAAATAGTTTATTTACAATCATACATGTAATGTTGACTTTTACTTACGGCCCACGGGTCGAAAGTTTACTTTCGACCCGTGGGTCGAAAGTGAATGAACTTTTTAAAATTTATTGTATTTTTTGACTTTTACTTTCGGCCCACGGGTCGAAAGTTTATGAAATTGTTAATTATTTTATTTTTTAGTTTTAATCCAAATGAAAATTTCAAAATTCGAATGATTGTAAATAAAATAGTATACATACCTCGGTGAAAAGTTTCATTACTGTCTCGAGATTTCAGTTAGACCTCGGCTGCGCCTCGGTCTAACTTAAATCTCTCGACAGTAATGAAACACTTTCCACCTCGGTATGTAATATACTATTCCAGAACAGAAAACATAGTTTTGTTCATACAGGGTGTTGCAGAAAGTTTAAAAAACAAAAATAATATATGTTTTTTATGGGACATCCTATCAAGTATTGAATATTCGGATTCTACGTAAAACTCTGAGCAGATTTCATATGATATACACACACTATACCTAAGTTCAACTGTTTTCGAAATATTGACAGTTGAAATTTGACTTTTTTCAACTTTGACAGGCTTTAAAATCTAAATAGTTAATTTTACAGCAAAACCGATTTCACGTTCACGTCTTAGATTTTCATAAGCTTTGAATTTAATCCATGATTAAATATTTGAATTAAATTTAATCTCTGGTTAAAGTCAACGTTGGTGTCAAAAGATAGCTTATGAAACGCTGAAAATGAGTTTTGCGGTAAAATTAACCGTTTAGGTTTTACAGCCTGTCAAAGTTGCAAAAAAATCAAATTTCAACTGTCAATATTTCCAAAACAGTTGAGCTTAGGTATAGTGTATGTCACATGAAATCTGCTCAGAATTCTACGTAGAATCAGAATATTCAATAATATACAGGGTGTCCCATTTGAAAAAAAAATAAAATTTAAACTTTCTGCGACACTCTGTAGGAACAAAATTATGTTTTCTGAGAACTATTTTTCAAGCTATACACCTTTCCTATTTACATTTTTTCTATACACAGTGGCACAAAAAAGTTAAGGGAGGTGGAAAAATATAAAAAATGACCCTGTGTCTAAGTATGAAATACCTACTTATTTGCGAAGGAATATAGTATCACAAACTTATTCTTACAAAAGAAACTCAAGGTAAAAATAGATAGCAAAATATCAAAATTTACAATTTACTGCATCATTCACCAAAATTAAGAGCCGCCATCAAATTACAACCGAAATAAGGCAGTCAGAATCACCCAATCAGTTGAAATAATCTTAAAAGCCTGAGAGAAAATGTTACTACTTTTATGCGTGCGGAGGTCATTTTCTAGAGATGTTGTCATGACATGAAAAATTCTCGGGGGGAGGCACTTGCCCCCAGTGCCCGCGATGTCTAGGAAAGCGCACAATGCGACTTCTTTCCCTTCCAGATATTCTTGTATCCTACTTGTCAGTTGGAACAGAGCTGTCTCAGTGGATCTACCTGCTCTGTAAGGGTGCTGACTAGCGTTCAGCGGCCGCCTTTCTAATGTAGTGGATCTCATATAGCTATCTACTGCCTTCTCGATTGTCTTTAAAAGGAACGATGTGGGGCTTATTGGTCTGAAGGATCTGGGGTTTGTCCCATCTTTCTTGCCTACCTTCGGAATGAAAGTGACTCTTGCCCTTCTTCATATTTGAGGTATATATCCCATTGCCATGCTGCTTCTGGTTATATCTACAAGGTGCGGCATGATCTCTGTTTTTCCTCTTTGTAGGAGTGCTGGAAAGATCTCGTCCACTCCTGGCGATTTCAGAGGTTCGAATTAATGTGTTCAATGCCCATTCGAGCCGCTTATTGGTGAGTACTACTTTTGCTATTTCCCAGTCCTCCCTTGTGGGCGTCTGGGGTATGATCTTTCCTCACTTCTGTTTGTACGTTTGCTGCCTGGGAAGTGTTTGCTTAAAAGAATGAGTGCACGCTCTTCTTCACCTTCCGTGTAGGTACCATCTGGCTTCTTAAGAGCCATTGTCAAACACGCTCCCTCTTTGGCCATTGCCTTGTGTAGTCTAGCGGCTACTGGAGTCGAGGTAATGTTTTCACAGAAAGTCCTAAAGTTGTCTCTTTTTGCCTTTCTGATTTCTTTGTTGTATTCTGTGAGGGCCTCTGTGTACCGCTGCCACTCTCCGGTTCTCCTGGATGTGTTGAATAAACACCGAGCCTGGGTCCGGAGGCGTGCCAGCTTTGCATTCCACCATAGGGCCCCACTCGAGCGTTCTTTCGAATCCATGTGGCAGTTAGAGTCAAAAGCCTCTATTACTGCCTGGTTCACGAGCCCTGCTTTCTCTTCCAGTTCTAGGTGATTTCCTATTCTTCCTGGGTTGATTGCTTTGAGATTTTCCTCCAGATTGACTCTGTATAATTCCCAGTTTGTTCTCCTAGGATTTCTCCTGAGTTTTGCTTTGAAGGTGCTTATTTCTAGGCTAAACTCTATGATCCTGTGATCAGACGGGGAGGGTTCAGCCGAGACCCTCCTGTTTTTCACGTAGTTCTTTATTTCAGAACTACCAAATGTAATGTCTAATACTTCCTCCCTAGCCCTTGTTACAAAAGTGGGGTATTCCCTATATTGTAAATATCAAAGTTCATTTCAAGTAAGTATTCAAAAAGGTACTCACCTCTGGTGTTGGTGTTTGAGCTACCCCAGAAGATGTGGTGTGCATTCGCGTCGCCTTCCACAAGGAGTGGGATGTTTTTCCCCCTACAGTGGTGCGCAAGCTCCTGCAGTTCCGCCGGGGGCGTGCGTGCCCCATCCCCAGCGAAGTATGCGGATGCTATGACAATGGTTCGCTGTCTGCCTTGGTGGTGGAAATTCACCATAATCGGCACTAGGTCCTTTGTCATGAATTCTGAAACACAAATATAATTAATATGTCTTTTAATTACTATGCAGGCTCTAGGCATTTCGTGCCTGTCGTCCCATATTACCTTTGAGCTTTTGGTTGTCAGTCCTTTTACCTGTCCCCTGTAAACCCATGATTCTTGGATCAGCGCAAGATCCACACGCCCTTGCCCAACCAACCTCGCAATCACAGCAGAGGATCCTCTGGCGTGATGTAGGTTGACTTGGGCTACCCTGGTGGCTATGTTGTCCATCAGGTTAGTTACTAGGACTGAGGTGAGGTGTCGCTGCCCTCACCTTGACGATCTCTGTCTCGTCCCTCAGTAACTCTTCCTCTTCTTCCCTTTGGGGGAACTAGTGTTCCCGGAGGTTGGGGTTGGCTCTTCCTGAAGGGATGGTGGATCTGTTTCCATCCTTTCCCTGGCTTGGTTTGCTTTTCGCCTTTCTTCAGGCCATGCACCATGACGCGCCCAAACCTGTAGTGCATGGAGTGGTTTTGCGCCACGATCGCTTCGCTCGACTTGGTGTCTATGCCCAAGGTTAGCAGCTGACCATGCGATTGCTCCTTCGAACTAATCACCTTCCACGCCTCTGTCCTGAGGTCGGCATTTTGGGTTTTTAGGAGCTTGAGGAGTTTCTCAGCTTCTTCCCCTTCGCTCCTGGGAAGGAAGACCGTTATGGTGTGTGCTTTCGGGATGTTTTCTCCCGTGCACATAATCAAATCCGGCCCCTTCCATTCTTTCAGCCGGGGTAACGTTTTCCTCAGCCAGATGACTGTTTGCTCATTTTCACAGTCTACCATTATCAGTCCTGATCTGAAATGGATTCCTGCAAACTTCAGGTTAACTACCGTGCTGGTGAACATTTCATCAACCAGAGCACTCTCTAGGTGACTGTCAGCTGTTCCGTGGTTAGCGTGACCTCGGGGTATTCCCTCGGAACGATTCCCATTCGGACGCTTTTTACCGCCGCCGCGAAGCTGGTGCTAGGCCCTGCTGCCGTTGCTGTTGGTTTAGAGGGGTATATTTTCCTCTTCTCGCTGCTTGGTCCTTGAAGGGGTGTGAAGTTCTCACTTCCCCTCTTGACCTCTTTGCTGTCCTCCACCTTGGACGAGGATGTAGAATCAGGAGTCAGCGTTTGTTGCTTTAGCCTCTCTTCTTTCTTCTTGTCTACCCTTTCCCTGGCTGAATCAGGTGTCATGCCCTGTGCCAGGTACCTGAGGTACTTCTTAGCGCCTGCCCCGCTCAGGCCCCTCCTTCTCGGGTCGTCCAGACCTCCTGGTTCTCCTTGTGCGGGGAGGTCTTCGGCAGAACTCCGGTGTTTTCCCGAACTACTGCCGCCCTCCCTCTGCGTTCTGTCTGAGGTGTCTTCCCTCTTCTTACTTGCGGTTCTAGCCCGAGAATTTTCAGCAGTGTTTACCTGCCTATTTTTATTGATTTTCTTACCCATAAGATTCTCACGAGTAGCTAGGGAAGTAAACGGTCCGCTCCTATAGGATATAGGAGTAAGGGGTAGTTACGATGGGGTTCCCTCCTGTGCCCCCTGCGGAATATTTAGTATTAAGCCAATTGAATAAGTTATAGGATTGAAAGTATCATTGTAAACATGCAATTGCTCAAATAAATTAGTTATTTATCACTGTTTTGAAGTATGTACCTCCTAGTGCCATTATTCTGAAAATATCTAACACTATTTTAAGATTAATCCATCAGTTATAAATAAGTAGGTAGGTACTTGACTAGTGCTCAATGGCTATTATTGTCGTTGTGCTCCTGCATCGACAAATCACACAATCATGATCAGTATAATGGAACCTCACCAGACTTCTTTTGCTTTGAGAGTAATAGTGGAATCGGTCTGTCTGTTGCTCTATACCTACACTCATCTTGCTGTGTGTGGTTACGTGCTTTTTCTTCCAAATCATAATTACCATTAAACTTACTTTTGTTGTCTATCTTTTAAATCCGCTGGTAAATTTCTGTAGCTGGTGATATCAATTCCCACGTATTCAAATATTTCGCCTTTCACCTCCAATTTTACACCTGTGAGGTTTCTTACTGATCACGATACTCATCATTCATATGCTAGGTAGGTACCTATAGGTACTTTTCTTTTTGGACATGATGTTTAAAGGAGACCTTAGTACAAACATGTTGAAATTTCAAATTTTCACATGTTGCCTTTAAATGAACATTTAATTCATTATATTATATAGGAACTCTGAACTATTGAAAGATTTGAAGCCAAAGTCATTGAAAAAAAGCCGGAGAAAGATGATCACTTAATGACAGAGAAAGACAAATATACAATTATTATGATGCTCCCAATGTAGCTTTTTTGCCGTGGCGCCATCTACTTGAAATTGCTTGAACTGTTTTCACCTCCAAAATTCGTTTCAAGGTCATCTCAAAAAATCCGCAATAATTTCGAAAATCCTTTGGCATAAACATTATTTGATATATTATCTACAATCTCTACAATTAGCTTTTTTTAGTTTTTCGTGGTTATAAATAAAATATGCTTTTCACGGATCCAAGCTTGATAAACATGCAAATATGCAACCACCAACACATTTAATTGTTTTGGTGGTTGCGAACATGATTTTTGAATTTAAAAAAAAAGGCTGAATATCGAAAAACCAAAATAAGGAATTGTAGATAATCGATCAAATAATATTTATGCCAAATTTGAGCCAATTCTGATGTGCCGTTTTTTTAAAGACCTTAAAACAAGTTTCGAAAAATCAACCAATCACAGTTTAAACATGGCGGCCATTAACGCGGCCTTAACTCTGCAAGTGCTACATCTGAGTTTTTTGGGTCAAAAATCGATGTTTTTACACTTTCTTGGCTCAATTTTGATATTGGGAGATCCGAGAATAAAAATTGTATGCTTTCTAGTTCAAATTTCAGGTCTATTGAAGCAGGGATAGATATTTTCACGATTTCTCGATTGATATTTAGCTCTACAAGGGTAATTTTACTCTTTAAATGGTTAAAAATAAGAGTTTTTTCACGTTTTGAGCTCAATATTTATATTACAAACGCCGGGCATAAAATTTTTATCTGAAAGTTTCTTGGGTCTTGGATTCATTCATTGTTTGTTCTTTGTAGGGCTTGATAAAGTCGTAACCCGGGAGTACACGCGTGTCGGTCAAAAGGACCGAACATTGATAAAATCAGTAATTACGCCACTGGTACAAGGGTGGCAGTTTTGTCCATCCAAGAATGCCTGTTGCAGGCTTTCCACTACCCATTGACCCAAAAATATTTTGGTTTTTGGTTGAAGTATAGTTCGTTGTTTTCATAATAGGTGCTTTTGACCAGGCGCATGAACCTGAGTATCTAAAATATTTGTGTTCAAAATTGGCATTTTCTGATATTGGGAGTACTTTTGGCTGTCGATAATACGGTAACTGTACTGCATAATATAATTCCCTTTGTAATGATTATGAATTCTAGGAATTATTGTGCTTGTACACTTTTTTCGCGGAGACGATCCCAAACGTATCCTGAACGCTAAGGCATGACTTACGCAGATAATATTTGAAAGTTTCATGTCTCTATTGATTAGTAAACCTGCCTAGGTCATGCCTTAGCGTTCAGGATACTTTTGGGATCGTCTCCGCGAAAAAAGCTAATAATTCATATAAACTTTTGGGCAGTCGGTCGATTTGACCGAACTCGTGTAATGACGTAAGTTTTTTGGCGCGTGGGACTACAATCAATCAATAAAATTTTTATGTTTTTAAGTTCATATTTCAGCTCTATTTAAGTCGGGAAAGAGATTTTCACGATTTCCCGAAGGATTTTCAGCTCTATAAGGGTCACTTTACGCTTTAAATGGTTAAAAATTAAAGTTCTTACTTTTTCCGATTGATTTTTAGCTCTACAAGGGTCACTGTTTTTGTTTTACACCGTGAATGGAATCAAACTATGATTTTCCAAAAGCTTTTAGAAATATATATCTTCAAAGTTAATAGTACCTACCTTAGTTCAAAAATGTCGGAATTTCAAATTTTTTCATGTTGAGCTTTTAAATAATCATTCATTGTGACCCCTTTAATTCTATAGCGTGAATCATTGTGAGATTTGAAAAATTCCCTTCTCATTCCTTAGCGGGATTTTACCTTTGGAACTATAACTCTATTAGCTGATATTTTCAGGTTTTTTCTTTTTCACTGAAATAAGTTCTCCGAACATTTTGGATTCCTATCTATCTAAGTCCGCTAAAACTGAAACCAACTGCACTGCTCAAACTGCTTGTCTTTCAATTTATTTAAGTAATACAGATATTTATTAACTATTTATATATATAATTATTTGATACAAATTAATCAACTGACTAGTGCATTTGTTTAGGTACATTCAATTAAAAAAAAAGTATATGTTACATGATAAAAGCTTTAAAATAGCAAACCATCGGTATAATACATTAATACAAAGCAAAATGAAAATATTAAAGTGATGATAAACAGAGATCAGAAGATACCTACTTACAAAAAAAATATTGAATAAGTGTTAAAAAAAGTTGAGAGCAAGAGAAATACGGGATTCTATGTTTTTATGCTTTCCTACCTTGTCGCTACTAATTCTAGAATATACCTTATCTCTAATCTCAAAAGCACAGGAACCTTTCAAAAACGTATACGATCGAACATCGAACATCGAAACGTTTCAGAAACGTCCGCTGCGCTGAAGTAACTGAGAACGTCCTAAAGTGCAAATCTCACAACTTTCAACGTTAAGTGAATAATCGAAATGCTCGTTTTAGAAACGTGTTGAAACAAACTAAAACTTATTTAAAAACTTTATAGCCAGTTGATGGAATACGCATTATGTAGGTACGTTGATGATGGTCTACATTGAGAAAAACTTTTTTACACAGAATTTCTGATATTATTTAGTCATTCGTATACAAGCGACCCATGCATAAATCCACAGTTGTGGATACAGTGTGCATATTACATGAAGATAGTGCCGCAGTAGTTGTAGACAAAGGATGAATAATATAAAGAAATAACAGAAAACAGAATGAGTAGGTATTCATTGAAGCTACAAAAACGTTAAGAGCAATACAAGATCTGAAAAAGCACTCAAATTTCTCCTACTCTCTACCCAAATATCTTCATTAAAATAGAGTTTGCACTAACGTCTCAAAGTCCCAAATCTACATGGTCCTTAATACATTAATTATCACTACCAACAACCCCAAAATTCCACTAATCTCACTCCTAAAACCTGAATTTTGCGGTTTCTTCAAACCCAACTGGTTGGGTTCATCTACTTCGTTAGTTAACTGATTCCCGGCAGCAGGATACCAAGTTTCTGAAGTAGAAGGGTTCCAAAACGGTGTACTAGAATAGTCATATCGATTCGTGGTAGTTGATGGAGTGTTTTCTGTTGGTGATGATCTATATGAAGTAGGAGGATTTTTACCAGAATTTCTGTTATTAATATTGTTTAGTCGATTGTAAAGGTCCCATGAAGCCATAGTTTCTTTATTATACTGTGGAGTACTTGATTGTACTGAAGCTTCAGTCGTTGTAGAAGAAGGATCAATAGGCCAGCTGTAAGATCTTCCATATGAACCGGGTCGAGTACGGGTTCCTAAGTTTTGAGTAGGAAATATGGAATTATCTGCTTCAGCTCTTGATGGAGATCCACTGGAAGATATTGCCCAGCTACTAGGCGTTGATGAAGCTACTTTTGGAAATCTTTCTTGTTGTTGAGTACTCCAAGGATACACTTCACTCGAAGCCGTGTTTATAACTGAAAAAGGATCTGATCTGTCGGAGTATGATGGTAAGGAGTCGTGGGGTGAAGTGCAATCGGCAGAATTTGGACTAAATATTTAAAAAAATTATTAGTAAGTTATAGATAAGAGTGTTAGTGACTTACATATTATTGATGCATTGTTCCTGCATGAACCTCAAAGCTTTGTCGATGATTTGCGAGGCAAATCTGGCAGCTGGTCCATCTGAAATGCCTCGGTCGCATAGTCTTCTGGTTTCTTTTAGGACGCATTGCTTGAATCTTTCATGGGAGCTATAAAAAGGTTTTCAACGTTTAAGTATTATTAATTGTCGAAATAAATCCTCACCAGCAAAGGGTGGCTTTTGATATAACATCTCCTTGCTCGGCTTGATCCACTAGAAGACTGTAATGTGGCCCACAATGGATTTTTTCAATTATCGTACTTTTTATACAAGGAGCGTATTGGAGGTATTCTAAAAATTAACAATTTATATTTACATTTTTTTGGTTCAAATCTTATGTTGAAATAAATCCCAGGTTATAAAAAATGTAAAAAAAATCGGTTTTTGTTTTGTGTTGAATTGTTGAGATTAAACTCAACCTCCGACATCAGAACAGTCAGAACTGGATCTCGAATTAGGTTATTCTTACCTTTTCTGTAGTTTGGTTGCATACACATCTGATGAACACTCTCAATAGGACTCTCCACAGCTTTATTAAATTGTTTCCTTTGTTGATCGGTGAAACAGTTTTCTGTGTAGGCTTTTAAACAGTCCACAAACGTGCTCCATGCACGACAAACAAGGTCGATGTCTTTGAGATTGTCTGGAAAAACTAGATGGGCTTCTCTGACTAAAGGATCGGCAATTTTTATGCAGCGATCATATTCGTTTTTTGAACAGTCCCTTTGTGCTGATGTTGAAGTAAGTGCTAAGAACAGTATCACTGAGATTTTCCACCACATTTCCTGTAACAATAAAAATATCCGATAAGACTAGACCATAACTTCTCCTTAATCGAAAGATAGAACTTTCAAAAATATGAACTGCGATCCAGATACACAATTGTTAGTCACCGAAAATTTGTTTGGTTTCAATAGATCCTCAAAATTGTTCATATACATTCTTTTACAAAAGCAATCCTTTTTGTTTATTATCCAAGGTCCGAATCTTTTTAAGTTCGTTTTACTTTATGGTGATTTTTCCAGACTTGCACGCAACTTTTTTTTCTTTCATTTAATTCTTGGAAATAAAATTTTGCTGGCCATGACTTCATTATGAAAGGAATTTCCTAATAAAGGATTTCGCAGTAAAATTAGGATATTTTTAGTTTTATTGATCATCATTGCGAAGAAACCCAACATAACGTCAGACTTATCTATACGCGAGCCTCATGAAAGAATAATTAACAAACATCATGAGAATAAATTTATTTATTTATTTACGTATAAAAAGATACATACATTTGAAGCGGCAATAATCTAACCTAAAACAATTCTCTTGTTCTGCGTCTCAAATTTATCTTGAGATACACTAGAGAAGTCAAGTCAAGAACTTATTTACATTTGGCAGATATTCTATTAACAGGACTGAATAGTATGTACCAAGTTCGATATTAAGGAATATGCAGTAAAAATTTACCACAGATTCACTTCGTGTCCGACAACTTTGAGTGTACACCTTTTCCATGTGTAATGTGTAATTGCGAATATATCACTTAATTTTAGGAATGGTAAAATATTATTGCGAATAATTCAAATGTATTTGAGAATAGTCACTTGATATTGCGAATATCTTAAATGTAATTGAGAAAAGTTAAATATAATTGCGAACACATCAAATGTAATTGAGAATAGTTATGTGTAATTGCGAATATATCATATGTAATTAGGGATAATCGAATAAAATTAGTAATAAATCAGATGTAATTGAGCCTTTTAATTTTTCAATCAACATCTGTATGTTGTTGCTAAAATGTCTGTTGTTGAAGAAAGCTTTTGTTTACATACATAAAGGTAGTTTTGTGTCAAAGAAGGGCGATTTTTGATATATTCCAAATTTCATTTGATTATCCCCAATTGCATCCGATATATTTCCATTTACACTTAACTTTTCTCAATTATATTTGATATATTCGCAATCACATTTAGCTTTTCTCAATTACTATTCAATATAACCGCTATTCGCAAAATCTATTGACTTCGCAATATAAATTGCTATATTCGCAATTACATGTGGAAAAGGTGTAGTGATGTGTAAAGAATTTTGATGGGGCATATACTTTTAAAGTCCCTAGTACTTAGTTCTCGTAATGAAACCCAACATTATATTAGCCCTGCTAATTACCACTGGGGTTGTGGGGTTGTATGGGGTTGTGCTGTAGAGGTAGTACCTTTCGTCAAGGACGGTCGCACTCAAAGACATTGTCAGTGAGTGGTCGGCGATGACTGGTCCTCACAGGACGCCCAATCCTCAATTATGGCTCCACGTGCTACACCCCGGGCAACTGTATCGACCTGCAGGCAAAACTAATTTGAGGATAGCCAGATATGGTGAATACCGATAGTGTTTGATCCAGACTGGACGGCTGTCAACAGCGTCTGTACCCAAAATGAGCGGCTGAATCCTAATTCACCAACCCGCTTGGCAAGCGTGGTGTTTTAAATGCCAAAAACCCCCCTTATATTAAATGAGTAGGAGCAAAAACCAAAGGCCCTCAGTCCCCAGCAGCCGGAAAGTTCCCTACCACGGCAGCTGTAGCCAGAATGAAATGGCGGAGGGCGCGAAGAATAACTGAAAGAGATCAGGCTGCCACACAAAGATGAACATTGCTACGTACAATATTAGATCAATGGCGACAGAAGACAGAACTGAAGAACTGGAAGCGGAACTAGAAAAAATCAAATGGGACGTGATTGGCATAAGTGAGACAAGGAAAAGAGGCGAAGGCTACACCAAGCTCAAATCAGGTCATAAGCTACAAAAGACACGAAAACTCCAGTCTTAGTGGCGTAGGCATACTGATACACAGGAGACTAACAGACAACGTAAAAATGCTTAAAGGTATATCCGAACGAAATATATACATAACGTTACAAATAAACAAACTGGAAACACTCAAGATAATTCAGGCATATGCTCCCACAAGCACCGCCGATGACGAAGACGTCAGCAAATTCTACGAGGATATCTCGAAAGGAATGAGCAGAAATAAAACATCACAAGTTTTAGTGATCGGCGACTTCAACTGCAAGATTGGAGGCCAAGCAGACCCAGAGGAAAAATATGTAGGCAAACACGGGGTAGGCAAAAGAAATCCCAGAGGCTCAATGATGGCTGACTTTCTAGAAGAAGAACATCTCTACAACGTGAACACCTATTTCAAAAAAAAAAAAATCGCAACCGCAAATGGACTTGGGCAAGCGCAGACGGAAGAACTTTCAACCAAATCGACTATATTCTAACGAAGAACATCCAAATAGTACAAAACGTCGAGGTATTGAACAGATTTAATACTGGAAGTGACCATCGTCTGGTGAGGGCAAGAATAAGCATAAACCAAAAACTAGAGCGTTGCAGAAAAATCAAAAAGTCGATACACAAACAGATTGACAGAGAGAAACTCCAACACGACCCAAATAAATTCCAAATATACCTGGGAAACAGATTCAAAGAGCAGAGGCCGAGTACCCATGGCATAAACGAAGCAAACAAAACGATCACTAGAACCCTAAACCAAGCAGCAGAAGCGTACACAGAAACAAAAACTAAAAAGCAAAATAAACTAAGCGCGCAAACACTAAACATGCTAGATAAAAGACGACAACTTATAACAAATAACAAAAGATCATCAGCAGAATACGCCGAAACAAATAAAATCGCCAGAAAGATGGCAAAGGAGAACATCAGAAAACACAATGAGAAAATCGCGCAGAAAGTACTGGAACAACACAAAGGGACGAAAGTGTTCAGAAGACTAACGACGAACACAAAGAAAGAAATTGTCAGGTTCAAATACAAAACAGGACAAAGAATCGAGGGAAGAGCCAAAAGAGCAGGCTGGGTTTAGGAAGGGTTACAGTACTACAGAATACCTGCAAACGATGAGAACACTAATCGAGAAGACGGTGGAATACAATATACCTTTTTGGCTACCATTCATTGATTTTAGAAAGGCTTTCGACACGGTGGAAATATGGGCACTACAGCAAGCCCTGAAACGCGCCAGAATAGACCACAGATATGCAAACCTAATCAACAACATTTACCGTAACGCGACTCTACAAATCCAGCTACACGAAAAGTTCGACAAAGTTGCAATTAAAAGGGGAGTGCGCCAAGGAGACCCTATGTCACCTAAGCTCTTCACACTACTTCTGGAAGACGCACTAAAAACAATCGACCTCCAAAACAGAGGCATTAATATCAATGGGGAAAAACTCAACCACCTCATGTTTGCCGACGACATAGTAGTGATAGCCGGAAGTAGAGAAGAACTGCCCACACTTATCAACGACATCTATAGGGCCACGAAGCGCATAGGCCTACAAATCAACTTTGACAGAACGAAGTACATGACATCAAACGTAGAGGACAAACGAGAAATTACCCTAGGAGACAACAGAATCGAAAAAGTAACTACATACAAATACCTAGGACAAACACTAACTACTGGCAAGGCTAACCAAGAACTTGAAATAAACGAGAGAATACGGCAAACCTGGGCGGCATATGCCAAAATAAAAGACATCTTGAATATGGACATACCTCTAAACCTCAAAACCGAATTATACAATATATATAGTGTATCCTACCAGTAACGACTTACGGGTCACAAACTTGGACCTTTACGAAAGCTATACTTGACAAACTTAAAGTAAACCAGAGAGCTATTGAGAGGAGAATACTTGAGAATGAATGGATTAGGAGAAAAACAAAGGTGCACGATGTCGTACAATACGCCGCCGCTCTGAAATGGGACTAGGCAGGACACGTCGCAAAAGACCAGGATAAGTGGAGTGGTAAACTAATTCGATGGAGACCATGGAGCAACAGAAAGAGCACAGGAAGACCGCAAATGAGATGGAGCGATGATTTGAAACGAGCGGCAGGACTGAACTCGTACCAGGTGGCACAAACCCGCGACAACTGGCAAAATAAGAGGGAAGCTTATACCCAAAGGGTAGAAAACAGCTGAATAAAAAAAAAAATACCACTTCAAAATGCTCGGTGAACCCAGTACCTAGACACCAAGATTTTTAATGACAGAATCTTCAGACAAGCTAAGAGTAATTGAGCAATACTGAAATTGAACCTTACGAGTGAGTGTACTGAATCTGATACAACACTTATCAATGGCCGCGTTCACCAGACACAAACGTTGGTAAACGCTTTACGATTGTTCTGCTTAGCCAATGTTGAGCCATATGTCATTAAGCTGACACCAATCATAAACAATGGTATGACCGTTTTATAGAATAAATAGGTATTTTATGAGCTGACGTCACTTGACGATACAATTCCAAGTCATCAGCAAAGAGTAAAACATTTTCAGGAGAGCAACAATCCTAAATCATTCATAAATAAGCTGAATAAAAGTGCACCCAAGTGAGAGTCTTGGGTCTTGGGGTAGCTCAAAGGTTATACGGAAATAGAAGAAGTTATCTTTCATCATCGATCTTGAGTTGTTGCATTCTGTTAGTAAGGTAAGATTTCATCCATGAAAGTAAAGGTTCAAGAATGGCATGAGTTGAACTTTGAAAGGATGTTATGGTTTACCTTATCAAAAATTTCTGCATTATTATCAAATGACGAACTTATGAAATTTGTAAAGAGGTATAGTGAGGAAAACCACCTATTTAACATATTATTTCTTCAAATGTTAACTTTTAAAAAAACGTTTACTGAATAAAAATAAATGTTGCAACCATGTAATACGCCGTCAAGTAGGGGCGAACCTAAAGGCACCACAGAAAAAGCGTACGAAGGGGAGAGAGGGAATACGCAACTAGACTAGAGAACAAGCTGGGCTGGTCCTTTAGACGCGTGCCTGTAATTATTCATTATTCAATTTTTATTTTTATTTTGCAATAAACTGATTGTACAATCGAATTTGTTATTAGTGTGTGTGTCAAGGAGGAATCACAGGTCAGTTGAATACTTTTTATTTTGTTTTTGACAGTTCAATTTATGCAAGTACCTATTATTTTGTTCATTTTTATGTATTTTTTTGTTTGTTTATAACATTTTTTATAACATGTGCATTGTTCATGTATTTAACAAAAATCGTTTCATGCTGTATACAACAAACAAAAACTAGAAAAATTATGTGCTGTCTCTTTGTGCTAGGATTTCGATTTTTTGATTTAGAGCGTGTATCAGGGCCTTGTTGAATTTAATAACATTTTCCTACCCTGACGAGAGAATATCCTATCAAATTGAAATAATCAATCTAGAGGTGGTCAATAGGTGGTAGACGCTTTTTACTCATTGGGCGTCGACCGGTGAGATACCACCATGCCAGAATTGAGTAGCGCTAAGTGGTATCACCACGTTCCGCTACTGCGCTGGCAGTCCGGTTCCAACAATGAGTAACAGATAGCATGATGGCGCCTCCAGGATCAAAATATTCCGGAGGTAAAATACCCGACCACTCGGATCTCCGGGCGTCGGGTGATCCTGGGGGTCCTTCATGCAAAGATATAAAGAGGAGATCAAAAACTCAACTCAGAATTGATTTTAGCAATATAGGAGGAATAAGTACAAATATGAATTCAGTTCACCAACATCTTGAAGAACAAAGACCTGACATCCTTGTTCTCACTGAAACTAAAATCAGTTCTGCAACACCTATTGTGAACTATCTTTATCCCGGCTATGACCTACACCACCGATATCGACATAATTTTGGGATCTGTGTGTACATTAAAAATGACCTTTCATGTCATCGAGAGGAGAAGCTAGAACCAGCGAACCTTGATATCATATGGCTAAAATTCATCTCAAAGTCATCGACCAAGTTTATCTGCTGCCTCTACCGACCGCCATCTAACACCGAGTACCAAAACTTTTTCGCGACATTATCCGAAAGCTGTGATAGTATACAGTCAAACTATCCACAGGCGGAAATTGTCTTTTTAGGCGATTTCAACGTCCACAATATACCCTGGCTGAAACACCACAACAAAACAGATAACGAAGGCAGCGAAGCAGAAGCTTTTGCCATAAGTTGCGGTCTAACGCAGCTTGTCGATGAACCTACCCGTATCTCAGAAAGGGGCGAATTTGCAGCGCTTTTAGACTTGTTCCTCACCACAAATCCTGACTCGTACACAATTCAAGTAGATGCTCCACTTGGTTCGTCCGATCATAAACTTATAATAACAAAGTGCGAAATGCTCATCCCACCAAGCCAACAACCACTTCCTCGTAAAATGTGGCACTATAAATCGGCAAAATGGAATGACCTAAAACAGTTTTACCTGGATTTTCCATGGCAAGAGGTTTGCTTTAAAACAGCTGATCCCACTATTTGCTGTAATGAAATAACACAAGTAATCTTATCTGGAATGGATGCATATATCCCACATACAACTAAACGTAGAGCTAATGCAAAACCTTGGTTCAACAGCCAGTGTCAAACGGCTGTACAGAAAAAACACAGAGCATATAACCTTTGGAAACGACAACAAACCGCTCAAAACCACACAGAATTTATAGAAGCCAGAAATAGTTGCAAAATCTATCTATTGACTCCGCTAAAGAAGCATACAATCAAAGAATAAAAAACAGGTTGCTGAATTGTCCAAGTAGTTCTAGGTCCTTTTGGTCTCTTGCAAAAGCTGTTGGATCTAACTTCACCAAATCATCCATACCACCACTTACAGATAAAAATAATCACTTAGCCACAACATCAGAGGAAAAAGCCAATATGCTGGCCCAAATGTTTTCCTCCAACTCCAACCTAACAGTGCCAAACGGAAAAACTCCACCGTTCATTGAAAGGGTTTCCCATAGTATGCCAGAGGTACCCTTTTGTCACAGAGAAATACGAAAATCCATTAAAAAGCTAGATACAAACAAAGCAATGGGTCCGGATGGCATTCCCGCAATAGTACTCAAAAATTGCGCCAACGAACTCACCCCAACTTTCGCAAAATTATTCAATTTGTCTTACAGGCAAGGAGTATATCCATCATCATGGAAGTCTGCCGCAGTACAACCCATTCCAAAGAAAGGAAAAAAGACAGATCCGTTAAACTATAGACCAATTGCTCTACTTCCGGTGATATCAAAAGTAATGGAAAGAGTTGTGAACAATCACCTAACCAAGTACTTGGAAAAGTACAAAATTATCAACGATAAGCAATACGGATTTCGAAAATATAGGTCAACTGGCGATTTACTTACATACGTCACTCACTTATGGCAAAAAGCGATTGAGTTGCGGGGTGAAACAAGAACAATTGCCTTAGATATATCTAAAGCATTCGACAAAGTTTGGCATGAAAATCTGCTCAACAAGCTCAAAGCAATGGGATTATCGCCGAAACTTTGCACTTGGTTTGAAAGTTACCTAAAGGACAGATTCATTTATGTTGCACTGGATGGCCAGAACTCCAACTCTTACCAAATAAATGCTGGTGTGCCACAGGGAGCAATCCTTTCGCCAACTCTTTTTCTGATTTACATAAATGACCTCATAGATAAAACAGTAAATCCACTTTATTGCTTTGCAGACGATGGCAATGTAGTCTTCTCACTCATACCACCCACAGGTCTTTCCGCACGTGAATTCCATCATCTTAGACTAACTCAAATATCGCAGATAAATAACGACCTGGAGATAATAGAGGACTGGGGTAACAAAAACCTTGTACAGTTCAACGCACAGAAAACCCAAGCAGCTCTGTTTTCAAAAAAGAACAGCACCGGTGAGCCAAACATCATGCTATCTGGAAGTGCTGTCACATTACAGAGTCAGTTGAACATCTTGGGGGTTACTGCAGAGACCAACATGTCTTGGCACAATCACGTGGCAGATATTGCTAAAAGGGCGTCCCAAAAGCTGGGGGTGCTATTTCGTACAAGACATCTGTACACACCAAGCCAATTGCTGACACTCTACAAAGCCCAGATTCGACCAACTATGGAGTACTGCTCACATATATGGAGTGCAGCACCCAAACATACCTTAATGCTTTTGAACACCGTGCAAAAACGAGCTATCAAGCTGATCAATGACCCCGCACTTACTCGTAGCTTGGATGGTCTCGAACATCGCAGATCTGTGGGCGATTTATCTCTCTTCTACAGGTACTATCACGGAAAATGCTCTGAAGAGTTGGCACGTATGATTCCACCGAGAGTAGCGCCTACTAGGCGAACCCGTCAAACAGACGGTAACCATGAATTTACTGTCAAACTAGAGGCACCAAGAACCTCATTATATCAGAATTCATATCTCTGGAGAACAGCATCGCTGTGGAATAAACTCCCTGCGACGGTTTTCCCTGCAGGTTACAACCTGAACCGTTTCAAGACCAACATACACCGACATTTCCGCGCACTTGCCGCTTCTCGAGCGTGATAGGACATTTCCTTGCGAGTGCGCATATCCGTAAAAAAAAAAGAGATATTGGCTCAAAAACAACTATAGCTGAATAGCTTCCCGTATGGGGCCTCAGTACCTGCTGGGAAACTGGCTAACTAACAAAAAAACTCTTCAGTAGGTATTGAATATAAGAAGTGTTGATTGAAAGTAGTGTGTGTAATTGAAATTTTAGCACAAGAACAGGGGCGGTACCTAATTTAAACTTTTATTATGTCTTAAATTATTGAATTATTGACTCACAATTATTATTAAAATGACACAGTATGTTTCGATTTTTGAGGAATGTTAGATCGAGGAATTCTCTGCCGTGCTCTTTCTCCTCGTTAGTTCCAGGATGAGAACGGTACGATTTACTTTAATAATAAAGTAGACGTTTCACAAATTTTTCGTTTCTTTTACATATTGCAAGTTCCCTCAAATTTCTCAAATATTTGCTATGTGGACATGCAGTTAGTAAAATTGAGTAAGTTTCCACAACGTAGGTCCTATTTGTTTTTCATTTTGTTTGAAAAAAAAAATCTCATCGTTCAATCTTACTGAACGAACCCGGGTATGTTATACTACAATAGGTTCGTGTCAACAGATATACCGGCTGCAAAACCGTGCTGTTGACTGATCACAATCTGATGGAAATATTTTTGAGAGGAATTTTTTAACGCACTGCTCAAATAATTTAGGAATTGCAGACAGGATGCTGATAGGTCTGTACTTTGTTACATAATCCTTGATGCCTGAAGATATGAAGTATTAGAACAAGATTTTAGTACTCTGTTAGGAATACCATCTTCTGTTGTTCTGCAGACTTGTGGATACCCACTCGCCTTGAAGCCTTTTCAATATCGGTTGGGTTTATATAATAATGCTCGAAACAATCTCAAATCGATCAGCAAAAGTTCTGGCATTGATGCAATTTCTCTGAGGGTTATAGACGGAGAAAAAATAAACAACAAAAAGATTAGCTATGTCAACAACGTTAGACGTCTTTTCTGAAGCCAGAAACATTTCCTTAGGCATAGTATTCCGAATAGATTGGGAATGAATAAAGTTTCAAAAAAAATTCACATTAGTGCTCCGAAGTGTGTTGAATGCATCATAATCCACCAAACAATATCGAGTAAAAGTTATTAACAGTTTCGTTTAGATCCTCCGTCATAATGGATCGCCAATCAAAGGAAAGAAAATATTCATAATACATGAAACTAGATGACCAGATACAGATTTTTTTGTGGCAAGCCCCCGAAATAGATAATGGGACAACTGAGGGATATATTTATTGTCTGTTATGGTGATGATATCATGCACTCATACTATGATCAAAGGAGCACGTGCGACCCTATGTTCGCCAAGAGATGATAAGTCGAGGCCAATGAACCGATTAAAGCCAGCTGCACCAAGGTTTTTCGAAAATCGGAGCGCTGGAGGAAACAGGAAACAAATAAACAACATGGTAGATTTCGGCCACATCGGTTATTGAACGTGTGAAAATGCATAGCCAAGAAAAACAGTTCTTAAACCCATTCTTGTTGAGAAGCCAAGACCGATTAGGTACCTACCTAAAACACTAAACCATTTTCGTTAGAAGCTGCTCCTGAAATATTCATCATTTGCGATAGGCTGATTTCCAAAACTTTGACAGTTTTATGTTTCTGTATTGTTCACGCTGTTTCCTCATATTTTGTATCGATGATTTTTGCTACCAAATTATCAATAATGATTATGCCACTTTTTTAGTGAAATTAGCGCATTTTTATACAAAGAAAAGCATTTATTTATGGGATGCCAAAATAACACCGTGTTAGTAAGTACCTATTGCGCTCATTTTTAACTATCTAATGACCAGAAATACCATCAGTAATGAGTTAATTTTGCATAGAAGGATGGCTTTTTTCAGCTCGCTCCAGTGGTCAGAAGGCCGGAAGCGTCATTGTTAAGAGTGATCTATGTAGGTGCCAATTTCCGGAATTTGTACACAAAACTAAAAACACTTCGTTTATTAACTACATATTTTGTATTGTTGAGAATCTATGTGGAAGTTGATAAATATAACAAAAATGATGGCTTAAATCTATATATGTACACTGTGTGTAAAAAGTCCCGGAACAGTCAATTATTTCGAAAATGGTGCACAATATAAAAAAACTTCCCGTATAAAAGTTGAAGGTCTTAATAAAATCTATTGAAATAGGACTTTTGTAATTATACAGGGTGGCCCAAAAAGTTGTGCTACACAAAACTTCATTTTTTTTAAATGGAATGATCCTGTTTTAATTACATTTTCTAATTCCTCTGGAGAATCTAAACAACAATTATGAAACATGTCATATGGCTAAACCCATTAGTTTCAGAAATAATTTGAGTTGAAGGACATAAATACGATATTACCTACATTTTGCATTGTTTCGAGTTGGTTCAAAATATTTCACGTTAAATCCTGAAAAAAAAAAACATTTAATTTGTGTTAAATGAAATGTACCTCACTCAAGTTTAGTCAAAATTTTAATAATAACTAAATTATTAAATACAAGCAGTCAAGCAGTAAAGTAAAATTAACAATAACTTTGAAGGAACAAAAATAAAATTAAGTGTAAGGCGTTATTTAATTAAATGCTGAAAATGTCCTGCTTCCACAGTTTGAAAATGGGCTAGAATATAATGAAATTTATTGATGACGTTTTGTAACATTTCTTGGTTAATAGATGCACATTCTTCAATAATTCTTCTTCTCAATTCGTTCAGATCTGCAGGTTTTGTCACAAACACTTTATTTTTCAGATGTCCTCAAAGAAAATAATCAAGGGGCTTTAGGTCTGGTGACCATTTTGAACTAACTCGAAACAATGCAAAATGTAGGTAATATCGTATTTATCTCCTTCAACTCAAATTATTTCTGAAACTAATGGGTTTAGCCATATGACATGTTCCATAATTGTTGTTTAGAATCTCTAGAGGAATTAGAAAATGTAATTAGAAAAGGATCATTCCATTTAAAAAAAATAAAGTTTTGTATAGCACAACTTTTTGGGCCACCCTGTATAATTACAAAAGTCTTATTTCAATAGACTTTATCAAGACCTTCAACTCTTATACAGGAAATTTTTTTATATTGTGCACCATTTTCAAAATAATTGACTGTTCCGGGACTTTTTACACACTGTGTATATAAAAATGAATGCCACTTTTCGTTGTAATTTTATAACTCAAGAACGGACTCACCTAGCCAAACCAAATGTTTAGGCTTTGTTCGGACTATTTATTAGATGGTTTATGTGAAGTTTGCACAAAATCGGTCGAGCGGTTCTTCATTTATCACATTTTTTGTAATAAATTAATTATTCAATAAATGGAGCATCATTTTGCTGTCAAATTCAAACTTTTTTCAGCGTTGACAGTACCAGCATGTTGTTATGTCATTAATGTGGTCATTTCATTACTTATTTTATTTATTTATTTACGACTAATGTATAATGTGCGTATTGTATTTGTGATTTTGGCAGTATAATGACATATGTTATTCCTCCAGGGATTAATGACGAGTAGCGGGATTAATGGTCATTATTCCACAAAAGTGTCAGTGTCAAACGTGTAGTGCTTGTGGATTTGTCTTGAAAATTATGAGACGGATGAAATTTGTTCATTGAAAATCTCAAATAAATTAATTTGTCGTAAATAAAGTAGAGTATACTACTCGCAATAATGGCTATTATTCCCTCGGAATGTTACTCCCTCGCCGCTAACGCGGCTCAGTTCGTAATAATCCTCGGGAATAATAGCTATCATTATTGACTCGTGGTATAATCTACTATTATGAAAAAAATTTACTAAGCCCGCATACGGCGCCATGTCTTATAACCGATACCAAGTTTATTTTGTATTTTGTATACCGCGCAATCTCTGATACCTGGAACGAAGCTCGGCATTGCAGATACAGTAGAACAATGCTGCACAGAACTATTCCACTATTCCGATCAGATAGAGTGGTGCAGAAAGAGTAGGTCAGATAGAGTAGTGCAGATAGAGTAGAACAGATGGAGTAGTGCAGTGCATGCAGTGCAGATAGAGTGAAATAGGGCTACGCTAGAGATTTTTTTTGTTTTCTTCACATTCTTTGAACATTCCTGTGCCTGAGTTTATTTATTTGGTGGTACTTACACTTTACAAGAATAATGCCCACAAGCTGCCTAAAAAAGGATGATGCAAAATTTTAATTTTAGGTGCCTTCTGATCCAGAGAGGAAACATCAATTTTCTTCAACCAAAACCAAATTCACCATCGAAAAAAACTGAATTTAATTCAGCTAATAGATACGTTAACACAACATTTAATAGGTATATTTAATAATTCAGAGGCGGTACGAAGTTCGCCGGGTCAGCTAGTTGGTTATAATTTGATTGGAAGAGTGATTATTTGGCTATACCCCGTACCTAATGCATAAATTAGTTAGGTATGTCTATAAATTCCATAATATTGCAGTAAAGTTATATAAATTTTTTAAATATTCTCCAACTTTTGTAATTATCAAGAGCATAGATAGAAGAGGCGTATCGTCGTCAGAAATACCAATTACTTCGAAAATACAGGGTGTAATAGATTTTACACAAACATTTTTACACGTGAAAATATGGCCCATTTGGAACAAAAAAAGTTTATACAACACGGTGTCCAATCTCAACCATTTTTAAGAAAAAGGCTTTTGAAGTTTTGATATTTTTTGACGAATATTTGAAAGATAATAGTTATTTATGCACCTAGGTCAAAAAGTACAGCTTTAATGCCCGCAGCGTGTGTAACAGCCTGAGTCGTTAGCCGAGGGCTGTTTACACGCTGAGGGCGTTAAAGCTCTTTTTGACCGAGGTGCATACAAGATTTTATGCACGATGAGCATGTTTTCATTTTGATACTTGAAAAATTATATATTTTTATCCCATTGTGACGTTTAAAAATGACATTATTGAACGCATTATAACGAAGGTAAGTGGTCGTTTATCACCTGAGTGACTTAAAATATTTTAATCTACGTCGGTGTCATTATGACACATTTAGCATTGTCATTTGAATGTCATTAGGTCCTTCATAATAGCACTAGTGCGTTTAAGAATTCATAATAACACCCAAATTTTGAAATGAAAAATATACAAAAAGAAAGTTAGTTGCCAGAAGAACCTTTTCAATAATGCTGTCTCTATATTCGAAGAGAAACTTTCGAACTCAGATTCACCAATAATAACATTATTTTCCACCATAAAATTGAATTTATGGCACAAAAATGGACTCCAATATTGAAGCTGCCAAAGTCAAAATTCTAAAAACCAACAAGCAGGTTCTCGACTTGTACGGGCACCTGCTAAATTTCAAATTTTAATTTGAAAAGTTTTTGCTATTTCAAGGCAAATCAAATCTATTTGAACCATTGTAGATTAAATTTTGAATGATACACGTTCGATATGAACTTTATGGCGTTCATATCGAACTTGTATCATTAATAACTATTAACTCACTCTCGGTCTTTTAAGTCACTCTGCCAGTATATAAATCTATTACAAATACAAACAAACAACTAGTTATACCCTGGCAACCACCAATTTCAATATTTAGCGCTTTCATAACTACTAAATGAATTCTTTTTGTAATTTGATTCCTATAAAATACCTTATTTTTTAAATGTCCATCGAAATGGGATAAAATTTTGTATAAATCACGTGAGTTAAAATGTTTATTCATTCGAAGAAAATTAACCCACTCGCTAGGGCTCGTGGGTTAAACTTTCTTCTCATGAATAAACATTCATTTAACTCACTTGGTGTATAAATAAAAAGTTAGTTAAAGAGAAGATCAAAAACTCAACTCAGAATTGATTTTAGCAATATAAGAGGAATAAGTACAAATATGAATTCAGTTCACCAACATCTTGAAGAACAAAGACCTGACATCCTTGTTCTCACTGAAACTAAAATCAGTTCTGCAACACCTATTGTGAACTATCTTTATCCCGGCTATGACCTACACCACCGATTTCGACATAATTTTGGGATCTGTGTGTACATTAAAAATGACCTTTCATGTCATCGAGAGGAGAAGCTAGAACCAGCGAACCTTGATATCATATGGCTAAAATTCACCTCAAAGTCATCGACCAAGTTTATCTGCTGCCTCTACCGACCGCCAAGTAACACCGATTACCAAAACTTTTTCGCGACATTATCCGAAAGCTGTGATAGTATACAGTCAAACTATCCACAGGCGGAAATTGTCTTTTTAGGCGATTTCAACGTCCACAATATACCCTGGCTGAAACACCACAACAAAACAGATAACGAAGGCAGAGAAGCAGAAGCTTTTGCCATAAGTTGTGGTCTAACGCAGCTTGTCGATGAACCTACCCGTATCTCAGAAAGGGGCGAATTTGCAGCGCTTTTAGACTTATTCCTAACCACCAATCCTAACTCGTACACAATTCAAGTAGATGCTCCACTTGGTTCGTCCGATCATAAACTTATAATAACAAAGTGCGAAATGCTCATCCCACCAAGCCTACAACCACTTCCTCGTAAAATGTGGCACTATAAATCGGCAAAATGGAATGACCTAAAACAGTATTACCTGGATTTTCCATGGCAAGAGGTTTGCTTTAAAACAGCTGATCCCACTATTTGCTGTAATGAAATAACACAAGTAATCTTATCTGGAATGGACGCATATATCCGACATACAACTAAACGTAGAGCTAATGCAAAACCTTGGTTCAACAGCCAGTGTCAAACGGCTGTACAGAAAAAACACAGAGTATATAACCTTTGGAAACGACAACAAACCGCTCAAAACCACACAGAATTTATAGAAGCCAGAAATAGTTGCAAAATTACTATTGACTCCGCTAAAGAAACATACAATCAAAGAATAAAAAACAGGTTGCTGAATTGTCCAAGTAGTTCTAGGTCTTTTTGGTCTCTTGCAAAAGCTGTTGGATCTAACTTCACCAAGTCATCCATACCACCACTTACAGATAAAAATAATCACTTAGCCACAACATCAGAGGAAAAAGCCAATATGCTTGCCCAAATGTTTTCCTCCAACTCCAACCTAACAGTGCCAAACGGAAAACTCCACCGTTCATTGAAAGGGTTTCCCATAGTATGCCAGAGGTACCCTTTTGTCACAGAGAAATACGAAAATCCCTAAAAAAGCTGGATACAAACAAAGCAATGGGTCCGGATGGCATTCCCGCAATAGTACTCAAAAATTGCGCCAACGAACTCACCCCAACTTTCGCAAAATTATTCAATTTGTCTTACAGGCAAGGAGTATATCCATCATCATGGAAGTCTGCCGCAGTACAACCCATTCCAAAGAAAGGAAACAAGACAGATCCGTTAAACTATAGACCAATTGCTCTACTTCCGGTGATATCAAAAGTAATGGAAAGAGTTGTGAACAATCACCTAACCAAGTACTTGGAAAAGTACAAAATTATCAACGATAAGCAATACGGATTTCGAAAATATAGGTCAACTGGCGATTTACTTACATACGTCACTCACTTATGGCAAAAAGCGATTGAGTTGCGGGGTGAAACAAGAACAATTGCCTTAGATATATCTAAAGCATTCGACAAAGTTTGGCATGAAAATCTGCTCAACAAGCTCAAAGCAATGGGATTATCGCCGAAACTTTGCACTTGGTTTGAAAGTTACCTAAAGGACAGATCCATTTATGTTGCACTGGATGGCCAGAACTCCAACTCTTACCAAATAAATGCTGGTGTGCCACAGGGAGCAATCCTTTCGCCAACTCTTTTCCTGATTTACATAAATGACCTCATAGATAAAACAGTAAATCCACTTTATTGCTTTGCAGACGATGGCAATGTAGTCTCCTCACTCATACCACCCACAGGTCTTTCCGCACGTGAATTCCATCATCTTAGACTAACTCAAATATCGCAGGTAAATAACGACCTGGAGATAATAGAGGACTGGGGTAACAAAAACCTTGTACAGTTCAACGCGCAGAAAACCCAAGCAGCTCTGTTTTCAAAAAAGACCAGCACCGGTGAGCCAAACATCATGCTATCTGGAAGTGCTGTCACATTACAGAGTCAGTTGAACATCTTGGGGGTTACTGCAGAGACCAACATGTCTTGGCACAGTTACGTGGCAGATATTGCTAAAAGGGCATCCCAAAAGCTGGGGGTGTTATTTCGTACAAGACATCTGTACACACCAAGCCACTTGCTGACACTCTACAAAGCCCAGATTCGACCAACTATGGAGTACTGCTCACATATATGGAGTGCAGCACCCAAACATACCTTAATGCTTTTGAACACCGTGCAAAAACGAGCTATCAAGCTGATCAATGACCCCGCACTTACTCGTAACTTGGATGGTCTCGAACATCGCAGATCTGTGGGCGATTTATCTCTCTTCTACAGGTACTATCACGGAAAATGCTCTGAAGAGTTGGCACGTATGATTCCACCGAGAGTAGCACCTACCAGGCGAACCCGTCAAACAGACGGTAACCATGAATTTACTGTCAAACTAGAGGCACCAAGAACCTCATTATATCAGAATTCATATCTCTGGAGAACAGCATCGCTGTGGAATAAACTCCCTGCGACGGTTTTCCCTGCAGGTTACAACCTGAACCGTTTCAAGACCAATATACACCGACATTTCCGCGCACTTGCCGCTTCTCGAGCGTGATAGGACATTTCCTTGCGAGTGCGCATATCCGTAAAAAAAAAAAAAAAAAAATAACTATTAATTTTGTAATGACATCAATCAAAAATATTTCAAAATATAAATTTTCATGTTCACCGCATAATAAGTCATAAGTTTTTGTCAAATTTAGATCAAGAAAGCAGTTGTTGACAAAAGTATCACGAAACTATTATAGCAACCCAGAACAATACAAACAAATAATTATTTTACTCTGTATTGTAAGTATATAGTTTTCCTATGATGTGTAGTCTGGCGTCTCAAAAAGGAGCAAAATAGCCTTTCCAAGTTTATTCTTGAGGCAGTTGAAGAGGCCAAGGAAGATCTATTACCTTCAAAGTCCAAAAGACTATGAAAAAACATACATGAACTTTATTTCCTGGTGTGCTCAACATGGTATCAATGAGCAGCAGTACTTTGTAGAAGAAACTGTTCTGGCATAAACATTAATGAAAAATGCAATAAAAAATAAGCCATCCACCCTTTGGAGATATTACTTAATGTTGAAGGCAATTTTAATTTGAAAGTTGATTGACTTTTATTATTATTGCTTATTCCATTATTCTTTATTAATTGAAATAAAGCTTGTTTTGTTGAACAAAGTTGATATTTTTTGGACTAAGCAATAGAAATGCAAAAGGTTCAAAAATTGAGTCGAATTCTTGCTTATTTTTGAAATTTCAGAACTTTCAGGCCCGCGGGCATAAAAGGCGCCCTAGGGCGTAAAAGTACTACTTCACGCTCTAAAATGCGGGCGTAAAAGTGCACTTTTATGCCCGTTCGTGCATAAAGAGAATTTTAATCCTTATGAGATCTAAAAAAAATCATTTCATTAAGTAATTATTTTCATATATAATACCACAAGAGAAAAAAATTTGTTGGCAAAATTTTCGACTGGTATGAAATTTTGTTGCCACGAGCCGTCAGGCGAGTGGTTTTGTCAAAAATTTCATGAGCGAAATTACCAAAAAGCATCAAACTTGAATAAAACCAAGAGAACAATTTTGCCTGCATAATTTTTTCTTGAGTGGTATTCGGCTGGACTATTTCACGAGAAAATCAAGCCAAATTTTCATTTGAAAAATTTATTTTCTTTAGGTGACACTTGTCAAACTCAATAGTTTTTTACCTTAACCACACAAAATTTTGTCGCTGAAAAACCATCATGTTGGTTTTGCCCAGGTAGGAACAGGTACCTAGAAGTTTTGTCAGTAGGAAACCGGCCGTTCCTATGACATTTTGCCAGTGTAAAACACTGTAGTGAAATAGTCAGTCAAAAACAATAATTAAACATATGTTACTCATGATTCGGTTTCTGTCTTTATCTGGCATCATAGCACAAAAAAGAATAGATTCAGATAGTTGAACCTTGAACCGATAATAATTAGAGCTTGATTGGTCAGTTACTTGAAGTCCCATTGAAAACACGCGTAAATCATTATTTTTCGAAAACAAAATGTTCACAAACGTCGAATATGCAGATGCAGATATGCTACTTGTTTATGGGAAATCATCACAAAATACTCATTTAGACAGAATTTCAATTCAATTCAATTTATTCCAGGTGTAAGAAATATTACAATATAAAATATGACATATAAAACATATAAAATACATATCCTGCATGAGGCGCACATGCGTCTGTGAGCAGGCCTGGTACTCAAAATACTAATTTACAAGGAAATATTTCCCAATAGGACGGCACCTGATAAAACAAAATTTGTCTCCGTTTGCAAAGATTGCGTGATACGGGAAGTGTAAGTGTGCAAAATGTTAATCGGGAACGTGCAAGAGAGATGACACCTGCCGATGAAGAACATATTTTAGCGATAGTGAATAGTAGATTTTTCAGGAGTTCGTTTTTGTTAATGGTTTCTGCATGAAGTCCAAAGATATCCGAATTTTGTACAATCTTTACACACAAGAAAATCCACTTAGCATTCAACAAAGCCAATTTCAACAAAGATTTTCGATAAATATTTGGGTAGGAATTCTTGGAAACAGTTTAATTGGTCCTTTTGAACTTCCACCGCGATTAAATGGCGTGGTATATCGAGCTTTTCTACGTGATAATTTGCCCCCGTTATTGGAAACAAGATCAATCGGAACTGAAGAACGTCTGATTGAATTAGAGTATCTACGAATTGGAGAAAATAAACTGGACAATACCTCCATCTGGATTCCGGGCATACTATGCTCTACAGGGGGATGATGATAACAATGGAGGAGTTGGAATACAGTAGTGTCGCGATAATCCGATCCCGCGATAATCCATATGCTTCTGTAATCCGCATCGCATTTTCGTTCCCTGGATGTACTCTGTAATCCGGATTTCACTTGATTCATTAATCCGAATTCATTTACATGTCTCTTGAAAATAAAAGCACAGAGTGGTGGAACTTCATGCCATGTAGAATCCGATATATCGCATGCCGCACAGTGTGCCGAGTCTATAGAATCCTGTCGATATGTAGAATTCTACCTGACACAGAGTCCCAACAGCACAGTAGTCATCAAAGTAAAATCACCAACTTCTTCCAAGCGGTGCGAAAAAATGTAGAAGAAGGTGGACAAAATTAAAATGGTGAAAACTCGGGTGAAAATAATGTAAACGAAAGTTGGAACAATATTGACTAGTTATTTTTACACTCACTTACATATTTCACACTCTATATAGAATTATTTTTTTCATTTGTCTTGTTTTTTAAATAAATATAAAGCTTTTTTTGCTTAAATACAGCATGTTATTTTTCAAAATCGTTTTAAAAGCGGACTGTAAAATGCCTTAGTAATCCGAATAATTTGATAATCCGGATTGGTCTGGTTTTAATTGATCCGGATTATCGCGATACTACTGTATTAATAAATAAAAAACTATCGACAAACTTGAAAATCCTGAAAACAATATCTGACAGAGTAATATATGTCGTAATCAATATAAATAAAAATATATACAAGCTTATGTTCTAACTTCTTCACATGAAGATGACGTGGTGGAAACGATATACGAAGACGTAGCGAGAGCAATAAGAGAGAACCCAACGACGCACACTATTCTAGGAGGAGACTTTAATGCAAAAATAGGCAGAGGAGCAGAACCAACGGAAACACACATAGGACAGTTCGGACTCGGCACCAGAAATGAAAGGGGAAGAATGTTAGCAAACTTCCTAGAAAGAGAAAGACTCTATCTGATGAACACTTTCTTCCAAAAGAAAGAGAAACGTAAATGGACATTGAATAGCCGAGATGGACAAACCAAAAATGAGATTAACTTTATAATCTCCCGCCATAAACACATAATCCATGACGTAGATGTAGTCAATCAATTCAACACCGGCAGGATGGTAAGATGCAAACTGCTCATAAACACAAAAATGGAAAGAAAAAGAAAGATGAAACAAACGACGAAGAGAGGAAGTAGATAAAAGATAGCAGAAAGACGGGAAACATACAAACAAAGGCTGAAAGAAAACTTCTCCAACAATCCAGGAAAAACAGAAGAGTCATTAGATGATAACAATAGGAGAATAACAAAAATTATAAAAGAAACAGCAGAACAGATAATAGGCCCCCTAGAGAAAACGCCGGACAAACTGTCGATAGAAACGAAACAGCTACTAGAGAAAAGGAGAAAACTGATAACCTAGGGTAAAAGAGACACTATTGAATACACAGAAACCAACAAAACAGCAAGAA